>CM031240.1:392180145-393380145 GCA_018340775.1 Taxus wallichiana var. yunnanensis | reverse complement strand
TTCCCCGCATGTCCCAAAAGCATTCCACGTACTTTCGTCCCGCATGTCCCAAAAGCATTTGTGCGTCTTTTCCCCGCATCGCCCGAATCGCCAAACCGCGTACTTCACGCTTTCGCGTCCCTCGTGTCCCAAATGAACCAAGTGCCATTCGTGCTAATTTTTCCCGCTCTACCCGAATATCTTGCTTTTCAATTTGGTAGATATGTATTTAATGCGCATTTATTACCTTTCTCTCTCCTAAACGGCTATATAATGAACTACCCCCTATGCATTTTTGCACACTGCTTTCATGCTATCTATTGCTCGAACCCTTGCAACCAAAATTTCTACGCACGTATCCATTTCCCTTGCAATTCCATCCCAAGTCTAGCTTGCAGCTTTGCTCTCTCGAGTTACTATCAACATGAAGATCAAATTCCAGGGGCAGGAACAAGTTTCACCACTCGAGTCCGCCGTTCCCGATATCGGGACATGAAGTTCGCCACCTTGATTTTGGGGATTTGGGCAAGGATGATGATGCAAACCCTTCAAATTATGGCACGATGATTCATGATAAGGGCTTGGCATTTCACCGGTGGCTTCCCAATTTCAATACAATGTGCAACATGCACATCGACTCGCCATGAGAGCTCATTTCAGTCCCGACTCAAGTGAACTAACGAACGTGCATGGAGAACTCATTGCCAAGTTAGATGCCACCGCCAACACATCAGTCCCACGTGGCAGAGACATAGCCGAGGCGTTGAAGAGATTCAGACAACGGATCCTTAAATCAGTGGGTCCCTCCCAATCTTGAACGCTTGTCTTCTTCTCCTGATTCTTCTCCTTCTTCTTCTTCATCATGAATTTATTGTATTTAGTTGGGGTATTGCGATTTGCAGCCCTTTAACTAATCATTAGTTAAAAGAAGTAGTTACCGGGAGTAACTAATTTGTAAACTATATAATGGCCTCTCCTCGCCATTTTGAAAAGGGAGGAGAACTTGGCTTATTTCTAAAGTGTGTAAATAAATCTTAAAGAAATCAATACGTATGATTTTTCATTCTTTTTCTATCTCGGTTTCCTTTATTCCTAAGCTATTCATTTAATCTTGTTAGATCATTTGTCTCAGTATTATGCCGAGAAGCTTTGTATTCTCACAGATGTTTATTTACGTAACTTTGTGTCTTTTCAAATTTCATCTTATTAATGTGATACAAATGATCTTATTCCAATTCATGTACCCTCGCATGCATAAGGAATTACTCACATCTATAATTCTCAATGGTGCCTTTCGCTCGTTCTCACATTTTCATTCCTCAAATTCTTTTGTGATCGATGATCCTTATAGAAAACACTTTCATAATATCCAAGTTCCACAAGAAAATCATGCTTTGTATATGTGTAAATAGGTTCATTTCTCGAATAAGGGAACCTCTCCCATTAAAGAGGAGGGACTTCTTGTCCCCCGACTGCGCTTCTTCTTGAAGTCCTTTTTGACGACCAACAATAGCTTTTGGCGACTCCACTGGGATCATATTCCAAAGCTTCTATAATCATTTATCGATCATCTTTTGATCCGCGACTCCACGCTTTACTCGAGGGAGAAGGGCCCTCGTATCAAGATTCTCGCCAAACTTTTGAACAACAGGGTTTTCCTCTCCCTTCAACAAGGAGAAATAGAAAGGCTCATTCAACAAGCACTCCACCTGTCCAAGATAGAATCCCTACGGGTGGTATTCCTTCGAAAAATCAGTCCTAATCTTCGAGCTTTGATTCTTGCTGGTGTTTCAGTTCCTCTTCAAGCCATTTTTCCAAGAATGGCGGTACCATTGCCTTGGGGCCATCGTGTTGGGCCTCTTGCCCTTCCTCAACCTTTGCATGAGTTACCCAGAGGTAACCGGAAGAACTTTCCTAAATTCAAAGGCGATGGTAAAGTACATCCTGATGAACACATCGCAGCCTTCATAGTTGCATGCGGAGTTCTGGGAGTTGAACATGAAGACGTCTCCGTAAGGATTTTTGTTGAGACTTTACAAGATAATGCTGCTGATTGGTTCTATCACCTTCCGGCCGAGCTATCACTAGCTGAACACAATGAGAACTAGGTTTGAAAACCGTTTCAAACCGGCGGAAGACGTGCATGCTTTGCTAGCCCAAATTTCTCAAATAAAGAAGGAATCACAAGAGCCCATGAGAGAATTTGTGGCTCGATTCAACAGGTTGATTAACAAAATTCCACCAAATACTCAACCTGTAGATCAAATTCAAAAATGCTTCTTCCTAAACGCCCAATTGCCTGAAGTTAGTTATGCACTGAGAAGGGCTAATCTCGCAACATTGGCCGAGGATCAAACTCTTGTTGTTAGTGTTGAAGATGATTTAATCATGTCAGGGAAGTTGAGGAGAGACCCTTCTAAATCTAAGTCTTCTTCTTCCTCCTCTTCCACTCCTGGACCTAATACTGATCCATTGGTACAAAAACTTGCAAATGATCTCATCGCCATTAAGAAACAATTGGCTCAGCATACTCCCTATGCAGACGCTCCAAGGAGGAATTTTCAGCCCAGAAATCATTTTCCTCGCTTCTCAAACAAGGCTAGCGCTCGAAGGACCTCCTATTAAAGTTCCTGTCAATGCAACCTGTGAAGTTGAGGAACCAGAGGATGAGGAGGTTAATGAAGATTGTGAGGAATTTGTTGAAGAGGTTGATGATGAAACAGATGAACTTGAGGGATCTCGAGTTAATTTCTTCACCACTGAAGGCATTGATGAAGGGGATGATTATGACGAAGTAGTAGCAGACATGAATAGCGAATCATACGCTGTCATGACTCGAGAGCAGACAAATCAGAGGGAGAAAGTGATGCAGCCCACCAAGAAATCTAAGGAGCAGCCGACAACTATCCCTGTAATTGCAAAAAGAGGATCTCCGATCCCCATTTCATCTACACCAAAGGTGAGTCCTGTCAATCCTACTACTAAAGTTACTTCTTTTTCCCCTAAAATTGATAAAACTAGGATCTCAAGTGATGATAACCCGTCCACTTCTGGGTCTTTCGATATTATTGATCACTTAAAAAAGACTAAGGTTCAAATCTCAGAGGCTGAATATTATCAAACTCATCCCAAGGCTTTTGCTAAAATGATTCACTTTGTCAATTCCCATTCTAAAACTACCTCTAAAGGCCTTTTACCCACTCCTTCTTCTTCGCACCCACACCTAATCTGCAGCCACCGTCACCTCACCCAATGACAAAATCAAACCATTTTATGTAACACTCCTTATAGCTGGCCATAGGCTCAGTAATTACGTCATAGACTCAGAGCATCAGACAATGTAATGCCTGCCAAAGTAGCTCATGCCTTAGGCTTGACTCTCACACGCACTTACGGATCTTGTTATTCCATGGAGAGTAAGGAAGTGCCCTTGGTCGAAGAATTAAGGACGCACAAGTGGCTTTTGCTACTTTTCCTGAGAAGAAAGTTTTGGCTACTATCTTAGTAGCAGATATTCCTCCTTCATACGGGATGTTGCTAAGCAGAACTTCTGTAAGGATGTGGGTGGAGAAATTCAAATGGATTGGTCACATGCCCTCATACCTGTTAATGGGCAAATGAAGAAGTTGCTGCCTGAGAAGCAGTCTGAGTATATTGTACAAAAAACTGATGATCCCAAAGCACAAATACTCTATGAGGATATGGGGCATGGCAACTACATGATTATGTCTCCAGAAGAAATCCAACTCCCCAAAGTCTCACCTAAAGATCCTAATGATGTTTGGATATTAGAGTTTGATGGAAGTTGTTCTTCACCGGTTCTTCGAGCTGGTGTCATATCGTGGTGTCACCCAAGGAAGCATTCATCCTTTCTCATTCAAGTTGCAATTTGAAAATACCAATAATACAAAGAGAGTATGAAGCTCTCATTCTTGACTCTGTGGCAAAAGAACAGGTGTGAAGAATCTTCTAGCTCGTGGGGATGCGGAATTGATTGTCAAGCAAGTTAAAACCTCTTCCGTAAAGAATGGAAGGTCAAAACATTACAGAATCAGTTTGGGACTCCATTGAATTTCTTGACGCCTTCTCCATCGAAGCAAAGGCCTAGGAGAAGAATACTGTGGCTGATTCTCTAGCAGCCTCGTGGTCATTGCTTATTCCTCATCCCGACTTTTCTCAAGATAAGTTCACCATCAAATGATTCATAGACCCAAAGTACCGATAATACAAGTAACTGGCAAGTTTTCAATAACGATCAACACTTGCTTTCTTTCTTAGAACTCAAGGATAATTTTGAACAATTGTACTTTGAAGGAAGTGATAATTTGCCTCGTGAAAGTGTGCCCTTTAACGAAGAAGCCACCCAAGAAGAAGAAGTGGATCAGGATGGATGTATCAAACTCAAAGGAAACAAGATTCCAAAAGGATTGGTGAGTTTAGAAAACTGCTTGACAAACACGATGTATGTAAAGTTTAGAGCTTCTACTGACCCCAACAATCACCGAATATGACAAAATCAATATTGGGAGTTCTACTGATCCTAAACTCGTGAACATTGGAAAATGTTGCACCTCAGAAGAAAAGAAGAAGGTAATGAGTCTTTTGAAAAAGTATAAGGATGTTCTTGCTTATTCCTATGAAGATTTAAAAGCTTTCCAACCAAAGGAGATGCAACATTTTATCCCTCTCAAACCTGGGATTAAGCCTTTAAATGTAAGGCAGGCAATATAATCCTAAAATAGCTGACACCATTTTTCAAGAAATACAAAAGTTATTGAAAGCCAAAATCATTTTTCCTATCCATCATTCAACATGGATTGCCAATATTGTGCCCGTTAGAAAGAAAAATGGTGAGATTCATATCTGTGTTGACTTCAGAATCTAAATCAAGCTTCCTTAAAGATAATTATCCCTTACCTATGATGGATCAGGTCTTGCAAGCAAGAACGGATCCAAAATGTTGTCTATGCTTGATGGATTCTCGTGATATAACCAGTAGAAGTTAATACCACAGCATCAACACAAAACGCTTTCACTACCCTCGGGGTACCTTTGCTTACAAAAGGATGCCTTTGGGCTCATCAATGCCGGTGCCACTTTTCGAGGGCTATGGATTTGGCCTTTGGAAGTTTGAAAGGAAAGTGTATCGTCGTATACCTTGATGACTTGACCGTATTTTCTAAAACAAGGGCGGATCATTTCAAAGATCTAGAGACAGCTTCTCCTGAGATGTAGAGAACATGGGATCTCTTTGAATCCTAAGAAATCTATTTTTTGTGTCACGGAGGGGAAATTATTAGGGCACGTTGTCTCCAAAGATGGTATAAAAATTGATCCTGAGCGAGTTCAAGCTATTCAAAAATTCCTCTTCCAACCAAAGAAAAAGGGAGTGCACTCTTTCTTTGGTAAGATCAACTTTTTGAGAAGGTTCATCCCTGATTTTGCAGAGCTAACTTTGAATATCTCCCAAATGATGAAAGGAAAACAAACGTTTGGTTGGTCTCCTAAAGGGAAAGAAGCCTTTGAAGGTATTAAAAGGGCCATTGCTAAAACTCCTGTTTTAGCATGTCCAGATTTCAAAGAAAGATTTCATTATCTATCACTACGCCACGATAACACCTTGGCTGTTGTTTTGACTCAGGAAGATTCTAATGAGCACAAACTCCCAATTGCATTTATGAGCTATATTCTAAAAAATCATGAGTTAAAATACACCATAATGGAAAAACATGCTTTTGCAAAGGGTTAAAGTCACAAGCAGCTTTCGCTTTTACATTCTTAACTCTCACTCCACTGGTGTCGGTACCGATACAACTATCAAGTCAATTCTCACACAAAGAGAATTTGGATCCAAGAGAGGGAACCGGGTGGCCAAGGTTCAAGAATATGATATTGACATCAAACCAACCAAGCTCGTCCGTGAAAAGGCCTCGTGTGAACTCATCGCCAAGGAGCTAGACATGAGTTACTGGAGGATAAAGTTGGTCTTCCTACCGTTCTGTTTCTTAGCTCAGTTGATGAATGGTATGCTGATATCGCTCACTTTCTCACCTATGGAGAATGCTCCTCTCATTTGACTACCAAAGAGAAGAGAGCCGTTAAACTAAGGTCAACCCAATATGTGTTGTGGGAAAACGCCTTGTTTAAACGTGGGTTAGATGGAAGGTTTTTGAAATGTGTGGACAAGGAGCAAGCAGAAGAAGCTACTCTCAGCTTTTCATGATCAGGCATGTGGAGGGCATTACTCATCAACTGTCACTACTCATAAAATACTTCGTGGAGGATATTACTGGCCTACCTTGTTCAAGGATGCATCAAAATGGGTTGATAAATGTGAGGCTTGTCAGACTTTCGTGGGTAGACCCAAATTGGCCTCCTTGCCCCTTAAACCAGTTGTGATCGAAGAACCTTTTCAGCAATGGGGTTTAGATTTCATTGGAACACTTAATCCCTCTTCTAGTGCTGGTCATACCCACGTATTAACTGCCACAGATTATTTCACCAAATGGGTAGAAGCCATTCCAGTAAAGAGTACTACTTCAGAAGTAGTATGCAGTTTTATCAAAGAAAACATCTTGATAAGGTATGGTGTGCCAAACAAGATCGTGATAGATAATGCTTCAAACTTTTCTTCAATTGAGATGATGGATTTTTGCTATGGATATGGCATCTCCCTAGCTCACTCCTCAGATTACTATCCTCAGGGAAATGGACAAGCAGAATCAACAAATAAAAATCTGGTGGCCATAATAAGGAAATTAGTCAATGAATCCCAACGGAACTGGCACAAGAAACTCTATGATGCTCTTTGGGCAGATAGGATCACACCTAAGAGAGCCATTGGGATGTCTCCTTTTCAGGTAGTATATGGAGTGGAGCCCAATTGCCAAGCATAAAGGAGCTTCCACCTCGTGATTTAATGAAGGCCATCAAGATACCAGCCAATGATTCTTCGATAAGAGAATCATGTATCTTCACAAATTGAATGAGGACAGATTGAAGTCACTGATAGGATATCTACTCACCAATGTAAAGTAAAGGTCTTATTTGATAAGAAAGCCAGTTCAGTGGATTTCAAAATTGAGACACTGCTTTTGTTGTGGGATAAAAGGCATGAACCTCGTGGCAACCATGGCAAGTTTGATTCCCTTTGCCTGACCTTTCAAGATCGTGCACTTCACTGGTAAGAATTCTTTTTTACCTTGATTATATGGATGGTTCTTCTCTCCCACTTCCTTATAGTGGGCAAGACTAAACTTGTTTAAGTCGTAGGTGATTAGGGAGTCCTGTGTATATTCTGTATAGTGTGTGTCCTCCTTTCCTTCCCTTGTTTTTGTGTGTTGTTTGTGTGTTGTCTTCTGTATTGGTTTGCTTTTTGACTCCGTGGCCCAATGGATAAGGTACTGGTCTACTTCCCCGAGTTTGTCTAAATTCTTGCCTTGTCTCATTCTTTGAATTTATGCCAAGTCATCCCCAGAAGGAGCCAACTGTTGTCCACTCAAAATTCCCCTACTTTTAAGAAGTTGAAAATTAAAATTTTGAGGTTAAGTGTCTTTTCTGTTGTCCTGATAATGTGAAAAGTCAAGAAATTGGGAAAATCTACATTTTTTGGGTCATTTTGTGTGTTTTTCGGCCTGTCGACATTTTTGTCCCGCGTGTCCTAGGTTCATTTGGGCTCTCTGTTCCCCGATCGGCCGGTTTACCCGAAGTCCGTTCTTTTCGGGCCCGTCAGAACTTTTTGTCCCACATGTCCCAAGTTCACCTGACCCGTTGTTCCCTTTTCGCCCGATTCGGCCGATTCACGTATTCCGTACGTACTTTCGTCCCACATGTCCCAAGTTCACCGCCCGTTGTCCCAAAATCATTCGCGTTCCACGCATTTTTCCCGCATGTCCCAAAAGCATTTGTGCGTCTTCTTTCCCAAAAGCATTTATCGCCCGACGCCCGAATCGGCCGAACCACAGTACTTCGCGCTTTCACGTCCCTCGTGTCCCAAATGAACCAAGTGCCATTCGTGCTAATTTTTCCCGCTCTACCCGAATATCTTGCTTTTCAATTTGGTAGATATGTATTTAATGCATTTATTGCCTTTCTCTCTCCTAAACGGCTATATAATGAACTACCCCCTATGCATTTTTTTCGCACTACTTTCATGCTATCTATTGCTCGAACCCTTGCAACCAAAATTTCTGCGCACGTATCCATTTCCCCATGATTCCATCCCAAGTCTAGCTTGCAGCTTTGCTCTCCGAGTTACTATCAACATGAAGATCAAATTCCAGGGTGAACAAGTTTCACCACTCGAGTCTGCTGTTCCCGATATCGGGACAAGTGAAGTTCGCCACCTTGATTTTGGGGATTTTTGGGCAAGGATGACAGATGCAAACCCTTCAGCTATGGCACAGATGATGATTCATGATAGTGGCTTGCATTCACCGGTGGCTTCCCAATTTCAATACAATGTGCAGTACACGACTACCCATGAGCTCATTTCATCCCGACTCAAGCGAACTAACGAACGTGCATGGAGAACTCATTTTGTTAGATGCCACCAACCAACACATCACCCCACGTGGCGTAGACATAGCCGAGGCGTCAAGAGATTCAGACAAACGGATCCTTAAATCGCTGGGTCCCTCCCAATCTTGAACGCTTGTCTTCTTCTCCCCTTTCTTCTCCTTCTTCTCTCTCTCTCATCATGAATTTATTGTATTTAGTCAGGTATTGCGATTTGCAGCCCTTTAACTAATCATTAGTTAAAAGAAGTAGTTACCGGAGTAACTAATTTGTAAACTATATAATGGCCTCTCCTCACCATTTTGAAAAAGGAAGAACTGGGCTTATTTCTGAAAGTGTAAATAAATCTTAAAGAAATCAATACGTATGATTTTTCATTCTTTGTCTATCTCGGTTTCCTTTATTCCTAAGCTATTCATTTAATCTTGTTAGATCATTTGTCTCAGTATTATGCCGAGAAGCTTTGTATTCTTGCAGATGTTATTTACGTAACTTTGTGTCTTTTCAAATTTCATCTTATTAATGTGATACAAATGATCTTATTCCAATTCATTACCTCGCATGCATAAGGAATTACTCATCATCTATAATTCTCAATGGTGCCTTTCTCGCTCATTCTCACATTTTCATTCCTCAAATCCTTTTGTGATTGATGATCCTTATAGAAAACACTTTCATAATATCCAAGTTCCACAAGAAAATCATGCTTGGTTATCTTTTAAGTATGTTATTCTCTAGATCTAGATTTGAACATGCACCGTAGAATGATATATTAGTTATAGATCCGAATGCTTTAAGTATTCATCATGCTAATATCCTACAATAACAACCCTAAAGAGGGTCCTGGTACCTTTTCACGCTTTGGGTGAACGCTCATTCTAGGCCGAGTGATGTGTCGGCGTGCCTATGCTTATATTGGTGAATTTTAGGATGCATCATGATGAATAAGTGTGATGAGAGGATGATGGCATAGAATAAGATGGGGTATGTAAAAATGTATGCCAAAAATAGAATGTGGGAGAAAATTGAAATGATGAGAAAGCGTAAGTGGATGTGAAGGATGCTTGTGGGGCACATGTGTCAAAAAAATGGTCGTGTGATCGCGATAAACAATGTGAATGAAGGAGGAGCCGGTAATAAGAATGGTTCTGAATGAGTGGTTACAGAGGAAATGAATGGCACCTGTTTGTGGAAGATCGATCCAAAAGAGGTGGAATAATGAGAGAAAGTGTACGTGATTTATGGGCAATAAATGGGAAAATAAGTGGATACAAATGACGGGTCATGGATGTAAGAGGAGTGTGAATGAACTTAATAGATGGTATAGGATGTAATGGAGGCACATGAAGCAATAATAATTTCTAAATGAGTGATGATGAAGGGAGTGAGATGCATGTGGAAGAGTTTTGTAAGATATGTGAAGTGATACATTAAACCATATATGGTGAAGAGCATAAGGTAGGTGTGATAATTGGGTGGATGAGAAGTGAGGTGTATGTGACCAATGCGAGTGATGAACTAGAGGACGTGGTAGTTAAAATAGAATCACAAGATTTTCATACCCCAAATTTTCATTTTGTTATGTTGCGAAGATTAATTGTGGGTTATTAAATAATTTGCGAAATTTAGAGGATCGGCACTGATACGAGTTTGAGTTTACAAATATACATATGTACATATGACCAAAATGGATATATACATGTGTGTAGGTGTATACCCAACACCGTACCCACACTCGTCACCTCACATTCATTGATTATTTGATGAATGCAACTTATTTCTTGTTGTACTTGATTGGATGATTAGACTCCACCTTGTTTGTTATATGTGATGATTTTGTAATGTTGACAAATCTGTTACATTGTTGTACTTTGTATTATTTTGATGTTGGAAATAACTATTGTCTTGATGTTTTGATTAACGAAAGTTAATATCACTACATTCAGTTATAGTTGCTTTGGTCATAAAATGTGAAGTATAATTGGTCTGCTCATAACACATATTTAATCATAGAAAGAAAAGATGTTCGTAAGTTTAACATTTTTTGACAAGGTTTATTTATTAATTTAATGATCATTGACCATGGTTACATTTAAAATTGTTTGGATGTTAGAAAACCATGATATCCTCCATGGTTCATGACATGTGGTAAGATGTGAATTCATTGTTTGATTTGTTGGTCATCATAGACCATAGCCATTTTGCATTTAAATTGTTAAATTGTAGAAAGTCCTAATGGTCTTAGACCATACCATGGGAATTATGAATGTTTAATAGTTAATAAAATGTTTGGTCATAGACCATATCAATCCTTGAGAAAGTTATCAATGTTTAATTTATTGGTCATTAATCAACCACCATGTAATATTTTCAAAATTGATTGTGCTCTTCAATTTATAAGTCTTCAATGTTTAATTTATTGGTCATTAATCGACACCACATGCATCGATTGGAGAGGAAATATGGGCGATTCACCACTCCATGAGTTGGCACTGCAAAAAATTAATGCATTTAATTATAAGCATGGATTTTTGGGAAATGGGAAAACTTATTTGTGAAGAGATGGCATGCAAAAACCTAAGTCATTTTTTATCTTTTCCTATTGTTGTTCGAGCTCTCCCTTTTGGAGTAGTACATGTGGATTATGAGGTTATTTCTGTTGAAATTATTATGTGGTCTGCAATGTTAAAAATATATGTTATTTTTATTAATGGTCAATTGCATTTAGATTTTTAAATATGGAGATAATTTGGAGGCTTTGTTTTGTTCGATCTATCTAGAGATTTTTGAAGGAATTTGTGGAAAAGTTGCAAATGAAATGTTGTAGTCTTTAGACATGAATTTTTCTAACTCCTTCTTGTTGTTACATTGTGAAATAATAGAATATTATGGGGTTTTTTTTACCTGGTTTGATCTGGATTGTTTTTTTAAAAACATTTTCAAAATCTTGCAATAAAACGCTTGCATAAATGGGTTTTCTAAAAATGTTGTAAATGGGTTCATTTTTGTGTATTCCGTTCTGGGTTTGCAATGAAATATGCAGATCATGACTGCATGATTTTGATTTAGTTTCATTAAGAAAATGATAGTAGGTTGTTGGAAGTGGGTATTTAGTTTGAATACCTGTACAAATTTGTTTTTGTATGATAAGGTTGATTTTTGAAGTTGAAAATGAAACTTGAGTTATAAAGGTAAAATAAAACAAATGATATGTTTTTTTATATACTTAATGGGATGCGAAAATGTTGCAATGATTATAGCGATTTGGAATAAACTTTGTTCTTCTTGAAAACGTCTATGGTTGAACTAATATTTTTGGATTTTGGGTTCATAAAATGCGTGGGAAATAGTTGTCTTCTGAACACGGTATTTTGAAATGGCAGTTTCTTGTCAGTTAAAACTGAAATGTTGACAAATATATGATTAATGGGTGACTTATATCTCTTTATTGTTTGTCTTCAATTTTAGGTTTATTGCACACCATTATGGCTAGATTTGTATTTAATTGATATTTATTCAACTGATTAGTGTATATTATTTACTTATAAAATTTAAGGGAATATTAGTTTAACCTCGATTTAAGCTCTTTTGACTTATAAGAAAAAGAGTTTGCAGTTCCATTCATTATATTATGAAACTTCTTGTCCCTTGACTAGTAATTCTAAGCATTTAAGGATTAGTAATTTTGAGTCCCTTATGAACCTTTTGTACTATGCATTTTTAGTTTTGATTAGTGAATGTAAAATGTGGATGACTACTAATATCCTTATGTTGTAGATGTTTCATTGAATTAGACCAACAACTATTAAGTTTCAACATCTTCTTTTAAGTTAACTGATCTGGAAGGAACTCTTAATTTATTATCCATTGTTGTTCATTGTTAATTATGGTTCAGATTGAAATTATTATTGTTCCATTTATAATAATGATAGTTGAGTAATGTTGATGTATTTGGATTCTAGTTAACTACAACTTAAAATGAATTCTTAGAAAATTTTGTTTTCTTCAATTATTCTTTTGAATAATAGGATAAGATATTATGAGACCATATAAAAAATGATTTGTTAAAAGTCAAACAAGGCTTATTTATCCTTAAGAGATGAATTTGATAGGTTGATCAAATTGTTTCAAAGATACTTTTAAACTTGTTTAAATACTTTCATGAAGGTTTCTTTGATAGGAGTCTTGTGTTGATTAAGTAATAAATCTTCCTATCTGCATTATGAAGTAATGGCATAGTTAGATTTATTATGTAGTTAAGGTTACCATTAATTTAACCTTATCATATTCATTTAGTTCATAATATAACAACATGAATGTAGTGGATAATTCATGTCAATTCGATGAACTGACCATGTATATACTTCTCTTTCCTATAGTTTGTAGGATGAAGTAAATAAGTGATGTGATTATTGGATATTATACACGTGATTTATTCGCATATTATTGTTTGAAAATCCGATTCGGATCATTGTATATATTGTAAAGTGAAAGTATCATTTTTCATATTTGTATAAGACATTCTTCCTATTTGTAACATTTTGGAAATAATTGTAATATTATGTTAAGAAAATTAAGGAATCTTCCTTATAAAGCTTAATAAATACATTTATCATTTGTATACAATTTGTGAGTTGTAATGATGCTTTTCACGTTGTTTTTACAGCGGTATATCTTTTGATTTGTTAATTTTTAATGTTAAATGAAAAGTATAAGAATTATTTTTGTTATAAAAATAATATGACTGTAAACTAATACAATCTTTATCATTTATTATAAAATGAAATTCATTACAACAATGATCACATTTATACCATTATCATGTTTAAATGAAATGAAATCGATTAAACAAGTTTTATAAACAATATTATGTAATTACGAGGAAATAATATTTCATCTCAAACTTATAGTTTCAATATGATTGATTAATTAATTAATCAATCTGAATAGTACAACAATAATCAAACACGTGTTATAATTAACGTCGTACTTCACGATCAAATACATTACACGACATGTTGATGTCTCATTAACCTATGTACCATTTCATTAATTATTAATTGGGATAATTATATTTAATGCGTGATTAATATAAACACAATATATGACATCCTTAAGCTATCCTTAATATTTAATGGATTATATCTCTTTAGTTTAAGGGATACATACTCATTAGATAATAAACCTATAAGACTAAACAAAGCCATTAGGATAAAATTGGATCGTTATAAAATGAGACATGGTTAACTAAACCCTATTCCTAGGAACAAAAGTTATGTTGTGATACCATGAAGTAAGATACTTCATAAGTTAGTAACAAGTTAAGTTACTATAGACCTTTATCAAAAATAGATAAGGTGTCTTAACATCGAATGATAAGATATACCTAGTATTAACACAAAGAGAATGATATGTGAAAGAAGCATGGGCTTTATAACCCGCATATCCATTTGACTAAACCTATCCATACCATCTTAAGATGGCTACGAGAAGGGTAGTGAGTACTTAATGACGAATGTCATTAAGTAGTCATTATCTTTCCCATAGGGGTCCTAAGATGGGATTGATACGTACTCTCAAATTGAGAGGTGAGTCCTAGATCTATGTCTTCAAATACAAAATTTTAACTTCTTATTAAATGTAAATTGAGATACATATAACTATGTAAAGATGGTTGTGCATTGACAAAGATTAGTTTCATTTGAATTATGTGTCATGTGAAACTAAGCTTGCATTGCTCGCGTAATAACTTGGTCAAGTAGTGTAGCTAGTTGGATACATTGTTTTATCACCATATTCTTATTCTAAAGTGTTAGATTCCAGATGAATTACAACTAGTCTATTATCTAGGTTGACATATAGGAGTTGCACTCAGTTCTCAAAACTTGACATAAAGGTTTAACCAAATGAATATATAATATGTTCACTCGCTTAGAGGGTGAAGGGGGATCAACTAGATCCAATGGACCCTTACAATTGCACATGGCTATCATTGTTATAATATGGATAGTAAACATTATTTTATGCTTAGATTTAATTGCTGCATGTTGATAATCATTAAAGGCATTATTTGTGATGAAGGGATGTTTATAAAAAAAATTCCCTTATTTTGATGAAGTATAACATGGGTGTTACAATTATGATATAGACTGCGAAAAACTAGATATATGTAGTGACAATGTGAAACACTTCAAGAGAATAAGGATGAGACCATGTCCAAAGTGGAACCATATGGTAGTGGAGAAGGGGAAGGAGATCATGTAAATGATGAGACACATGAGGGTATGGAGTCCAAGGCAGAACATGTGATGATGTGGATTGTGAAGTTTTTGATTTAGATGATGATACACTATGTGTGCATAATGATTATGATGTAATATGAAGTGATGAGTTGGATGATGGATACATGACACATATAGAAGAATTGGTAATAGTGGTATTGTGGGAAGTGAGTGTATCGGTGTTAGTAGGTGGAGTGGAGGGATATGGAGGCTCAATGAAAATATTCCCTTTGTGAAGAAGGTCTTGAATGATGTTGCGAAGTTGAGGACATAAGTCATTGGAATGACCATTAATACGATGATAGGAACATGTTTCATGGGAGGCATGCCACAATGGTGGGGGTGGAGTGGGAGGTAGCATGATTAGATTGGTATCAAACAACTTGTGGAGAATAGAAGAAAGTGACTCGGTCAAAGGAGTGAATTTACAAGCGAGTTTGATGAAGTAATGAGCCACAATAGAATGTGAAGAATATGAAGATGTGGGTTTAGGAGGCAATATGATGCGAGGAGGATCTTTGTAGAGGAAATTGTGAGCATGGGAGTATGAGGGTGTGGTAGGTGGAGGAGAAACAAAAATGTGTGGCAAGGAAAGAGGACGACCAAGATGGACATCCTTGAAGCACTGTGCCATGTGCACGACCTCATCAAATATGCATAGTAGATGAATTTTTAAGTGGTGTGAGATGTGAGGGAAACAAATTTTGGAAAATAGGTCAATGAACTCATATTGTGTGAGTAGAAATGAGACTTGAGAGGTGATGAAAAGTGTGCACCAATACACAACAAAGTCAAGAATGGACTCTCTATGGGATTGCCAAAGCATCTAAAAGCCAATTAATGTTGCTTTGGGTGCAATATAAATTGATACATAGGATAATAATGGGTCATAAATTTGTATGAATGTGTAAATGCTATGTTATGGGAGGTGTGAATACCAATCAAGTGCTTAGCCACCAATTTAAAGTGGAAAATTATAGAGGAGTGTGTCGTCATGTTGAATGAGGTGGCATGCATAACAAAAGATATGTAAGTGGTTTTGGGAGTCCTTGGTGCCATCAAATTTATCAAAAGTGGGTAGTTTAACATGTGGTAGGGTTGGCGGAATACCATGGGGTGGATAAGATCATTACAATTAATGTGATAAGTCGGTGTGGGTGGAAGTCCCCCAAGTGTTGGAACTCAATCTTGACAATGCAGTAAAGGAGATATTGGTGGAGCAAGTTAGCGTGAGAATGAGCATGAAGGTCATTAGAAGCCATGAGGAATGATAGTAACACTGTGACTAGGACTGTGAAACATAAGTGAAAATAATGAGCAAGATGATATGGCCAAAAATTTCGGGGTAGTCATAGTTGTGATCGAGTCTAGGAAAATATGAGATGAAGAACATAAAGTAGAAATGAGTGAACTATGGATTTAGAAGATTACAAACTAGTTGCAGTTGCAAATGGATCTGGGAAAAATATGGGATGAAAAATTGTAGGTCAGTCGCAACTATGACCGAGACTGGAAAATCGGGACTCAAAATGACTATCGAAACAAATATAGAAGTGTGGGATAATGTTGTTAAGAACATAAACAATTGCAGATGCAAATAAAAAACAATAAAAATTGAAATAAAGTGTTTTGATGATTGGGATGATGTTATTTTATTTGTTTTTAGGTTAAATATGGGCTTGGTTAGTTTGGTTTCCTATGTAAATATATCTCTCTAGCTACCAAATGTTATCCAAACAAGTACAGTTCACTAGAGAGTGTCTAGTCACAGACTTTACCCCAAGATCAATCAAGATGGGGCCGTTACCATGGACAATATTGGATCTAACTCATGGGTGAAACTAGTCAATCAGGTTGGGTTGTTTAGCATTTTTGTTAGCGAGTCCTCTCAATGAGCCATCTACTTCAAAGCTTCTGTGGTACTCCTCACAATAAGTTTTAGGGATTATGCCCAAGTATTTCCCATAGTTATGTAGATGGGTATTTACCCATATCTGAATTTGTATTTAATGTGTATTGATTCCCAATTCTTTCCCTTACTAATAAACAAGTTTTTTATCATCTTTGCAGAAATAAAATTATAGAACAGTCATGCTTGCAACTACCCTAACACTAGATTGTTATATTTTTTTAGCATAAAATCACAACACAATTGTTGATGTGACTGTCTTATGACCCTTTTTTTTTTGTATTTTTAGTAGATCTACAAAATCAAGTGTTATATCTGTAACATAAATTCTAGAAAAAATAAAAAATAAAACAAACGAGGATTACAAAACCCTATACAAAAAATATTATATTCAAAACATAAAGTAATTTACCCACAACCAATATAGTCCCATCATGGTGCATGCAAAATGTACACCTAGATTTAGATCACCTACAAGATGTATTAGTTGATATGAAATATCCAAATCAATGCTACTAAATAATATGGGCTTATACTGCCATTGTGAAGAGAAGGACAATTATGGGTTCTTTCATTGAATAAAGTGGGTAAAAATCTTCTAGATCTAAATCTAAACCTGCACACAAGCACACTTAGAGAAATGTTAGTTGTTTTTAGTGGTTAGGGGACATGCCTCGGTCAAATCCCTAACCATTTAAGGAGATAAAATACATTTTATTAATTCAAATGATAAAACAATATATGTAAATGACAAGTATACTTGACTCGAGATAAGCAGGACGATCATAATTGTGATTAAGCAAAAATTACATGGAGATCACAAGTCAATCATAGTTTTGATTCCTACATGTGTTGGAATTTCACTAAAATAGTGTTGTAACAAGTCGTATCTATTCTTTTTGCTTCGATTTCAGTTCTTTAAGGCCTGGAAAATTGAGATATGTGAGCAAGGAAGCAAGAACTTCAAGTATGAATTAAGTTCATAAAGAGTCGGGGGTTGAAATGGTGTGGGTGAGTGGTGTTTTATAGTTTTTGAGTGCATAGGGAATAGACACATATGGGTGTAATGTGCATAAATGGGTGAGATGATAAGGTTCCATAGTGCATTAGGCATGTAAATGGGTAGGTGGGATGGACATAATTAAATGTGAGTGGGTGAGGGTTAGTAAATAAGTGATGAGGTGTCTTTTATCACTATTTTTGTGGGATTTTTATATTTTTATTTACTTTTATGGGATTATTAGATTTTTGGGATTATTTTGGTTTTATGATGTTTTTGGTATTTTTGAATAAGAGACCTTATGCACAAGGTGCATTTTATAGTGTCTAAAGGTGGTAAGAGGAAAAGTCACATGGGCGGAGTGATTTAATCTAATTTGAATTAAGTCTTATTTCGAGTAACTTACTTTTGTAAAAACAATATTCAGATAATTAAGTACAAGAACATGCAAGTAATAAGAGTTCAAGGATGTAAAACCATAAGAAAATTAGAAAGGGATGATGACTTAGTTGATTCTATGCAACCTAAGAGTGATTGAGACTGTATCGGTTGGAATAAGTTGGAAATAACATCGTAAAGGATCGATGAGGATTTAGAACCATGAAATGTACAGACATAAGAAACCATAGGAGGACACGAGCACCCCGCACTAATTAGTGATCTCGGCACTTTTAATGCTAAAATGCTTGGAACTCCGTCCTTTTCTAGGTTAAAATATCTTCACTATTATTCTCTCTGGTTTAATTGTTAAGTCTCAGTCACACTTGTAACTTTGTAAAAAATGACTACCTACACACGCCCATAAACCACATCAAATATAATAAAAAGATGCGAGAATGTGGAGTCGGACTAAGCCCGACGGTCACTCGAAGAGTGAACTTACAATTGAGTGCTATACTAAATGTTATAATCCATGTAGTTCTCCATGTGTGTGTGTGTGTATCTATGTCCTAGGCTACTGCTTTTTACAAGTTACACAATGATAGTGGGCTAGATCTTGATTGTCTTGAATATGCAAAATGTGTGATGGAATAGAATGAACTCCCCTTTTATGTAGTGTATGTAGATCAATACATCCCTTATCCCTTGTATGAATGTTCTAGATATATACTTTGTAACACTATTGTGCCTTTGTAAAAACTTAGGTGGTGATAGAAAATGCTTATAGTGCTTGGCCCCTTTATTTGAAAAAAATAACTAAGTATATATATGATTACCTTGTTTGAATTTCATAATTGACAACTGAAAGGCCGACCCAAAGTGTTAAAAGGTGACCAAGAAGTGAAAGGGACCCAAAATAGTAAGAAGAAAAAGAGAGGGACAAGAGTGCACAGGCACTTATGTCCTAACTGAGCGCTATTGTCTAATGCCATCAAAAGGTAAATAAGTCAAGTGCCAACACAAATGTAAGATGTGCAAAGCCAAAAGGATGCTCAATTAAGCTCAAAAATAGTAAAGTGCAATATATAAAGCAACCAAAAGGCCAAAAGGAGTTATCAACCACTAGTTTTCTTTCTTAGGAATCATGTATACATTAATATTCTTTAGAACCTAGAAATGTACCCAAGTGCATAAATTTTGTCTCTACAACGGGAGAGGAAGAGATATATTTATAAGATATAAATTGGGATGGCCTCTCCATTCCAAAGGGTTAACATTTGTTGATTATTATTATTTGTTGGCATTTGTTTCACTATTATCTGTAAACAATAATATATATTCTTCTATCTATTTGTGTATGTTCTTATATTCTATCTACTTTTAAACTTTGAAAGTATTGTAATCTTGTACAACCAAGAAGGAACTTTGTGTCATAGATTAATGACTCCATAACACTTTGTGTATATTATTTATTAATATTTCTATTACTTACATGGTTGATTTCTTCCTATTGAATGTGGACCTAATTTGGTTAATGTTGGTGATAATATGCAAGTGCCTACTCACAATCTTAACCCACTCTCTATTTTCCTACATCCCTTTACCTTTTTCCAAACAAATTCCTTCCTTGTACACTATACAAGAACTTTTCCATAGGTTTATTGGAGTACTCATGTGTGATCTCAACATAACAACCACCCACAATTTTATTTAGTGCTTGCATTCAATAAATGGGATCCTCCCCATACCCAAGAAGGAGGGGCCTAACCTCGTGATCATTGGTGAAAACCACTAATATGTCCTACAACAAATTATATCACCAAAAATATTTGGTGACTCCGATGGGGAATGTTTTTCCCTTGTGCACCCTATAAAAATCTCTAAAATCCAAAAATCACATATATGAAACCATTAAAATTAGAAAACTAAAAAAATACTAAAACGACTATTTGAATGTTTTATGAGCCTTATTGAAATAGTATTAATTTTTTTTTCTATTTATGATTGCATCCTTATCTAACATTCTAAATAAAAATAACAGAAGGGAGATTCACTAGAGAATACCAAGCAAGTGACACTCTAATATTTCACAATCTCACATTTAAGTTACATGAACAAGCTAATTTCATACTTTCTCCCATACAGATTCTAAGAAAAGCACTTGAGTCTTCACCTCTTGGATTAGTTGAATCTCCAATATCTCCTCTACCAAAGTGAATAATTTTCTTCCATAAATGGTTGCACTTGTACCTTAGAGACAAAACATCGGTCTTCTAGAATTGGCTCCTCCACTTCATGAATTACCAAAAGGATCAAGAAATAAATTTCCCAAATTTTATGGAGATGGAAAGAAATGTCTAGATGATCATATTACAACTTTTATCATAACATGTAGTGTTATTGGAGTGGGACATGAATATGTTTCCATTTGACTATTCATGGAATCATTACAAGATGCTACTTGTGGAATGGTTTTACTACTTTCCACCTCACTCCATTACTGATTGGGATGACATGAAAAACAAGTTTGAAGAAAGATTCAAGACTATAGAAGATGCTCATGCCATCCTTTCTCAATTAGCTTAGATAAAGAAAGAACCACAAGATTGAAAGAGGGTTTAAAACCCGCAAGTGAGGATCACGAGGGATGATGTGCACATCAACGGATGTGTGAACGACAATGTGAAGAGATCTCGGGAGGAGCGAGCATCAACCGAATGTGCATGCAAAGATTCAAAACACGGCAGAACCTAGTTAAGCCATAAAACTCTCCTCTATCTCATAGATCAAAAGACGTGTACATATAGGAGGTGTTGAGTAACCCCAATGCTGCAATCATGAAAACTCAAGTAGAGAGGGGGAGTTACATTCCTAGAATAGAAGTGTAACTCCCAATGATGCATATGATGCATTGATGCACTGACGTCTTTGATGCTCTGACGCACTGACGCGTAAGGGAATCTCATAATGACCCCTAAATGACACATGGACCTACGATCTCACCTAAGTGAGATGAATCACCTAATGATGTGGAAAATACACACACCAACACCCCCTTCATCGTAACTTAGGATGAGGTGGCAAGTCAAAAATGAGAAATGGGTCCCAACACAAAGCTTGATGAGGTACCCATGTATAAGAAGAAGTCCCAAGTAGTGAAGGAAAACCCAGTGGGAAAAACATCCACCATAAGAGAAAAAAACACTCTCTAATCTAAGAAAGATGCCAAATATGGGTCCCGACTCTAGACAAGCTGAAAAGGTACCCATGTACAAAGAGGAAATCTCTTAGAAAGAAGAAGAAGAGAGAAGAAGAGGGAGACGAGAGGAATGCAGAAGATGCCATGGACGGATCTGAACTCTATAGATCTATGAGGTCTCCGAAGAATGTTGATGACAAGATCCTCTCGCCTTTGGATCAAGAAGAGCCACCCACACCAAACTATGTGCCTGCCCTTAGGAAGGACAAAATGACGTCTTTGGAAGTCCGCCCACTCCATAAAGGAAATCAAGGCAAGAACATGAAGAACTTTGAGTCTGGTGCACGAAAGTGTGACATAGGTCTAACGAGTGAGTGCCAAGGAACCGAAGGTAATGCCATGTGCGTAGAACTATTAGAGTGAAAAGAGGAACACCCGCAAAAGGATGTCCAAGTGATGTGAAGGGAACAAAAATCCTCCACAACAGAAAAGGGATCCACAACTGAGGGTGGATCAATGAAGGTCTCTGGAAATGTGGAAGTGACATGATTCCTGGAAGGGGTACTCCCAACAACAGAGAAGATGAAATCCTTTGAAACACCTGTAGATGGATGAGGGACCTGTCGTGCATCACAAGTAGACTCTGCGAAAAGATGACTAAGGTCAGGAAAATACTCATCCCAATGAGGGGGCTCAACAAACAGAAGAGCGATGTTAGATAGGTATGAGTCATCTAATGAAGGTAGAGGAGTGGAATGGGCCTTGCACACTGGAAGTGGAAAGGAGGTTGGTGTAATGATGGTGTGAGACTGAGTAGAAGACTGCTCGATATCTGATGAGATGTGGGATGTGTCAACACTCTCTGGAATAGTGAGAGAAAGAGGAGAAGAGTCCTCTGTAATGCTCTTGACATCAGAACTAGGTGCACAATCCTCGTCATCAAAATTAGAACCAAATGAGTCTATGTCAGTGGAACCGTCATTACATGAAGAAATGGAGGAGACAACTGAATCAACATCATTAACAAAGGCATCAGTATGTGAAGGGTCTCCATAGAGGGATTGAAGAATGCTCCAGACACGATGAGGTGGATCTGATTATGCTACATGAAATTAGAGAGAACGAGAGACATGCATCATCATGTGACTAAAGACATGGTCACAAGTTTCAAGGAAGTCCTCTAGATGACGATGATCGGTGGAGGTGCAGGAACTTTCCCAAGTAAGAAGGCAGAAAGACCCTCGTGGGCGAAGTAACGTTCCATGGAAGCACACCAAGCTGAATAGTTCCCTCTCCTTGTGAGAAGTGATGGAGGTCAGTAAAGCAATCCTATAGCACTTGATCTGGAAAGAGAACTCTCCATGATGAAAAATGCAAGATGCACAAAAGCAAGACGTCGAACTCAGCTGATAATGCGTCTGTGTGTGAAAGCCTAAGAGTACAGTCAACCCCCCAGAATGTGGCACTTTATAAAGTAGTGAATTTTACAAAATTGATAATTACATCACGTAAAGTGTGAGAAATCATGCAACTTTGACCAAGGAAGTGCTCAAAAATGAGATGCGAGTCAAAAGTTATGACATTTCAATGATTCCCACAATTGATGGAAAATGTCACTAAATGCTGCAAACACATTAAAAAAGTGCCCGAAATGGGTGCAAAGGGTGTCATGTGACTACTCATTGGAAATGGCATCAAATTTTAGGTAGGGTTTATTTTTCTTGCGAGGGGGATTAGCCTCCTGCCAACCCGGACCTCGCCCCGTCTTCGTCACTCGAAGGAAGGGATTAATACAAGCCAAAAAATGCAGCCTATAATTATTACATGCCAAATAATGAATGTTTTGTTTTTTTAACACCCTAAAACATTAAAAAAGAAGGTGGGGCCCACGTTTGAAGTGGCCAATGCCACATGGAGGAGCTTGAATGAGAAGTAACCGTTGTGTGGTGGTTTGTCTGCCAGTCTTTGGGAATGCGTGCTATTTTGGAGATGCAAGAAAAACCTGCTACGTGCCTGGAGATGCGCTGGAGGTGCAAAACACAGCTGGATAATTCAAAAATGTTAGGATTCAAAAACGTTTTCCAACGTATGCAGCAAAAATGTTTTTTTGCAAACCTCCACGTGTGGATGATTCCAAACGCAGGTTTCAATGAATAACCATAGTTTTGTAGGTCGTGGAGCAGGTTTGGAGAGTAGCTGAGAGCCCACGTGCCTGCATTTAAGCTGCTGTAGCTGAGTTGCTGGTTTCAACGCAGGTTTGGAGAGGACACGTGCTTGCAAAATGTCCAAAAAGAAACGCAGAAGGTGAAAACGTAGCGCGAGGTTGTAACGCTTAAGGGCCATGTGTGGAGTTCTTTGCAGGTCATTGGAGAAAGGTGGAGCAGCTTGGAGCTGAGTACGTTTGAAACTTTTTTCCAATGCAAAAATGTTTTTCCAATGCAGAAGAAATGCTGGAGCATGCGTGGGAACAACACAAGCACAATAACAATGCGCAGCGGCTGAGGAGTCCGCTCAACCAAAAACCGAGTTGCAGAAGTTAAAATGCCCAAGGCCACGTGAAAAAGTGGTGCAGGTCTTCAACGTAGACACCACCACTCAAATAAGTTACAGAGAGCCAACTTCTTAATGCGCAGACCCACCACAAAGGACAAGGAATGTACAACATGCAACAAAAGAAAAATGCCAACAACGAGCATATAATGAACCAAGAATGCATGCAGAGATCCTACGGGCTGGAAGAATAGGTAAAGGCCATGGGAAAGAACCAATCACTACCAGTCTGAGTGCCATGAGCAGCACAATCGCAGTAAATAATGAACCAGGAATACCCACTGAAAAACCATTACCAAGGCCACACGGAAGAAGCAATCATGAACTCAGCAATGGATAAGTCGAGGTTGACGGCACCAATAACCAATGCAATACACCTCATAAAAACACCTCCAAATGCGCATGCAAACCCAAAGAATCGAGTGGTCAAAGACACTAAACTTGAAAAAACACCAGAAACTTGAACAACCACCTCAAACACATCAAACAACCCAAGGAGAGGTATGATGCCCCAAAATTAGTGCAAGTAGAGCACGGTCGGAATCGCCATTACGACACATGCAACAAAATTTGAATATCACACCAAAAGCCAAAAACACGCACAAAAATGCCGATGAGTGCATGGATCCACAAGATCCGCTCTGATACCATGAAAGAGGGTTTAAAACCCATAAGCGAGGATCATGAGGGACGATGTGCACATCAACGGACGTGTGAATGACAACGTGAAGAGATCTCGGGAGGAGCGAGCATCAATCGAATGTGCATGCAAAGATTTGAAACACGGCAGAACCTAGGTTAAGCCATAAAACTCTCCTCTATCTCATAGATCAAAAGACATGGAAATATAAGAGGTGCTGAGTAACCCCCAGTGCTGCAATCATGACAACTCGAGTAGAGAGGGGGAGTTACATTCCCATAATAGAAGTGTAACTCCCAATGACGCATATGACACACTGATGCACTGACGTGCTGACGCGTTGCACTGGCGCGTAAGGGAATCTCATAATGACCCCTAAATGACACATGGACCTACGATCTCACCTAAGTGAGATGACTCACCTAATGATGTGGAAAATACACACACCAACAAAGATCCCATAAGAGGATTTGTGGAAATCGTTAATAGGTTGATTGAAAAAATTCCTACCGGTGCTCGTCCTACTATAGATAATCAGAAGAAGTTCTTCATAAATGCTCAGTTGCTTGAAGTTGGATTCATATTACAAAGAGCTCAACCAAACACTTTGGAAAATGGTCAAGAACTTTCCATTGAAGTGGAAAATGATCTTATCGTATCAGGGAAGGTCAAGAACTATTCAACAATGAATAAGGCCCAAATTTCTAAAGATGAAAACACCAATGCATTGTTGCAAAATTTGGTCAATGACCTGAATTCATTGAAAATGCAAATTGATCAACTTGGTTCATATCAAAATCAAATCGGAATTAAATTCTTGAATACCCCATATAATTTCCTTGGAATATCCACGGAGTTAATGTAGTATGTTGAACCTATGAAGATGAAGGAGAAGAAATTGTCGAATCGAAGTTGAAAGAGAAGAAGTAGATGAATATGCTAGTATTAGGTATTTTGAATACTCGTTTGATAAATATTCATAAGATTTTATGAATGATATGAATAGTTACTCTTGTGTAGTGTTCACTCACTCAAAAGCATAAAAAAATCTGTTATCACCAAAAAGTAGCACCCTACTTTGATCATGAAAGATCAAGACTTCTAGTGAAACATGGGATTGTATCCAAGTGTAGGACCTTGCAATCTTGTGACAAACCTCTAAAGAAGATTGGTTCCTATACCTATTTCCTAACGCTAACACGAAACTACCTCTAAGATAATATTATCCTAATCATTACAGGACCGGGGTTAGAGAGATGCATGAAAATGAAATCTTAAGATAAAAAAGAGGTGATAACACCAAGAAAAGGAGGATAAATAATATCCATGAGGGAAAAAGGAGAGGGTAATGTGAAAGGAGATGGAAAACACACATTCCATAGACTAGACTTCATTTTATCCTCCATTTTAACACAAAACACAACAAAATGGAAACTTACAAATGGGAAATACATACACAACATTTATGTTATAAATGTAGAGGCAATAATTGCAACAAAACATAAGCTAGTGAAGAAAACAACCAAAAACATGATTTTTGTTGGTTAGAAGTATGTATGTACTGACCATTTTACACAGGGTAGAAGGCACAAAATGCAATCAGTAGAGACTAAAAGAGGCCTACGACTCCATGGAATCTAGGGACACCATTTTGGAATTATGCCTTTACAATATAAAGTGTCCAACATTACAAATGAGAGAATTTTGTGAATATATAGAAAATGGGAGAGAGAGAAGCAAGAAAGAGAGGGAATTTCACCACTTTGAACTCAACCACCAACAAAGTGCAATAAATCTCTATAAAATCATGTGGGCACTTGATAAAACCATCATTTTTACACTTTTAAGCATGGGCATCCTTCACCCTCCCGTACATGCCATCCAAACTCTCAAGTGGAATAAGAACAAGGTATGGACACCATGAAGTAATGAATTTTGGTGGTTGAGGTGGGTGAATGCTTGTAGGTGCTAAAAATGATGTTTTTATTCCCTAGAAACTTGTATTTTTCATGTTTTACCCCTAAAAAAAACATGACCAGTCGGTTTTTGAGGTGTTTTGGTGAACAGGAGAACCCTAGAATCATTACCTATATGCCTTAGTTTACCACTTTAATATTTTACATTTGGATTAGATAAATTAGACTGGTCGGAGGAACCAGGAATGGGGGAATAGCTCATTTTTTTCTATTTGGGCATTACTTATTTGCATTTCTATGCTTGGGCATAATTTGAGATGGGTGGAGATCCAAGGGATGTATGAATGGTTCCAAATGTTCCCACAAATCCACGAAATTGTAAATTTTAAGAGTGCATTGCTCTTATACCTGCTATCGGCCGGTAGTGTCTATCTCCTAGTCGGTGTTTTAGCCATACGAAAAACCTACGAACATCGAAAAGTTCGACAATGCCGTCTTGCTCTTTTTTCTACTTCCGATGCCTCACCCTTATACTCCTTGTCAATTGCATAAGAAAAATGGTGAACAATTGGAAGAGAAGAATTTTCGTTAGTGCTTATAAAACTTGACTTACCCGATCAACCTCGCCCCTACTCTCCCATGATCGACTAAGGTGGATATGCGGTAAACTTAGGGAACTAGAGAATTGTTCCTGCTTCGTTAAAAAGATGACTTGCCTTTAACTGACCGCTTTGTCCCCTTTTACCCTATTTCTTGTAAAAATGGATAAGTATTGGATAGTTGGGCTTACTAAGAAGGAGATTAATGCCTATAAGATGAAGGTTTTTCCAAAAACATGATTTTCCCCATAACTATAAAATATGACATTCCCTGATCCATGACAACACTATCCAAAAACATGATTTTTTCTAAAATTTGATCAAATCCCTTCTAAAACACCCAAAAGAGCCCGGGGAATGACTTTGGATAACAATTTGGTGACTTAATAGAGCTATCTACTTGCTATATAGAAGATCGATCAATGGCCTTTTGAGCATCTATTGGGCATGGAGTCAAGCTTGAAAAACTTGAAAAGTGATAAAAAACTTGAATTTATTACCCTTGAACTTGTAGAAGCACTGCATGAGCTTAAAGTTGATTTGGAATTGGCTAGAGTGCTCTTTGAAGTTGGTTTCTTGGGAGATTATGTGTGAAACTTATGCAAATGTCCCCAAAACACCGATTTTTGCCAAGGAAGATATAGAACTCGATTTGTAGCTGATATTGGGGATTGAGTGGATGCACCTTGGAGATTCCCCAATACATCTTGTTTCCACCATGAACTCTGATTTGAATTAGAATGCACAATAATAACAAAGCCACAAAACTATATACAAACATGCGGAATCATATATGCTCTAAGTGGAAGTATGCAGAGTGCACAAGAACTTATTTTGTAATAAAAATGAATCTAATCGTATTCCAACCAAAGGAAAATGAAACTAAACAACAACAACAATTGGTTGGGAGAAATAACTTCCGTTATAAAATTTGACCATGCGATCAATTTTACAACAAACATGGTATTTAATGAGAGTGGAAAATTGTCTTACAACATATTTCTCTTCTCATTAACAAATGGAAAGAGAAAAAATACCGCAATCCTATCTTAATCAAGGATCAAAAGGTGTTTGAGCTAATCCTGGAAATTTTATGATTCTCCTCTTGCTTTAGATTAGGCATGACTTGGTTGTAACTCCTTTTGGCTTTAGATTATCTAGATATTTGATTGGGCATATAGCTTTGGAAACCAATGGATCGATCCTTATAGTTGGCACAATGATTTGTATGATTTTCACATCTTCTCCATAGTTAGCTCCAAGAATGGGGTTGGTGGAAGCAATTTATTGATCATTATTTTGGATGCTTGTAGGTTGATATGAAATCTAATTTTCATGTTCTTGTACAAACATATTTCTCTCCAAAATAACATGCTGATTTTCTTCACCAAACAAGGGGTTAAGAGGCTCAAACTCACCATTTAATTCATAAAAAGTATGCTTGTAAATTGATTTGTGCCTTTTCTTTCATCTTTTTGCAACTCATACTCCTTGCTTAGTTATGATTTAATAATTGGATCCTCATCCCTCATGTCCTCATCTTCAAACACAAGGTTGGGCATGGAAAAATCATACCTTTTCCCCTCATAAAGTCCAATTTAAATAGCAAGCTTGATTTCATCCTTTACAGGCCTTTCTCCATGTTTTCCCTCCAAATCTAGTTTATTGGAAAAAATCAATGAATGATATGCATTTATTAGAATTTCTTGCTCCTTCTCAAGACCAAGGAGACTTCATAGGTATGAAAATATTTGTTGAAGAAGGTAGGTGATGGGAATGCAAAATAAGTAAGCTCAATGGCTTATTCCTCATCATCGAGATCCTCTACATAAAAAAAATTCTATCTCTTAGTTTCTCAACTCTATTTGGATCATATCTTCCTCAGAGTCCTCCTTAAACAAATATGATATTTTCTCCTGTTGCTTTGAATATTCCTTCTCCAATTTTGATTTTTCCTTAGAAATCAAAAATCTCCTTGATTACACTTCAAAATATGCACACCGCATTCTTAATAGGCATATTGTTCATCATCTTCCTCTTGCTTCTCTAAAAATTCAAAATTTGTCTTGTGCTCTTCAATCTCATCCTCCTTTATAGGTTTAACTAGTTGTGTAACTTTTTTGGCCTCAATCCTTGAGCTCCAATATTTCATATTTTACATGAGGATTTCCTTACTTGATTCTTGATTAGCTTCCCTCCAAAACAAGTTTTATGATTAGTTTCTTCCCAAAATGGGTTTGGGAATGTAAGAGGAGGGGGAGATTATGCTTCTAGCTTCTTTTGTAATGGTTGAGAAGATGGGGGAGGTGCAATGTATTCTTGTGGAGGAGAAGGTATGCAAGGAGAATATTTAGAAAGCTAGGGATTTGAATCTTGTGCCGAGATGGTTCAAGATGATAACAAAACATCTCAGTCCCATGTGGTGGTAGTGAAGGGACACCCCATTGACAAGGCTCTTCAAATATAGATTTTCTAGCCTCTAATTCTTGTAATGATGCACTAAATTTAACCATCTGATTAAAATATTCAACCATTACCTCTAGCCTTTGTTGAGGGCTAAACCAAATAGGTATAGGAATTCCCCATGGATAGGGCTGCCTATAACTAGTTTGTTTAGCTAAAATGATATAGATCTACTCCTTGAAAAATTATGTGATAAACTCCACGTGTTGAGTTATCCTTTTAGGATCATCTTCATGTGTGAAATGCCCTCCAAAATCTACATACTCTTGTTCTTGAACAACACCATGGTTAGTTGAATAACCATATTGATCCATAACATTTGAATCATAGGAATATGCCCATTCATTCTGATTTTTCTCATGGAACTAAAATGGAGGTGTGTTTTGATAACCCAAATATGGAATTAGGGACCATTAAAGTGGATTTACATGGTATTGTTACTTGAAATTGATGATTCCAAAGAGGAAATGAAGTCACGATTCAACAACTTATGGAAAAGAGAACTAAAATGATGGAAAGGTCATCTATTGATTGAGAGAATGGGTTTGTTGGACAAGTGGATTCACTAGATGTGTTGAGAACTGCCTCCAAAGGATGGATACCATCAAGAACACATCAATATTAGTGATATGAAGTTGTAAATCTCTTTAAAATATTCCACTAGGCATGTGTGAACTATTATGCCAATGAACGCACCAAGGTGGCTAGAATGTTTGTAATGGAACCCCTAAAAAATAAGACCAAATTTGAACAAAGTGTCCCAATGAGTGTGCCAAAATTTTTATCACCAAAAATTAGCACCTTGATTTGATCATGGAAGATCAAGACTTTTGGTGAAACATGAGATTGTCTCTAAGTGTGGGAATCTTGAGAAAAACCTCCAAAGGAGGCTAGTTCCTCTATCTATTTCCTAATGCTAACATTAAACTAGCTCTAAGATAAGCCTATCATAATCATTCATAGGAACCAGGGTTAGAGAGATGCATGAAAATGAAATCCTAAGATAAAAAAGAGGTGATATCACCAAGAAAAGGGGGATAAACACTCTCCATGAGGGAAAAAGAAATGGAAATGGGAAAGGAGAGGGAAAACATGTGCAAAAAACCAGATTGCATTTTATCCTCCATTTTCACACAAAACACAATAAAATGGAAACTCACAAATAGGAAATGCATACAAAACATACTTGCTATAAATGGAGAGGTAATAATTGTAATAAAATACATGCTAGTGTATAAAACAACCACAAAACATGATTTTTATTGCTTAGAAGTATACAGTATGCACAACCATTTTTTATAGTGGTAAAAGGCACAAAAGGTATCTTAGAGATCAAATGATGGGTTTTAACTCCATGGAAGCTTGGGAAACCATTTTTGGTATGATACCTTTAAAATTTGAAGTGTCCAAGATTACAAATGAGAGAATTTTGCCAATATATAGAAAATGGGAGAGAGAGAAGGGCGGAAATTTACCACTTTGAACTCAAACACTAAAAAGTTCAATAAATCTCTATAAAATCACATGGGTGCCTGTCAAAACCATCATTTTTGCACTTTTAAGCATGGGCATCCTTCATCCTCCCGTACATGCCATCAAACCTCTCAAGTGGAAGTAGGACAAGGTACAAACACCATGAAGCGATGAACTATGGTGGTTGAGGTGGGTGAATGCCCAGAGGTTCTCAATATGGCATTTTTATTCCCTAAAACCCCATGTTTTTCATGTTTTCCCCTAAAACAACATGACAATAAATTTTTGCAATGTCTTAGTGAACTGGGAAAACCTGAACTGCTCCATGCATGCCCAAATTTACCACTTTAATTTTTTTTCCATTAGATCGATAAATCAAAATGGTTAGAGGAACTAAGGAATGGGGGGAAAATTCATTTTGTATTGTTTGAGCATGACTTATCTACATTGATATGACTGGGTAGGGATTTGGATGGGAAAATAAACAAACAACATGTGGGAATAGTTCCCATTGTTCCCACACTCCACAAGCTTATCGATGTGCATGTCTGCGTTTCCCTTATACCCCACTTTTCCTGTCTCTTGGTTGCTATTTCGGCCATGCAAAGTGGACCAGAGAAACATTGAAATGTTCGACTATTGCATCCTACTCTATATTTACCAATTCTGATGCCTTTAACCTGATACCCCTTGTTGGTTGAATCATCAAATCGAAAAAATGGTTGGAATAAAAGAACTGCTCCATTAGTGCTTATAAAACACAACTTACCCGATCGATCTTACCAATGCTCTCCCTTGGCCAAATAAAGTGGATATGCAAGGTGAACTTAGGAAATTGTTCCTTGTCTTCTTTAAAAATATGACTTACAATGTTTTGTCCCCTTTTACCCTATTTTTGCAAAAATGGATACATATTGGACAATTAGGCTTACAAAGAAGGAGAGTAGTGCCCGAGAAGATGAAGGTTTTACTAAAAACATGATTTTTCCCCACAACTATAAAATATGACATTCCTTGATCCATGACAACATTTCCCAAGAACAATATTGTGTCCAAAATTTGATCAAATCCCTTTCAAAACACCCAAAATGGTTTGGGGGCTGATTTTGGATAACAAAAGCCTTTTCCTCTATTACGATCTAAAAGAAGAAACCTTTAGATCCTCAAATGATGACTCTATAAAAAAATAATAAAGAGAGGATCATTATAGCTCACTTCCATGGAGTTATCTAAGAATAAAATTAAAACTACCTCAACCAACACCCCATCCGACTCTTCGAGCAAGTATCCATCATGTCCTCTTGTCAAATCAATTTCTACTTCACTGATCTCGGAATATAAATCCTACACATGTTAAGGCTACCATTATTCCTAATATTCCCACTACTTCTTCATATTTTGAAATCATTGACCATGTCAATAAATACAAAATTCAATTTTTGAGTCCGAGTACTTGAGAACTCGTCCCAAACAATTTAATAAACTTGTCCATTTATCAAAATAAGTAGTTCAAATTCATGTTCGAAAATTTTATACCAAAGAACCACTTCCTACACTCAATACCAATCCTTCTCAAAACCTTCTTTCCTCAACATCATCCACTTCTAGGAAAGTAAAACCTTTATATACTTGTCTTGATAAATGGGTTTACATAAATAACTACATTATTAACTCGGTACCTCGACAATGTCATGCCTGCCAAAGTTGTCAAGGCTCTTGGTATCACTCTCATCCCTACTAGTGGCCATTTTTATTCCATGGAAACTAAATAAGTACCTCTCATTGGATAGATCAAATATGCTCAAGTAGCATTTTTAGATTTTCCTGAAAAGAAAATCATGATGACCATACTTGTGGAAGAAATTCCAACTTCGTATGGTATGTTATTGAGCCAATTTTTATATTGGTGGAGATATACATATGGATTGGTTGTATGCCACCATATCAGTCAATGGTAAGATGAAGAAGATCCTTCCTATAAGGAAAATGAAATACATGGTTCAAAACTAGATGACCCAAGGGCGAACATCCTATACCAAGATTCAAGGTATGGAAACTTTTTCATAACTTCGAGGAAGATTCCAAGCTTCCCATATTGATGAAGGAGTATCTAAGTTTGAACGAGCCAATGAAAAATCATTATGATGATTTTATGGAGCTTAAATTTTATATTGTGTACTTCCAATTGGATATGGATATGAGATATTTGCTTGATTATGAGGAAGGACATGGAAATCTTGAATTAAAATAAAGCAATCCAAAGGTGATGAGAAATATGGATCATAATGAAGAAGTGGCATCAAATGAATTCTTAGTAGGTGAATTCCAAATTTTTGATCATCTTCCCGAAGTCCAACATGAAGAATTTTTTTAGCAGTATGAAAATGATTGTGAATTTAAAACCTTCTTTTCCCCATTGGGAGAAGATAAAGACCTTCTTAGTGAAGAAAAAATAGATGGAATGGTTCTTGATTATCACAAGGATGATTTCATGAGAACCTTTGTAATGAGAAATGTATAAATGATAAGGCGCTTGGGTCTCTCAAAGTTGACTCTATTCAAGAAGAGGATCTCTCCATCATGCATATGATATTTGAAGCTCAATGTGGTCACGAGAAAGAAAGTGATGATGTCCAAATTTCATACCCCACATTGTGCTCATTTTGATTTCAAGAGGATGAGGTACTATGCAAATCACACCATTGTGAGAAACAAGTTAGAAATGAGTTAGTGTGTGTGAAGGAGGACCATTTGGAGTAGCATGTAAACATTGAATATCAATAAATTGGTGATAGTGTTGAAAATCCTAGGATCTCTAATAGGAACAAAGTCATATCTACCATGGTCATAGGAAGCATGAAAAATAAAGGTAAATTTTTTATTTTGGATCATTGGCCTAGTTGTAACATGACAAGTTTAATATGATCAAGAATCCTTCTTGTAGTAGTAGGAAGGTGAAAAATGATAAATCAAAAGTAGGGATGAATCGAAAAATGGATTGCGAAAAAAAATGGAATGTCATTAAAATGAAGGCAATGTACCATTTGAATGGACCCTCACCTGTAAGAACAATAATGTAAAATTTCCCAAGAATTTAAGGAAAATGTCATACTTCATTGAACCAATCAATGAGTTTACAGAGAAAATGCATTTGGTGCTACCCATACGTGGGTAAACATTCAAAGAAGAATCACTCGCTATGATGAAAGTGGGTTGTCCCCCGCATGTACTATAGGTGATTTAAGAACATTTTATGATGGTTTCCCTTTTTGTTTTGGTTTCTTTTTCCATTATGTGTTTCTTATTTTGTTGTGTGTTTATGTTGTTTTTGTAACATCCTGCTAATTAATCTTTTATTTGGACATTTAATTATTCAAATAATTATGAATAATGGGAAAATGAATGTTTACTCGGATAATTAAGTATTTTTTTTGGATGATGGTAATTAGTCATCTAAGTACTTAATTAAAGATTAAGTACTTAGATAACTAAATACCACCTTTATTATTATTAAATGTAGTTTAATTTTAATGCAGTACTATGTAATGTCTTGTTCAAATTTTTTTGATGGGTGTCAAGTCGATTAGGATGGCACCATCCTTAATCGATATGGTCACCACACAATGATGATGTTGTGTTGGCACCCATATGGACTAAGGGCGATGTCGCTCCTAAGTCAACTTGCGCTACATGTTTAATTAAGGCTTGGTATATTGTTGTTGTGGGAACTATTATGGAGTTGGCATTTTTTTTGGTAAAACCATTAAGGCTTAAATAGCCTTGGTAAGATGTGAGTGTAACATTAAAGTTAAGTATATATATATATATATATATATATATATATATATATATATATATATATATATATAAGGATGGGGGCCTTAAGGCCACACCCATCAATGGTTTAGCTTATGTTTTATTTGGATTGAAATAAATTCAAAATGGTAAAGAATACCATATGGTGCGTGGATAAGGTTAATGATTTTTATATATTTCCACAAAGGTGGACAACCACACAGATGGGGGGAATGGTAATTATTAAAATGAATATTCAATGTTGAAAGGGGGAATTTCCTCCCCATGAAGGCATGAGACTTCATTCACCATCCCATTAAGTGCGACGGTTGTTGGAGGGAAGAACATTTAATCAAGGCTTTTGGGAGTTCGTGGGTAAAAGATGGAGTTTAGTTTTTGCATGGCATTCGACTTTAGTTTGAGCTCTAGTCATGGAGACACTCTGCCAGATTTTTCGCTTTGCATGTGTGTGGAATCAATTTTTTATGAATAACCCTCTATTTATTATGAGGAATGTAATGTGGAGGTGTTGGTTGTTTTTGGGAGCAGATAAATTTGGAACTCGGGAAAATCGATAGGGTTTTCAAAGAAAATATGGAAGCAAAAATCAAACATAGGCACAAATCAATTTCAGGCAAGGGTTACTCTTCTTGCCTCTCTGGTTTTTGATTCATAAAGAGATTGTTTCATTTTCTTTTGGTGGGTTTTTTAATGTGAAAATTTTCAGTGAAATTTGTGGGTATCAAACTTGAGTTCTCTCCATAAAAACGTATGGTTGTTCCTTGTGGGTAATATGTAGAGAATGTTTTGGTTTTGGGAAAATAATTTGAGCTCTAGTGGGTTTCGAATCAGTAATCTTGCTATGAAATCGTATGGCTATTTTTTTTTTTCTCGGTTAAATGAATAGGTTGGGTATTCATTGCTTCACCCAGACCTACCTTACTACCCCTTTAAATAAATTGAATGATCCTCTAATTTTTATGGGTTTTTGTGAAATCATATGGTTGTAGGGTTTGAGGAAAATAAATTTTGAGTTTTATGGGTTTTGAACTCCATGTACTTGTCAATAAATTCGTACGACCATTTTTATTTATTATGATTATGTTGTTAGTGGGTAATAAACTTGTATTCATACCATATATTCGTATGACAGTTTTGGTTTTGGGGATTGAACTGAGATTTTTTGGGATTCGAACTTAGGTTCTTTAAGAAATTGTATGGTTATTCCTTGTATACAATCTAAAAAGAAATATTTATCTGTGATGTGGGTTTTGTTAAGAGTGTTGAGTTAATTTGTGAATGGTTTTATGAATCTTTGAGAATTTTGAGTTCCTTCAAAGAAACTTGCATGATTTTGTTTCTTCTTTCCCTTATATTCTATTTCAAATTGATAGATCAATACTTTGTGAATGATAACATTGAATGATTAAAACCTAGAGCTGCTAAAGCTATACTTTGGTGATGGATTCTAGTATTTTAAATCTATGCAAGTGGTTGATGCTGATTTATTGTTACAATGAATAATTAGTTTATTGGTACTCATTGCTTGGAAAGAAAATTAGTTACATGCATGTTTTCATTTCAAGTTATGAAATAAAAATGAATGTTATACATTGGCATGAAAATAAAATAAAATAAATAGAGTCTGTAGTTCTTGCATATTGTATAGATGCTTTAACCTTTTGTAGGGACATTTGAAAAATGATAATAAAATAAAATAAAAGCTAACGGTTCAGCTGGGTAAGCTTATTTCTTGTCTTTTTCAAAGTTATCCAAAGATCCTGGTGATTCAGACGGTTGGATCATTTGATCCATACCTTTTCATTTTATGCATTTATTTCTTTATTACATTCATATTATTTAAAAATGCTTTTGGAAAATTTTAAAAGTGGAAAATACAAGGGAAACTCTTGAAATGTTTTGTCGAATTATATACTTAGTCATTTTTTGGATTAAAATTATGTGGATGAATTTTTATGGCATGAGATTCATTCTATGTTAATATTGTTGCAAATCAGATTTAATTTTCCCTGAATGATAGTTAGATTAAATTTGTTGATTGGTTGATTCATGCATTGTGCAAAGGCAATGATTCTCGACCAAGATCGGGAATCAAATATCCACCATTCACATCGTTTCGATGGAAGAAGCGGGAATGTTTGTATGTAAAGTGTTCCTCTAGGAATGCTTCACATATATACCCCTACGTCTCTTTCTCTTTCATTACCAACTATGGGACTACTCGAAGGTTCTAGTTCCCTATCTTATGTGAAATCATTACCCTTGTATTTATAGTTATAATAAAGTTGAGATGATTAATCTACTTTATTTGTCAAAAACATAGTTAGGCGTGTTAGAGTAGGTATTTACCTTAGCTCATGTTCACCTAGGTACTTTATTTACCTTTATTGTATTTATCCTCACCCACTTATGTGTGTGGATATTTATTTTTGTCTATTTAGATATCAGGGGGATATTATCTAGTTGTTAGGTATAGTTCTTTCCTTGATCTATGGTATTGAATAGTTCTTTCCTTGATCTATGGTATTGACTAGATCCTTGATGTCTAGTTTTCTCCTAAATCTATGGAATTAACTAGTTCTTTGATGACTAGTTCTTTCCTTGATTTATGGCTTGATCTATGACCTTGACTGGTTCTTAGATTGTTATTCCTTACCTATATAAGCAAGGCCCATTCTCATTGTATTTCATTGAGTTCCATAATAATATATGATATTACTATATAATAATATGAGGAGTGGTCATATGGTATGGTAATATGAGGGATTAAAGCTTGTGATTCCTTAGTAGGTGCTTAAATCCAGCCCCCTTTCATTTTTTTGTGTGGTGAAGGCAAGAGAATTTTATTTTGTTTAAGTGGCAACTAAAATAAATAGTAGAGTATAATATTGAAAAACTTGTAACTTTTGATCGGTAACTCGGTTTTGAAGGCCATTTTTACAAAAGTGCTTGTTTTTATGATCTTTCCATTAGAAATATTTATTTTGAGAATCTCACTATAATTATAAAGTGCCATATTGTAACACACACTCATTATAAAGTGCGAAAATATGGGGGGATCTTGTTGCATTGTTTGGGGGTCTTGTTACATTGCTTGGTTCTTGCATTTCTTTTGGTGATTTTTTGAGGATGGCATCTTTATCTACTTCTGCATTATATTATGTTGAGCCATTAATAACACATAATTACCACACATGGAAACCAAGAATGGAAACAATAATTAAGTAGAAAGGATTATGGGCTTTAAATTCTTCAGAACAACCAATGTTCACTAGAGAATATGAGAAATTTCAGTACTAAAGTGCAAATTTGATGAGTGTATGGGTCTTATAGGAACTTATACAATTGGCAGTGTTTTGTTTCAAAATAAGGGAGAAATTGGATGATTTATTTAGTAAGGTGGATCATATGAGAGCCATGAAACTTGAAATTAATACCACCTCTCTTAATCTTGAATATTTTCCAAACATTATAGACTATCTTACCAATTTCAAGCATTTTTGACACGGTTGAAGGGGAGTGGAAGAGATAAGAAATATGAGGCATGTGTATATTTGATTCTATCCAAGTTGAGAGGACCATTTCAAATATTTTCTTATAAATTTTTCTCTAGCATGGATGCCTTAGGTGACACATTCAAAATGCCTAACTTAGAAACATTTTGTGAAACACTTACTAAGGAAGAATTTAAATTGTCTCACCGTGAGTCTTCTACATCTCAAAAGGCATTAGTTACATCTAATCCTAAGGGCAAGGGAAAAATAATAAGTAAACCTAAATCCACCCCTTCTCCATCTCAAAGTGCTCCTAAACCCAAAGAAAACAACTCTAAACCCAAGGAGTCTTCTAAATCCAAGAATAAGTATAGCCTTTCATTCTCTTTTTGTGGGGGTATTGGTCATAAAGAACATAGGTGTTATAAGTGAATGCAAGCCTTAGAGGATTCAGTCAAGAAACAAAAATTTCTATCTCCACTCCACCTCCTTCTAATCAGCATGGAAAAACAATTAATGTTGTTGGGAGATCTCAGTCACAACTTGCAGATAGTTGGGTTATAGATTCTGGTGCTTCTCATCTCATGACTTCTTCCAAGGATTCTTTTGTTTCTCTAGGTTTGAGTTCTACTTCCAAAATTAAGGTTGGAGATTCTTCCATTCTTTCTATTGAGGGAAAAGGTGATATAAAACTTGATGGTGGAAATATCCAAGATGCACTATATGTTCCTAACATCACTACAAATTTGCTCTATGTATATCAAATTTGTCATTCTGGTCAAGGGAAAACAACGACTTTTACACCACATGGGGCAGAAGTAAGAACTTTGTTGGAGCCTTATTCACTTGTTGCTCAGGGTATTGTTAATCATAGTTCTATACTATATCATGTTGAGGGTTTTGATGACACTTCTTCTATAGGGACATGATTGGTTTCTCATGCAGATTCAAAGAGTAAGCTTTGGTATGAAAGATTTAGACATCTTAATTATAGATATTTGAAGGAGTTGAGAACTCATGGTATGATATATGGTCTTCCTAGAGTTTCTTGTATTGAAGGATTTTTCTCAAGATGTGCATTAGGAAACAACACCAAGATCCATTTCCTAAGAATTTTTCTAAGAGAGCTTCTTCACCACTTGAGCTTGTGCATAGTGACTTGATGGTTTTTCCAACCCCCTCTTTCAATGGAGCTAAGTATGCACTTACCTTTATTGATAATTTCTCGAGGCGTACTTGGGTTTATTTTATCAAGTACAAAAGTGATGTTTTTCACACTTTAAAGTATTCAAGGCTTTGGTCGAGAAATAATCTTCTCGTTGCATAAAGAACCTTCATAATGATAATGGGGGGAGTACTTCAGCAAAGAGTTTTTTTGAATTTTTGTGAACTCAAGGCATTATTCACTAGCATTATGTTCCTCATGCTCAGCAACATAATGAATTAACAAAACAAAAGAATAAAACTTTAAAGGAAATGGCTAATTGTATGATGCATTCTAGAGATTTACCTCTTATCTATTGGGAAGAAGAAATTAATTGTGCTAACTACATTTAGAATCGCACAACACATGGAGAACTTGAGCATTTGACTCTAGAGGAAGCTTGGTCCAACACTAAGCCAAATGTCTCATTTTTTCAATTCTTTGGGAGCCATGCTTGGGCCTTTGTGCCAAAGAAGAAAAGGAAAGCTTTGGATAAGAAGAGTAAACCCTTGATCTTTGTAGGGTATTGTGAGGACATGAGAGCTTATCATATTTTAGATCATGATACACATGACGTTATTTTTCGAACACATGCTCGGTTTTATGAGTGGTTCAATCCTCACGATTCTTCATATTCTTCCATGCCTCCTTCTTCATCTCATCTTGAGGATCCTTTCTTTGAGGAGATTGATGACGAGGTTATAGATGCCATTGAGGATCCTATTCCCACTGATGTTGTCACTATGCCTAAGTGGGCTCGTACTACAATTTCTGAGGAAGCACCTTTCATACAGGATCTTCCACCCACTAGGCATCATCACACACATTTTATAGGTTCTGGACTTTTGTGTCAGTAGTTTATGAGGATCCACGGTATTTTTCAAAGGCTCATGGGATAAATGAGTGGGATGATGTGATGACAACTGAGTATTCTTCTTTGATGAAGAATCATACTTGGGATTTGGTATCTCTTCCTAAAGGAAGAAAGATGGTTAGGTGTAAGTGGGTATATTGAACCAAATACACAGCTTGATGGGTCCATTGACAAGTATAAGGCTCGTATTTTTGTAAAGGGTTTTTCACAAGTTGAAGGTATCGATTACTCTAGGAATTTTTCAGCCATTGCTAAGATGGATTATGTATGCCTTGTACTTGCTTATTGCTGCATCACGGGCATATCCTATATACCGATGGATGTGAAGAGTCCTTCTTACATGGAGATCTAAAAGAGGAAATATACATGGAGTAGATGGCTAGATTTTCTCAAGATTCTTCTCTTGTTTATAGGCTCTGAAGGTTTCTCTACAGTCTCAAACAATCCTCTCGGGCTTGGTATGAGAAGATGAATTCTTTTCTTCTATCTATTGGTTTTGTTCATTTCCACTCTGATCATATAATGTATCTCCAACATGTTGGTGAGGATATTATGATACTTGTCTTTTATGTCGATTATCTATTACTTACTGACAACTCTTCTTCCCGCATTCTAAGTATTCAGAGGGTTATTTCTACACATTTTGACATGATAGATCTTGGGCTATTGCATTATTTCCTTGGTTTACAGATTTCTTAGACAAATTCAGGGATTCATTTGAGTCAACAAAAGTAAACCCATGATCTTCTTCGGTGCTTTAATATGGATGATTGCAAGCCAAGTCCATCTCCTTTTCAGTCTGGAGTTACTCTTACTTCCACATGTACCACACCACTTTGTGATCCTACATTGTATAGGCAGTTGGTTGGGAGTCTCATGTACTTGACCCATACTCATCCTGATATTTCATTTGCAGTAGGGCTTGTATCTTAGTTTGCACATTCTCCTCATAGTAGTCACTGGTAGGCTACTAAAAGGATTTTGCACTATTTGCAGTCACTTCCCACTTTGGCCTACACTACACTAGGGGTTTTCCTCAATTGGTTAGGTATACAAATTCATATTGGGTAGGTTCTATTGATGACAGAATTCCAATTTTTCATATTGGGTAGGTTCTATTGATGACATGAATTCCAATTTTGGCTATCTTTTTTGTCTTGGTTATTCTCCGGATTCTTGGGCATGCAAAAAGAAATAGGCTATTGCACTTTCATCTTCAGAGGTAGAGTACAGGGGCAACGATTCAACGAGTCAACATATTCTTTAGCTTCGACAGTGAGTTTGGATTCCCATAGGATTCACTGTTGTACTTTGGTGTGAAAACCAAAGTGCAATTCACATTTCTCGCAACCCAGTTGAGCACCAATGGACCAAACATATTGAGATACACATCCACTTCATTCATCAACACATTTAGTATGGAGTTCTTTACTTGGAGTACATTCCGAATCAACAACAGGTTGCAGACATATTTATGAAGCCTTTTGCATCACCTCGCTACCTTGAGTTACGTGGAATGCTTGGGGTTTCAGAAGTTATTCTTGGGGGTGTTTGCGAGAACTTCTTCCTTATTCTTCTTCTTTCTCTTTCCTTCTATCAGGATTTTTCCATCTTTTGGTTTGAGATTTATTCATGGATATATTGTATATGAGTACCTCATCAGGCCTAGTTGCCGGGACTCATATTGTGGACATGCAACTTCTATTTTGGCCCCTAGATTCACTTGAGGGGGGGTGTTAGAGTAGGTATTTACCTTATCTCATGTTCACCAAGATAATTTATTTACATTTATTGTAATTATCCTCACCCACTTATGTGTGTGGATATTTCTTTAGATATTAGGGGATATTATCTAGTTGTTAGGTATAGTTCTTTCCTTGATATATGGTATTGACTAGTTCTTTCCTTGATCTAGGTATTGACTAGATCCTTGATGTCTAGTTCTCTCCTAAATCTATGGACTTAACTAGTTCTTTGATAACTAGTTATTTCCTTGATTTATGGCTTGATCTACGACCTTGACTGGTTCTTAGATTGTTATTGCTCACATATATAAGCAAGGCCCATTGTCATTATATTTCATTGAGTTCCATAATAATATAAGATATTTCTGCATTCATTTATTTGCAAAGGTGTTATGTGAAGTTATTATGGTGAATTGCTTTCATCTTATTGATTGTGGTGTTTGATTAACATCTGTGTTCTTGGCTTGGTATGATCTTGTTATTGTTCCTTTTAAGGCAAGTAGATTAACTTCTTTCTAGTTCTTTGAACTAACACCCCCAAACCAATAGTGCCATAGGTTTCGTGATGATGCATGGACATTCTATCACCAACTTGTGAAGAATGACATTAGACTTGATGATTTTATTATGGATATTTGATCCTATTGTACTTGTAATTTATGGATATATAAACTTGGCTTGGACAAGATGTCCTTTGTACTAGTCCATTTATGGATAAGACTTGTAATATATAAATGTGTTGGCTGATTTCTATATGTTCAAATACATTGTCATGTTATGGGATTTAGTAACTAAATGGTATGTTGATAAAGTTAAGGTTTCTCCTATTGAGCTATCCTATGCTTAGAATGGGTATGGTTTATGATAATAAAGTGGTACCTCATAACTATTTGACTCTCCATTACAATAAAGAGGTTATTATGGGCAAAGAAAAATATTATTAAGTGAGTTATAAAACTATTTTGGGAAGGGTGAAAATGCATGATGATAGTCTTAACTTTAAAAAGATTAAAATCTGATTTTGGGTAACATAATGGTCCAATCTATAGTGTTATGCATTAAGTAAATGATTGAAAGTAATCTGGTCAAGAATTTATAAGACTAGTTCAATAATAGGTATGAAGGCATCTAAAGGAAGTATGATATAAGTCTTGTAAATCAATTTATTACCTTGTAAGATTTAAAGGTTATTAAAACGAACTTATCTTCCTTCTTTAAGAAAAGAAAAGAATTTAAGTAGAGATTATCTCTAGCTTTAAACAAGATGCGAGTTATAGTCCTAATAAAGTATAGATATGACTTTGACGAATGGTTAAAGAATCAAGATAAACTAAATAATGAAATTTTAAGGTTAACAAGACCTAGTGGAATCTTGTCTAAGGGTTTAATCTACATTTTCTATTAAAATGGTTAGAACATATGGATAGGGCAGCAAAGAGATAATCACTTCATGAACTTATCCTTCTATCCAAAGTAACTTGACGCGTAAACTATATATTCACTAAGTAATTGGATAATCCATGAAGGTCATGAACCCTTGTAGGAACTACTTAATTAATGCACGTTGTAGGCTACCTATGAGTGACCCATAGGTTGCTTACTGTGGAAACATATTAAGTAGTGGATTGGCCTCCCGTAGGTAATCAATAATGGACATTGGGGTTCCTTGTACTTATGAAGTTGAACACGCTAGGAATTTAGAAAAGTCTTAAAAGGTTCACCTACATAAATTTAATAAATCTAGATAATTGTGATGAGACGTTTGTGAGGTGATGGGAAGACAAGTTTAGATGCTATGTGCACGCATCTATACTAAGCGTACATAGTACAACTAAAAACTTTGGCTAAAGTAATGTGTTTACTTTGGGTACATTGTCTAATCACCATGATTCCTCAAATCCCAAAGTGTAGGATACATGATGGGGTTTTATTAAATGAAACTCTAGGAAGACTCTAGAGGACCAATCACATGTTCTCACTACAACAGTGTGATAAAACCAAACGAGGCTAAGTATGAACATTCAAATGAATGTTAAGGGTGATCATGGAGATCAGGGATAATTAACCCTTATAGATACACAAGGTTTATCACTATTTTTATTATGGATTAATTTATTAAGACATGTTGCATAAGCTAGCTTTAGCTAGTTACCTGATTTAATTATGTAGGGGAATGTCTACTTGCTGATAATTTAATATGACTTGTTGCATTAACTAGCTTTAGCTAGTTATTTGATTTAATATGTAGAGGAATGTCTATTTGCTTTGTTAGAAGAAAAAAATTTCCTACTAATTTGGGTGTCAAATTTTAGGTTGTTAAAATTTTCCCCTTAGTTGTGTTGGTATATTTTCTAGTAGTTCAAGTCACGACGATCTATGGTGATGCAACCTAGAATCTACCGAAAAAATCCCAGTGCACTTTGGCACATCACTCCACCTAGAATGAGTGCTCACTCGAAGCACGCAACGGTACCAGCCCCTCTTTAGGGTTACTATTGTAGGATGTTAGCATGAAGAAGACTTAACCTTTAGATCCATCATTAGTACATCATTCTACAATGCATGTACAAATATAGTTCTAGAGAACAATAGACTAAATTATAATCATGATAAAATAAAGCATGAAAGGGCCAATTATAGTCGGTATTAATACTCTAGTTTAGAAAATACATTCCATTATATAAAAACATAGTAATACACAAGCTTTTACAATAACGACATCATGTGTGTAACGATCCGCAACATGATCTCGAAGTAATCTAGTTCTTACATACCATATCTTTTTATTACGCAGTTCACTACATATTTATATGGGTGGGGACTTGCCCTTCACCACTTATCTAATCCCAAAATAGGTCCCATGCTAAAAATAACCATGTTCCTTTATAATTACAATAGCACACATGCAAGTGTGCTAACCATATATTTCTCCTAGTTTAACTATCAGTCGTAATTCTATCCTTAGCCCGCATCTATGTAAAGCGCTTTGTAGCCACTCTTCCAAATATAACCCATACGTGTTGTGTAAATCTTCATCCCGTTTGTGTGCTCCGCACACCATCTTCCAAAAATAGATCATCATTGTGAAAATGACTAAGTCCCAAATCTGTCTTTGTCCTCCTCGCGCGATTCCCTTCCAATCCTCTCGCACCTTTGAACACACTCTACTCTTCCACGTGAATCTTCTGTATGCCTTCTGCTAAGTTCTATACATTTTCTATTCAACATTACCCCACACTAACTCGCATTTCCACCCCGACAATGGTTACCTTTTGAATGCTCAAAGAATGAGAAAGAATATAAATGGAAGATAGTAAAGAATTTTCTATACAAAAGAATGATTTACTCGAAGTATCCTTTGCTTCAACTAGAAGAATGAGTTCTAGATATTCTTCTTTTATTTCTACCTCTAGGGTCTACCATTCACTCAACGCGGCCTTTACCTTTTTGGAATATTCACTATAATAGATTCTAGCTCATCCTACGTAATCTCTCCCTTCTAATTTGCTAATACTAACATAATTTTAGCCATTGTAGACATTATCCCTTCCAGCAGATCCATCTTCTAAGTTATAAGCTTCCCTAGTTCATCCAATCTGTTTTTATGGGGCTCCTGGGCTGCTGTGAGGACTTGTGATTTTGATTCACCACTTTGCCAATCTCTCCACGCATCTTAATGTTTCATCCTTCATAGCTTTTAGGACTTCATTTTCCTCTACCATTGTTCTTATTCTGATGACTACTTCTAGAGTTGTGTAAATGTTCAATGCTTGATCCACTTTCTTCAGCTCCTCCCAAAGGGTTTGAAGTAGTGCCTCATATGATGAAATTTTTCTAATCACTGTAGCCTTTTCCCTCTCTACCTCCTGTTTCAGGGTCTTTTGGCGCTGGCACCCTAGCTGGTCCTTCTTCAAGCACCATATCAACCAAAGTTCACACATAGTGCATAGCCAAGGGAACTTTTTGGGCACCTCTGGGCTCTAAGTGTGGTCTTGCTTGGAGGACGTGATCCCCGATCTCCTTTGCCATGCCAATAAGAACCCCATTATTTTTCTGCTCTAAGTCCTTTTCTTGTTTCAAGTGTGTGATCTTTACATCCTTGGCTTTAATCTCTTCCCTCAGTGCCCTAATAGTTACAAATTTATCCACATTCCTCATTGCCACCTCTGTTGATAGCTTTAGCAAGCCATTACTTACATGTTCATTCGACATAGCAATAGGCTTTACCGTTATATGTCCGGCCCGAGGTGTCTTGTTCAATATTCTGGATACATAAGACTCTTCATAGATGTCGAATTCTAGTTCATCCATATGTTTCGCATTGACCAAGATAGTTATTTCCTTGTGCACATGGTGGCCATGTCCTCATCCATCAACTCCCATCCATACAATTCCTTAAGGCCCACCGTGCTTTGGAAACGGGCATGGAAAATTTTACTTGTGTCCTCGAGTAGCCCATAACCAAAGGTGCAATATATTCTCCACTAGTCCTCTTCATCTTGGCCCCTTAGGAACTTGAGCGCCAAGATTTGGAGCTTGTTCTGCTATGCTTTGAGTAGTCTCTTGCACCATTCTATCTACCTATTTTACTCCTTCTCCATCCTTCATTTATTTTTCCTTTGGATCTTATACATTCTCTTGCTATGTAGGAGATTCGGTGCGCTCTCCTCGATTCTTCCACCTCCTCGGTCAGATTTAACTTCTTTCTTCTTTTCTCAACCTGTCTCCTTCGTGGGGAGAGTTGTGGTGATCTACGCACTAAGCGTGGAGTAGCACCTTGGGTTTTGGTTCTTTTGAATACCTTTTTGAAATGACACTCTTCTTACACTGTATCTAGGTCCTCCTCATCTTCTTCCTGCACTTGTGGTGGTGTAGTCGCGTGCTCAATTTCTACCTTGTACGTAGGCTACCTTTGTCCTCTATGCTCTAGGCCATCACTATCTTCTCGTTCATATTCCTCTTCATCCACCACTATGGTCTCTTCAGGCTGTGGAGTTGGCACATTCTCTATTGTATGCTTACCCTTAGGTGGCCTTGGAAGTGCGAACTCATTTTCCACATATTTTTGTTCTCCAGCTTGGGCTTAAGTTGAATATACACAAGCTCTACTCCAACCTCTCCTACTGCCAAAGTTACAAGATTAATGCTTATTATATTTAAGATAAGCCTATTAATGTAGGTAGTCTGTCCTGGATATACATATGATTTTCTCAGAGTGTGACAATCACAATCTACCTTGTCTGCGATGAAGATTAGGCAACGCGCATCTATGAATTGGTGAACGATGCCTAAAAATAGCATCTTTGTGAAGGCATATGGTAGTTTTCAACAAAGGCTCTAATCTCCATCCTTCATTGTAAATCACGTGATGTAAAAATGTTGGTAGATTGAAAACTATACTTTGCCTTACCCACCACCGAAGGTAACTCCTTGGGTATGTGCCACTCCTCTTCAAATGCCACACGGAGCTTATCATACCACATCTCCACCCTCTGTTTAAATGGCCCACTCATGGTCCCTTCGCATAAGTACTTACCAAATCTTTCTGCTAGAGATTTATGTTCCATGGGGTACTCCCAAATCTTTTCCTTTGGCCCATCGGGCACTCCAATCTCCATAAACACCAAAGATAATAAAATAGCACCAAAACTAATTCTGTCACATGTACACGCTTCTTCAATGATTGTCTTTGCTATGTGATCCGCGATGTTGTAGACGAATCCTTGAGACATCTTTATTACGACTTGTAGCCAAATTATAGTCACCGCGACCACCTTTCTTGGTCATTCAACTTTGTTACAAGATGGGAAGTTGCTTGTACCACTAGGTACTTCTTTAATTTATCAATGTCCATGCCACGTGGACCCTTGGTATATCCTAGCTCCTTCCTTGTCTCCAAGATCACTACTTTATCTGTTAAGTCACTCTCCAGATCTTCTCCTGAGGCCCTTAGTCCTATTACTATTGAAATCAAGGTGGCTATGATTCTAACCCTCCGTTCGGTGAGGTAGAAGAAGTCCTCATGGAATCTGCTCATCAACCATTGATATAATGGTTCATAATTTCAAAAGTATGGCAGCTTGTATAACTTGTAGACTCTAATATACTTTAATAAAATTGTCTCCAACATCATCGTACACTGACATGTCTTCTGCTATTTGCTTGTTTGTTTTCATCTTTGAATAATGCATCTATTTCCCTCTTATTATCCAATGTGCGATGGTTGTAATTTCTGATATTACATTTATGGATGTGGGAATCCCATTATTGTCCCACAATCACGCCCTCTGGATACTACATTTATGAGAAATTACTCTCGGGAGCAATTTCTTCTTCCACTTCAACCTTCTTCTTCCCTTTTACTCCTGTTGTAGGTTCTTTCTTTGGTGCCATTTGAAAATTTCTCCTTTCTACCCTTTGTAACGAGCAAGTTAAAACCCTAGTTCAAATCTCCATGCCCTAGTGGAAATTACGTGTCCTAGCTCCTTTGTAACGCGTCTGCTTTGCTCAAACCCTTCACCTATGGGAACACAAGCTTCTCCTGCGCACAAATATTCTCTCCATGTCTAGTTTCACACTCTTCGCCCCTCAACATGATTTCTTGGCTCATTTTCACTTAACTCTTTCCAAATTATCGCAATTGCAACAAAGTAAAAATGAACTTGCATCCCATCCTTATATAGATTTTCAAAAAGTTAGCACATTTATTACTCCTTCACCTACCAACAATCCTCTCATTAATTGACCATTTTTTCATTCTTTTCGCATGGTACATCTTTTCGCCTAAGCTATAACATTCTAGCACACCTTCCTATCTTTCACTACAAAAATTTTATTCGGTGTACCTCCATGTGCTTGAGTACCTTGATGTGCTTGAGTACCTCGCTATAGCACCTTCCCTTGGTAGTTCCCATGGCCTTTACTTACCTCACGTTATAATTATTTCTTCATTCATCTCCACCTATGGTCCTTGTTCAAATAATAAATCTCTTTTTTTTTTTTCAATCCTCCAACTTTAAATAACACTAATAGCAGTTTGTTCCTTTAATGTGTACTTATTTTCAATAGTCCTATACACGGATATCAATAATGACCCCACACTAATGGTATGTGTGGTCCTGTACTCATAGAAACTCTTCAAATAATAATCAGCTTCCACGGCATGCAAACACGCTTATTATAAAAACACCAACTAAATTGACAAAGCATAACGATGAAGAAGGAAATACATTAAGGAAATTTAGAATTGAAGACCTAATCTAAATGGAAACACTGGCTTATTACAAACACCAAGAAGACTTATTTATAGTAGGGCTTTAGCCTACTCCCGTTGAAGTACCTAGGTAATAGTATTCCATTAATCATCTCTAATTGACAAGCGCTTGTTTGAAGTATGTGAGTGACAACATACGGCCCCAACCAATGTACCTTGAGTTTTCTTGGATGGTGTAAGAACTTATAATCATAGAGAAACACCATCTGTCCTATCTCAATATTTTTATCCCTGATGTGCCTGTCATGCCATGCTTTGTGCCTGGCCTTTTCTTGTTTTTGACTCTAATGTGCTATTACTCGTTGCCCATCCATCTTGATTAAATTTTCAATCAATTCTTCTAATGTTTGCTTATTAGCTAGACATCTAGCACGTGAAATACGTAAAGATGATAACATGAATCCCATAGGAAGAACTTCTTCGCCAAACACTAACTAAAATGGTGTGGATTTTTTCAACCTTTTATATGTTGTGCGATATGCCCAAAGCACAATAGATAATTTATCATCCCAATCCTTTCTTCCAACATCACAAATTTTTGTCAATGTCTGGCTCAAAATCTTGTTGAAAGCCTCAACAGTTCTATTTTCCTGAGGATGATATGGTGTAGTCTTATGGTGTGTAATCATGAATTCATCCAATAAAATTCTGATTGTCTCATTTAGAAAATGTGTGCCCCTATCACTAGTCAAACTCAAAGGAAATCCATACCTTGTAATAATATTTTCCCATAGAAACCTGGCTGCTGTAGCCATTGTATAATCCTTTGTAGGCTACTTCTGCCCACCTTGTTAGATAGTATGTATAAGTAATGATATATCGTGATCCATTCCTGTTCATGGATGGTGAAATAGGACCCAAAAAATCAATAGCCCATTTCTCAAATGGTTCTACACTAGTAATAGGTCTTAGAGGAATTTCATCTTGTTGACCTAGTTTCCCAAGGTGCTGACAATGATCACAAGCCTTGCAATATGCTTTACAATATTTATACAGGGTCTCCCACCATAATCTAGTGAGTAGAATCTTACACGTAGTGGCGTCACCTGCATAGTGGCCACCTGCAATACCACCATGAGCTTCTTCTATGATGTCCATGTGTTCATGTTCCAGTACATAGCGGTGCAATACTTCATCCCGACCTAACTTGTATAGGTCACTAATAATCAACATATATGGTGCTGCATATATATCAATTTGTTTCTTCTCTAAGTATTTCATTCCTCCCAGTGCCATACTTGTTCATAGAAAGACAACAATGTCCTCTAATTCCAATGGTGCTCGTTGTAACCTATATAACTGTGCATTTGGCATGGTATCTTCAATTGCCTATGCTTCTTCTCCTAATTGTATTCTAGATAAATGGTTTGGTCCAGAATTACTTTTTCCTGGTTTTACCACAACTATGAAATAAAATTCTTGAAATAAGAGTACCCATTTGCATATGCGCCCCTATAAAATGGGATTTTTTACCAAATACTTCAATGCCATGTGATTTTTATAAAAGAAAAATGGTGTAGCTAGCAGGTATTGTCTGAATTTATGTAGTGCATAAATCATTGACAAAGCTTCACGCTCTATAGTTGTGTAATTTTGTTCTGCATGAGTCAAATTTCTACTAGCAAAACAAATAGGATGATCTATAATACCTTCTACTAGATGAGCCAACACCACGCCAATGGCCATGTCAGAGGCATCCACATGTACATGAAATGGTTGGTCCCATGAAGGAAAGCACAAAATAGGCACGGTAGTAAGTTTTTATTTTAATGTCTCGAATGCACGCTATTGTGGTTCTCCCAGAGTAGAATGTATCTTTCCCTTTCAGTAACTCCTCTAAAGGTGCGAAAACCTTGGCATACCCCTTTATGAATTTCCTATAATACCCCATGTGACCCAAGAACCCATGCACCTCATTTTGACTGGTAGGATCTTTTAGGCTGATAATGAATGCAACCTTAGTTGGATCAACCAAAAAACCTTCCTTGCAGATTATGTGTCCTAACAGTATTCCAAATGGTGTAACAAATATGCATTTCTTGATGTTCAAAGAGATACTCAATTGTCTACATATTTCAAGCATTAAGCGTAAATTGTCACAATGGTCTTTGACTAACCCATACACCATCCAATTATCTAAATAAACTGTACGAAGTTCTGAATAAACTCTTTAAATGCATGAAAAACTATGCATGAAAATACAACAAGTGCATTTTTCAGACCAAAAGGCATCATAGTATAGGCAAAGCTACCCCATTCAGTAGTCTTTTCTTGATCCTCTTGGGCAATCCTAACTGATGATACCTAGAGAAAACCTAGATATAAACGAATAGATTTCATGCCCTACAACACCTTCTAGTATTTCCTCAGTGAATGGCGTAGGAAAGGGATCAGTCACACATGCAACATTTAGCTCCATGTAGTCCACACAAATCCTAATCCAACCATCCTTCTTGATACTGATCACCATTGGACTAACCCATTTTGACTCGTCTAGGGGCTTGATGATTCCAAACTTCAACATTTTGTCAATCTCTTCTTTGACCTTTTTGCGCAAGTTGGGGTTCATCCTGTAGGGTCTCTTTCTAACTAGGCGTGCACCCTCTTTAAGATTTATCTTCATCTCCCCTAATGATTCATGTATGCCTTTAAGTTCATGGTACCCCCGAGGGAATAAGTCTTGATAATCCCGTAGTAACTCTATGATTTTTGCCACTTTAGAGTCTGACCAATAGTCTCCAATTATGGCCTCCTTAGGCTCAACATCTGATCCAATATTCACTTTCTTTTTATTCATAGGTTCATGATAGGCACGCGTGGTCTTGTCTACACTATATAACATCTCACACTTACGATGAATGGTTCACGTCTATATTTTCTACTTCTTCATCATCCACTAAGTAGACCAATTTTCCTTTTTCTTTCTCAAGGCAAGCAAGCCAAGTAACGTGGCATCTAACTCTATTTCTTCAACAAAATGCACTCCTGAATATCCTTCATCAACTAAATCTGAATGAGTTCTTCCACCTTGGCTACTATCCCCCTTAATCGGGCACTTTATGAGCTTTAATGCTTCTTCTTCACCAGAGGTTTAGTAGAGAAGAAGTCAAACATCTAGGTCACTCCTGTAATTAAATCCTACCAATTTCCAGTCTCTCTATGGAGTTCTACATATACATAGTAAGCACCCACACAACCATGTAGAGTGGAATAAAACTTGTGCACCCAGAGCGAAGGTGGTAAAGCTTCCTGCCCCTCTGTCCAGAGTGTCTCACTCTATTGAACGTGGTGCTAAACAAGTTGATTACCATGATAAGTGCAGATTTGAGTAGGTGCATTGCTCTTGAAGAACCTAATGGCAAGAGAAATCCTAATTTCATTCCATCCTATAAGATTATCCTTATGGACCACCCACCAGAGCCACGTCTGCTCGTCATATGTAGGGTATATACTAGCATATTCCTTCTATCCAACTCGGTCTATCTCGATGTTCTTTCATGGTGCACATGAACACCATAGGGTCTCCTTCTCTCGGTGTAACAAAGTACCGAGTTGCTACCTATTCTCCCGATATGATGTGGTTTAATGTCAGCAGAAATATGCTCTTTACTTCATGCTCTACCAACTCATAAGTGCTATGAGCCCAATTATCACAAGAAACACTTATAGTATCGCTAATAGACTGTGCATCCACCCACTGAAGGATTCCTTCTTTACATGGCTCAAGCATCTCTAGATCCTGGATGGGGTGTACATAAATCCTATTTAGGTCTTCCTCACTCAAGGGCTCATCATAGGGAATACATTTTCCATCTGTTAAAGGGATAATAACTCTTTCCTCCTTGTTTTGAAATCTAATATAAACCTTGTTGAACCAAAGATCAACATTATTTACATAACACTAAGGACATCCTAGTAGTGTTGGGAAGCTATCTAACTCTGCCAGCACTAAAACCTCAAAATATCCAGTGAACTTGGCTCCTTGTATGGTAATGGATGCATCTTTTAAAAATCCAATGGGAGTGGCATTAGTCCAGTTAGCCATGAACAATACATTAGAGGATGGCTGCAATAGAGGTCTCCCCATATGTACCCATGAATCTAAGGTAAGAACATTGACTTCCGCACTTGTATCAATCACTATATTACTCACTAGCCACCCATCCACAACAACGTTCAAAGTGATCTCCTCATCATACTCGATGCTATGAGGGGGAAGATTTACATGTAGGATCTACCATCTAGTCTCAATACTTTCACACAGAGTGTTTCCCTTTAACCATTTCCCTAATAATGAAATGATATTCTCCTGGAGAAACATTTTACACACTTCTCTCAAGTCATCCATATTTGTTTGGATGGTCTTTGATGCTTTCTTTTACTCCATATTTCACGATTGCTCCTTTAAATACTATATTTCACCCTAAACATTTCTAAGTACCACCATGGTTTTTAGATAAACCTCCTTATGGGCAAGATCTGGGTCCCATGCATGTAGAACCTCTTCCTTAGTGATCTTTACCTACAATGCCTCAGATTCTTCTTCCAACTTGGACATCCACTGATTTTCCACATCAAGCTGTATCCTAACCATCCATATGCCTTTGTTTTCTTTTTTATGCTGCTTACTAATATGCTCATACAAGTCTGGGCATTCCTCATAACTATGATTATTTCGATAGAAATAACATGTAATATTCTAAGGACATTATCACCTGTAGTGGTCAAGAGATCCCCATGTATAACATATTCCACATGGGAAATCACCTCTTCCACCACCACGGCCTCATCCTAAAATCCACCATGGATTCATCGACCTCTACCACGATCGCCTTCAAAACACCCTTCATTTTGATCATAGCGCATATGATTGTGATCCCGATCCTCATTCTTACCTTTAGAGTTATCTGAAACTCCTATTTGTCATACACCAATGTCTATAGCATCATGGATATGACCAATTAGCTAGTAGTCTTCCATGTTATGAGTCGTGGTCCTATGGATTTTGCAATAGCATGAAACATTATTCCTTATTACACGTTGTAGTAATGGGCAACAAATAACATCATAGTTTAGATGACATATATCACAATCCAATACCAATGAGCACACTGATATGCATGGAAAAATATCCTTTGTGTGACCTTCCACTTCAAAATATATGCACCAAATCCCTGTGCATGTCTCATGTGCTGAATTTGTCGATAGCTTCTCCAACTGCTTCGCCAAAGATATGATCTGTGCTTCTAAAAATGGGCTCACCTCAAAGATCTATACTTCCAACCGCTCATCACGTAAAGCTGCTTCCAAGTGCTTCACATGGATTGGTGTATGTATTATGTGATAGCACCCTTCTAAAAGGTGTTATTAGGCCCCCAACGAACCATTGCGCATGTTGGCTTGCATGAATATCATAAGAAAGTTTAGATAACAATGTTTTGAAATAAGCATCATACTCTCTGACACTTTCAGTAGTGCCTTGCTTAATATCCTTGAGTGCACTTATACTCTTCTGTTCAAACTCAGGGATATGAAATTATTTGAGGAAAGCATCTTTTAAAGCTACATAGTCTACACAAGTTTGATCAAGGTCAAAATTTCTGTACTAGCTATGTGCGCGCCCTTATAACGTAGTAGTAAATTAACTTGCCCTACGCTCAGAAGCCATGATTCCTTTTGCATGCCACAATATTTCACACATGTGTACGTGTTTAACAACATCTTCTATGCCCTATACTCTGGGAGATGAAGAGAAATCTCCATGTAAATATTCTGGGGTTGGTGCAGACCTTACCCACCTAATCTAGAACCTCATGTGTTTCCTCTTCCTCCAGAACCACCATAACTAGAGCCACCTATACCTCTTGATCTTGAACCCGTAGCTAGAGTTAGACCAAAAGATGTACTTCACTGTATCCCAATAATAGTACTGAACTTCACCCCAACAGTTTGTGAAGTATTAATACTTTCGAGATGAGAGTCCAAAAGTTTACGTGTATGAATTCTATGTAGATGATACACCCAAAAAGGTACTCCCATATAACAATGAAGTGATTTACACTGCCATTGTTTTGATTTTTATATGACTCACTCTTGCTCTCCCACTTCCTAAATTAGCTTGCTAACTATTTGTTGTATTAGATACTAGAAAACCAAGCACAAGGGCAAGGTTACGAGGTGGATTCAGATGCGCGCCCATGGCCTAGGTTGTTTCTATTGGCACACTTTTGCATGAGGCTGAGGAGGGTTCCATGTCATTCTTTCCCAAATGGGGGAGTTCTTGATGCTCAGGTTCTATGTATTATGCGTGAACTTCAAACCATTCCCAAACTATCTCTCTCTAGAACGCCATTCACTTTACAACATTACGTTGCTTCTCTATCTCCCTCACGCGTGCCTCATTATACTTAAGCCACCTTTCCTATCTTTTCCCTTCTTGTTGCTAGGTATGCCATATTTCACCAAATATGGTACCGCCCCCACACGTGGTGGGGTTTAGTTTGCCATCAGTTTGCTCTCCAAGTTCAAGGTTACCATCAAAATTTTGATCGCCAGTGGAATGTATTATAGGTAAGTTCCCCTGGGATATCATAAAAATTAGAATTCAACTACCTCTGGGAATGAATAAGTGGAAATTGAGTACTCCAATATATAGGTATTCAAAACACCACGAAGCACGTATCCACAACGTGAGTCCAAATTAGATCAACATCATAAAGGGTTTGAAATTATTCCTATGTTTAGACAAGTGTGCAATACCTCCAATTCCATTTAGATGCATAAGAAACCAGCCACTCTATAGTTATACTAGAAAAATAGTGAAGATTCTCTCATACAAACAATCATACAAATTCTGCTCCCACCCACACGCATGCGTCAAACTCGATCTAGTGTTGAGCCCCCATGTGTATTCTTCTTCTAGGTTGTGTATCAACTCCTTAACACTTGCTAGGGTCAACCGGTATGTCTTCATCATGAACTATCTTGAAAAAAATTGAAAAAGTGGTTCCAAAATAGAGAATCTACCGGAAAAATCCGGGCATGCTAAGACATAGCTCATCCTAGACCGAGCACTCACTCGAAGCATACAAAGGTACCATGCCCCTCTTTAGGGTTGCTATTGTAGGATGTTAGCATGATGAAGACTTAATGCATTCAAATGCATCATTAATACATCATTCTATAGTGCATGTACAGATCTAGTTCTAGAGAACAACAGACTAAATGATAATCATGATAAAATTAAGCATGCAAGGACAATTATAATAATGATTAATACTCGCTCAAAAATACATTCCATTATATAAAAACATAGTAATACACAAAAGCTTCTTACAATAATGGCATCATATGCTTATGCACCTAATAGATCTGACAACATGATCTCACCGTAATCCGGTTCTTACATACCATATCTTTTTATTACGCAGATTTACTACATATTTATATGGGTGGGGACTTGCCCTTTACCACTTATCTAATCCCAAAATAGGTTGCACTCATTGAAAATAGCCATGTGCCTTTATAATTACAACCACCCATGCAAGTGCGCTAACCATAGATTTCTCCTAGTTTAAATATCAATCATAATTCTATTCTTAGCTTGCATCCATGTAAAGCTCTCCGTATCCACTCTTCTAAAGATAGCCCATGTGTGTCATGTAATATATAAGCTCATTGTAAACCCTTCGTCTGCAAATATATCAGCTCACATAACCACTTTGATTACATGCCACCCTCATTCTCGGATGATAAAAACATGATAACATGGTTTTTAAGTGTGTTTCATGTGTGGAGAAATTGATTCAAGTTGGTTTCATGATGATGCTAAGTCATAAGGTAGAATGGTACTTTCCAGAGCACCGAATTGGTTATTTTTAGGCACATTGTAGTATGAGAACATCTTCCGGGAAGCTAACTAGAAAGGATCAACTCATCCGGGAGTTATGCAAGAGAGAAATGAAGTGAACTAAGGTAGTTTAGGAAATGTTTTGAAGGAAAATGATGTCGGGGATAATTCAAGTAGAATTGGGTTATTTCGGCACATGGAATGTAGGCTTCAACAGAGTAAATGACCTTGTTACAAGATTCTCGCGAGTTCCGAGAGGAGTTATAATCTCATAAAATAGTCAATGGAAATATATTAGAGTCCCCTATATTATGGATAGATTAATTTTTATTTTTGACCTCATTGCTCTCCATGGTAGTCCAGGTCACTACTGCTGCTCCTTTGTGCTGAAAGGGAAAATGGTGTCATAAATCAATTTACAAGATGAATCAAGTATTTAAAGTTGTTGTAATGAACTCAATGTCTGATGTGGAGTCAAAATCATATAAGGTTTCACCTTTCAACTCCAACTTTTGCTCCCGGGGAAAAATGCAAGATCCATGTTCTAATTTTACATTTAGATGATGACATCAACATCAGTTAAATGTTTGAGAACAATTTTGGACTCTATCTATCCATATTCCCTTATCCTTTAGTGTAAGGGGATAAGGTCCATAAAAGTGCAATCCCCTATAAAATTTTCACTTTCGACACTTAAAACTTGTGACTTAGGCTGCCAAGAAAGTGAAAAACATGAAAACATTCCCATTTCTTATGATGTTGGACCCTTGAAACATTTTTCAAGGTGTTTTGTTCCTTGTCCCTTGGTGAAAGGGGACATGATGGACACACAATTTCACTCCCCATATGAGCTGGCTTGTTTCATCAATTAAAGTGACAACTTTGGTGTGATAGGAAGTTACAAATGCATGTTTTAGATCATTCTATCCCCCTTCTCATGTTGTATGCACCCATGGCACATTTTTGAGATTATTCTATCCCATTTTATTTTCCTAAGGTGCAAAGGGAATGAGGGATAAAAATGTGTGCTCCACCTCTCTCAGTTAGCCCCCAGATACATGCAAAACCACAGTTGAGCCTCGAGAGCTAGTTTTCAGCCCACTTCATCTCAATTTCATGGTATCACATGATGACACTTGGCATGATTTGGTGTAAGGCACATTTTGGTGTTCCTCTTTTCCCTTATTTTTTAGGCTGTAACTCCACATCAACCCCCCATTTAACCTCAATTAAGCCTAATTGGGTTAACCTTGAGTTAAGGTATGTAATGTGAGATAGAAATGTTAAGATCAAAGACTTAACCATTTTTAGTGTTTTCAAATGCATATTTTCCCTCCCAAGCTCACTTTCCTTGCTGTTATGCTTTTGGAATGTGCTTGAGACCTCGTATACTAAAAATGGAAAGTTGTTCATCTCCCAAACCAATTATTCATTTTCCATGAGATTTTAACAACTCATAAAAATTCCCTTTAAATGATTCGAACCTTGCATCCAATAATGGTATACATTAATTTTAATATCCACATGAAGTTTCCATTTATAAAAATAATTTTTCAAATCTACAAAGTTCTATCGATTGAAATCCTCTAAAAATTAGAGCAAATCATCCTTGTAAAATAACAATTTTTTTGAGACCACTCTCTTTCCATTCCAACACCGGGAAGATCCACTTCTAAAAATAGTAAGCCTTAATAAGCTTCAAAGTCTATAAATAGTAAGTTCTACAAACAATTCATTCTCTAAGTTGTCATTTCTCCTTATACATTAAAAATACTTAGAGGCGTCAAATTGTGTAATTGATAACTAAATACAGACTTCCTAAGTTAATAATTATTACAAACAATAAGTGTTGGGATATTGGTCAAGGAACAAGGATTTTTATTTATCCATGCTAATGGAAGAACACCTAGATGTGTTTGAGCCATTTTTGGAATGCCATAGTGACTTAACAAACTCATGATTTCACAGGATACAATTTTTATTGAGTATGGGAGTAGTTTCCTTATTTGGAGAAGAAGACCTTTTTAATGGGGAACAAATGAAAAATGAGGGTTTGAGTCTCCTAATGTTGATTCCATTCAAATAAGGAGACATCTTGTCACATAGGTGAATTTTGAAGTTTAAGGGAGTAACGAGGAGGAAGGTGATGATCTCCATATTCCAACTCTGACCTTGTGTTCAACTCTTTCCTAGTGGTGACAAAAGAGGATCATCATGTTTGCAAGATCGGGTAGTCATCTCAGGTCCACATGGTGTAATTATCATAGAGGTGTTTTTAACACTTATCAATGCTTTAAAATTTTTGTACATCTCACGGAAAGAAGGAATTATAATCATAGTGTTTTAATTCAACAGGTGGTCAAAGGAAAGGAACTTCATTCTTGAAACATTCTCTCAAGATCCATTAGAAGCATATTTTTTATCAATAGAACTTTACCATCTCCAGATTATCACATCTCTCTCTCCTCCTCCCTCTCTCTTAATATTCTATTTCTTCATTGGGAATCTACTTTTTCACTCTTTTGTCTTATTCACTTTTGTGGCCTCATTTTGCATTGTAAAATTCCTTTTCAAAAATAATAAAAGGACTTAATTTCATTCCTAATGGAATATGAAAGGTCACAAGTGGTGGTAAGATGAAAAGTCACATGGGTAGCAGAGGAAGAGACATCTTTGTAAGTTATAAATTGGGATGGCCTCTCCATTCCAAAGGGTTAAAATTTGTTGATTGTTGTTAGTTGTTGGCCTTTGTTTCACTACTACTACAAGTAATAAGCTATATTCTTCTATCTCCTTGCCTATGTTCTTCTATTCTCTCTACTTTCCAACTTTGCAAGCATTGTAATCTTGTACAACCAAGAAGGAAATTTGTGTCTTTGATTAATGAATCCATAGAACTTTGTGTCTCTGATTTATTAGTCTTACTATTGCTTACATGGTTGATTTATTCCTATTAAATGTGGACCTACTCTGGTTATGTTGGTGAGAATCAGTAAGTTCCTTCTCACAATATCAACCCCATTTCTCTACTTTCCTAGTTTCCTTTACTACTTTCCAAATAAATTCCTCCCTTGTACACTATACAAGCAATTTTCCATAGGTTTAGTGTATACGTGTGGTCCTTGAACGAATAGCCACCCACAGTTTCATTTAGTCCTTGCATTCAATAAATGAGATCCTACCCATACCCAAGAAGAAGGGTCCTATCCCCTTGATCATTGGTGAAAACCACTAATATGTCATGCAATTTTTTTACCAACACCTATGTTTGTTCCCTAGGGGAAGTTGTAATAATTTTTTTAACAATCTTAGCTTTTCACCTACATGTACAAGATTTTTGGCACAATTCTAGAATCAAATCACTTAATTTAGATCAGTTTCAAGGGGCATGTAAGTTTTCATTCCTTATTCTTCACAAAAATAAATTTCAATTCTAGTTCGGAGATATTGTGGGCATAGGTCTCCTTTATCTTGATTTTTTCAACACATTTCAATTCTACTTAGTTTTTCCACACATGGAGATAATATGGGGATAATTCATTATTTTTGTATTATGCTTCCTAATTTAAAAAATTAGGCATAGATCATTCTACAACGGTGTGTTCCATGGGGTTATGAAAGCTAACAAAGTAACTAAGTCCTTCATAGGAAGTCCTTCCTCTCCACTTACACTTAAGGTAGAAGATATCGAGTTGAAAAATGAAATTTATATGTCATCTTCTTCCTTCATAGGGTGATTTAGATCCTCATTCTTCTTCTCTCTCTTTAGCATTTGTGTATTAGGTTCTATACACCCAATACCCTTGCATCGACTTGACACCATTGGGGATTGATCACCCTTATCATTTGGTAAAGTTTATCAATTCTAATCTCTAAGCACATGCAAAGAGTGAGAAACCCTTCCCTTCACAAAAAAAGGTGTGTTCCTTCCACATTTTTCATCTCTTTATTTCACTATTTATAGTTTCAAATTTCATTACATTGCATCTTTACATTTTAGATAAAGTTTAATTATTTATCATAAACATTGACTAGACTCAATGTTGCAAGTTTCATTGTGGAACTTGCGTCCACCAAGACAATGAGATCTTGAAAAATAAACATCAAGTGAAGACAAAGTGTTTCTACACACTTATGAATCTTTTCATTTAAGCATGTAATTTCATTTCATACTTAAAGGGGGAAAATGTAGCCACTCAACTTTAGTCATTATACTATTTAAAATTTCTTCTCTTGACATTGCTTTCTTGTTCATAGAAGTGTATTTTATATGTTTGCATAAAACATGTCCCTCGGTCTATTGTCTAGCTTGCTTGTTATTACAAACTAAACTATTGAGAGTTTTTGAGAATTGAATGCGTGAAACATAGTAAGAAACTCCACTTGCTAGCTTCTAAACCTCACATTCTATATTTACACCCTTGGGTTAAAAACGTATAGCAGGGGTAGGAATGTCTATACGCTCTTGAACCTATTGTACACTCATGAAACAACTTACTTTGGTCCCTAACTTCCCATTATACATTATTCTTTCAGTCACATACTTCCCCTCGGTCAAAATTTTCAAATTAAACCACCCATGGAAGCATATATAAGTAAGTTAAAATCACCTCATTTAGTACCTAGCACTCTCAAGCAATCTTATGGACTCCTATGAAAAAGATAGCAAAAAGGAACCTAAATCTTCATACACTTCAAAAATACCTCTGCACATTCATTAAGGCAACACTATCTACAAGTATAAATATTCCCACTAGGTTTGGGGAATTTATTCCCACATTTTAAAGCATCCAAAGTCACCCAATCAAGTAGATTTTAGAAGAGAGAAACTTGAATCAAAACATGTAAAAAGGAAGATGTCAAATCTGATTACACTACAACTAGATATCACATGTTACGATGAGATATATGTGTGGTTTGAGGCCTCTTTGGAGTAGTGTCAATGCTGGTGGTGAACAAGGGTACCCACAACCCAACAAATTTTTGTTTTGTAGAACTTCATCTATGGTTAGGGTTTTGAAGGATTGAGAAGAGTAATCAAAGATCATCATAGTGTGATAAAGAGTGACTAAAAGAAAATTATGAAGAGATTCAAACAAGTGATAAAAAAGTAAGAGGTTACGATTCTGAGCAAGAGAAAAACCGTATAAATGGGGAAACCATACATCCATTCCTACCCCTACAAATACGGTCATGCCCTGTGTGTATTTAACTCACAGCTTTCTATTATAAATCCTGACAGTCCAAAAACACTATATTAGCATTTAGAACACCCACTCGAGTCTATAATCAATTGTAATCAACTAATTATACTCAATCCCATGTATTTATGAGTTTGTATTACATTATGTAAATTTGTTGCAAGTATTAATGTGTTAGCATGATATTGAATGGTTAATGTTGGAAGTTAATCAATCACTATAACCCTTGTAACATTCATTTCATTCCTTGTTTAACTATAGTTGTAAAACACCAATCACAATAAAAAAGGGTGAAAATAGAAATGCAATGGGTCTAGGATCAAACATGGTGGTAAATTTATAAAAGTGGGAGCTAAAGAATAATCTTATCTCATGAAAGTGATGTAGTGCCACAATGCATTCTTCATTGGTGTAAGGAGGACATTGTCTTAGCATAGTATGAGCCCATTATGTCATGTTAGGTTGATATTCAGGGATTGCTAATATTATTAATGCCTATGGTCAAGGGAAAAGTGATGTTGGTATTATGTTCATTGAGCGTAGCAGATATGTGTCGTAGCCAATATATACCAAAGACCAAAGGTGTAGGTTGAGGATCAAGAGAGACCCAAACTTTAGTTGTAATAACATGTAAGCCATAAGCTATCACGAGTATAACATATCCTTCAAAATTCATTGAAGGATTGAGAAGAGGTGTGACATTAGATGTCGTGAGTCTTAATGTGCAAAAATCCCCATAACTATAAATATTATTATTGATATTGATATGTAAGGGGACAAGAGCCCAATTTTGGTTATGAATAGACAATGTACTTGTGAAAATATCAAAGTGAGGTTGTCAATTGAAATATGGGGATGCATTAGATAAGATAATAACATGTCCATTTTCCTTAAGAGTAATTATTTTGTCATTTAAGGCTTGGCAATAATAAGTATCATGTCTAAAAATGTGGTGGTAGGCATAGAAGGGATGAATAGGCTGTTACGAAAGCTTCTTAATGGACAAATGTCACTTAGAAGGTAGAAAATGGAATCCTTGGTCAATGCGAGATAGGAAAAAACTCATGTAATATGTCAATATGAGTAGGAGTTTTAATAGATGTGACATGGGGTGAAACCTCTATAGTGTGAACTAGATTATGCATAGGATCAAGATGAAGTTTAGATTAAGTGATGTGATCGGGAGAGGTAGAATCGATAATATCGAAGTATTGTCCCAAAGGTGATAATGCCAAAAATTCAAATCACCTTTGGAAGCATATATAAGTAAGTGTAACTCACCTCAATTAGTACCTAGGAATCTCAAGCACTCTTATGGAATCCTATTACAAAAGATAGCAAAAAATGCTCCTAAATCTCCCTACATTTCGAAAATACCTCTACACATTCAATAAGGAAACAATATATAAAAGTTTGAAGCTTCCCACTAGGTCCAGGGAATTTATTCCCTCATTTGAAAGCATCTAAAGTCACCCACTCAAGTAGATTATAGAAGAGAGAAACTTGAATCAAGCATTGCCAAATCTAATTACACTACAACTAGATATCACATGTTAGGTGGATAAAAACGTGTGGTTTGAGGCCTCTTTGGAGTAGTGCTGATGTTGGTGGTGCACAGGGGTACCCGCAACCCAACTAATGTTTGTTTTATAGAACTTCATATATGGTTAGGGTTTTGAAGGATTGAGAAAAGTATTCAAAGATACTCATAATGTGATCAAGAGTGACTAAAAGACAATGATGAAGACATTCAAATAAGTGATAGAACCAAAAAGTAACAAGTTATATTTCGAGTAGGTGAAAAACGTATAAAGGGGGAAAAAATTACATCAATTCCTACCCCTTCGTATGGTCATCCCCATATGGTCTTCAACTCACGCTTTCAATTCTAAATCCCGAGAGGTCTAAAACTCCTATTTTGGAATTTAGAACACCCAATCAGTCCATAATCACCTGTAATAAACTAAGTGCACTCGACCATGTATAATGAGTTGTAATTACATTATGTACATTTGCTACAACTATTAATGCGTTATTATGATGTTGAATAGTTAATGCTTTGGAAGTTGATTAATCGAATAAGCCTTGTAACATGTATTTCATTCCTTGTTTAATTATAGTTGTAAAATCCTAATCACAATAAAAAATGGTGAAAATAGAAATATAATGTGTCTAGGATCAACCATAGTGGTAAATTTCTAAAAATCTGAGCCAAAAACAATCTTGTCTCATGAAATTGATGTAGTGCCATAATGTATTCTTCATTGGTGTAAGGAGGACATTGTATTTGCATATTATGAATCCAATGTATCATGTTAGGTTGATAATAAGAGATTTATAATAGTATTAATGCCTATGGTCAAGGGAAAAGTGATGTTGGTATTATGTTCATTGAGTGTAGTATATATACATCGTAACCAAGATAACCAAAGACACAGTTGAGGATGAAGAGAAACCCAAAATTTAGTTTCAATAACACGTAAGCCATAAGCTACCACAAGTATAAATATTCTTATTGGTATTAAGATGCAAGGGGATATGAGTCCAATATTGGTAATGAATATACAATGTAATGGTGAAAATATCATAGTGAGGTTCCCAATCAAAGATGGGGATGTTGGATAAGATAATAACATGTCCATTTTCTGTAAGAGTAATTATTTTTTTATTTAAGGCTTGGAAATGATAAGTATCATGTCTAAAAATGTGATGGTAGGTATAAAAGGGATGACTAGGCTGTTGGGAAAGCTTCTTAATGTAACAATGTCACTTAGAAGGTAGAAAATGAAATCCTTGGTCAATCAAGATAGAAAGAAACTCATACAAAGTGTGTCGAGATGTGTTGTAGTTTTAAGATATGTGACATGTGGTGAAACCTCTATTGTGTGAACTACATTATGCATAAGATCAGGATCAATCTTAGGAGAAACAATGTAATCAAGAGAGGTGGAATCGTTAGTATCGTGAGCTAGTGTCCCAAAGTTGATAATGTACAAAACTTAAATCAAATTCAAAAACATATATAAGTAATTGAAACTCACCTCATTTAGTACCTAGAAATATCAAGAACTCTTATGGACTCCCATTACAAGAGATAACAAAAATGCACCTAAATCTCCTACACTTAAAAATAGCTCTACACATTCATTAACGAAATACTATCTATAAGTATGAAGATTCCCACTAGGTCTATGGAATTGATTCCCAAATTTTCAAGCATCCAAAGTCACCCACTTCAGTAGATTGTAGAAGAGATAAAATTTAATCAAGCATTGTAAAAGAGAAGATGTCAAATCTGATTACACTACAACTAGATATCACATGTTAGGTGGAGAACGACGTGTGGTTTGAGTCCTCTTTGGAGTAGTGTCAATGTTGGTGGTGCACAAGGGTGCCCACAACCCAACTAATGTTTGTTTTGTAGGACTTCATCTATGGTTAGGGTTTTGAAGGATTGAGAAGAGTAATCAAAGATCCTCATAGTGTGATAAAGAGTGACTAAAATAAAATGATGAAGAAATTCAAACAAGTAATAAAAACAAAAAGTAACAGGTTACGATTCCGAGTAAGTGAAAAACCATATAAAGGGGGAATACCATACATCCATTCATAGCTCCCTACTGTACGGTCATGTCGTAGGTGGTATTCAACTCACAATTTCTATTCTAAATCCCGACAAGTCCAAAAACCCATATTTTAGCATTTAAAACACCAAATCAGTCCATAATCACATGTAATAAATTCCATGTATTTATGAATTTGTATTACATTATATACATTTGTTGCAAATATTAATGCATTATTATGATATTAAATGGTTAATGTTTTAAGTTAATCAATCAGAATAACCCTTGTAACATTCATTTCATTCCTTATTCAATTATAGTTGTAAAACCCTAATCAAAGTTACAAAGGGTAAAAATAGAAATACAATGGGTCTAGGATCAACCATGGTGTTAAATTTATGAAATTGGGAGCCAAAGAAAAATATTGTCTCATGAAAGTGATGTAGTGCCATAATTCATTCTTCATTGGTGTAAGGAGGAGCTTGTCTTTCCATAATATGAGCTCAATGTGTCATATTAGGTTGATAATTAGGGATTTCTAATCATATTAATGCCTATGGTTAAGGGAAAAGTAATGTTGGTATTATGTTCATTGAGTGTAGAAGACATACTTTATAACCAAGATATACCAAAGGTGTAGATTGAGGATCGAACAACCCAAACTTGCATTACAATAACACGTAAGCCATAAGCTATCATGAGTATAACATATCCTTCAAACTTCATTAAAGGAGTGAGAAGAGGTGTGACATTAGATGACGTGAGATTTAATGTGCACAACACTCCATAAGTACAAATATTCTTATTGGTATTGAGATGCAATGGGAAATGAGTCCAATATTGGTTGTGAATATACAATGTACTTGGAAACAATATCAAAGTGAGGTTCCCAATTGAAAGATGGGGATGCATTGGATAAGATAATAACATGTTAATTTTCTTTAAGAGTTATTATTTTGTCATTCGGGGCTTGGAAATGATAAGTATCATGTCTAAAAATGTGATGGTAGGTACAAAAGGGATGACTAGGCATGTTGCGAAATCTTCTTAATGGAACTATGTCACTTAGAAGGTAGAAAATCACATCATTGGTCAATAAAGATAAGAATAAAATCATGCGGTGTGTCAAGATGAGTAAGAATGTTAATAGACGTGACATGTGATGAAATACATTATGTGTTGGATCGGGATGAATTTTAGGAGAAGTGATGTGATCAAAAGTGGTAGAATTGATAGTATTAGAGGTAGTTTCTCAAATTTGATAATGTCCAAAACTTAAATCACCTTCGAAAGCATATATAAATAAGTGAAACTCACCTCATTTAGTACCTAGCACTCTCAAGCACTCTTATGGACTCCTATTACAAAAGATAGCACACAACACACCTAAATATCCATACACTAGAAAAATACCTCTACACATTCATTAGGGAAACACTATCTATAAGTCTGAAGCTTCCCACTAGGTCTAGGGAGTTAATTCCCACATTTGCAAGAAGGAAAATTCACCCACTCAAGTAGATTATAGAAGAGAGAAACTCGAATCAAGCATTTTCATAAAGAAGATGTCAAATATGATTACACTACAACTAGATATCACATGTTAGGTTGAGAAAGACGTGTGGTTTGAGGAATCGTTGGAGTAGTGCCAATATTGGTGGTGGGAAAGGGTGCCCACAACCCAAGTAATGTTTTTTTGCAGAACTTCATCGATTGTTAGGGTTTTGAAGGATTGAGCAGATTATTTAAAGATCTTCATAGTGTGATCAAGAGGGACCAAAAGATAATGATGAAGAGATTCAAATAAATAATAGAACCAAAAAGTAATAGGTTATAGTTCTAAGCAGGTGAAAAATCATAGAAAGGGATAAAATAATATATCCATTCGTACCCCATTGTAAAGTCATGCCACATGTGGTCTTTAACTCACATTTTCTATTCTAAATCCTTGATAGGTCCAAAAACCCTTATTTTAGCATTTAAAACACCTAATCAATCCATAATCACTTGTAATAAACTAATTACACTCAATCCCATGTATTTATGAGTTTTTATTACATCATGTACAATTGTTTCAAGTATTAATGTGTTATTATGTTATTGAATGGTTAATGCTTTGGAAGTTAATTAATTAGAATAACCCTTCTAACATTCATTTCATTCCTTGACCAATTATAGTTCTAAAACCCTAATCATAGTAAAAAGGGGTGAAAATAGAAATGCAATGGGTCCAAGATCAACCATGGAGGTAAATTTCTGAAAGTGGGAGCTAAATAACAATCTTGTCTCATGAAAGTGATGTAGTGCCATAATACATTCGTCATTGGTGTAAGGAGGAGTTTGTCTTTGCTTATTATGAGCCCAATGTGTCATGTTAGGTTGATAATTAGGGATTGCTAATAGTATTAATGCCTTGTTCAAGGGAAAAATGATGTTGGTATTATGTTAATTGAGCATAACAGATATATGTCGTAACCAAGATATACCAAAGATGTAGGTTAAGGATGAAAAACAACCCAAAATTTAGTTACAATAACACGTAAGCCATAAGCTATCACAAGTATAAAATATCCTTCAAACTTCATCAAAGGAGTGAGAAAAGGTGTGATATCAGATCATGCAAGTCTTAATGTGCACAAATCCCCATAAGTATAAATATTATTATTGGTATTGAGATGCAAAGGGACATGAGTTCAATATTGGTTATGAATATACACTATACTTGGTGAAAATATCGAAGTAAGGTTCCCAATTTAAAGATGGGGATGCATTGGATAAGATAATTACATATCCATTTTCTTTAAGAGTAATTATTTTGGTATTTAAGGCTTGACAATGGTAAGTATCATGTATAAAAATGTGATGTTAGGTACGAAAGAGATGAATAGGTCATTGGGAAAGATTATTAATGGAACATTGTCACTTAGAAGGTAGCAAAAGAAATCTTTGGTCAATCAAGATAAGAAGAAAATTATGTAGTGTGTCAAGATGAGTAGGAAGTTTGATAGATGTGACATATGGTGAAACCTCTATAGTGTGAATTGCATTATGCATATGATCATGATGAATTTGAGGAGAAACAATGTGATCAAGAGAGTTAGAATTGATAGTATCAAAGGTAGTGTCCCAAAGTTGATAATGTCCAAGGTGATTGTAAATAAAAAGAGAATGAAACATAGATTCATCATCATCAATAGGATTAAAATTAAGTTTACCAAGTTGTCATCTATTAGTGCTTTTGTTTCATCATTGCTATTGGTAGTACAATCATGTGCATCAAGAAGATAATTAACATTATCTGAGATATTAGGAGTAATAAGTGGTGGTAAAGTAGATGATGAAGGAGGTGCTATGGAAGAAATGTACAAAAGTGTCTCAGTATGAGGTGTGAGAGGCTCATAAGTATTACTATCTTCACCCACAATATATTTATTTGTTTTGTCCATGGGAATAAGTTGTGATGATGGAGTGAAAGAAGGGTCTTGTGGATTGGACATTGTTTGTGTGGGTGGTATTTTTTCACCTTTTATTTATTTATTAAGTGTATTACCACCTCACCAAATGAGTCTTCTCACTTAGGCGGGAGCATGGATCATAGGTGTCATGTTAGTTATGACAGATTCTCATATAAAATCTGTCATATGTGTAAGTATGCGTAATAGGAGTTACATTACCCTTTTGGAAAGTAACTCCTCTTCTCTATCACGAGGCATCATCAGCCACATAGGAGTTACTCAACACTCCACTATATGTACACCTTCTCTTCTTGATCTATTAGAATGATGTTTTGAGTCTTGTTTCCTTGTTGCATGCACTGCTTCGTTCTCATGGTTGAGTTATTGCTTTTGAATCTTGAAGTCACTCCATCTCGGTTGAGTGAAACTCTTTGATGCACATGGATTCCATCCGGGTATTTTTCCTTCCTCCCTCCATCTTGGTATCAGAGCTCAAGATTAGAATCATTTTTCTCACTTCATTTTCTTACTACTCATCACCTCATAGTTTCATGTGGAATCTCTCACTTATTGCTTTGTGCTCTACTTACATTTTTCAAGGGATTATTTGGTTGGTGTGTGTGTTGGTTGTGATCCTTGCTTTGTATTAGTTGTGTAAAAGTTCAATAAATATAGGTTTGAGGTGATAGTTTCAAGTTTTAAAACAATTGAAAGAGCCTCTTAAGGGTAAAACTCAGCCCCATATCACTGAGTTGGGAATAGAGCTGCCCCAACTCATTTGGTAGCTCGTTTTGAAAACTCACTCGACTCACATTTGCATTGATCGACCCAGCTTTTCTACATTATTCTATGGCTTGGGGTTTGTTTTTGGATGGTTATTTCACTTTGAACTTTAACTTATTCCTTACATTGTGTTTTGATCTACTACTCGAATTTTAGTTTGCATCGGCTCTTATTTGCATACTCTACATCATGCCCTTGCTTGTTCGCTCGTGCCTCTGCATTGACTTTCCACCATTTGCATTACTTGGACTCAAGATTTCTCGGGATTGTTCGTGGTCCGATCATGGTTGTATTTTTGGGGTTCTACATTTGTTTGTGCATTGCTCATGGTCCGAACATGGTTACTTTGGCTGGATTTGTCTCGTATCTCTATTGAATACATGTGGCCTTTGCCCCTAATGTTTAGGCCCCGCTTAGCCTAGTTTGAGTTCCGTTCACCATTGTTGGCTTGTCGACTACTTAACTTACCCCATTTTTTCGGCCCCCGTTCACTACCTTTGCATGGGTTACTTCACTCTAGTTTTACGTTCAAATCCAAAGTGCTACCTATGGTTCAAATCTCTCTCTATTCAATAGTTTCACTAGCATCCCGTGGCATGTGGATATAGCTTAGCTCTGCTCCCTATTGACCTATGACCCAACAATGACATGTAGACCTAACCTTTAATGGTTTATCCCCTCAACGTGTGCACATGGACTATGTAATGAATTTCCTTGCTAACAAGTGTCAACTTTTTTGGTTCACAACCAACCCGACACGCACATACTCTTTATATAACTCGGCCTATCAACATTATCTTGGCAGAAAAGCACCAACTGACTCGTCACATTGACACGTAACTTAGACCCAGACTTGGTGCATTGGCCCTCTTAGTAGCTAGTGTATCTGTCAATCCTGCACTAACCTGGCCAGCCTTTTAGTATTGTTTGGAGGTGAAAACAATCCTTTTTAATGTTTTAAGGTGATTTTTTTTAATTTCTTGGCATTGTAATAATTTTGGATTCATTTTGCTTGTTAATATATGCCCTTCCTACGAGCGTCAAAGACAGAGGGCGAGGCTTGGGTTGGCAATAGGCTAATCCACCCTCGCATGAAAAAAACCCTATCTAAAATTTGATGTCGCTTCCAATAAGTAAAAATATGAACCCCTTTGCACATTTTTTGGGAAAATTTTTAATCCGTTTTCAGGGCTTATTGGATTTTTCCATCGATTGCGGAAACACTTTTTTGCTATATAACGTTTGACTATTTGCTTGGTTTTGAGCACTTCTTTAGTCAAAATTGCACTTTTTTTGCTCACTACATGATGGGATTGTCATTTTTGTAAATGTACTACATTATAAATTGCTACATTCTAGGGGTCATTGCACTTCTTATTTGGGCTTGTAATTTTTGCACTAAGTTATACAAAGCCACATGGGATCTTTTTGGGGTTTATCCACACTATGGATTTCCATCATTATGTTGTTTTGATTGATTCTAAGAACTATTTGACATGGAAGGAAGGCATCATCAAACACTGCACTGTGTATGGTTTATTGCCCTACCTCCATGGTCTCATTCCTAAGCCTCTCGAGCCTCTGTAGAAGGATGAGGGGTTTAACTGTATTGATGAGGTCTATGGCCTTCTTGGTCTTACTGTTTCTAGGGACATATGATGTTTGTTCCAACACACTAAATGCCCTTTCACTGTCTAGTCCATTATCTGATAGTTGCTTGAAGATAATACTTCACCATTTAAGAGCGACACTTCCCTAGACCACTCTTTTTCCACCATGGATTCTCCCCCTTCTCACATCCCTTCCACTATTGAGTGTTCCTTTGTTCTTGTTGCTTCCTGGGAGTCCCTTGTTGACCATCCATATCATAACCTTTCTTTTGATACCACTCACACTATTGCTTCCACTACAAAGCTCATTTTTGATGATTTTTATGCTTCCATTCACTCTTCACACTTGTTTTCCATTGATACCCTTTCTCTGAGAAAAATGTGACCATTTCCCCTTGTGCTCCCTTGCATCTTGATTTCTCGGTTGATGAAACGCTCTATACACTTTTTTGTTCCATTGAGTGCCATGTTTCTTTGCCTTGTCCTTCCAACAACTCTCAAAAATAGTCTTCTCCTTCTTCATGTGTTACATTGCATGCTCCGTTTGAGCCATCACACATCATGGAGGACCTATCTATCTCTCGTTTTGGGAGTGCTTCCCTAGGGAAACTTGTCACTTCCACCATTTTAGATATTCTTCATGATCCACCTCTTCTCATGGATCCCTTTCTGAGGGACATTGGACCCCTACCTTCTTATCTCTCGACACACACACACTACCATGGCAAGTGCACTCTTTTGATAGACCCATGTCACCTTCCGAGTTGTAGATTAAAGTCATATTTTAGATTACTTGTAGGATTCTTCTTCATTCGTGGAGTGCACTGAGACTTCCAATCCTCCATTTTTGTCCTTCCCAAGAGGCGGGAAGATTGTTCGATGCAAGTGGATTCTCTTCAATCTTGGTGTGGAGGACCAAATTATCAACACACTTCTTTAAGAACCTTCTTGTTCTCTCTTCTTTCTATCTCTACTCTGGAGTATGATTGTATTTGGGTACCTTATTAGGTCATGTTGCTAGGACCCATTTCTTCTCCTTCTTCTCTAGTCTTCTTGAGTGAGTTTGTCTCTCTTTTGAGGGGGAGTTTTTTTCCCATCGAGTTTTCTTCTTTCAATCCACTTTTTGAGAGTTTCTTGTACATGGGTACCTCATCAAGATTAGTTACTAGGACCCATTTTTCAGTCTTTGTGTGTTTTTTTGACTTTCCTTACCTCATCCTAAGTTACGATGAAGGGGGTGTTGGTGTGGGTGGCATATTTTCACCTTTTATTTATTTATTAGGTGTATTTCCACCACACTTAGGTGGGAACATGGATCATAAGTGTCATGTTAGTTATGATAGATTCCATCATGACATCTGTCATATGTGTAAGTATGCATCATAGGAGTTACATTCCCTTTTCTAAAGTAACTCCTCTTCCTAATCTATTTGCAAGATTCTCGATCCTACCTCAGAAGTGAGGAGTGAATCATAGTTTCTCAGAAACTATCAATCCTCACAGCTTCCCTGGCAATATCGAGAATAGAAATTACTGAAATGAAACAATTAACTACCTTATTTGATATGATTCTAACTAGAACTTTGAAAGTTAAAACCTGGATTACGCAGAACAGTGGCGAATCCGATGGTGTGTGTGATCTTGTCCCCTCAGTGTGATCTCCTTGTTCTTTCATGTTCACATGGATCCAGAAAAGCGTGTAATGCTAGCATCGATAGGAATAGATATTGGGACAAGGACAGCTCAGAATACAGACTGGAAAATGTGAGTAGGAGAGGGATAGCACAAGAGTACAGAGCTTGGCTTATGTAATTCCTAGCGGGATTTTATTGCGAGTCATGCAACATAAAGTGACCAGAACCTGAAACTATCCTGTTTGAAGAGCAAAACCTACAACTTTAATGGCTTCCTAAGCTATTCTACTCCAATGGATTGGATAAAACAACAACACCGTTTGCACAAGCTGGATATGTGGCTTACCAACAGTTGAACAATGCTAAATAAGCATGCAAAGAATTAAAACTATGGCTCTAAACAGAACAAAAGACTGAACTATGAAAATGAGAGCTTGAAAGTGAATGAGGGGCAGACCTGGCAGACAGCACTTGCATAAGGTGGATATGTGGCTTACCAACAGCTGCACAATACTAACTAAGCCTGCAAATGAACTGAAACTATGGCCTCTAAGCAAAACGATAAACTGAACTATGGAAAAAATGAGGATGAGAGCAAAAGATCAGACCTTTTGTTTGTGCACAAACCATTTATTTATAGCTTTCATTCACCCAAAGATCAAAACCAAACTGAACTCTAAAAACCATAAACAATGGCCAAACACTATTCCAGGGGACCAAAAACATAAATGCATGCCCAAGTCAGCAAGGAAAGCTGGTGAAACGTTGATATTTTACGTGAGTCGCGTCAAAACGCTTTCTAGAAAATGCGTGCAGGACCGCCGCTCTGAGCAGGGCGGCGGTTACAGGACCGCCGCCCTGATCAGGGCGGCGGTTTCGTCACTGAAGATCAAAAGGCCAAGAAAAGAGGGAAAGAGGGGAAAACAAAGGATGCGGGGGCTAAGCGGGGCATGCGGGATGTTAACGCATACTCCGAGGGATTTTTCGGATCCCAAACACCTTGCGAGGAGACCTGTATCATCATTGGGGAACTTGTCACGTTGTTCTGGTAGTACAGTACCTTATAATTTTGGGTACATACATATTGCCCCCTCGGAGAAGCATTTTAGCCATGAAGAGGCGTAAAACGGTGGGTCCGAGTATGGCAGTCCCGAAATGGGAAGTTTAGAAGTTATACCTTACACGTCCGTGTGTTGAAATGACGCCATCCAAAATTCCCGCTACCTGCAAAATAAAAGGAGAACTCAAGTGCAGATAGATACAATAATTTGGAAAATAAACGCTAAAATAATAGGGAATGAGAACGTACCATTCGTGCGGGGATAGGAACTTACCTCCATCAGCGCTCCAAACCTGCGAAAAAGTCTTTTAAAACGAATCAGGGCGCTATATATATGAAAGTGGGCCCATTTTCCTATTCATTTGCGCGAGTTGATTTGATTGTTTTTGAGCTCTGGGACCCACGGTGACGGTTTCTTGCGTGAGTAGAGTCAAAACGTCCGCAGCGAGATCGTGATCATGCCTCCACGTGCGGAACACCGCCCCGCTAGATCACAGGTTGGTTTTCTTTAATTTTGTGTTTTTCCCCCCTTAAATTTGAAATGCCAAATTTGTTATAATGGGGGGGTCATTTTTGAAAATGCTAGTGTTAAAAGGTCCATCTAGGGGGGGCGCCTACTGGGTAGGCTCCATTTTTAGGTTAAATGGTCGTTTTTTGCTTGTTTTAGGCCTTTTTAGATTAAAAACCGCGTGGGTTTTCGGACCACGACCGCCACCCTAGCCAGGGCGGCGGTTACATGACTGCCGCCCTATTCAGGGCGGCGGTTACATGACCGCCGCCTTTAAGGCGGCGGTTACAAAACCACCTCCCTGCTCAGGGCGGCGGTTTTGCACAGATTGCAAAAGGAACTAATATTTGAGGTTGCACTTATATTTTTAGCCTTTCTACATGTTTTTATGACTCTCTCGGTATTGTTTGGATATTAACTTGCTCTGTTTTGTGTGTTTTTGGGTGTATGTAGGCGAGAGAGGAGTACATTAGATGGAGCAGAGAGAGAGAGTGTGATTGGCTCTCAGGGGTACTGGATGCCCTCTCACAGGATGAGGAGGACACACTACAGAGGGCCGGCATATTGTGCATATCGCGCGTGCCCCACGTTGCACCATCTAGTCACATCCTTTGTGACCTATTTTCTTATTGGGATGCAGATCGGAACACCTTCCGACTGCCAGGGGTCCGTGGTGAGTGGACCATCACATTAGAGGATGTCTACCGCATTCTGGGGGTCCCAATCATCGGGAGGCGACTTACACTAGAGACAGCAGGCTCACGGGCACAGATTGCATAGTGGGCAGCTTATATGGGAGATGCAGCCATCTCCACGGGGTCGAAGAAGGGGGTGAGAGTTCGATCCATTCCTTCTTTGCCTATCCCCATATTTTGACAGGCCATCATGGGGATCCTTGCCTCGAGATTGATCGGGGACAAGGGAGGGGACACATTGTTATATTGCTGGGCTCCCATCATTGCATAGATAGAGGGGCATGGCCGGATATACGCCTGGGGTGCAGATATTCTGGGGACCACCTACCATGATCTATATAGGGTGGTCCGTTTATAGGGACAGTCATTGAGCCACCCAACTCTAGTCATGAGTTGGGTGTATGAGCATTTTATCCCTTATGGCAGGGGTGTGGAGGTGGCAGATCCTGGGGCTGTGAGGGCAGCCAGATGGATGGACATGTCGGTGCTCAGAGCACCTCATCAGCCAGTTGCCTCCCTTACTACTGCAGACATGGAGGCGACACCGTACCGGCTTATGGCCGGCATATGGGGCGAGGAGACTCTTACCCTGATCTCCTGCTCCACCACAGGCAGCTTATCGATCGAGTGGGATGAGTGGAGGTACATCCTTTCGGCCGGGTTCCTCAGAAGTTTGGCCTTCCATATATGGGCATGCTTCCCCCAGTGGCGCCAGTTTATAGATCAGTTCATGAGGCCAGAGGGGGGCCTAGAGGTGGAGGTTGGATAGTGATTACTCCTGGCATTCCCATTGCAGCCAGGAGGATAGTTCACACTAGAGGGAGAGCCGGTGTGCCTCGGGCACCTTTGCTTCAGATTGCTGCGGGTCCTGCTCATAGTAGCGATGACCCCATAGATATTGAATCGACTCGAGGAGTTCACGAGAGGAGGGTCGAGGAGGAAACTCGATGATGCGATCCTGAGTGGCATGACACTCAGGACATTATGCAGTAGAGAGGGATGAGCAGAGTGCAGAGAGGGTGACTCTAGTTTCAGAGGAGCCACTCTCCTAGGGCCATGGTGGAGAGGATGAGTCCGTTGTAGGGTGACACATTGCTCCTGCCACAGGAGCAGCCCCTCAGTCGGCAGCGGCATCTGCGGCGGGTGCTGGTCCCAGCGACCCATCTTGGAGGCCTGGTGATCCAAGTAAGTTACCCTTTCTCCCTTTTAATGTTTATATGTAGGCTCTCCTTAGTTGCTATTGTTGTATCTTTTAGCCTCTTGCTTGGTTTCTAATTCATTTTTCTCCTTTGTTTGCAGAGACTGTTGACGAGTGGCGGGATTTGATCCACAGGGTATGTACCGATTCCCTGATGATCCCCATGGATAGGACCCGTGCGAGTTGTCCTGTAGATGCCGGGAGCCCTCAGCAGCCGGTAGACATACCGATGTCTTCGCTCCCGTTTGGCATGTGGCCAGGATGGTGTCGACCCTCTGCATAGAGTTAGCGGGCTACAGGACGGCTGAGCGCCTCATGAGGAGCCACTCTTGTGGTGAGACCGCGGCTGTCCCTTGGGACCCTGAGCCCTCCGTACATTCGAGAGCGCCGGCATAGCCGGAGTCCTAGCGTGGGCGTGCACCTTCAGAGGGGTCTCACAGGGATTGAGAAGCCATTTGGCTCTCATGCATTTTGTATTATATATTCTTTGTATATCACGGGCTCTTTGAGTGTTTTGACCATGCTTAGAGCATGATGGCATTGTACATAAACATTGATTATTTATATATATGCATTCGTTTTGGATTAAAAGCTTGGCACTCATGTTTTCCTTTCTATTTCTAGTTTCCTTGTGTATACTACGATGTATGTTTATATGCTCTTTAGAATGTATGCAATGGAGAACAGATGATGCAAATGTTTGCTTTCTTTTTGTGTTTCATGATGCTGATACACGATAATGTAGATATATTGTGATTTTGAATCTTAGCTTCTGTGAGCAATTTGGATACCTCATGTTTGTTTTGCAGAGTGATGAATATAACCAGTATGATGAACAGATTAATTTGCCCCATTCCTAACTCCACGCAACTAGTAAGATGCGAGGGCTCATCACCGAGAGTCAAGAAGGGCGCAAGTTGTGAAATGTGGTGAAACGATAGTGATGAAAGATAGACAAAGCTTTGGTGGAACCAAATTGGAAGCTACAAGCTTACTCTACCCGAATGACTTCATAGTTTAGAGTGCACTTGCTTTGCAGTTTATCCAGACTTAGACCCGTAGATGGCCACATAGTAGACAAGATCTGGGTTTTTAGGATTTTAATTCTTTTGGGATTTTGCACAGCTGATTCATTTGTTTTTGACTCAAAGTTTCAGAGTTTGAATTGTTTGCGTATGATTGTTTGTACTTATTTGTCAAGAAGACCCCCTACACTTTGCCCCACGCTACTAGTAAGAAGCGTGGGTTTATCACCGTGGGCAAGGTATAGGCGAGTAAGGGCATTTCCATCCTTTCCCAACCCTACGTCACTAGTAAGAGACGCAAGCTCATCACCGAAGGTTGGTGGGGCAAGGAAATGTGTAAAATTAAAATTTTCTGTTTAATCTCTTGTTGACTTGTTTTCTTGAGTAAAATGTCAGTATGTGCTTATTTCCAAAGAGATGCATATATGGGATAGATGTGACACCATGAAGCTTCTAGAACAGACCATAGGCAAGACACCTATCCTAAGAAGAAATCAAAGTGAGAATAAACTTACAGATCTTGGTATGGTTACCGTTAAGACTTTGTCATGTTTGACTTTATTTGATAAAAGATTCCGAGATGATTCGATGATATATGAAGATGGAGAGGTATGATTAAAGAGCTTTATGCCAACAACATCATGAGTTTGTAGTGAATTGCTTTGAGAATAGATTCCTTGATCACAATTTATGTAAGAAACAAGTGGACAAAATGATCTTAATCTGTATGAAGATGCAATGTAGATAATTATACAAGTAGTGCTAGTTGCTTATGTGTGTAGAACCACTTGAGGTGCAGTGGAATTGACTGCTTCACCAAATTCCTCACCTTCTAGCGTACATAAGAGGTAAGCACCGTTTCCATAGTCCTTCATGACTCGGTATGGGCCCAACCATTTGGGCCGGAATTTCCTTCCTTCGCCGGTCTTCTTGTCGATCCGGTTGTCTAGCCTTAGAACTAGATCACCTTCGTATATGTCGCATTCATAGACCTTCTTGTTATACTACCGCACATTCAACAAAGATAAGCTCTATGTCATTGTTTCAAAGATCTAGCCTAGTTTCATCTAGGCTTTCTAGTTGGGAAAGACGTGCTTCTCTCGTAAGCGTCTTCATCTATAATCCCTTGTAGTGAAATGCGGAGACTAGGTATTTCGACCTCAAGCGGAGAACTCGCCCCCAAATACCAGCGAGAAAGGAGTTGCTCCCGTTAGTGTTCTTATTGAGGTTTGGTGGGCCCACAAGGCCGGATATAACTTCAAATGCCAATCTCATTTGTTTTCTTTTACCATTTTAAGGAGAATGGCTTTCAGTGTCTTGTTTGTCGCTTCAGCCTGTCCGTTGGCTTGAGGGTAATATAGGGAAGCCGTATGATGGCTTATCTTAAACTTGTTGTATAGTTCATGAACCTCTTCATTCTTAAAGAAGTTCCATTATCGAGATAATGATTTGCGGGATACCGTACCTCTACAAATGATTTGGTTCAAAATGAACTTGGCGATTAGTAACTGTGCATGTAGGGTAAGGGGCATAGCCTCTACCCATTTGGTAAAATATTCAAAGGGCCGTGATTATAAAATTATGGCCGTCTGTGGATGAGGGAGAGAATTTCCCTATTAAGTCTAGACCCCATGTAGAAAAGGGCCATGGAGTAGCGATTGGTTGTAGAGCTTGTGCTGGCATGTGGATCTCATGGGAGAATTCTTGGCACTTATGACACCTGCGTACAAACTCTATCGCATCGTGTTCTAGAGTGGGCCAGAAATAGCCCATTCGGTGTATTTTTTTGAACAAAGGGCGTGGCCACCGAAGTGGCCTCCACATATTCCGCTGTGAGATTCATGGAGAATCTTCTTGGATTCCTCCGTGTCGACACATCTTAGGAGCATTCCATCGAATGCTTTTCGATAGAGCACCTGCTCTATAATGACGTATTTAGCTACGATTATGCGTAACCACCTTCTTTGTTGCGGTGTAACTCCTTCTGGGTACGTATGGTCCATGATATAATTAATGATATCAGTGTACCAAAGACACTCAGAGATAGAGGGTCGGGCTTCGATGTAGTATACGCACTCATCTGGAAAGTCTAAATCTACTAAATCACCTCTGTCTAATGGGTTGTCAGCTAACCAATCTGTGATGACTTGTCCCTTAACTGACTTCTGATTTACAAACGTTAATTCGAATTCTCCCATTAAGGTTATAAAACATCCAGCCTTTTTAGACAATGACCCTTGTGTGAGGAAAGTCCATAAATGGTCCGTTTTTACCATGACCCTTGTTTCTTGATTCAACATATAATGTCTTAGGCATTTAGTAGCAAAGACTATGGCAAGGCATTCTCGTTCTGCCTGTGTATAGCATGTTTCATAGTCGAGCAGCATTCGGCTGATGAAATAAATCACGCGTTCTCTCTTGTTATCATCTTCTTGGGCCAACATACAGGCCAACGAGACATTGGTAGCTCGTGAATATAGAATCAACGGGTGATCTAGCTTAGGTGGCATTAGCGTAGGTGGTGATAATAGAAACACTTAACCGCTTAAAGGCTTCATTACGCTTTGGTCCAATCAATGCTATAGTCTTTCTTGAGTAAATTGTTGATTGGATGAACGGTGAAGCTTAAGTCCAGGATGAATCTTCGGATTGCACCTAGCTTTCCGAGGAATGACCTGACTCCAGATTCATTTGAAGGTGGAACCATTTCGAGGACAACCCAGATTTTGGTCGGGTCGACATCTATCCCTCGTGACGATATGATATAACCTAGGAGCTTCCCTCCCATTACACCAAAGACGCATTTCTCTGGGTTTAGTGTGACTCCGTATTCTATTAGACGTGAAAGAATGACGCGGAGTACTTCGGGATGGTCACAACGCTTCTTGGCTTTAGCCAATAAGTCATCTACGTAAGATTCCATGATTTTATGAATTAGATCGTGAAATATGTATGTCATAGCCCGCTGGTACGTAGCACCGGCGTTCTTGAGACCGAATGGCATAACAACGTAGCAATAGGTTCCCCAAGGAGTTATAAACGTGGTTTTAGCTTGATCTTGCTCAGATATTCTGATTTGATTGTATCCCGAGAATCCATCCATGAGAGACAAAAGCTCAAACCCAGCTGTTGCATCAACAATGACATCAATAGATGGCAACGGGAAGTCGTCCTTAGGACATGCTTTGTTGATGTCTCGAAAATCTATGCAGATACGTATCTTTCCATTCTTCTTGAGAATGGGAACGATGTTAGATACCCATTGGGAATAGTCGACTGGCTTGATGAATCCTACCTGAAGGAGTTTTATTACCTCCTCCTTTACCATGAGAGCTACTTTAGGTTTCATAGGTCTTGATTTTTGCTTAACTGGCTTTGCATCTGATTTAGTGATGAGGTTGTGCACCGCAATGTGGGGTGCAACTCCTGTCATTTCCTTATAATTAAATGCAAATGCCTTCTGATGTTCTTTGAGGATCTGCGTATGTATTTCCACTTCTTCTGGGGTTAAGGATGATCCTAATTTCAAGATTTTTGGTTCGTCATCTGTCCCGATGTTGACATCGATTGTCTCTTCAATCAAAGAGGTGTTACCCTCTTCGAACTCAGGTGGTGCTGGAGGTAAATCCAAATCATCCCCATTTTCTACTGCGTATATGCTAGGTTCCATTTGTGAGGGGAGATCCATCATGGGATTTCCGAAATAGGAAGACGAATGTGGAATTAAGGACAAATCTAGCATATGATAGGAGAGATGTAATGCCGCATAGGCGTTTAAGTAATCCAAGGTAGCCACATCACTATCAATATGGTCTAGGATGGTAGATTTACTTTCACTTGAAAGGGGATTTGTCATTATTTTTATCAATGGTTCATTACGAATGGACACCGTGAACTGGGTATCTTCTAACTCATTGCTTGGAGTAAAACGTGATGCTGAAGTTGCTATTGAATCGGCGAGAAGATTTTTCTCTCGTGGGATTGTTTCAATGGATATGAAGTTAAATGCCTTGCTTAAATTTAATACAACATTTTTGTAAAGCTGCAAGTGTTCAGCTTTGGTTTCATATACCTCAGAAACTTGGTTTGCCACTAATTGCGAGTCTCCTAAGACTTTGATGTTATCAACACCAATTCTCTTGGCTAAAGTGAGGCCAAGGAGGAAGGCTTCGTACTCAGCGCCATTGTTTGTGCATTCAAAGTTTAACTTAAAGGTGAATCGGAGGACTTTCTCCTCGGCGAAGTAAGAATTATACCTGCCCCCGCTCCATAATGGCATTTAGCTCCGTCGAAATGGAGAGTCCAATACTTAGTCGGGAGTATAGATGTTGGGGCATCTGCTGCGTTTGCACACTCTACTTCTACCATACAGAGGTCCTCTGCTGGAAGGGAACCAACACCTAGGGAATATCCTATGCCTACCGAATCAAATGGTAAGAACATTGGTGAATCTTGTTCTATTAACTCAACGATTTTTGCAGTAGTCCCTAATGATACCGTTTCTTTAGCTTTATCATTAGGGGTTGGGGTTGTTTTGGCTATGCTGATAGTTTCAAGATCCGTTGTAGGTACCAACTTCTCCTCTGGTTTTGGGTTAGTGGGTTTATTAAGTTGGTTTGTTGGAAGTTCAAATTCTGAGTGTACACCTGGTCTTTTCTTTAAATCAGCTAGGTGAAAATCGAAAGGTTTTGGATTGCTTTGGCTACAAATACCTTTCCTAGATGCAAAAATATTAGTTCTTGAAATAACGTAGAAGGGATTGCCTTCATTCGGTGTATCCATGGTCGGCCGAGTATCATATTATAATTAGTTTCCCGATCTATAATATAAAACTCAGTCAGGATTGTTTTGGGTCCTAAGGTGACCGGAAGTATTATAGTTCCTATCGAAGTGGCTTTAAGGCTATCATAGCCTCTCAATGTATTTCGAGTGGTGGAATAGTTTGTTTCCCCATATCCTAGTTTTTGGAGGAAAGAGAAAGGGATTATGTTAATCGCGCCCCATCACAACCATTGCCCATTTTACATAGTTATTATAAATCCATACTTGTAAGTGTAAGGCTGGATCACCTCGGCGTGCGATCTCAGCATCTGTGGGCATTTTACTTATTTCGAATATGAATTCGACATCCTTGTCCGGCTGCCCCGGAGGGTGGATATCAAAATCTATGTGATTTACTTGTGTTTTAGGAGGTGGAGTGATGTTAATTAGATGACCTAGACCTAATGCTTCTAAAAGAGTAGCTCTGTGAGGAGGAGAGTTCTTTAGTAAATCTAAAAATGAAATGTGCGAGAAGGTCTTTGTTAGGTCACTAATTAAATCATAGGCACCGATGGGTTTTTCTACTATCTCAACTCTTATCTGTTCTTCGCATGACTTGGGCTTGGTTGAGAGAAATACTCTCGTGTTCTTGTTATAGCTTCGATAGGTAGCTCAGTGTCTAGCTCTACCAAACTGACTATCTTGGGTCTCGGTTGACTTCCCAACTGTGGCGCAACTGATGGATTTAGTGAAGTCGAGGCTTCGTGATCATTGTTTCCTGCATTGCACTCTTGTTCATCCCAGTTAGATTTAGTCTGTTATTATCATGATTTGGGAGTGGATCGTTAAAGATCTTAAGGGGAGAATTCTGAGGGGAAACTGCTCCTGCTAGCGTGTTTGGTGGTGATGACACGGGATCTACCAAAAAAATCTGTGAAGAACTGTCTTTGTTCTTCTGGTAAACGTTGCATGAATTTATTGTAGTCACGACACGTTCTAGTATCATGACCCCGACTTTTGTGGAAACCACAATAAGAATTGGGATTGTAATTCTGCTTTTGTTGGTTTGGTGTATATTATGGCCTAAAATTTTGATCAAACTGTTGCCTATTAGGATTAAAATTTTTCATTTGTTGTTTCTGGCTTTGGTTTTGATAACCAAATGAGTTTTGTTTTGGCCCTTGTATAGGATTTCTCCATTGTTGTTGTTGTTGTGGATGGTTAAAATCCATTGTATTGATTGTCGGGGTAAAGTTGTTGTTTCGTTGGTTGTTTGTTTGTGATGGAGTATTGACAATATTTACCTTCTTGGGCTGGTCGGTTACTCCATCCGTTGTTACACCCCGATTTTTGTTAAGGATTTTGGGTCCTTGATTAACGCTTTTGGTAGTGGGATAATCTGTAGCGTTCGATTGGGGGTGATTAACCTCCCGCTTGCACCATATGTTTTACGGCCACTATCTATCACCGCTTGGGTCTATTCGAAGAGAATCGCAAGTACTTCATCGTAAGTTCTTAGTGGGAACTTCTGGACTTCTTCCTTCACCTCTTTGCTGAGAGAATGAAGGAATAAATCGCATAGTTCCATCTGATCCATGTTTGGAGCACTTGCTGAAGAATAAAGAACTGTACGCCACCTCTGGATGAAATGGGTGATAGATTCGTTGTGTTCTTGTTTGATGTGTAAGAATTCCCTGATTCCTGTTCTCAACAGTTTGTTCATGTCGAACACCTTAATGAACACTGATACGAGTTGTTTAAATGAATGTATGGAGGCTTCATGTATTCTATAATACCAATCAAGAGCAATGCCTTCCAAGGTTTTAGGGAATATTTTAAAGAACAACCCCATCCCAAGGAGTAGTTTGCGTATGGTCAGTAGCGTAAGCTTTGATATGCGCATTTGGATCTCCCTCACCTTTGTACTTGGGTAAATCGAAGGGGTCTGGAAGCATGACGCTTCGTATGGTGAAGTCTAAAGGTTCCTTTAGATATTCTGAATAAGTCCCTATCGCATAGTTTTCGACCCTTAATGGTGGTTGTTGAGGGAGTGGTGGTGGGATGGGTTGTTGGTATGGGGCAGTGTATGCATTAGCAGGGGCATAGGGAAGTCCCTGCATTTGAGCAAAAGGCCGGAGAGGAGAACATATCTCCTTGTGGTGATTTGGAGTACATGTTTAAGTATGACGGGATATTGTCTAGTAATGGGTTGTTTGATACTAGACCGGGAGAAATAATGTTAGAGATGATAGGCCTTGTTGGCATTTGTTGCGAATCCTGAGGAGGCATGCCTAACATGCCTACTCTTGTGAGGAGATCTACTTGGCCAGAGTTATATGGAGGATTAGAACTTCCTGCTTGCATGAACTGAGGATTTTGACTTTCTTGAGCAAGTTCTCACCCTCTCACTTTTTCTACTAATGTTGAAATGACTTCATTTGGTGAAGTCACGTTGCTTTTCCTGAGCGGCGTTTGTTGTATACCATGGTGTTGTATAGGCATGTGATATCCTACTATAAACTGATTGCTATCTTGCCAAGTTTCTCCGAGAGTATTTCTATATGCAAAGGGCATAGAGGTATTTTCTTGGAAAGAGATCTCGGGTTGTATTTGTAAACCTCCTATAGGTGGGTATATACCCCGAGAATGTTGTTCACTTCTAGGATAACGTATTGACTTTTCATCATCTAAGACCAGGTATGGGTCAGATTGTCTACTAATTTGTGGTCTACGTAGCATCTGAGGAGACGAACTAGATTCTCCGGTAAATGTCATATTGTTCGAGCCTGAAGGCTTTGTTTGTTGCGTTCGAGGGGGTTGATCTAACTCCCCCATTTGAAAAGACAAGTTATATCTGTTTCTTGGGGTTTGTGTTGACAACTGATTAGTTGAATAGTTGTCACCCCATATTGAGAGCGAGGGTGATGATTGCATTGCATGCTGGGCATAGTATGCCTCGAGACCCAAGAGGGGTCTGCCATATGCATCGGATCCCGACATATTCGGGGGGTATATGAATACCCGCAGAATAATGGGAAGGAGTGAAGGTGATTTGTGAAAGAACACGTGATACTATGACTCCGAACGAGAAAGTAGGAAGTTTACATCAGCTTCACTAATTTTGTTTGTTTCACGTCGGGTTCACCAATTTTGTACGCCGGAAAAGCGACAAGCGAGCGTGGGAATCTACAAGTAACTCTTCCATGTACCCGACCTCCCAAGGTTGTGCCGAGATAGCCGATGGGGATGGAATATGCGTGGGATGTAGACAAACTAGTTAGGCAATCTAATGTCTTCGACACGCACTAATGGAATTTGTGAATCTAAGGGAAGAAAGCCCTTCTAACTTGGACTGGTGTGATAGATCGATCATAAAGGATGAATGCTCAAGGCTCCAATCAATATCGAGATCTCGGCGTGATTTGATCTATGGGTTGTGGAATACGTGAAAATGACCGATAGTTTCGTACGCCTCCGCATAAGGTCATATGGTGGATGGTGGAAACAATTGACTCTATGGACGATTCTCCGGCCTAGTCCGAAATTTTCTAGCTTATAGCCGCTATATCTAGTAAGGACAATTGTTCGATGATGATGGGTGGAAGTGGAGTGGATTGGAATACTAGTGTGCATAGGCCAATGTTTATATCTGATTGACTTATGGATTCATTAGGTCATGGACTTGTGGGTCACAATCGTAGACTCTTGGTTGTTGCGGTTCTCATTATGGTCATATACGAAATCAAGTCCCGATTCCTAGTATCCAAGTAATCATATGCTTTCTCAAACTTCTATTTTTAGGACCAATAACTACATGATTTTCTCGTAATATCTCACGTGCGTCGTGCAACCTGGATCCTTAGACTAGTATCTATGTCTGTGAGAGTGTCTCCTGCACCTGGCTATGGGACCAAAGGATCACAACCAAAGGTTTGTTCTCTTTTGAACCCTTCTACAGTCATGTGAATGTTTATCTAGGGTAATCTGTAATTTGGTTGATTTGACCAAAACGTGTATGCTTGGTCGTCTTCTATGTTTAACCCTCTCAACTGAGAACTGACCAGTTGTAAATCTGTTGTTGTTTGGAATACTTGTATTCTGAGGTTTTGGTCTATGTCAACTATTGCTGTGACGAGGTTTGGTTGAGGCACGATTGGCTCAAATATGTATTCCCTGGGCTCCTGAGGTCCCGTGATTGTCATACAAAATGAAATTTAAAATCTAACTGTAATAAAGCAAATTCTAACTACGTGAAATAAAACTAAAACATATATAACTTCTATTTTTGCATTTAACTTTTTAAGAGTTTAAGGAAAGTAGCTATTTTAAACGTATCTAGAAATAACAACTAAATAACAACTTAAAACAAACAAAATAACCGAGTGTAGTTATTTGTCTGTGTAATTTGTAGATTTATTCTAAATAATGCAATAACTTTCCTAATCTATTTGCAAGATTCTCGATCCTACCTCAGAAGTGAGGAGTGAATCATAGTTTCTCAGAAACTATCAATCCTCACAGCTTCCCTGGCAATATCGAGAATAGAAATTACTGAAATGAAACAATTAACTACCTTATTTGATATGATTCTAACTAGAACTTTGAAAGTTAAAACCTGGATTATGCGTAATGTGGGCGAATCCGATGGTGTGTGTGATCTTGTCCCCTCAAGCAGTGATCTCCTTGTTCTTTCATGTTCACGTGGATCCGTAGAAAAGCATGTAATGCCAAAGATCGACCGGAATAGATATTGGGACAAGGACGCTCAAATACGACTAGAAAATGTGAGTAGGAGAGGGATAGCACAAGAGTACGAGCTTGGCTTATGCAATTCCTAAGGGATTTTATCATGAGTCATGCAACATATAAAGTGACCGAACTCCGAAACTATCTTGTTTGAAGAGAAAACCTGCAACTTTAATGGATTCCTAAGCTATTCTACTCCAATGGATTGGATAAAACAAAAACACCATTTGCACACGCTGGATATGTGGCTTACCAACAGCTGGATAATGCTAAATAAGCATGCAAAGAATTAAAACTATGGCTCTAAATAGAACAAAAGACTGAACTATGAAAATGAGAGCTTGAAAGTGAATGAGGGGCAGACCTGGCAGACAACACTTGCACAAGGTGGATATGTGGCTTACCAATAGCTGCACAATACTAACTAAGCCTGCAAATGAACTGAAACTATGGCCTCTAAGCAAAACGATAAACTGAACTATGGAAAAAATGAGGATGAGAGCAAAAGATCGACCTTTTGTTTGTGCACAAACCATTTATTTATAGCTTTCATTCACCCAAAGATCAAAACCAAACTGAACTCTAAAAACCATAAACAATGGCCAAACACTATTCCAGGGGACCAAAAACATAAATGCATGCCCAATTCGGCAAGGAAAGCTAGTGAAACGTTGATATTTTACGTGAGTCGCATCAAAACGCTTTCTGGAAAACGCGTGCAGGACCGCCGCTCTGAGCAGGGGGCGGCGACATGTGACCACCACCCCGCAGGTGGCGGTTTCGTCACTGAAGATCAAAAGGCCAAGAAAAGAGGGAAAGAGGGGAAAACAAAGGATGCGGGGGCTAAGCGAGGCATGCGGGATGTTAACGCATACTCCAAGGGCTTTTCCGGATCCCGAACACCTTGCGAGGAGACCTGTATCATCATTGGGGAACTTGTCACGTTGTTCGGTAGTACAAGACCTTACAATTTTGGGCACGTACATGTAACATCATCAAAACCTCAACAATAGTAATGTCATCATTAGTTACAAGAGGATAAATACCCTTTTTGATGAGAAATGATTTAGGACATATGTTAAGACAATATCCATTATCTACTAGAACCCTCTTGATGAAGAATCCTTAAACACATGCTATAATAAATAAGGGTGGGATTTTGTCCATATTAGTATTGGAAGGGATATTAGATGGGCCAAAATTAATGGAATTATCAAGTGTCTTAAATGTATACATAAGATAATCAAAAGAAACTAGATGAGTATCTTTGGCCAAAGTGAAAGAGCGCAAGATCTCTTATAATATGTCTTTGTAAACATGTACTTTTTAAAAATATCTCTAAGACATATATTGTGGAGGTGTCTTCCTAAGTTGTTCTAATAAATCATACCCCTTAAATGGGACAATAGTTTTGGTCATAGGGAAGGGTGGTGGGGAGGAAAATTTGGATTTTCCCAATAGGTTGTTTATTACATTTTGTGGTCACTGCAATAACTATAGGATTTAATGGGGTAGAATGATAATGTGGTGGGTGATTAGTAGTAATAGGGATGACCTTAGATTATATATCAAGATAGGTGGAAGCCATGTCAACCATATAATATATGAGATCAATCAAGGAACTTCATTCACATGCGAGTATGGGTATGGACCCAATTAGAGGGATAATATGTCATACCACCATGTGAATGTGGATCCCTAGCCTTAAAAGAGATCAAAAAATTTGTGAGGGAGTGACATGATGATACAACAAGAAATATAAACTCCAAGGGTTTAAAATTCACAATTTTTAATTCAAATGTTGGGTTCACCAAATGTTTTCACCCTTTTGAGTTTTATTAGGTTTTTACAACTATAATGAAACAAACAATGAAATAAATGTTATCGAGGTTATTTTGACTAATTAACATTCAATATTAACCATTCAATATGAGAATAATGCATTAATACTTGAAAAAATGTACACAATGCAATACATACTCATAAATACACGGGATTGAGTGTACATAGCTAATTACAGGTGATGTTGTGTCATTCTGAGTGATTTGGATGTTGAAACTTGGGTACCCGAACTTGAGAAACCTTTAGAAATGATACTATGATTTTAATATCTCATGGAGTAGGATTATATAGTAGGGTCAGAACAATAGTACATCTTAAACCTTTTGTATGGTTTTAAAACCACTCAAAACCGTGATTTGTAAATTTATGGGTTTGTTACTTGTTTGATTTTATTTTTCATTGTCTATCAATCAATCTTTACTACACCACGAAGGTGTTTGAATACCCCGCTCAATCCTTAAAAACCCTAACCATGGATGAAGTCCTATAAAACAAACATTAGTTAGGTTGTGAGAATCCTTGTGCACCACCAATGTCAAGACTACTATGAAGATGCCTAAAATCACATGTTGTTATTCACCTAACATGTGATAGCTACTTAGAGTGCAATCGAATTTGACATCCTTTCTTTGAAAATACTTGACTTAAGTTTCTCTCTTGTGCAATATACTTGAGTAGGTGACTTTGAGTGCTTGAAATTGTGAGCATCAATTCCCTAGTCCTAGTGTAAATATTAAAACCTATAGACATTGCTACCCTAATGAATATCCATAGGTATTTTAAAAGCTTAGGAGATTTTAGTGCCTTTTTGCTAGCTTCGTAATAAGAGTACATAAAAGTGCTTGAGAGTGCTAGGTACTCAATGAGGTGATTTTCACTTGTTTATATATGCTTCTGAAGGTGATTTAAGTTGGAAAGGTTGACTGAGAGGAAGTAAGTGACCCAAATAATAATGTGTAATGAGAAGTTTGGGACCAAAGTGAACTAGGTCAAGATCGTATAGTAGGGCAAAGACCATACATACATTCATGCCTGTAATGTGTGTTTTTGACCTAAGAGTGGTGATTTTCAATGTGAAGTTTGGAAGTGACAATAGTATTTTATTATTGTGTTTCATGCATTCAATTCTTAGAAATTATTGACAGATGAGTGTGTAAGAGAAAGCAAGCTAGACAATAGACCTAAGGACGTAGCATGATTAATTAAAATTTAGAAAATATGTTAAACCTTTAATTACAATGTAGCAATAAATAAATAAGCAATAAAGTACATATTTGGCCTAAGAAATAAGCTAGAAAAAATATGAAAACCTAGGTGCAAGAGAGGGAATGAGAGACTTAGCCGATTTCACAATAAATCTAGACTATGCCAAACTGGAAAACTGTTGGAACAAGGAACTGTTGTCACAACCAAACCTAGAAAATTGTGCAAGTGTCGAAATACTAGGACTAGGGTGTGTTGGTCGTCAGATAGGAATTTTTAGAAGAGCAACAGTCAGGGGACAAGAAGTCCCTCCTCTTTAATGGGAGAGGTTCCCTTATTTAGAAACGAACTTATTTACAAATGTACAGAACATTGTTTTATGGTCAAACTTGGATTTTACGAAAGTGTTTTCCACAAGGATCATCAATTACACAAGGACTGAGGAAAGGGAATAAGAAGATGAGCAGAATAGCAACATTCAGAATTATAGATAGAAGAATAATTCCTCGTGTATGCGAAGCTTCAAAGAATTTAAGACAAGATCATTTGCGATGGCTGAATGAGATTAAATTTAAAGACACAAAGTTCCATAAATAACCTTCTTTAGATTTATTAATCAAGGACACAAAGTTCCTTCTTGGTTGTACAAGATCACTGTATTTGCAAAACCAACAAAGATGCAATCAGAGAGACTAACGAGTTAGGAACAAAATGATCTCCACAATATTAAAGGAAAACACAGAGATAACAAGAATTAGATAGACAAAGAATGAAAAGCCCTTTTGTATTGATTTCTTTAAGATCTATTTACACTTTCAGCAAATATTCCAAGTTCTTCCTCTCTCTCAAAATGGCGTGGAAAGGCCATTATATAGCTTACAAGTCAGTTACTCTTCGTAACTATTTCTTTTAATTAAAGAATAGTTAAAGATCGCCCATTAAGCGCTACCTTAACTAATTACAAGGAATACGAAAAGAATGGGAAGAAGAGAAAAGAAAGGAGAAGGAGACAGGTGGCCAGCTATTGGGAGGGACCCACTGTCTTCAGAATCCGCTGCCTGAATTTCTTCAATGACTCAGCTATATCTCTCGCCACGAGGGACCGACGTTGTGGCAGCAGATCGAGTCCAAAATCCCAGACATTTCTCCATCTCTTTATCAAACTCGACGTGAGTATGATAATCTTTGTTTGCTTCTTCAATGGCAGACTGAAGAGAACAAATTTCCTTCATCTTTTCCTTAGAGATGGAGCTTTCCTTGAATAGATGATCTTTGACAAAAGCTCTGAACTGAGCTTTGATTTCTTGCAAGGACAAGGAAGCACCAGAGTTTTCATCTTGAAGATGACAATGTATATCTTTGAAAGCAAAGCAATGCCGTTGTCTTGAAAGCTTCTCCTTCTCGCCACTGCTCTTCATTTCTCCCACACCTTCCTCCAGACTTTGATTTTCCACTCTACGCTGTAGACCCAGGATTTTGATAGATTGTCTTTGGCATCATCGAAAATCTTATTCGCCAGTAAGATGTTCTCATCTGTCTGTCCCATGAGGCGAAGGTCTACAATGCAACTGCCCCAGAGTTTAAGCTCTTTATCCATAACCCCAATAGCAGAGGATAGCTTCTGTTGCAAATTGTCTACCTTTCCATGTAGTTTAAAATCTTCATCGATGAAGTTTAGCCCAACAACAAGCATGTCATCCACCATGGCTTTCATAGCTCTGCCATGCAGACAGAATACTTGTGCATATCTTTAATACTTTGCACTTCATCTTGGCTTAGAATTACAGGAGGCGGTAGAGAAGTCAAGGGGGTAGGGTCCAAAACTTTGTCCTTAGACAAGAGTGACTTGATAAAACTTGTGAGAACTTGGGCTTGTTCTTCCAGCTTGTTCAATAGTCTGCTGCCCTTTTTCTACCCTTCCAATGACTCTTGTGATTGTTTCCTGGAGGTTGTGAATTTCACCTTCAGGAGTAGATTCTCCCATAGGGATCCTTGAAAGCTCTAAGTCGATGTCAAGAAGTCTCGATTCTCCGATTTGTCTACCGTAGGCTTAGCAATCTCCAAGAATTGCTGACCTTGGGCATCAGACACACTTCTGGAGGTGGTTCTGGCTTTCTTGGCACGAGAAGGAGTGGTGCCCAACAAGGTCAAGCATAAAGATCAAAATTTGGTCCCAAGCTTTGAGAGGAGGATTTCCTCTTCCTTTTGTCAACCAGAGGTTGCACCCAAGCAAAAGAGGAAGAAGAATCTGCAGGAGGGGCAAGGGGACCAAGAGACAGGGAGCTCATGACACTCAGGGTCTGCGCAGCTGTTGACTCAAGCTGAGACGTGAGTAGAGCACTGGAGGCAATGGCAGTAGAAGAATCAATAGCACCCGGAAGTTCAGTGCTCTGGACCTCTTTGTCCTTATCTCATTGGGTCTTCGTGAACATTTGCAGGAGTGGGCATCTCACTTTCTTCACTTTCACTGAGAACAATGATGTTCTCTGGCCCTATAGGCAACTCTACTTCTTTTCTTGGAGGATCACTCTCTGTAGGTTCCTTCTTTACCTCTTTGAGTTTCTTCCTGTATACCTGGGTAGATGGAGAAGGAGTAGATTCTACAGGTCCCTGAGCTGTTGAGGCAGGAGGGGTTTTCACTGGTGTTCCAGACTCTGGAACTGATGCCTCTCTTATGGGTGTCGAATCATCCTTGGAGCTAGATTCTCCTGAGTGCCTCTTGAATTCTCGGATCTTCTTACTGAACCAGACCCTAGTCCTGATTAAGACTGGAGCAAGAATCTCAGCCAGATCATCTCTCTCTTTCTTGTTCCAATCCAGGTCCTCCAGAGGGGTGTGCTTAATCACATTTTCATACTCATAAGAGTATAGATCAGAATTGTCATCCTGGAGACCTTCAGGAACTTGGTACAGACTGAGTTCTTGGATCAATTGCAGGGAGAACCTGCCACAATGCCTTCTTCTGGCTTCAAAATCATCTCGCACACCAGCCCGGAGTCTTCTCGTATCTACCCTATGATGATAGACTATCTTGATGTTCTGTTCAATGAACTTCTTCAAGTCAAAACAGGTTCTTGGCTTGAAGAAATGAACAGTGATAGGGACCAGGGCTCTTTCTATGTTCTGAGCATCCAGAGCTGTTTTGCATGTGTAGTTTCCCAGAGAGATGGGAAAGTGCAAGCCAGAAATCTTCTTATCTCTGCAAGTTCTGTGCAACTTGTCTAGTTGCCTGCATATTTCAATCAAAGCCATTTTATCATTACGTAACATGGGAAGCCGTGAGGGTGCTTTCATAGCCAGCAAGCCTGATATAGGAGAATTTCCTGAATTGAATGAAATAGGCTCCATACTGCGATATCAGGTTCATGGCTTCATCTGAAAACCTTCTTGCAGTATCACCTTCGAGCAATCTGACCACGTACATGGTGAAAGCATCATTGACCCTTCTGAAATTGCGGTTGCTGGTCTCCAAGGTGAACTGCGGGCAATAGGCATACACTGGATCATCTTTGTGTGCATCTATATAGGAGAAACCAAACCACTGCCTTGATGCTGCTAGGGTATACATCAGATATGAAGTCATATAGAACTTCTTTGTTTGCTGGACGTTGGATAGCTGCTCCGCCAAATTCATACTGATGATCTCTGCCCAGTTGATGTTTTGTGTTCCCTCGCACACCATGCTGATGAGCGGGCACATCCAGAAATGAAACTCATTGGTGGAGGGCAAACCCATAACCCGAGCCAGCAGGATTATGAAGTCTGCAGATTCTTCATTGAAATCTGCTCGGAAGAGGGTTTTGGTTAGGCGAGAAGCACCTTTCTTAGGGTTCTTCAACCAAGACTTCGCCACTCGCGCCTTGTATTTGTCACTGTCTTGGTCGAACATAGCCTGTGCTTGATCCCGGGAGACGACTATAGCATTGTCCATCTCCGGAATCCTCGTGAGCAGCAACGCCAATGGCGGCAACTGCTGCCCAAATTGGCAATGAGTTCCCCATGTACATTTGTCAATTCGCTCGAATCGGGGTCGAAGTGAGCTCCACATGAAAGCACTGTATCAAAGACACCGCATCGAGATTGGGAATCCTCCGGCAAAAGCTAAACCACTATCATTAATCATCTGCCATTGGTGTAGGGTTTGCATTTGTCATTCTTGCCCAAAATCACCGAAGTCAGATGACGAGCTTGCCGTCCCCCTATATTGCTAACGGCAGACTCAAGCGGAGAAATTTTCTCCTTTCCCGGAACTTGATCTTCATAGTGATAGTCTCGGAGCTGCAACCTAGACTTCTGGAAGGAATTTGCAAATGGAGGGGGAATTGCGCAGGTTTTCAAATTGCAAGGGTTCGAGCAACAGATAGCATGGAAGCAATGCGAAAAAATGCAAAGGGGAATGCTCGTTATATAGCCGTTTGGAGAGAGGAATGACTTTAATGCACATTGAATACACAACCACCAATTTGAAAAGCATCATACTCGGAGTGAGCGGGAAAAACTAAGTGTGAATGACACTTGGTACGCTTGGGACATGTGAGACGCGAATGCGCGAAACACGCGGCTCGGCCGGTTCGGGCGAAACAGGGAGAGGACGCACAAATGCATTTGGGACAAATGGGACGAAAATGTGCGAAGTACGCGATTCGGGTGTTTCGGCCGAAATTGGAACAAAGGGCCCGTTTGGACTTGGGACATTCGGGACAAAAAGTTCCGAAGTACGTGACTTGACCGGCTCGGCCAAAATTGGGAAAGCTCGCACTTTTTAAAATGGGGCAGTTGGGACAAAATTGCGCGAAGGACGCGGTTCGGGCAAATCGGCCGAAAATGGGAAAGCTCGCACTTTTAACTTTGGGACATTTGGGACAGGAAAGTGCGAAGTACGCGGGAAGGATGATTCGGCCGAAATTGGAACAACTCGCACAAAAAGTTTTGGGACACTTGGGACAAAATTTTCCGACGGGCCCGAGAATGGGACAGCTTCGGGGATTTCGGCCGATCGGGGAACAGAGTGCACTTTCGTACTTGGGACAGGTTGGGACAAAAAGTTCCGACAGGCCCGAAAATCACACAAAATGACCCAAAACACAGATTTTTTCAATTTCACGACTTAGGCATTTCAGAGAAAAACACTTAAACTCAAAATTTTGAAAATTTTACTCTTATCAGAGCGGGAATTTTGAGTGGACAACAGCTGGCTCCTTCTGGGGATGACTTGGTATAAATTCATGGAATGAGACAAGGCAAGAACTTAGATAACTCTCAAGGTGAAGGCACAAAGGCCTTATCCATTGGGCAAAGGAGTCAAAACAAATCAATACAGAGGGCAACACACACAACAATGTAAGGGAAACACACCGAAGCGTAAAAGTAAAAACACCGTATGCAATATACAAAGGGACTCCTAGTCACCTAGACTTGAACAACTTCAAATACGCCCACTATAAGGAAGTGGGAGGGGGAACCATCCATGTAATCAAGATAGAAAGAGTTCTTACCAAAGAAAGTGTCTTATCTTGAATGGTCCGAAGCCACAGGGGAATCAAATTTTCCATGGCTGCCACGAGGTTCATGTCTTTTGTCCCATAACAAAGACACGATATCTCCAACTTGGAACTCTCTCGAACCTAGCTTTCTTGTCAAACAGAGCTTTTACCTTCACCGGTGAACAAATATCCTCACAAAGAACCTCCAATCTGTCCTCGTTCAGTTTGTGCAGGTACATGATTCTTTTATCCAGAGCATCACCGAAACTAGTATCTTCAATGGCCTTCATCAGGTGCAAGGCTGGCAGTTCCACTGTCACTGGCAATTGAGCTTCCACTCCATACACCACTTGAAAAGGAGACATTCCAATGGCTCTTTTAGGTGTGATCCTGTCTGCCCAAAGAGCATCATAAAGCTTCTTATGCTAGTTCGCTGAGACTCATTGACCAACTTCCTTATGATAGTCACCAGATTTTTGTTGGTGGATTCTGCTTGTCCATTTCCTGGGGTAATAATCTGAAGAATGAGCCAAAGAGATGCCATACTGCAGAAGCAGTAAATCCATTATCTCAGTTAAGGAGAAGTTCAAGCGTTATCTGTTACAATCTTGTTAGGTACACCATACCTTACCAAGATGTTCTCTTTGATGAAGTTGCATACAACTTCAGAAGTAGTGCTCTTGACTGGAATAGCTTCCACCCATTTGGTGAAGTAGTCAGTGGCAGTTAGCACATGCGTGTGACCAGCACTAGAAACAGGGTTCAGTGCACCAATGAAGTCTAGACCCCACTGCTGAAATGGTTCCTCAATCACAACTGGCTTGAGAGGTAAAGATGCCAATTTAGGTCTTCCCACAAAGGTCTGACAAGCTTCACATTTATCCACCCACTTGGATGCATCTCTGAACAAGGAAGGCCAGTAATATCCTCCCCGGAGTATCTTGTGAGCTGTGACTGTTGATGAATAGTGCCCTCCACATGCCTGATCATGGAAAGCTGAGAGCAACTTTCTCTGTTGTTCCTTGTCCACACACTTCAGAAATCTCCCATCTAAACCACGCTTGAACAAGGCATTTTCCCATAGTACATATTGTGCTGATCTCAATTTAACAGTCCTCTTTTCCTTGGCAGTTAAATGAGAGGGGCATTCCCCATAGGTGAGAAAATGAGCAATGTCAGAATACCATTCATCGACTGAACTAAGGAATAGAACAGTAGGAATGTCAGCTTTCTCCTCCAGCAACTCATGTTTGGCTCCTTCAGCGATGAGCTCACAAAGACCCTTTCCACGAACCAGCTTGGTCGGTTTGATATCAATGTCATACTCCTGGACTTTAGCCACCCAGTTTCCTCTCTTGGACCCAAATTCTTGCTGTGTAAGAATTGACTTAACAGTTGTATCTGGAACCAGCACCATAGAGTGAGAGTTGAGGATATAGAAACGGAACTGCTTGACAGCTTTGACTACTGCAAAAGCATGCTTCTCCATCATGGTGTATTTCAGCTCATGATTCTTCAGGATATAGCTCATGAAGGCAATTGGTAGCTCATGTCCATCAGAGTCTTCTTGGGTTAAGACAGCAGCCAGGGTATTATCTGTAGCATAGCAATAGATGATGAAATCTTTGCTGAAGTCAGGACAGGCCAAAACTGGAGTTTTAGCAATAGCTTTCTTGATACCCTCAAAGGATTCCTTTCCTTCAGAAGACCAACCAAATGTTTGCTTCCCTTTCATCATCTGAGAAATGTTCAAAGTTAATTCAGCAAAATCAGGGATGAATCTTCTTAAAAAATTGATCTTACCGAAAAGGAATGCACGCCTTTTTTACTGGTTGGGAGAGGAATCTGCTGGATGGCTTGAACTCATTCAGGATCAATCTTAATACCATCCTTGGAGACAATGTGCCCTAATAGTTTTCCTTCTGTAACACAGAAGACAGATTTTTTAGGATTTAAAGAAATCCCATGCTCTCGGCATCTTTGCGTAATCTGTTTCTGTGTGGTCAAGTGATCTCGCTCTTGTCTTTGAAAACACTGTCAGATCATCAAGGTATATGACAATACATTTCCCTTTCAAGCTTCCAAAAGCCAAATCCATAGCTCTCTGGAAAGTGGCACCAGCATTAATCAGCCCAAAAGGCATTCTCTTGTAGGCAAAGGTACCCCAAGGAGTGGTGAAGGCTGTCTTGTGTTGATCTGCAGTATCAACCTCTACCTGATTGTATCCCGAGAATCCATCAAGCATAGATAACATTTCAGATCCTGTTACTGCTTGCAATATTTGATCCATCATAGGCAGAGGGTAGTTATCTTTCAGAGAAGCCTGATTCAGGTTCCTGAAATCAACACAGATGCGGATCTCACCATTCTTCTTCCTAACAGGCACAATGTTTGCAATCCATGTTGAATGGTGAATGGGAAAAATGATTTTAGCCTTCAACAATTTCTGAATCTCCTGAAATATAGTGTCAGCTATTTTGGGATTATACTGCCTTTGTTTCTGCTTGAAAGGCTTGATTCCTGGTTTGAGAGGGATAGAGTGCTGCATGTCTTTTGGCTTGAAGGCTTTTAGATCCTCATAAGAATATGCAAGAACATCCTTATACTTCCTTAGAAGATCAATTGCTCTTCTCCTCTCATCGGTTGTGCAACATTTTCCAATATTTACCAGCTTGGGATCAGTAGAACTCCCTATATCAATCTTATCATACTCAGCTGATTGCTGAGGTCCAGTAGAAGCTTTAGATTTTACATATCTGTCATGTTTATCAAACAACTCCTCCAAACTCACCAAACCTTTGGGAATCTTGTTTCCTTTGAGTTTAATGCACCCTTCCTGATCTGTTTCTTCTCCTTGGGTGACAGCTTGGTCAGAGGACACACTCTCACGAGGCAGGTTGTCACTTCCCTCAAAATACAGTTGCTCGAAATTCCCCTTGAGTTCCAGGAAGGAAAGCAAATGCTGGTCATCGTTGAAAACTTGCCAGTTATTAGTATTGTCAGGAACACTAGGCCGGTGGACCATTTCAATAGTGAACTTATCCTGAGAGAATTCAGGATGGGGAATCAGTAATGACCCTGAGACAGCCAATGAATCAGCCCTGCTGTTCTTTTCTCTGGTATTGCTTCAATGGAGAAAGCATCAAGGAATTCAATTGAATCCCAAACCTGATTCCGGTAATGCTTCAGCCTCCCATTTTTTACCTGAAAAAGACTTCTGACTTGCTTCACAATCAGCTCTGCATCACCACGAGCCAGAAGATTTTTCACACCTCGTTCTTTGGCCACTTGCAGTCCAAGAATGAGAGCCTCATACTCTGCTATATTGTTAGTGTTCTCGAACTGCAACTTAAACGAAAAGGGTGTAGGCAGCCTTCAGTGACACTAGCAGACACCAGCTCCGAACCACCCGAGGAACAACTTCCATCAAATTCTAAAATCCAAACACCATTGTGATTTTTGGGTGATACTTTGGAGGGTTGGATTTCATCGGGGGACAGAATCATGTAATTACCGTGACGTATGTCTTCATAGAGTATTTGTGCCTTAGGATCATCTGTTTTCTGCACAATATACTCAGACTGCTTCTCAGGTAGTAACTTCTTCATTTGTCCATTGACGGGTATGAGTGCGTGTGACCAATCCATTTGAATCTCTCCACCCACATCTTTACAGAAGTTCCTACTTAGCAACATTCTATAAGAAGGAGGAATGTCTGCTACTAGGATGGTAGCCAAGACTTTCTTTTCGTAAAGCAAAGCAGCAAAAGCCACTTGTGCATCTTTAATCCTTCCAACCAAAGGCACTTCCTTACTTTCCATGGAGTAGCAAGATCCATAAGTACGAGTAAGGGTCAAGCCTAAAGCATGAGCTACCTTAGCAGGCATCACATTTTCTGAGGCTCCAGAATCTATGACACAGTTACTGAGCCTATGGCCAGCTATAAGAAGTGTTACATAAAAAGGCTTGATTTTGTCACCAGGCGAGGTGACAGCAGCTACCAGACTAGGCTGTGGTGTAGAAGGAGGAGTGGGCAAAAGGCCTTTAGAGGTGGTCTTGGAATGGGAATTTACAAATTGGATCATCTTGGCAAAGGCTTTGGGATGGGTTTGGTAGTATTCAGCTTCTGAAATTTGAACCTTAGTCCTTTTTAGATGATCCACAATATCAAAGGATCCAGAGGTGGATGGGCCATCATCATTTGAAATTCTAGGCTTATCAACCTTAGGAGAAAAAGAAGAAGAAGCAACTTTGGTAGCAGGATTGACAGTACTTACCTTTGGTGCAGATGAGGTAGGGATAGGAGATCCTCTTCTGGCAATTACAGGAATAGTTGCTGGCTGCTCCTTAGATTTCTTCATGGGCTGTGTTACTTTCTCCTTCTGCCTCGTCTGTTCTCGAGTCATGACAGCAAATGATTCACTGTTCATATCTGCTACCACTTCATCATAATCATCTCCATCATCAGTGCCTTCGGTGGTAAAGAAATTAACCCGAGATCCTTCGAGTTCTTCTGCCTCATCATCAAATTCCTCCAGGAACTCCTCACAAGCTTCATTGTCCACATCATCATCTGGCTCTTCAACTTCACAGGTTGCATTCACAGGAACTTTGACAGGAGGTCCTTCAAGTGCTAGTCTTGTGTGAGGAGCAGGCAACCGATTTCTGGCTGAAATTTCTTCTTGGAACATCTGCATATGGGGCATGCTGAGCCAATTGTTTCTTTATAGCTACTAGATCATTTGCAAGTTTCTGGACTAATGGATCAGTATTGGGTCCAGAGGTGGAAGAGGAAGAAGCAGCAGATTTAGATTTGGGAGGATCTCTCTTCAACTTCCCTGACATGATCAGGTCATCCTCGACACTAACAACCAGTTCTTGATCCAGAATTAACGTTCCAAGATTAGCCCTTCTTAGAGCATAACTGACTTTGGGCGTTTGAGCATTTAGAAAGAAACATTTTTGAATTTGATCAACCGGTCGAGTATTTACAGGAATTTTGTTGATCAGTCTGTTGAACCGAGCCACAAATTCTCTCATGGGTTCTGATGGATCTTTCTTTATCTGAGAAATTTGGGAAAGCAGGGGCATGCACATCTTCTCCGGCTTGAAACGACTTTCGAACCGAGTTCTCATTGTATTCCAGTCGGTGATGGCACCAGCCGGAAGGTGATAGAACCAGTCAGCAGCATTATCCCGTAACGCCTCGGCGAACAACGGTCTTGCGAGACGTCTTCATGTTCGACTCCCAAGACTCCACATGCAACTATGAAGGATGCAATGTGTTCATCAGGGTGTACTTTGCCATCTCCTCTAAACTTGGGGAAGTTCTTTCGGTTACCTCTAGGTAACTCATGCAAAGGCTGAGTAAGGGCCAGGGGCCCGACACGTTGACCCCATGGCAATTGTGCCGCCATTCTTGGAAATATGGCTTGGAGGGGAACTTTAACACCAGCAAGGATCAAAGCTCGTAGATTGGGACTAGCAGGCTCTGAAGGAATACCACCCGTAGGACTTCTATCTTGAACAGGCGGAGTGCTCGTCGAACGAGTTCTTCTATTTGAAGGGAAAGGAAAACCCTGTTGCTCCAAAAGCTGAAACTGAGAATCTTCGATACCAAGGGTCCTTCTCCCTCGAGTGAAACGCGGAGTCGCCAGATCAAAGGATGATCGAAAAATGCGATCGGAATGCGGTTATCCCAGTGAGTCACCAAAAACTGTTGGTCGTCAGATAGGACTTTTTAGAAGAGCAATAGTCAGGGGACAAGAAGTCCCTCCTCTTTAATGGGAGAGGTTCCCTTATTCAGAAACGAACTTATTTACAAATGTACAGAACATTGTTTTATGGTCAAACTTGGATTTTACGAAAGTGTTTTCCACAAGGATCATCAATTACACAAGGACTGAGGAAAGGGAATAAGAAGATGAGCAGAATAGCAACATTCAGAATTATAGATAGCAGAATAATTCCTCGTGTATGCGAAGCTTCAAAGAATTTAAGACAAGATCATTTGCGATGGCTGAATGAGATTAAATTTAAAGACACAAAGTTCCATAAATAACCTTCTTCAGATTTATTAATCAAGGACACAAAGTTCCTTCTTGGTTGTACAAGATCACTGTATTTGCAAAACTGAACAGTATGCAATCAGAGAGACTAACGAGTTAGGAACAAAATGATCTCCACAATATTAAAGGAAAACACAGAGATAACAAGAATTAGATAGACAAAGAATGAAAAGCCCTTTTGTATTGATTTCTTTAAGATCTATTTACACTTTCAGCAAATATTCCAAGTTCTTCCTCTCTCTCAAAATGGCGTGGAAAGGCCATTATATAGCTTACAAGTCAGTTACTCTTCGTAACCGTTTCTTTTAATTAAAGAATAGTTAAAGATCGCCCATTGCGATACCTTAACTAATTACAAGGAATACGAAAAGAATGGGAAGAAGAGAAAAGAAAGGAGAAGGAGACAGGTGGCCAGCTATTGGGAGGGACCCACTGTCTTCAGAATCCGCTGCCTGAATTTCTTCAATGACTCAGCTATATCTCTGCCACGAGGGACTGACGTGTTGGCTGCAGACTGAGTCCAAAATCCCAGACATTTCTCCATCTCTTTATCAAACTCGACGTGAGTATGATAATCTTTGTTTGCTTCTTCAATGGCAGACTGAAGAGAACAAATTTCCTTCATCTTTTCCTTAGAGATGGAGCTTTCCTTGAATAGATGATCTTTGACAAAAGCTCTGAACTGAGCTTTGATTTCTTGCAAGGACAAGGAAGCACCAGAGTTTTCATCTTGAAGATGACAATGTATATCTTTGAAAGCAGCAGCTGCCAGTGTCTTGAAAGCTTCTCCCTTCTGCCAACTGTTCTTCATTTCTCCCACAGCTTCCTCCAGGACTTTGATTTTCCACTCTACGCTGTAGACCCAGGATTTTGATAGATTGTCTTTGGCATCATCGAAAATCTTATTCGCCAGTAAGATGTTCTCATCTGTCTGTCCCATGAGGCGAAGGTCTACAATGCAACTGCCCCAGAGTTTAAGCTCTTTATCCATAACCCCAATAGCAGAGGATAGCTTCTGTTGCAAATTGTCTACCTTTCCATGTAGTTTAAAAGCTTCATCGATGAAGTTTAGCCCAGCAACAAGCATGTCATCCACCATGGCTTCAATAGCTCTGCCATAGACAGAATACTTGTGCATATCTTTAATACTTTGCACTTCATCTTGGCTTAGAATTACAGGAGGCGGTAGAGCAGTCAAGGGGGTAGGGTCCAAAACTTTGTCCTTAGACAAGAGTGACTTGATAAAACTTGTGAGAACTTGGGCTTGTTCTTCCAGCTGTTCAATAGTCTGCTGCCCTTTCTCTACCCTTCCAATGACTCTTGTGACTGTTTCCTGGAGGTTGTGAATTTCACCTTCAGGAGTAGATTCTCCCATAGGGATCCTTGAAAGCTCTAAGTCAGATGTCAGCAAGTCTGATTCTGATTTGTCTACTGTAGGCTTAGCAATCTCCAAGAATTGCTGACCTTGGGCATCAGACACAATTCTGGAGGTGGTTCTGGCTTTCTTGGCACGAGAAGGAGTGGTGCCCAACAAGGCTGCTACAGCATCAAAATTTGGTCCCAAGCTTTGAGAGGAGGATTTCCTCTTCCTTTTGTCAACCAGAGGTTGCACCCAAGCAAAAGAGGAAGAAGAATCTGCAGGAGGGGCAAGGGGACCAAGAGACAGGGAGCTCATGACACTCGAGTGCAAGTGCAATGTGACTCAAGCCGAGACGCGTGAGTAGAGCACTCGGAGGCAATGGCGGTAGAAGAATCAATAGCACCCGGAAGTTCAGTGCTCTGGACCTCTTTGTCCTTATCTCGATGGGTCTTCGGGAACATTTGCGGAGTGGGCATCTCACTTTCTTCACTTTCACTGAGAACAATGATGTTCTCTGGCCCTATAGGCAACTCTACTTGTTTTCTTGGAGGATCATTCTCTGCAGTTCCTTCTTTACCTCTTTGAGTTTCTTCCTGTATACCTGGGTAGATGGAGAAGGAGTAGATTCTACAGGTCCCCGAGCTGTTGAGGCAGGAGGGGTTTTCACTGGTGTTCCAGACTCTGGAACTGATGCCTCTCTTATGGGTGTCGAATCATCCTTGGAGCTAGATTCTCCTGAGTGCCTCTTGAATTCTCGGATCTTCTTACTGAACCAGACCCTAGTCCTGATTAAGACTGGAGCAAGAATCTCAGCCAGATCATCTCTCTCTTTCTTGTTCCAATCCAGGTCCTCCAGAGGGGTGTGCTTAATCACATTTTCATACTCATAAGAGTATAGATCAGAATTGTCATCCTGGAGACCTTCAGGAACTTGGTACAGACTGAGTTCTTGGATCAATTGCAGGGAGAACCTGCCACAATGCCTTCTTCTGGCTTCAAAATCATCTGCACAGTCAGCCCAGTAGTCTTCTGTATCTGCCCTATGATGATAGACTATCTTGATGTTCTGTTCAATGAACTTCTTCAAGTCAAAACAGGTTCTTGGCTTGAAGAAATGAACAGTGATAGGGACCAGGGCTCTTTCTATGTTCTGAGCATCCAGAGCTGTTTTGCATGTGTAGTTTCCCAGAGAGATGGGAAAGTGCAAGCCAGAAATCTTCTTATCTCTGCAAGTTCTGTGCAACTTGTCTAGTTGCCTGCATATTTCAATCAAAGCCATTTTATCATTACAGAACATGGGAAGCCGTAGAGGAGTGCTTTCATAGCCAGCAAGCCTGATATAGGAAAATTTCCTGAATTGAATGAAATAGGCTCCATACTGCGATATCAGGTTCATGGCTTCATCTCGAAAACCTTCAGATCACCTTCGAGAAATCTTACCACGTACATGGTGAAAGCATCATTGACCCTTCAAAATTGTGGTTGCTGGTCTCTAAGGTGAACTGTGGGCAATAGGCATACACTGGATCATCTTTGTGTGCATCTATATAGGAGAAACCAAACCACTGCCTGGATGCTGCTAGGGTATACATCAGATATGAAGTCATATAGAACTTCTTTGTTTGTCGGACGTTGGATAGCTGCTCAGCCAAATTCATACTGATGATCTCTGCCCAGTTGATATTTTGGGTTCCCTCGCACACCATGCTGATGAGCGGGCACATCCAGAAATGAAACTCATTGGTGGAGGGCAAACCCATAACCCGAGCCAGCAGGATTATGAAATCTGACAGTTCTTCATTGAAATCTACTCGGAAGAGGGTTTTGGTTAGGCGAGAAGCACCTTTCTTAGGGTTCTTCAACCAAGACTTCGCCACTCGCGCCTTGTATTTGTCACTGTCTTGGTCGAACATAGCCTGTGCTTGATCCCGGAGACGACTATAGCATTGTCCATTTCCGAATCCTCGGAGCAAAGGTGCGCAATGGCGGCGCGTCTTTAGGCTTGCAATGAGTTCCCCATGTACATTTGTCAATTCGCTCGAATCGGGGTCGAAGTGAGCTCCACATGAAAGCACTGTATCAGCACACTGTACTGAGATTGGGAATCCTCTGGCAAAAGCTAAACCACTATCATTAATCATCTGTGCCATTGGTGTAGGGTTTGCATCTGTCATTCTTGCCCAAAAATCACCGAAGTCGAGATGACGAGCTTCGCTGTCCCCTATATTGCTAACAGCAGACTCAAGCGGAGAAATTTGCTCCTGTCCCTGGAACTTGATCTTCATATTGATAGTCTCGGAGCTGCAACCTAGACTTCTGGAAGGAATTTGCAAATGGAGGGGGAATTGCGCAGGTTTTCAAATTGCAAGGGTTCGAGCAAAAGATAGCATGGAAGCAATGCGAAAAATGCAAAGGGGAATGCTCGTTATATAGCCGTTTGGAGAGAGGAATGACTTTAATGCGCATTGAATACACAACCACCAATTTGAAAAGCATCATACTCGGAGTGAGCGGGAAAAACTAAGTGTGAATGACACTTGGTACGCTTGGGACATGTGAGACGCGAATGCGCGAAACACGCGGCTCGGCCGGTTCGGGCGAAACAGGGAGAGGACGCACAAATGCATTTGGGACAAATGGGACGAAAATGTGCGAAGTACGCGATTCGGGTGTTTCGGCCGAAATTGGAACAAAGGGCCCGTTTGGACTTGGGACATTCGGGACAAAAAGTTCCGAAGTACGCGACTTGACCGGCTCGGCCGAAATTGGGAAAGCTCGCACTTTTAAAATGGGGCAGTTGGGACAAAATTGCGAAGGACGCGGTTCGGGCAAATCGGTGAAAATGGGAAAGCTCGCACTTTTTAACTTTGGAACATTTGGGACAGGAAAGTGCGAAGTACGCGGGAAGGATGATTCAGCCGAAATTGGAAGAACTCGCACAAAAAGTTTTGGGACACTTGGGACAAAATTTTCTGACGGGCCCGAGAATGGGACAGCTTCGGGATTTCAGCCGATCGGGAACAGAGTGCACTTTCGTACTTGGGACAATTGGGACAAAAGTTCCGACAGTTCGAAAATCACACAAAATGACCCAAAACATAGATTTTTTCAATTTCACGACTTAGGCATTTCGAGAGAAAAACACTTAAAACTCAAAATTTTCAAAATTTTACTCTTATCGAGCGGGAATTTTGAGTGGACAACAGGTGCTTGGATCAGGTCGGGGGAACCTAGGGCACTATAAACCTCCTATGGGAACCTTTGAATTCTCAAAACCTCGAGACATAGATTTTTACAAGGTTGTAGGATGTTCACTAATGTTCACTTTTAGTCACTGTGTGTGTCGTCCATGTCGATCGCCAAACTTGTCTAAAACTTGCATAGAGAAAGAGTACCTACAAAACCTTAAAAAACACAAATCTAAAAATACGAGAGATGCAAATGGGGGTTTAGATGACCCTAGTGGTCGTTTTCATGAGTGATCTTACAATCCAAGCACCTTTGCACTACATTTCAGACTCCATGTTATTCTACATGTATGTGTGAAGAATCATGCCCTAGGTGGATCTTGTACAAGACACACTTGAATAACGAGCAATAGCTAGATGTAGAAGATGTAAATATATGTGTGCATGGAAAAATTAACTTCCCCTCTTATTTGTGTATGTAGAAATAAAAATCTCATGTACCTTGTGTGAAGATAGATAGATGCTTGAATGCTCTTGTAATGGCCTTTGAATGCAACCTTAGGTGGTGATAATAAATTCTTAGTGCTTGGTCCTTCATAATGGTCACATAGCTTTATATTTATATCATTCCCTTGTTTGAATTTTGTTATTAACCACTAAAAGGCCAAACCATAAGAAAATAAGATGCCCAATGGCTAGAAGAGGCATATAAGAGGTGAGCATGATAGAAAGAGGTCGGGGGCATCCAAAGGATGAAGGTGCTTGGGTACTTGCATCTTGGATGGCGCTAATGTCAAGAATCGGAAAAGCTGAAGTATTAGAAGTTAGAATAGGTAGTAGGGTGTGTAAGGCCAAGAAGAAAACTAGAAAGAAAGAAAAGAGGCCAAAGACAATGGTTAATTAGTAATTTTCTTGCTTAGGAATCATATGAATAATATTATGTGCATAGGACCTAGAAATGTACCCAAAGTGCGTGATTTAGTGCCTACTTTTACCCTCACTTTATGTTGTTGAGTGAATACTTGATAATATAAAGTAGATAAGATATGTTTACTTGATAACCATGTAGATCAATGGTGAAAAGTGTGCCAAGGAGATAAGAAAAAATGTGGAGTGATAAAAATGAAGCATGGAAGGTAGAGAAAAGGAAGTGAACCTAGGGGTGAAAGCATATGTGTGTTATGTCGCGTTGTACTTTTTTGATGTCACTTGATGCTTGATGATGTGACTAATGCTTCCCATAAGGAAAGACCTACAAAAAGAAGGGAAAAAGAGTAGTTAAAGTTGTGTATGTGAAAAATTTGATCAAAATATGTTAAAAACGTGTAAAAGTGTGTTAAAAATGAAAAAAACATGTGCACCTGATTCATGAGCAATGAAGAGTGTAGAAAGGATTCTCAAAATGTTATAGAAGGGTGCATTTTTTGGTGATGTCATACGAAGAATGAGTTTTTCAGAAATCTCATGCCAAGTGTGAGTTTTTTTGGGTGATCTCATGCCATGATAGAATAAGTGTAGGGAGAAAGGTCTAGTGTTATTCTCCATCCTTTGGCTACTTCTTGACAATTTATACACCACTGTAGATAGTGTGATCCATTTTTTCAAGTTTTATCCATTTCGATCCAATGCAAAATAGAAAAAGGAGAAAACATGCATGCTGATTCTTTGGAGGATTGTGCATGTTTACTTTTCAGAAAACCACTTTGTAGATTCTTGTGAACCATGCGATATGAGAAATATGCTATAACTACCCCTGGTCATAGGCACCTAGGAAGGGTCAGGGGTGCCCAATGTTGAGTTGTGGAGCTCAATTACTTGATTACCTATGTGTGGGTGTTTTAATTAACTCACGGAATTAGATCTATTTTCGGTATTAAAGCGATCTATTAATTGTAATTGCGTGGCTAAGTGCCCTAAATTTGTATATTCCTATATTTGCATGAAAGCTAGTGTTGGACCATGATTTTTGTTAGACCAAAACCCATAGGTGTTAGTCTCTTTCTACAATCACGAGTTAGGATCTACGAGAGGTCATTGTTAGTTCATGTCACAAAAATCACGAGGAGCGCTAAAAACACATGCCAACAATATCCCCTCGGTGTTACCCAAGTGAGTTTCGAACTCAAGACCTATCACTTTAGTACCATTTGATGGACCATGATTACTATTAGAAAAAAACCCATAGGTGTTAGTCTTCGCTACAATCGCTTTAGAATTAAGATCTACGAGAGGTGGTTAGTCCATGTTTCTGAAACTCACGGGGATTACTAGACACACATGCCAACAACTAGGGTTTAGAAGTAAGAATTAAGAAAAACTTACATAAGTTGATGATTATTTTGAGAATAATTGTGAGAGAGAGAATTCTCGGTGAAGAAGCAAAAATTGAGTGAAAGACAAGATCTTGTACATTTGAGAGGTGTGGAAGATTATAAATATTCATTGTATATCTTGTAAAAGGTTTGGATAATAGATTGGATTGTTTCTTAGTGGATGTAGCCCACACTAGGTGAACCACATTAAATCGGTGTTGATTTATATCTCTTCTATATTTCTTACGTAGAATATCCACTTTTATTTGCATGTATGCTTAGATATGATATATTATTTGTACAACCTTGTACTAATCCCAACAACTGGTATCAGAGCTTTGTTTGAGGGTTTTGTGTGTTGACAGATTTACTCACAGAGGTTTTTATGATTAAGTGGGAGCTACAACAATGGTAGAAGAAAACAAATACAAGGTAGAGAAGTTTGGTGACCAAAATTATCAATTATGGAAGATGCAAATTGAGGATTATTTGTATCAAAGAGATTTGTATTTACCGTTGGATGAAAATTCTAGACCTACGAAGATGACTAATGAAGAATGGAAGATTCTTGACATAAAGGCTTTAGGATCTATAAGATTGAGCACAGAAACATCGTGGCTTCCAATATTATGAAGCGACTTCTACGGTAGAGGTTAATGAAATATCTTGCTAATTTATATGAAAAACCTAGTGCTTCAAATAAAACTTATTTGATGAAGAAACTATTTAGTTCTAAGATGTATGAATGTGGATCTAAATCTAGGAATTTAAATGATTTCAAATCTATTGTAAATTAGTTAAAATTGGTTTATATACCATTTGATGATGAAGTGAAAACAATTTTATTCTTATGTTCTTTTCTAATAGTTGGGATAACTTGGTAATGGATTTAGTAATACAACATCTGCTAATAATATTTTAAGTTTGATGATGTGGTTAATATAATATTGAATGAATAAATTCATAGGAAGAGTACATAGGAATCATCATCTGGGAATTCTTTGAATGTAGAAAGCGAGGGCGGAGTAGAAGGAAAGATCCAAGAGTAAGATTAATGAAAAATCAAATTCAAGGGATAAAAGATCTAAATCCGAGGCAAGGGAATTATTTGTTGGAAATGTGGAAAGAAAGGACATGCAAAAAATTGTTTTTAGTCAAAGGATAAAAGAACCAAAAACCGAAAAGGTAAAGAAATAAATCTTCTTTAGCAACAAAGGTAATACAAGATGCTCTTATTCTTTCTTTAGATAATAGAATTGAATCATGGGTTTTAGATTCAAGAGATTCTTTCCATATAACCCCTAATAAGGGTTATTTTAGAAATTATGTCCAGGGAAATTTTGGGCATGTTTATTTGGGTGATGATGAACCTTGTAGTATTACTAGTAAAGGGGAAGTTCATCTAAAATTACAGAATGGAAATACATGGGTATTGAAAGATGTGAGGCATGTGCCAAGCCTCAGGAGGAATCTTATTTCTATAGGGAAACTAGGTGAAGCTGGTTGCATGGTTATATTTACAGTAAACTCTTGTAAAGTCACCAAGGGTGCTTTTGTTGTGGCAAGAGGTAAGAAGGTAAGAAATTTATATTTATCTACTTGTGTTACTGATTCTTTTCTGCATTATCTACTTCAAATTTAGATGCATGCATGTGGCATAATCGGTTGGGCCATATGAGTCAAAAAGGAATGAAAATCTTAAAGGCTAAGGGTAAGTTATTAGATTTGAAAGATTTAGATCTTGATTTTGTGAGTATTGTGTTTTGGAAAGTAAAACATAGTGAGATTTATCAAAATTGGGGAACTAGAAGGAACATAAATTGGAGCTTGTACACTCAGATGTGTGGGGACCATCTCAGGTAGCTTCTCATGGAGGATCCCAATATTATGTTACTTTTATTGATGATGCTACAAAAAGGGTATGGGTTTATTGTATTAAAAATAAATATGATGTTTTTGAAACATTTAAAAGATGGAAAGCCATTGTTGAGAATGAATTAAATTCAAAGTTAAAGTGCTTTAGATCGACAATGGTGGTGAATAATATTATAAGGCTTTCAATTATTATTGTTCGAGTGAATGGGATGCATAGAAAAATAACGGTTCCAATAACACCCCGGAGAATGGTGTTGCAAAAAAGAATGAACATGACAATCATGGAACGTCTTTAGAAGTATGAGGATACATTATGGATTTCCCTTGCAGTTTTGGGCAGAAACAATTGATACAATAGTTTATTTGATTAACAGTGGGCCTTTAAGTTCACTAAATGGAGGAATACCAAAGGAATCTTAGACCGGAAAAGAGGTAGGCCTTTCTTTTCTTAAATTTTTAGTTCAGAAGCTTTTGTGCATATTGATAAGGAAAATAGGAAAAAGTTGGATGCAAAATCCAAGAGATGCACTTTCATTGGTTATGGATTTGGTGATTTTGGATTCCATTTTTGGGATTTAGAGAATTCTAAAATTATTAGGAGTTATGATATTGAATGGAATGAAAAGAGAATGTACATGGAACAAATTTTGGTACCCAAGGATGAACAGGTAGAGAAGTTTGTGAATGAAAATGATCTCTCAGATTTAAAAGTAATACCGACAGGGTTACAGAAGAATCGATGTCGATTGACATTGACTAACATCAGTCAAAATAAATGGTATCGATTCTGAAGATCCAAAATGACATCGGTTAGCATAACTAATGTCGGTTATAGGTGACCAGCGTTGGTCACTAACATATTTGGATACAAATGTCTAAGAGGTCCAAAATGAGCCTCCAGTACCCAAAACTCCTACGAGAAGGTCACAAAGGGTAAGTAAACTTCCAAAAAGATTTACACCTTCTCTATTTTATTTATTATTGACTGATAATGGTGAACCATAGAGTTCTTAAGAAGCAACGTAGGATGAGACCCACGTCTAGTGGGAGCATGGAATGGATGAGGAGATGGACTCCTTGGAACATAAGTAGACTTGGGATTTTGTTAAGTTTCCAGCAGTAAGAAGACATTGCGAAATAAGTGGGTTTATAGGATCAAGGAAAAATAGGGTTGACAAAAAAAGGTACAAGACAAGGCTTGTAGTAAAGGGATTTACACAGAAAGAAGGTATTGATTTAGTGAAATATTTTCTCATGTTGTTAAGATGACTTCTATTATTATTGTATTGAGTTTAGTTTCAATACATGATTTTTATTTAGAGAAACTAGATTTGAAGACAACTTTCCTTCATGGTGATTTAGATGAAGATATTTATATGCAGCGACCACTTGGGTATGAAGTCAAGGGTAAGGAAAAATTAGTGTACGAGGTTGAAAAAGAGCCTATATGGGCTTAAACAAGCTCCAAGGCAATGGTACATGAGGTTTGATAGTTTTATGCATGAGCATGGTTACTTGAGATGTGAATATGACCATTGTGTTTATTTCAAAAGCTTGAAAATGGGAGCTATATTATTTTGTTACTAGTATGTGGATGATATGCTTATTGTAGGATCTAGTATGTAGGACATTGGTGAGCTTAAGGAAAGATAGCTCACACATTTTCTATGAAGGATTTAAGAGCTGCAAAAAGAATTCTTGACATGAAAATACATAAAGAGACAAAGAACAAGAAATTGTATTTGTCTCGGAGGATTATATCTACGGGTGTTAGAAAGTTTTAAGATGTAGAATGCAAAATATGTTAGTACACCTATGGCTAAACACTTCAAATTGAGCAAAGATCGTGTCCATCATCACACAAAGAGATCAAATACATGACACGAATGTAATATGCTTCAGCAGTTGGGAGTCCCATGCATGCTATGGTTTGTACCATATCATACACATAGGAAGTGTGAGATATGAGTAGATATATGGCCAAACCAGGTAAAGAGCATTGGAAAGTAGTCAAATGGATAATTAGGTATTTTAAAGGGACATATAGCATGCGTTATTCTATGGAGGAGATTTAGATATTTCATTTTGTGGCTATGTTAATTCAAATATGGGTGGAAATCTGGATGGTAGGAGGAGCACTACTCGATATATTTTCATAGTAGGTGGGATGGTAGTTAGCTAGATTTCAAGATTACGAGAATGTTGTGGCTTTGTCTACTACGGAGCGAGTAAGTTGTAGCTACACTCCACTATATATGCTAGAAAGGAGATGATATAGATGAGTAGGTTCATGAAAGAGTTGGGAAAGGAGCAAGATGATTTCAAATTATTCATTCATAGTTAGAGTGTAATTCATTTGTATGTTAAAACTTGAACTAACTCGGTGTTTCATTCAAGACCAACGAAACACATTCGATTGAGGTATCGTATTAAAGTGTAGTGCCCACTTCCCTTTGACACTTTTAGATACTGATCTTGATACTGTTGATCATATTATGGACACTATTATGTTTTGTTTTAGTATGATGGTTAGATGTTAGATCATGGATTATTATTGATCTAGATTCAGTTATTATGCATGATGGTTACTAGAGACATTTTTATATGTGGATGATGATATATTGTTTGACATGGACATATTATAGATGTTGATTTGGACTTGTGACATTGGATATTTTGAGTAGACCTAGTATGGAAGATTATTGATGATGATATAGTTGATTAATTAATTTAAAATGATAATGTTGAACTCTTGATATTATTGTGATGCTTGTGTTTAGATGATCTTGAGATGTTGTTTATATCATTTTGGATGTTCTGATATGGACACGAGGCCGAAAATGTATTTGCATTTTGTAGGTTAAATATCACAACAATGTTGGGGGACTAGAGACTAACCATATTGAAATTCTGGGTGAATTCAACAAGGTCACCATGGAAATTGTTGTGTGTGTGTGTGTGTGTGTGTGTGTGTGTGTTTTTAGGGATTTCTATGGGGGAATTTCCATTATATGTGACCATGGGTTTGTGTAATTTATTAATGTGGTTTCTTTATTAATGTTGCATGTGGTTATTTTGTGATGTGTTACCCTTTTCATTAAGTATTTTATGTTGTGCTAATGTTGTAAATAATCATGTGTTAAAATAAATAAATTAATATGTCATAAGAATGTAATAAATGAAGTTGTTGATTTTAAATGTTAATGTTGTAAGAGTGTGTAAGAAATGTGTAAGAAGGTGTAAGGGATATGTAAGAGTATGTAAGATAGATTTTGGAATGTTAAACACTTCATCCTCTTAGGAATTCGAATTTGTCCTTGGAGGCTAAATTTGGAGGCTTGTGGGACAAGTTGAGCTTGTCCCACACCTCTTAAAATGATTCACCAACCATACCTATGGTTTGGAGGTAAAATTTAGGCCTTTTAAATGCATTTTGAAATGACTATTTGTAAGTTTTAATTGCACTTCTCTTACATGGTTTTAATTCAGTCTTTTTGGAGTATGGGTTATTTTGGAGTGTGGAAGTAAATTTGTCATTTTATTTATTGTGTTTAGGTGCATGATGTTGAATTTCCTCTTGGGGTTGAGGAAGAATGATGTGGCATCCCACATGGATCCACATCATCCCCTTCTCTTCCCTCTCCTTTAAATTCAAAACTCCTTGCTTGTTTGTGGTTGTTGAAACTTTGTTTATTCCTCTTGGGGGCACATTTTTTTGCTATTTTTTGGAGCTTGTTGTGGAAGGAGTTGGAGTCTTTTTGCATGCTTGAACATTTCTGGTTTTAGACTACACTTTGACATTTGGAAAGCTTGTGGATCTTGGAACAAACTCCATCATGGAGAGGTAAGAACTTGAGCCTTTCTAGAATGTTTTATTTCCCTTGCATGCATGTGTGAAATGGTGAATGTGTTATGTGTTCTTGGCTGGTTGGGTAGATTTCTTAAGACATGGTGTAGGAGAAGGCTATGGGGATTTCATATGGGGGGCATAAGGGAATGCCAATGGCATCTATTTTATTGTGGAGGGAGATTTGGTTTGGGATCCACCTGGAAAAGAAATAGCTTGCATTTCTTACTCTTGGGGGCATAAGGGAGAAAATTGGGGCGCATAAGGAGGGGTTGGGAGGCATAAGGTTTATGGGTTTGATATGTGATATTGGCAGTATGACTGTAGGTGGATGCCCAATTCCAAATAGGGAGGCATAAGTAGTTTCCCCATAGTTCCTTGCTCTTGTTGGCTTGCTTGATCAAGCCTAAGTTTTTTGTGAATGGTTTCAAATGCAGTTGTGAACTACTATTTTTGCTTGGACTGTGTTTTCTTATTGTTCATGCATGTGAAAGAATGTTGCTTGGTTGTTGTGGAAGCCATTGTTTCCATGAGTTGATTTTCATCCTCTATTCCAATATGGTTGGGGCTCGGGGCCAATGAGGAAGGATGGCTTCTCCCTTCTCATTAGATGTCTTGGTTGGGTGGAGAGCGTTGCCTTTCCCCCTTCCTTGTTGTGATCAAAGATGAAAAGATGGAGAACTAGCATGCTGCTATTTTGGAGCAAGAAGAATATATAGTTTGACAGTCCCATTCTTTTGAGAAAGTTCATTGTAACCCTTCCCACCTTGAGTGGATGAGTTGTATAATATTTGTAATGTGAAACCATGTGCATTGATAGAGGAAAGATTGAACTTAAATGGTGAAATGTAAAGAACTATCTTCCATTTTCTGTTTTGGAAAGGAACAAGAAATAGTGTTGTATATTTTATATACTGTATTGAAATCAAATGGAAAAGTGATAAGTTGTAAAGTTGTATTGGAATATGAATAAAGGATTGCATTAGTTTTCAAAATTGTATTGTGTATTGGAATTGATTTGCTTTGTCAAAGAATGAGATTGTTGTTTGGAAAAAAGAAGAATGTGTATGAAGAAGGACAATGTTGTGATTTCTCTTAAAATGTATATTAGGATTGAAATCAAAACTGCACTTTAACTTAGAATTGAATGGTTGATTTAACAAGAAAATGTATTGGACTAATTTAGAAGCTATACACACATTTAAATGACAAAATTGATATACAAATTTAAAAGAAGTAGTTCACTGTTATAAACTTCATTCTGGCAATTCATATTTTAATAAAAATGAGTAGTTCAAACTTGCACCAAGAAACAAGATATGAAACATTGAAATTCAGACTTGGTAAGTCCTAAGGAACTCAAATTTACCATAACATTTAAGAAAGAACTTTCAAACGTTATAAAAAATCCAATTTTGAACTTGCACAGTCGTTTTTCTGTCTATTGTCAGAAAAATACAACCTTGATTAAATTAAACAAATCTACTTCCCTAAAACACTCTAAACCCTCTCTAGATCAATACTCCATGTCTGTTTGACATGTTGAGTGAAGGAGGAAACCGAATTTGATCAAATTGAAGAGTTGAAAATTGCCAGTTCACTAATTAAAACCCTACAGATTGGTTTCTCAAAATTGATCACTTAAACTTCATCAAATTTTAAAATTGATGACTCTTGTGCAAAGAGGGCATCAAGAGATTTCTAAAAAGTCCTTGTTTTCCCAAATCTGAGCTTCCTATCAAAAGTTATGGCCATTTGAAGTTTTACTTCAAATTGGCACTCAAAAAATAAAACAAATAAATCTAACTGTTAGAAAAATTCAAATTTTAACCTTGGAAAAATTTCCCTAAAAATTTTGTGGCCCCACCATCCCTCAACCAATTGGGATCTGCCATGTGGCACCTTGGAGGGGCGGACCAAAGTTATAACTTGTCGTTTGAAAATTTTGCCTTGGGAAAATTTTCCCATTTTACCCCACAACCTTGTTGGCCGCAACCAATCACGTGCTGCCACGTGGCACGGTGGAAGGGGACTCTTTCTGAAATTTAACTTATCCTTTTGAAAATTTTGACTTGGGAAAATTTTTTCTTTTTCCTCCACTAGCCTATAGCCAATCAAAGGGCACCACGTGTCCTCTTGGAGCTATGATGGAGGCATGGATTTCCTTTTGAATTTAACCCTTTGAATTTTTTTGGAAAAATTTTCATTTGCTCCACGGCCTCAATAGCCAATGGGAAGGTGCCACATGGAACCTTAGGGGTGGCAACGTGGAGAGTGGACCCCCTGTTTCTTTTAAGATTTCAGCCTTTGGAAAATTTCTAAACATTCTCTCGTGGCTCGTAACTCTCGCCTTCCCCCTCGGATTCTCCTCTTCCACGGGCGTGTGGATCCGCGCGTCCTTTCTTTCCTTTTTCCTCCCCCTCGGGTGCATGGCGCTAAATTCTTCCACCGCCCCATTTTCCCTTTGCTCAACTAGCATGTGACACGTGGCGACCTCATGGCATCGGCGGAGGCATGGACCCATTTGGTCCCTTGTGAATTTTGGCAAAGAGACTTAAAGTCTCAACCCACTCCGTCGGCCCGTCACTTCTCCCAACCAATCGGGAGGTGACACGTGTTCCCTAGAGGACCCACGGAGGTGTGGGATGTTTTGAGACTTTGAGCCCATGAAATGGGAAAAATTCCCTAAGCTACCCCGACCCGCCAACCCATTCAAGGCACTTTCCCCTCCTCTTGACACGTGTTTCCCTAAGGGAAAATTTGACCCTAGAACTCCGCCTGCCATACCTAGAGATCTACAAGGAGTTAGGAGGACTTCTTTATATCACCGGAAAGGTGAGAAAATTTCCTATCCATTGGGAATAGTTTAGGGAAATTTTGGAAGCATTAAGTAGGAGAAAAATCTAGTTGAATCTCTGAGCCTGTTAGAGAGCAGGCATGGGGTAAATCACTCCCTGAACCTAACTAAGACATATAACCCTAAAATTTGAACTTGGTGAACTTGAAAATTTTAATGAAGGAAAACATAGATTGTAGTAGTTTGGCCTTGTTTCGAAATCTGTTAGTGTAAATTGATGTCTTACAACCTGATTGTAGACACTTCAAATAAAATTTATCCCTAATTTTTTCTAGGTAACCCTAGGTTGTTTCTTGGGTCTCAAGTGGTTGTTTAAACGGGCATTACATATCGCTTCATATAGTAGGTATTGGAGGATGGGTAGTTGAATCTGGAAAATATTCATATGAGTGAGAACCCTGTAGATATGCTAACAAATCCATTAGTAAAGGAGAATTTGGAGCTACACTCCACTTCTGTTGGTCTTCGAGTTTGAGACTTGAAGAGGAAGAAACAAAGTTAAGGAATGATCTAAGAATGACGATGTACATATATGGTGTAGTAATTAATCTCCAAGTGGGAGATTGTTGAGTTATGGAGCTCAATTAATTTGGATTAGCATGCAATATGAAACTTGCTAGAAAACACAATGAATCGACATCGGTCACCTATGACCGACATTAGTCAGGCAAGGAGGACCTAACAACGGTTAGGGCTAACCGGTGTTGGTTACCCGTGTGTGGGCATTTTAATTAACTCACATGAATTAGATATTTTTTAGTATTAAATCAGATCTATTGATTGTAATTTCATGGATAAGTTCCCTAAGTTTGTATATGCCTATATAAGCATGAAAGCTAGGGTTTAGAAGTAAGAATTAATAAAAACATGCAAAAGTTGATGATTATTGTGAGAATAATTGTGAGAGAGAATTCTTAGTGAAGAAGCAAAAGCTTGAGTGAAAGACAATACTGTACATCTAAGAGGTGTGGAAGATTGTAAATATTCATTATATATCTTGTGAAAGCTTTGGATAATAGATTGGATTGTTTCTTAGTGGACGTAGTCCACACTAGGTGAACCACATTAAATATGGTGTTGATTTATATCTCTTGTTTTGTATATTTCTTCTGTAGAATATCCGCTTTTATTTACATGTATGCTTAGATATGATATATTATCTCAGCATGACAATGGTGTGCTAATCCCAACAACTGGTATTAGAGCTTTGTTTGAGGGTTTTGTGTGTTGCCATATTTACTCAAGAGGGTTTCTGATTGAGTGGGAAGTATAGAAATGGTAGAAGAAAATAAATACAAGGTAGAGAAGTTTGACAAACAACTTATAAAAGACCCTCGGTAGTAAAAATGAACCATATAATAAGAGTGTGTTGTCGGGAAATGGTTTGAATGCATGTGCTAGATAGATAAAGCAATGAAATATGTAATATAAAAATGGAGTGAGGATCTTATTGTAATTGATCCTCGATAGTCATGTAAGAGCCTCAAAACATGAGTGCGTCATCGGGAGATGAGGTGACCATAAGGGAATCACCTACCACATATAAAGTGACCTACAAGGAGTGGTGGAAGCATGTGAGGTAGTAGAAACATGAGTGCAAGAGTCAAAATTAATGTCGGATGAAAAGGTGCCAATGATGGGAGATGTAGTGGTAGGAAGCACATATTCCAATGACTTAGGAAGCAAATGTGAGGTAGTATCACTATGAGGTGGATACGATGATGTAACGATGAAAGCATGGGGTGGAGGGAACAAATGGATACTGATATAAGGAGATGGAAGAATGGATACCTTATAAGTAGGTGGAGGAGATAAGTGAACCAAATTAAAAGCACACTCATGCAAAATTGGAGAAAGAGACCGCTTACGAGAGTGAGAGCCATAGACAATGACACCCTTATCTTCTAATTGTTGTAATTTTTCATGAAGGGCACAACAATCATTATCATGATGGCCATTGATGCGATGGAAACTATAATATGGATGGCGTGATGGAATTTCAAGTGATGAGGAAGATGATGCTAATGAGAGGGTAAGATATTTAAGTTATTATTGAGAAAAGTACGCATCACATCATGAGGCTTAATAACATGTGAGAAAATGTATTGGCTCTCAAGTAGGATATGGAGAATACTTAGATGGAGACCAATGTGGTAGAGGATATGGAGGACACTTATGAGGTGTGGGAGATGGAATACACTTGTGAGGTGGAGGAAATGGAGACCGTGGATAACGCTTAACAAGTGAAAGAGCATAAATAATAACAGATGATGAAGTAGTAGAAGGCATAGTAGGCTTTGCTTTCAAGAGTGAGATATTGAACTTGAGATTATAATTAAGGAACAATATGCATGAGTGATAAAATATCATGTGATGGGATAAAAGACATGAGATTCACATTAAGAGGTTGCAATTTGTTATTATGAGTGATCATGGGAAAATGGGAAGAAGAAGTGGAAGATGAAAGTACTATGGGCACACTAGATGTAGATGCAGAAGAAATAAGAGGAGGTAGACTAGTAGGAATAGAATCATCAACATGAGTAGGACCTAGAGGAGTAGAAGAACATGGAACATCGATAGGAGCATACAAGGAAACAATAGAAGGGGTGGTAGAATTAGAATGAATGATAACTGTAGAAGAAGAAGAAAGAGGTAGAATAGGAGGAGAACAACATGGAATATTGACTGAAATAGTAGGAATAGAATTGGAAGAAATGATGGGAGAGGAATTAATAGAAGAATGAGAATCATCATGAATGCTATTGGAAACAACCTCAGAAGTAGAAGAAAGTGGAGTGGAAAATTCACATTCAGCAGTCTTAAGAGAAGTAATATCCTCATTAAAATGGTCATGATCAGAAATATAATTAACATCATTATTAGAAAAAGTTTTTATGTAAATATTTCATCAAGAGGATTATTAACATAAGATGTATTTATGCAATCATTAGAAACATTTTAGAGGTAGCATGGGAGAGAGTTTTACATTCATCTTGACTATCATTAGAAACATCATCATGCACATGTACATTTTCATAATTGGAAGTAACATTTTTACAAATTGCAGAATCAAGACCAAGCGTATAATCAATAATAGTATCATCAAGGGTTGTAACTTGAGAATGCGAGGAGGTAGAATAATCATGGGTATTACGAAAAAACATGGATTACATCTAGAAACGTTTTGGTCTTTTAAAACAATGCTTAGAGTATATTTGGAAAAACTAGTAGGAACTTTGTGTTCATTAGCATCAAGCATTCTTTGAACATTTTCATCAAATTGAACATTACGATCTTTGTCTAGCCATGGACGTTGGTTTCCAAAGACAACTAATGAAAAATGTGATAAAAATGACATATAGGAATCCTTGTGACTTGACCAGGAATCTGGGTATATAAGTGATAAATGTAAGAGATAAAACAATAGAAACAAAATAAGTAAGCATATGGACTAGACAAGGTGTCACTAGTGAATAATTTTATTTCTCGGGTTCCATACATAAAATAACATACTTGGAGATATAATAAAATAGTAGTAAGTGCATGATTATGTTTCTACACATATTGAAGAAAACACCCACATAACAAAGTAAATGTTGCATAAAAAATGAGATAAATTGCAAAGAAAAAGAAAAATATGAAAAGTTGTTAAATATTGAAGAAAGTCACGAAAAGTAGAATAAAACCACCAAAAAGAGAAAAATATGCAAAACAAAACATATGAATAAAACCACGAACAAAGGATAAGAAAAACCCATGAAACAAAAATATAATTCCACGCCTAAAATACAAAAATGTGGTAGGTAAAAACATAAAGGTATTAAAAAAAGACAAGGAAGGAATAATTCCTACGGAAAAAAATTTAAGGGCAAGGAATTGAAGTGAGAAATAGGAAGAGAAAACTGAACTAGGGCATGTAAAGGAAGCACAAAGGAAGGAATAAAATGGCGATTCCCAATGTTGTCAAACAAAAAGACCTTTTGAATCCAAAATTCTAGAAATATCCACTTAAATCCATAAAGAATGATCCAATAAGGGATTTCTCACACATCCCATTCAAATTCACACATGCCCAATATATACATAAACACATACATTCAATGATTATAGAGTACGATCACACTCATATGGACATTGATTAATAACTACTACTCCAACAAAATCGAACAACATGGGTTATAAAATACAAGAATAATGTGAAGGTAATATCTCAAATAAAGCTGGATGATTGGAGAAAAATTACCTACTTTGTTAGGGCGAGAAAATGTGGTCAAGGTTGTTACGAGTCACTCACATAACCAAATGTTATATCTAGAACAACTATATCAAATTAATGATGTGATTATAGAAAGAGTAACCGGTTACTAGTAACATGATGTTCCACACTCACCAAGAAGAATATGTTGATGAAGTACACAACACAACTAATGGATGTAACTATGTCAAAAATAGGAGTAAGGATCAATGACATCAAAAATCATGCTCTCAGGTATGTGGCTAAGGCCATTTGTTTGAAAATTTATCACACTAATAGAGAATATGGTGCTCATGGGCTAAGTGCACAAATTTCCCTAGATATGGTTACCTCCCATTTAGAGTACAACCTATGTAAAGTATTAGCTATAGAATTCCACGAAAACACTAGGAAGATTAAGGAAGAAAAACACACATTTTGCTATGGGTCCATCCTACTATGTTTAGATATGTATTTCATGAATACCCTCCCAACCAAAACAAATCTAGGTCAGTTGAGACAAAATATACCAATTGCAGAGAAAACATTTAACCACATGAACATCATGAATCAAGTACAACAATTCAATTCTTTAATAGGATTGATGAGATAATATAATAAATATAGTGGAAAATAAATCAAGAATCTCAGAACGGATAATAGCCAAGTTTGAGAATGAGGTGGTATTTATCGCGAATATCGACTACATTTTCATAAGACCCTTTATTCCATGAGTAGAAAATGTAACTCCACTGCCTTATGAAGCATCTGATGAGTTGGTAGCTACAAAAATTCAAGAAATAAGGAATCTTTTAATGGACCCTAGTAAACCAATACCTCCCAACATTGATGATGTGATTACAGAAACATGGGAGGATTTTAAAAATAAATACCCGAAGATCATGACGAAGGAGAAATAAGGAAAACATGGCCTAAAACATATAAAATAAAAGAAAAAAAGGAAAAATATTCTCCACAACCAGTCACCAAAAGACAAAATACAAAAGACAATGGCCACACAAAAAGTACTAAAGGAACCCGAAACAAGTGAAGAAGGATAAGAGTAAGATGTAGGGCCTTGAAATATAATATTCGGGGAAGAAGAAAATCCAACTGCTCCACTTGCCCCTCTAGTAATATCATAGGGAGAAGAATAATTAGGTCCCTAATTCATAGGAGAAATTGAATCTTGGGAAGAATCACAACTATCCCACACTACATAAAATTTTTACAAGACTTTTCTAACCCCATATGGAATTTCGAAAGTAGCCCAACAGTATGAGGTGGGCACAACCATAGAGTAAGTATCAATAGCAAAAGATATCATTCACTACTTGAAGATATTCTCTTTAGTAATAGAATATATCATACATATACTCCCACATATCCTATTAATATAAATAAGGGCTCAAGTAGACATGGAAAAAACACTAATCATGGAATCATTAGAGAAGGAGTTGAAGCAGCTCAAACAAAATAAAAAATAAAACACTTAAGGATAAAACTCACATACATGAATTAGAAGAATTTATGAAAATTACAAAAAAAAAGAACAAACAAACTCAAAAAGAGAGAACAATAAGAGAAAATATATGGGAAAATCGGGATAAGGATAAAGAAGGTGAGGAGTTAACAAATGAAAAAAATATAGAAAAGATAAATAAGGAGAAGTAAGAAGGAAAAAATAAGAAGACAAGAAAAAAAAGAGGAGGAAGAGAAACATAAGCTAGAGAAAGAAGAGAAACAAAAATAAGAACTCAAGGAGGAGAAGAATGAGAAAAAGAAAAGAAAAATTAGGAAGAGGATGAGAATAAAAAATAGAAGAAAATAAGATGAAGGAAGAGGTTGAGAAGAAGAAAGAAGAAGGAAATAAATAATAGGCAGAGAAGAAGGAACATGAATAGAAGAAGAAGGAAGAGAAGGAAAAAGAATAGAAAAAGAAGGAAGAGGAGAAGAGAAAAAAAGGAAGAAGAGGAAAAGAGGAGGAAGGATGCGGGAAGAAAAATAAAGGATGCGAGAAAAAAACAAAGAAAAGAAGCATAACAAAATAAAAAATACATAGAAGACAAGGAAAAGGAGCTATAAAAACAAGTAAAATATTAGATCACTACTACGAAATAATTGAAACACCTTGCGGTTAGCACCAAATTACTCTCTCGGATTCATTGGCAAAAATCAAATAAGCACTCCAACAGAGAAGACATGAAAAAACCATACAACTAGAACATGGTGTACTAGAGAAAAGGCAAGAAGGGTACACAATACACCTACACAAGTTCTCACCTATATAGAAGTCTACATGCAACCAACTACTAGATCAAAGTGTGTAACAAGATTAGATGTAGAGGTGTGTAGACATGAAGGAATCTATGAACAACATAATGACATCTATAAGAACAACCAAGCCTCAAATCAATATTGACTCAATCCTTCCTATAGAAAAAGCATTTGATCAAGAAATAAAGGCACTTCTAGTGAATAATGCTCCATTAGAAGAAAATGAAAAGAAGAATATTAAGGATGAGGCAAGTACAAAAATATAAGGAAAATGTTCTACAACCTCAAGTAATAGAGAATTAGAGGCGACAGAAGGACATGCATATATTCCATACAAATCTAGAGACAAAGGTTGCAAATGCCACAACATACTATGCATATGCCATGGGTTGGCCAGTCTTAACTCAAAATAATAGAATTGAATTAGATAAACTGGAACAAAAACTCAAAAGGGAGTTATCGAGTATGACATCACCATAGATGAGGATGGAAATAAATAGAGGAAGCTCACATAACTTATAAAACAATATCATAGAAAACAATAACAACGGGATGAGAAAATTACATATCTGCGCATGAGTATATCACAACCATGGAAAAAACCATCACAAGGATGCAACAAGAGTTGGCAATAGAAAAGAAAATATATAGCCAACTTTAGTCTACTCAACCTTCTATAGATATTCTTTTCCTTTCTCAAGAGAACACAAAGATGCAGGTATGGGTGCAAGAGATTAAAGAGCATTTATAAAAATGGTACACATTTGAGAAAAATATCACAACCAAGTATGCAAAATACATTCCTAAAAATACCATATAAATGAAAACACAAAATTTTTGTTGGGAAGCCATCATGTCCTAAATCAATTCGGTAGAGTTGAGCGAGGAACACTTCCTTAATCTAGACATCTAAGTTTTGGTAAGTTTATGCTTTGGTTTTGAAAGTACAACTATGAAGAAAAATGATTTTCAATGAGTAAACACAATAATTTTTGACGTCTTAATCACTTGGTTGTCTCAAAAAAGAGACACCGTTTGAAGTCTAGGGATGATGTTGACAAGGTTATTCATCAATTTTGAGAACAATCCATAGAAGAAAGGAAAATCCGCGAGACATAGGAGAAGCTGCAGAGATAGAAGAAAGCCTCTCAAGACCGGAGGAATCCATAAAACCCTGAAAAATCCGCCAAACACAGCATAAAGCCACATAAGTATATCCAGATCCGTAACACGAAGAAAACTAGAACATAGTGTAGCTTGAGCCGCTAGAGTCATGACCAAAAGAAGTGTCTTTTGGATAATTTTGTAAGAAAGGATATTTATTGTACTTAATCATAAAAGTGTAAAATTTTGGTAGAGGAGAAGAGAGGTATGCGTTAGAATAAAAAATAATAGAAAGATATATGAGAGTAGAATATGAAAGTGTATGAGAAGTGTGTGTAAGAGACTAATGTAACTTATTTTGATATATGAATAAAGAATGATGGTTGATGTAATGTGTAAAATTTGTTATCTTATATTACATTCTTTCTGTTCATTTGTTTGAATTTAAACTATATTTCCCTAACACATCCTTAACGAAATGGAAAAATCATTAACCTTCATTCTATCGTTGAGGCTTAAGGTCAATAAATATCTTAAAATAATCTAAAAATTGAATGCAAAAATCAAAATAAAACACGACACAAGATTTTTACGGGTTTCATAAATTCCTACATCCCTAGGTTCATATGAACTGATATATTAAATATGTCCAAAGTATAAGTACAATAAACTTACAATTAAAAAAATAGATCAATAACCTAAATTTTTGTGTCTTCGACCTTCGAATGAACTTGATAAAGCTTAGTGTTTATCCATCACCTTCCCAAAGCACTTATAAAAGATTATCAATTTAGTTTTCTATCTTTAAGTGATTTCCACTTTGCATGAAACATTGTCATGAAAAATAAAAATGAGTAAGCCATTATGAGCATCTCTGAATTCTTAACACTATCTTAGTTTGCTTTGAAACCTGAATATGCCCCTAATTAGCTCAAATTTGTTGATTTATAAAACTACTTTGTTATAGCTTTTACACAGTCTTCAAACTTCAACACTTCAAATATAAACTCAATATTTATATAGTTTTATCATCTCTTATGGAGTGGTGGTGGGGCTATTTTTTACCATCCATGTGATTAGGGGGTTGAACCCCTCTAACCTCCACCTGCTGTCTATTTTCCATGTTGGGGATCAAATCCCACATTCTCTGTGTAAAGGATAGTCGGTGGGTTTAAATTAGCATGGTCAGTGAAGTGATTTTCTCTTACTTGACACTTTTGCTTTGCACTAAGTTGTGGAAAGTTTAGATATGGATTTATTTGGTAGTCAATGTGGGAGCTATGTTAGGCTTGCTGCATTAGTATCCAACAAGGAGTTGGACAAGTGTGGAGGAGGTTGGAAAGGAGTTTGGTCTAAGCTGTTGTGGGTGGAGTTTTTGAGAGCTAGAGAGTTGGCTTGGTCGAAACATGTAAATGTGGTATTTTGAGCCTCCCAAACTATATGTGGCATATGAATGTAAGAGGTGGTAGGTCATGTAATGGATCGAGGACCCACCATGTGGTGTTTTACAAGACCACTACATATAATCCCACATTTAGAGGCATACATATAAAAAATGTGGCAATTGTAAAATGAAATAATGGAGGAAAAGGCACCCTCCAAAAAAAAGAGTGTATCGACCACTGGCTAAGGCCACCCAACAAGCATATATCAAGGCCCACCCATCTGATAATGAGTCTCAAAGACCGAAGGTGCAAAAACACTTTTTCTTAATGTCACAATTCCACTTATCACTTCCTAATCGGGTCCACATGACGAGTGTGCACGCGTCTACATCATTTCAAACCTATGCACAATCACTCATTTTTACTAGATTGCCAAATATTTTAGTGGGATATACTTATGCATATAAACTCTATTTTTAGTGTTCAATACATAAGTCGAAAGCTCTTAACCTACTATTTTGTGTCTTTGTAATGATCTTGGGAAATTTAGGCAAAATATTTCCAGAGAGATTTCATCTTTGGATCACACCTCCCCACTTATTAAACAAATATAGGAAATATATGCCTAAATATATATGCAATATAGCAAAAAATAAACAAACAATTAAGTACATAAATAGACCAAAGAAAATTAAGCTAGTACATATGAAATCCTATATGCAATGAGGAGGACAAAAGGCTTAATTGACTGACAAATAAATATGAACTGTGAAAAAATGATGACCGTGTCGGAAGAGAGGGAGAATTTTTGCATAGAACCTTAGAAAACTATGCGAGTTGAAGATATTATTGACTGGGGCACGTGGAAAGGGGTAGGGGTGCATACGGGTGCCTTAGACCTGATCTAGGCACTTGCGATCGATCAAACCCTTAATAAACCTCCTTTGCGGGTTGTCATGAGATGTTTTCTCGTGCTTCACTCTTTATCACCTGTGTGTCACACAATGATCGTCAATCTTGTTGATAACCCGAATGAAAGATTGACCCGCAATGAAAGATTGACCAGTAAAACCCTCAAGAGTGCATCAAACCTAAAAAAAAAAGAATCCAAATGAGGGGTCGAATTATCCTCACTATCAAATGGATGAAGTTATGAATGAGTAGTGCACTATATTTCAGACCCAATGTAGTTCTAAATGTGTGGGTGCAGAATTATGCCCTAGGTGGCTCTTGTGCGTGTCACACTTGATAGTGAGAAAATAACTAGATGTAATAAAATGTAATAGACGTGTGCATGGAATAGAATGAACTTCACCTCCTATGAAGTATATGAAGAAGAATATAATACCTTTCCCTTGTGTGGATGTTAGAATGGATGCTTGAATTCTCTTGAATATCCTTTAAATGTAGCCTTACGTGCTAATAACTAATGCTTAGTTATTTTCCCTTTATTATGATCACATACCTTTATATTTATATGATTCCCTTGCTTGAATTTTGTAATTAAACCTGAAAAGGCTGATTACAAAAAAGATAAGACACTCAAATTGATAGAAAGGACCAAAAAGATGTGAACAAAGTAAAAATATTTTAGGGGTGCCCAGAGGGACGGGGTGCCTGGCACGCCTGACGTCTTGGCTGGGTGGTGGTGTTCAAGATGATAAATGCAAGATAGACTGAGCTAAAAAGAGTGAAATACCAAAAGTGGAAATAGAAAGAAAGTAAAGATGGCAAAGGACAAGGGTTAATTAGTTCTTTTCTTACTTAGGAATCATATGAATAGTAGTATGCAATCAAGACTAGATAATTACCCAAAGTGCGTGATTTTGTGTCTACATTTTCCCCACTTCATGTTGTTGAGTGAATGATTGATAACATAAAGTAGATAAGAGATGCATACTTGATAACCATGTAGATCAATGGTGAAAGCATGCCGAGAGACAAAAGAAAGCGTGGAGTGATAAAAATGTGAATCGTGAAAGCTAGAGAGGAGAAAGTGCAAAAGTGATGATGAATAATGACCCTAGGGCGGAAACACATGTGTAGAGGTCACTTTGTTATACCTATTGTTGATGTCGATGTTGATGTGATTGATTTTGTTGATGTAGGATGATGTTGACTACTGCTTCCCATAAATACGAGACCTATAAAAGAGAAGAATGATCAAGTAGTCAAATATGCATGTATATGATCAAAATGTGTAAAAAGTATGTAAGAAAGCATGTAAAATGTGAAAAATGTGAAAAAGGAACATGTGCACTGATCCATGATGAGGAAAAGAGTGGTGAGAGGATCCCGATGATGATGTAGAAGACTAGGTTTTTGGGCGATCTCATGCTAGTTATATCGGTTGCTAGTTTTTAGGCAATCTTGGGCTCTTTAGTGTAGGGAGGAAAGTATGGTGTCATCCTCCATCCTTTATCTTCTTCCCACAATGTAGAACACCACTGCATAGTGTGTAAAATTTTTATCTAGCTCGACCATTTCCGATCCAATGTGAAAGGAAAATAAGTTGTAATGTATGAATGTTGAGAGCTAAAGGATTGTCTGTCTCCTCCCAAAAAGATGCTATGTGAAGTGTTGTAGATTGTGATTCACTAAAATATGCTATATAACTACCCCCCATAATCACGAGTGTCCGGGAAGGGTCGGGGCACCCAGCACTCTTGTCTCAACATTGTACATCTATGCTACGTGGAGGACCTAATTATGATTATGAGCCCTGTTTGAGACTAATGACCTTTGTCTGCATTGGTACTAAACTATGATGTGTGATGACGATAAATGTGGATTGTTGTTGTATGGGATGAATGATTCACCCAAATGATTCCCCCTCATTTGGGGTGCATGCAAAATCGCTGAAGTAGTATGTGGGCTAAAGGAGGATTAAACGTTGTGGTGAAACTATTCCCTACAGAGGGGAGGGAGTATGCTTGGTAGAAACCAAGGCACACATAAACATAGTGGCTAGGAAACAAGTGTTATTAAAAACAAGACAAAAAGTCATGTAAAATGTAAGCTAGCATATAGGTAGAAAATGTGTAAGTTAAGACGGAAGAAGACAATACACAAGAACATAATGTATACTATGAAATGTAGGTTTTAAACATGGGACATCACTCATGATGTCACAAGATAATCAAGGCCGACTAGAATGAAAGCATACAAGTGTGCACATGAGACAAACGGAAAATCCTACAAACACCGACAAAAAAATGAAAAGAAATGACAAGCAATGTAAAAGAGAATCATGGAAGAAAATAGACCTTCAAGAAAAATGCTAGACATGAAGGAAGATATAAAATATGTTATATCATGTATAATTTGATAATAGTGTGCTATAACGCTTATTTCACTAAATTGGGACATATTCCAGTGAATTGAGACTCTAATATTTCAAGTATTGGAAGAAATCCATCTCTATTTTTGCGTAAATTAGATTCCATTTTTATCTATATTGGATTCCATTATTACTATTATTAGAATCCATTAGTAGCAATATTGGATTCCAATATTGTAATTATTCTAGTTCTAATTTCACTATTATTGGATTCCAATATCGCTATTATTGATTCCATTCGATTATTGGATTCCAATTATTATTATTGGATTTCAATTTCACCATTTTTTATATGTGCAATGTTGAGAGTATTTAAGGCTAGCAACTATTAACTATTATTTGCTGAGCCTGTTGTATTAAGGTGAGCAGCCGCTAATTCTTATATGTCATGAGGCTCAATGTACGGTGAGTCAGTCACTAACTCTTATAAATCCCGAGTATCAATCTAAGGTGAGAGGCTGCTAAATATTATAAGTCATGAGCCTTTATGCAAGGGTTAGTGGTCGTTAACTCTTATAAGTAATGAGCATCAATCTAAGGTGAGCGGCCACTAACTCTTATAAGTCATGAGCCCATTGTATTAAATGAAAGTGAAAAACCTCGATGTAAGGTTAGCTATTGTAACTATTATAAGTCATGATCCCATTGTATTTAAGTGCAAACCAGACTCTAAAAGTGTGAGCCTCGCATTCTGAAAGTGTGAGCCTCACACTCTCAAAGTGCGGGGCTCACACTCTCGAAAGTGGGGCTCACACTTTGAAAGTCTAAGATCCTCACAATTTCAAAGTGTGAGCCACACAATCTTGAAAGTTCGAGAGCCTCGCCAATTTGTAAGTGTGAGCTCTGCACACTATAAAAGTCCAAGCCACACAATTTTGAAGTGATACCCCTGAAATTCAAGAATCCGAGCCTCACACTTTGAAAGTGTGAGCCTCACCCTCTGAAAGTGCAAGCCCTACACTTTCAAATTTTGAGATTCGCACCTTGAAAGTGCAAAGTCTTGCACTCACACTTTCAGAGTGCGAATATCAAACTTTGAAAGTGTGAGGAACACACTTTCAATGTTTAGTATGCACATATCCTTAAATTTGACACTGGCCTTAAATGTTAGTGGTGTTATTTTGACTTCTGGTGGAACTCATAATAAAATTACGTTCTCACCCCGAAATATACCTTGTAACAACTCAAGTATTGTTTTTAGATTGTACAAGTTAACTAGTGTTTATTATTCAAAACTATACCTGTGAGTAATCATTAAAATCAAACAAAAAAGTTGAGAGTTTATGTATATCACAAGTTCTATTACTTTGAAAGATAGTAGACTTTATTCTTGTAAATTGTTCCATTCTCTCGTATAAACAATGAGTCACTTCCATGAGCAAGAAAATGAAATAATCCTTGACACAATGCAAGAAAACTGTTTGTGAGAAACACTGTCTTATGCCCTCAAAGATACATTGAACCATTATTAATATTTACATCAATCAAAAGACTCATTGTGCCACAATTGTATTTAATTGAGTCAAGAAATAAAAAAACTAATCTGTCATCATCTTTACATTGAAAGGTTCTATCTGTAAATTTTAAATTTGTTACAAATTCATACATATACAATTGTAAATCTTATATGAGGAGTCGCCTTTTGTGAAAATTTTTATTTGCACAAAACATTAATATATTTGCCGCCTCTAGAACGAGACTTTGCCGGTTTGGATACAAGTAGTGTTGAGTAAAGTAGCAGTGGAGGTGTTATCAAAGTAGAAAATAATATTTATGAGAAAGCATCAACATAAGAGTATACTACAAATTTCTTAATCAACCTTGATGTTCTAGATTATTCGAGTCAATGTAACAAATGGTACCCATAACATAGGTAGAGGTGTGGTGTTTGGCCGAGGAAATGCAATTGGCAATGCCAAAGTCTGAAAAATTTGCATCAAAATTATAATCCAAAATAATGTTAGAAGTCTTCACATCCCTATAAACAATGCGTGGGTTACAATCATAATGAAGATAAGGCTATCCTTCTTTAGCACCATAATCAATCTTTAACCAATCATTCCAGTCTAGCTTAATCTTCTTTGATGATCCTATACGAAAATAAAAATTAAAAAAACACTTGTTATATTTTCCAAATATCCATTTTACTATGAAGGTTAGAGGTTGATTGGACACTTGTAATTCAAAAATTAAATCTACAATGTATAGATTCATTTTTCTTCATAACATACTCATTTTACTCACCATGTAGGATGTCTGACAGACTTTTGTTTACCATGTAATCATAAAACATCAGGTTTCCAAGTGGAGAAAGCGCAAATCCATAGAGACTCTCAAGATTCTGATGCTTGATGCTTCCAACTATTACCACATCAGTTTCAAATGCAAGCAAGCTTAGTGGGTAGCGACTGTACATTCTCTTTATAACAATTGGCTTAGAATTCTTTAGATCACATTTATAAAGATTTCTTATAGCACCATAGCCAATTACATATTTCTCTTTAAGATTTTTTATGTTTGTCATTATGTCATTGTTCATGTAAAGAGCCATGTTCATGTGCAGTATGGCCAACCTTGGAGAACCTAAATGCAACAAATAGATGTGTCAATAAAGAAATTTTTATATGATATTGTTTTCTGATTTGTCGTCTGATAATCTATACAATATGAAATCATGTCTTGCCATGTTAGTTTTAACACCTAGCTCCATTTTGTTTGTAGAGACTTTTGTAAATACCTTTGGATGATTTGAATGGTACAAAGCTATAATTATTCACAATAGTAGTACTAAACCCTAAAAATGCAAACAATTTCTGGTTTTGAGATGGATGTTGTTCATTGCATTGGGCCACAATTTTGTTAGACAACATCATACATATCCAAGTTTGCCAAATTTTCGATAACAATAGAAGAATGTCTTTGGAACCCAAGCTATTTAAAATACAACTACTATTTCTTGCATTAGTTAATTGGTGATATCCAAAAACCATAAGAAACAAAACTGAATTGGTATGCAGAGAAAATTTGTGTTTATATCTACAATTGTATGTAGGAAAACATGAAAAGTTTTTAATGACAAAAATTTCCCCAGACATATTGTCATATGAGAGGTTTATTTACAATGAATATAGCCATTTACATTATATTATATTATTAGGGAAATAGAATTATATTTATTCCTTTCTCAAAGACCTCCATAGATTTTGAAAGTGAAGACCTCCAGGTTTCGACAATGATGCAGTGTAACTCAATTTTTTTAAGTGATGGGAAGATAGCCATTAATCCACTATTAGCTCTTATATCCTAAAGTTGTACAAATTATTTTTACATTGACAGAAATATATTCTATAATATATTGATCCTAGCTGCTAGTCTTCACTTCTAGCAATGAATTGACATCTTCAAATAAACCAAATTTAATAGTGATTAATTGTTGAAATTGCATAGTGCAATGCACAACAAAAACTTTTATTAATGATTTCTTGATTTTTATAAGTGAAGGAGGGTTGAAGGGTCCCTTTCCCTTTACATCACAGATATAATGAGAGGATTAGTTAAAAAAACCTGAACAATCCAATAATAGTTTGGTGAAAAAATGCTTAAGGGCCTATGCCAAAAAAACAAGTGATTGGGAATACAAAAAAAAACCCTAGACCAATAAGATAGATAGGATGATTTGGTAATAATGCAATTGACAAGGCTATATAACAAAAAAAAAGTTACATCCTGATGGATTTTAGAAGCACTTATTTATTCGAATCAGAAGACACCTTCGAAACCTCCACTTTAACAGGGATGAAAATGGTTTCTGTAGGTGATTTGGAAAAAGATGTTCTTTTCAACAACAACCTAATTCTTTAACCAATGGTATGCCTCATGACCTTCCTCGGTAAAGAAGGTCCCAATGTGCCAATTCCTCTTGTAGTAGAGAAAATATATCATCCAAGTCGGATAGGGGGGTGAACTATGTCTCACCCCTCGATGTCTCACCCCATTTGGACACACCCAGACATGAATGGCATTAGGACGTCAAATCATTTGTACACCAATTTAAAAATAGACATGTCCAAAAACCTTCCTATTTATAAAAAGCTTAAATAGCAAGGGCCACAATGCACTCGTGGTTTTTTCCATTTTCGCTTCCATGCCAACCCTATACGCTGGCTTGATCCAATGATGACCCATCTCAAAGCCCAATCCTTCTCTGGATGTATGATAATAAGATGACAAATGAATGTCGAAGAAACTTTCGTATTTACCCTTAGAGATGCCTTTAGTGAAAGATAATCATATCCAAAAACTCCCTCGATATCAACCAGGGCTTGATTTGTTTCAATTCAAAAAATGGATTTCAAATGACGACGTAAATTTTGGTATAAAATGCCATTTCACACACCGACGTGGAAAATTGCATGAAAGGAAACATTGGAAAGGCCATGACAAATGAAATGAAATCTAGTGAAATAAAGACAAAAGGTTTGAAAATAAGGAGGAGAGGATTGGTAAATATGTGGAGTGACTATGTCATCGCATGCTTGTAATTAATACAAGCTTGTTAGGGGATTTAATATCAACCTTTATTGGAAAAGGTGATGAGTTCGGGAAATCAACATATTTATTTCCAATCTTATCATGATTTTCTATAAAATCTACCTTTTTAGTAGCCTCCCCATATATAAAATGTAAGGTCCAATCTGTAATTAATGAAAGAGTACAAAAGGATTTTTATTCACACAAGTTATTTGATGGCGGCATTAGCAATAATATGAGAGTCACCTCCAATAATTAATTCATTACTATTCAATTCAATAGTAATGGACCAACAATGTTCAGAACTTTAATTTATTGATTCATACATTTATTAATTTACATTGGGTGGGATTAGGGTCCATAATCTACAGTCGGGGACAACCTTGGTAATCAATATCAAGATACTACACAATTTAATCTTCAAACTATTAATAATCATTAAAAAAAAATTTTTATATTTGGTCCTTCGAGTAATCTCAATAATTTTTACATATACTTTTAATTTACTAATTTGGGATTGATGGTGTTTTTATTTATGAATACCATCTTATATTCTATTAACAAGTAAAATGATATAAGAATATTCACCAAAACATTGGTGGTATGGAAGCATGCCCCAAAGCCATGAGTTCAAACTCAATAGACAAAAAAGCCTAAGAGTACATCCAATTACAAAACATCACAAGACAAAAAGCAAAAAATTTAAGCCTCAACTATGAATTACTGACCAGTAGTGCACAAATCTTGATAATGCCATCAAGAGCTAGATAAGTCTCGAGGATAGACAATTCCCTTATATTTCTTTCCTTTGAAATAAAAATATCGGTGTGGTCTTGAACAAAAAAAACTCATTACTTAAAATTTAATGAAAATAGTCTAAAAATTCCATACTTCATCTTGTTTCATGATACAAATCATATAGCTAGGCAATACGAACCACTATATTGGGAAAAATTGATCGATACAATATTGTATCGACAGGGTTGGTTAAAGACAATTCCTTCTACACAAATTATACACAACATGCTTTCCACTAACATTATTTTCTCAATACCCTCTTTAACATTCTCTAGTAATAACACCTTCCACATTTACGAATTAACTTATCAAAATTTACTACATATCTACATAACCACACTAACTAACGGTTATCGGTTGTAAAAATTCTAGTGGTTAGTCATCCTTCTGAAGTTTATATTCAAGGACTTGGCTCTACCAAGGATAGTTCATTGAATATAATATAATTTCAAATAATGACTTCAAACCTATTGAGATTGTTTTTTTGCATTTGTTAAAATAGATTCGTCAAAAATATATAGGATAATGATTGATAGCCTTGTCATCAATGAATAATTGGCAATCATAAAACACACTTTGTTCTTCACGGTCTCGGATCATTCATTCTTGAGAAAGACTTGTGTTCATCTTTGCCCTCCATTTTTAGTAAAACATTTAGGACTATTTTGTTTAACGGGTTATTTATGGAAATATGTAGGGCCAAGATGATGAGGATACATCTTCACGTTTAAAATATGTACTTCTATTATTATTCTCTAACAAGTGGGACAGACAGATAATGATTTTTATTTGGTCGATATTTTTTAAAAACAGAAACAATATAGCCAAGTGAGTGCCAAACCACTCCTTTTAGTAAGTAATGTAGCTTAGTGGTCACTATGCATTTTATTTTATATGAACCGACATAAAAATTCCTTGTGATGCCATTTCATCCATTCATATGATCTATTATCTGAGCGCTATGTTTTGTAAGTATCGTAGCTTAGTGGTCACTAAGCATTTTTGTAATACAAACTTTTTTTATTTCTATTTTCTTAATTAAGAAACAATTTAGCCTAGAGGACTACTAATCTATTCCTTTCTCATTTATCAATAAACAATAATTGTAGAGCATTATATTCTATAAGCATTCAAGCTTAGTGGTCATTAGGAATTTCTTTTATACTGAACTATTTTTTCTCTATTTTTGAAAATTAATAAACAATTTAGCCTTGAGGCCACTAATCTATTACTTTCTCAAAAGACCTCCCTAGCTTTTGACAGTAAACAATTTTTATATCTCACAAATTTTGCATCTAAAAATTTCACAAAAAATGCCTAGCACCCAATAATATCTATTACTATGATCTGTTATTAGAGTGCTATGTTTGAAATAAGATATTGTTTAGCCTAGCTTTTAGAAAATCATTCCTTTCTATAAGTAATCGAGCTTAGTGGTCACTAAGCATTTTCTTTAATATAAACTGTTGTTTGATCTCTATATTCAAAATAAAAATTAGTTGAGCCTAGTGGTCACTAATCTACTCCTCTGACAAGTAGCAGAGCTTAGCGGTTGCTAATCATTTTCATTGATGCACACCAATGTGTAAAAAGGAAAATATGCAAAGGTGTGTGCCTAGCAATCCCTCTGATGTTATATGAGCACCTTGAAAACATTTTTATTAATCATATTTCTTCCCGACTATGCAAATACCTCCATAGATTTCGAGAATAAAAATTGTCCATATCTCACCTATCTACCATCAAAATATATTATGGAAAATGCCTAGTGACCGCTAATATATATTATTATGATTTGTTCATAAAGTATCTATGTTATCAAGAAATTGTTTAGCCTATTTTCCACATAATCATTCCTTCTGGTGAGTTTTGAAGCTTAGCAGTCTAATCATTTTCTTTCACAACCACTGTTTGATTGATCTTGTTCAAGTAATGGAGCTTAGCGGTTGATAAGTATTTTACTTGATACGAACCGATATATAAATTATGTGTTAGACACAAAATAACTTATGAGTAATATAGAAGTTGAGAAATATTTATATGGTATGTAGTGCCACACTTGGTTGTGGAAGGAATGTATAGTCAATAAGATAAGATTACAGTTGATGAAAATACTAGTGATCGAAAACTATAAAGATATTTATTTACATTACTAGAAATGAAACCTAGGAGTTGTAGAGGCTAGTGACCACTAGGATTTCTACTCATCAAATAGAAAGACAACATATGACATGCAAAGTTGTTCATTAACACGTGCTTTGAGAGAATACCCTGATCCCTATAAAATCTAAGTATTTATTATTTTGAATTTGGTGTTGCAAAAAAATTATTCTAATGGAGCATAATTCACTATTTTCTTTCCTATCTATAAGGTACTCTCAAATTCGGGTGTAGAGTAAAATTATGTTTTAATTTTTCTAGAGTAATGCATAAATAACTCCAAAATATCGACAATCAAGAGATATATTAGAAATTTCATGCCACTGTGGCAACATTTTAATGGATTACAGTTACACCATAATAATGCATATTTTATAGGTTAAAAATATTTGTTAATTCTATTGCTAATTAAAAATTTCTTAATAAATGTGTCAATTATATAATTGTGTAATTAACTGGTTCAAACTTTCAAGATGCCACATTTTATTGGATTTTTTTAATTAACGCAAATGATAGCTAAAAATATCAAATTCACACTCGATAAAAATTAATTATAAATGAGGCGTATATCGCTCTCTTAAAATTTTTTTTTTTGTTTCGTAACGTTCACTTCTATTTTCTAAATGGTTTTTATTATGCTTAAATTAATATTTGTCATTTTCCCGTGAGTTCACAAAGAAACTTTTGACGTCGTCCCACCAATTTCTAAAGTAGGTAGTATTAATAAATTTAAATTCCCCATATCCCACGCTATTCCCCAAATTAACGTAAATTATATTTATAAAATACCAAATTCACACTAGATAAAAATTAATAATTAATGAGGCGTATATCACTCCTTAAAAATTTAAATTTTTTGTTTCCTAATGTTCAATTCTTCTTTCTAAATGGTTTTTATTATGTCAAAATTAACAATTTTTTTTTTCTACGAATCCACAAAGAAAATTTTTTCGATGTCTCACTTGTTTCTAAAGTAGGTAGTATTAATAAATTTGATTTCCCCAAATCCCACGCTATCCCCCAAATTAATGTGTAATATATTTAAAAAATATCAAAGTCGCACTCGATAAAAATTAATAATTAACTAGGCGTATATCACTCTATTAAAATTTAATTTTTTTTTGTTTCCTAATGTTCACTTCTATTTTGTAAATGGTTTCTTATTATGCTTAAATTAATATTTGTGGTTTTCCCGAGTGTTCACAAAGAAACTTTTGTCATTCCCACTTGTTTCTAAAGTAGGTAAAATTAATCAATTTGATTTCCCGTATCCCACGATATGCCCCAAATTAAATGCAAACATTAATGATGGGTTAATTAAAAGTATGGTATGTGAAATCCCCCACATTAAATGCAATATTTGAAATATCAAAATCCCGCACTTTCACTTTAAGAAGTGGAAATTCAAATTTTGAGATTTCTATTCCACTTTTTTTTAGTTTTCTTAATTTCTTTTGTTGAATGCATTTGGAAAAAACTAAATAAACTGGAGAAATATATATCAGGGTTTCTTTTTTATTTTGTAAGCATAGAAAAGGAGCTCTTGAAATCAAAATACAACATGCATAGAACTAATTCACTGGTCCGAGTGCTCGATTCCTGGAGGTTTTTTTTGAATGGTAAGTTGTGGCAGTGATCGTAATCGCATTTGGGGGTGCACAAACAAGACAAAAAATAGTGATTGTGGATAGATCACGGGTTGGAGTGCAAATCGGAGGCCCACAAAGGACAAAATCAAAAGAGATGAGTAAAATAAGTTATAGATAGAATCTCATTGATACTTGTGTTTTAGAGAGAATACGGAGCTTAAACAGACATTATCAAGCACATCAAAATATAAGATACAACTAAAACATGTATTTATCAAAAGCATCTATGTTATTGTATGTGTACCATAGTTGATGGCTAGACTTGTAGCCACTTTGTATTCACCCAGTTCTTTGTTTTGCACCACAAATCCATCCTTTCCTTTCCCTTTGGTGCCTTTGCAGTTCCTTTCCATCTTCTTGTCAAAACCACATTTTTTCGCCCATGACCGAAGATTTGTTTTGTCCTCCCATGACCAAATATTTTTTCCCCATGACCCCCATGACCAAGATTTTGTAATCCCTTTTAAAATATTTACTCCTTTCCAAAAACCCATTTTTATGTTCAGTCATCACTCAAGTATTCGTGTCTGTTAAATGGGTTCCCTTTTCAACCCTTCTATTTGTTTCTTTGGTTTTTTTTTTTTTGTTTTGTTCTTCTTCATCCATTTTTTTCCCGTAAGTGTTGACATCTATCTCTAGCAACAAAAAATGAGTCACATATTTTTTTTATAAATCATAATGGTTTGCTTTTTGTATAGTATAGGTAATCATTTTGACTTCCTTTAATGATTTTTTAATATGAAAGAAATATTTGTGACTAATTCTTCAATATTCGATTCTAAATTGATTGTGGTGTTGATATACAAATATTTTTTATATTTTTTTCCCACATAGAAATAATTAAATGCATTGTCTTTACAATTTTTTTATGTTTAGTAAAAGGTAAGCACATTATATGTACTCATAAATATTATTAAATATAAATGTTAATCATTCTATTTACAAACATATATTCCATTTACAGTTAGTAATGACTTACTTGATAAATGAGCCAATCTAAAGTAACAATTTTAAAATTTTAAAATAACATATTCCAAGACTAGAGGCCACTAAGCTCGATGTTTATGACATTTCCTAGCTATTACAAAACAACACAAGGAAACAAATATTCCAAGACAAGACAAATATTAAAGAGTTTCCTAAATACATTTTTCAAACAAGAAGGAGACTAGCGGCCACTAAGATTTTGGTTGACTCACATACGATACAACTAGGATGGCTCACCTAAAAACTGAGCTAAGCACCATTATTATATTTAGATTTCCGTATTAATTTATCATAATCCTACCATGATATTTGAAGCCTAGCATGACCACTAATGTCAAAGATTATTAAATAGCATTGGTGCAACATAACAAAGACTTGAGATTAGACCACTAATAGATATTTGTTTCCTTACATATAGGACAATTAGTAATGACCCAACTGAAAAACTAACTAAGCTTCTTTATTATATTTGGATGTTACAATACTACCTTCTAAGACTAGTGCGCTAGGGTGGATGTTTACTTTCTTTCTTTGAATATTTGTTGTCTTCACATGATATTTTCTACATTGTGGCCAAAGTTCAATATGTTATCCAAAGTCTATCACATGATATTTGAATCCTAGCGGCCACTAAGGTCATAGATTATTCCATTGCATTGGTGTAACATAATAAAGACTTAAGATTAACGACGCTAGGATAATTATTATCTTGCATTCAAGATATTGATTAATGACAACTTGACTAAAAACTCAATACTAAACTAAAATCCAACACCAATAGTTTAGCTAGGAGGCCTCTGAGTACAAAATGCTATTCAAAATTTTATTGCATGATATTCCTAGCATTCCGTTACAACTGAAGATAATTACATGGCACTCCAGAAAAATAAAAAATACTTTAGGTTAGTGATCGCTAGGATACATGTTGCTTGCATTTAGGACATTTTGTAACCACTTGATTGAAAATATAACTATGCTCCCCATTATTATATTTAAATTTTAAAAGACTATTTTCAACGAATTTAACCCTAGGGTGGTTTCTCACTACATTTCTTTCCTAATAGTATGATTCTAAATGGAAATTTAAGCCTAAAAATTATGAGCTCAATAGTATATTCAAAGTGTATCACATGAATTCAAAACTAAAATTTAAGCCTAGCACATTCTTTTAAGTTCAACATGTTACTCAAATACATGACTAGACAAAAATATTTTGAAGACAAAATGAACTCAAGGTCTCTTGGCTATTGGTGAGTTACAAGTAGTTTTTAATCATCAACCCAAGTTCCATTCCCATTGAGTTCACTGGATGCTTTCAATAAGTGGCCATGGGGACACCTTGAGGTAGGGGTTTTTCTTCTCCATATGGACCTATCGGAACATAGTGGGGCACTTCAAATGCTCCCCATAATTATATTTCAATTTTAAAAGACTATTTTTAATGACTGAACATTGTTAGGTGTGGTTTACTTACTACATTTATTTCCTAAATACTCATGATTCCAAATGAAAATTTAAGCCTAGCGGTTAATTGAGCTCACTAGTATATTCAAAATCTATCACATGAATTCCAAATGAAAATTTAATCCTAATGGTCATTGTGTTCAATTTTAAGCCTAGTGGCTCATTTGGGTTCAATATGTTATTCAATCAACATTGCAAAATCATCACATAGGCTTGAGGTTAGCAGCCCACTAGGATAGTTGTTGTCTTGCATACATGACAATTAGTAATGACCTTGATGGATATTCAAATTCATGACTAGACAAAAAATATTTGAAGATAGGATGAACTCAAGTTCTTGGGATATTGGTGAAATACAAGTAGTTTGTAATCATCAACCCAAGTTCCATTCCTATTGAGTTCATTGATGCTTTCAATAAGTGGCCATGGGGACACCTTGAGGTAGGGGTCAAAATTCTCCATATGGACCAAGCGGAACATAGTGGGGCACTTCAAATGTGGATCACTTGATGGACATTAAGGACCCAAGCCCACCTCCATGTCCCACTTAGAGAAAGTGCTCCTCCACCACTCTAGTTCATAGATCTGGTATAATAAAAGTTTACCATCCAAAATTTACAAATAGTTTGTAATCATCAACCCAAGTTCCATTCCCATTGAGTTCACTAGATGCTTTCAATAAGTGGCCATGGGGACACCTTGAGGTAGGGGTCAAAATTCTCCATATGGACCAAGTGGAACATAGTGGGGTGCTTTGAATTCTCCCCACAATTATATTTCAATTTTGACTATTTTTAATGGTACTGGAAACCACTCAACCCAAGTTCTTCCCATTGAGTGGTTACATCACTCCTCATGATTACATTTAAAGTGACTTTTTGAATACTCATGATTCCAAATGAAAAATTTAAGCCTAGTGGCCACTGAGCTCAATAGTATATTCATGAATTCTATCACATGAATTCAAAATGAAAATTTAAGCCTAGCATTAAGCCATTGATGTTTCATTTTAAGCCTAGTGGCTCATGATTTTTCATTATGTTATTCGAATCAATGTTGTTGCAACATCACAGAGGCTTGAGGTTAGTGGTTACTAGGATAGTTGTTGTCTTGCATACATGAAAATTAATAATGACTTGATGGATATTCAAATACATGACTAGACAAAAAATATTTGAAGACAAGATGAACTCAAGTTCTTTGGGCTATTGGTGAGTTATAAGTAGTTTGTAATCATCAACCCAAGTTCCATTCCCATTGAGTTCATTGGATGCTTTCAATAAGTGGCCATGGGGACACCTTGAGGTAGGGGTTGAAAATTCTCCATATGGACCAAGTGGAACATAGAGGTGCTTCCAATGTGGATCACTCGGCAGACATTAAGGACCCAAGCCCACCTCCATGTCCCACTTAGAAAAATTTCTCCTCCAACACTCCAGTTCATAGATCTGGTATAATAAAAGTGTTTACCATCCAAAATTTACAAATAGTTTGTAATCATCAACCCAAGTTCCATTCCCATTGAGTTCATTGATGCTTTTAATAAGTGGCCATGGGGACACCTTGAGGTAGGGGTCAAACTTCTCCATATGGACCAAGTGGAACATAGTAGGGTGCTTTGAATGCTCCCCATAATTATATTTCAATTTTAAAAGACTATTTTTAATGACAGACCGCTAGGGTGGTTTCTCACTACATTTATTTCATGAATACTCATGATTCCAAAAAAATTTAAGCCTAGTATACTAAGCTCAATAGTATATTTGAAGTCTATCACATGAATTCCAAAAAAATTCAAGCCTAAGGCCATTTGTGTTCAATTTTAAGCCTAGTGGCCATTGGGTTCAATATGTTATTTGAATCAACATTTTGTTGCATCATAGAGGGTTAGGCTTGAGGTTAGTAGCCACTAGGATAGTTATTTGTCTTGCATACAAAGACAATTAGTAATGACTTGATGGATATTAAAATACATGACTAGACAACAAATATTTAAAGACAGATGAACTCAAGTTCTTGGGTCTATTGGTGAGTTACAAGTAGTTTGTAATCATCAACCCAAGTTCCATTCCCATTGAGTTTATTGATGCTTTCAATAAGTGGCCATGGGGACACCTTGAGGTAGGGGTCAAACTTCTCCATATGGACCAAGTGGAACATAGAGGGGAACTTTGAATGTGGATCACTTTGGTGAGACATTAAGGACCCAAGCCCACCTCCATGTCCCACTTAGAGAAAGTGCTCCTCCACCACACCAGTTCATAGATATGGTATAAGAAAAGTGTTTACCATCCAAAATTTACAAGTAGTTTGTAATCATTAACCCAAGTTACATTCCCATTGAGTTCATTGGATGATTTCAATAAGTGGCCATGGGGACACCTTGGGGTAGGGATCAAACTTCTCCATATGGACCAAGCGGAACATAGCGGGGTGCTTTGAATGCTCCCCACAATTATATTTCAATTTTAAAAGACTATTTTTAACAACAAGTGACCACTAGGGTGGTTACTCACTACATTTCTTTCATGAATACTCATGATTCCAAATGAAAATTAAGCCTAACTACCATTGAGCTCACTATTATATTAGAATCCTATCACATGAATTCCAAATGAAAATTTAAGCCTAGTGGCTTAGTGTGTTCAATTTTAAGCCTAGTGGCCATTGGGTTCATTATGTTATTTGAATCAGCATTGTTGCAACATCACAGAGGCTTGAGGTTAGAAACCGCTAGGATAGATGTTTTCTTACATGTAGGACAATCAGTAATGACTTGATGGATATTCAAATACATGACTAGATAAAAAATATTCAAAGACAAGATGAACTCAAGTTCTTGGGCTATTGGTGAGTTACAAGTAGTTTGTAATCATCAACCCAAATTCCATTCCCATTGAGTTCATTGGATGCTTTCAATAAGTGGCCATGGGGACACCTTGGGGTAGGGGTCGAACTTCTCCATATGGACCAAAACATAATGGGGCTTCAAATGTGGATCGCTCGGTGAAAATTAAGGACCCAAGCCCACCCCCATGTCCCACTTAGAGAAAGTGCTCCTCCACCACTCTAGTTCATAGCTCTGGTATAATAAAAGCATTTACCATCCAAATTTTCCACCCCTCCCACTTTTCAAGAACTTACCTTTGATGGATCCTCAAAGGAAACCCGGCCTATCAGAGTGGGGTGTTTAATTAGAGATGCAGATGGAAGTTTAGTAATAGTTGGGTCCTTTCCTTTAAAAGATGGCACATGTAATGAGGTAGAGGCTCAAGATTTTGCTAGTAGGTCTCAAACTAGTGGTCAATATTGGTTGTGAAGCTTTGGAAATTGAAGGTGATTCCCAGGTGGTAATAAATGATGTTTGAAAGGGAAAATATTTGTCCTAGAAGTTGGATTATTATATCACCAACATTTTGCATTGGTTTTGATGTGGTTTTCTTCAGGCGTTCATGTTTCTTGTTTTGAGGGCTTGGGAGGATGTCTCAGTGGGTGGGAGAATGTCTCCATGGCCAAGCAACTCAGCCTCTCAGGTGTAATTTTTGGTTCCTATCCCTGGTTGTCAGTGGTTGGGTATTTTGTTTGATTTGTTGATGTTGGGTTTTCTTGTCTTACAACCCAGTTAGTTTTTGTGGTTTTTTTTTGGGTCATGTGGTTTATTGATTATCTTTCATGTTTGTAATTGGGTGGGATCTGTCAATCCCAAGTTCTAATCTCCTATCAAAAGTGTTGAATCATCTAAAAAAATATTTGAAGATAGGAAAGATATAAATGATTTTCCTAGATTACACGTAGCCCCTAAGATCAAAGCTTATTATACTCCCTTTGTGTAACATAACAATTTTAATGAATTTCATGATTACACATATTCCAAAAAGAAATTTTCAGCCTAGCATTCGTGAGTTCAATATGTTTTTTTTTGGATTTTTAAATGCTTTTGACTAGAGCTTTGAACCAGGGGGTTACGGGACCCCACCCATATAATATAGAACCAATACAAAAACCAAGTGATGTAAAAAAACCCAAGTCCCCACAACAAGGAACACCACAAAGGGGAGATAAACCAAGAGAACAAACTGAAAGAACCAAAATAGACCAGGAAGCACCAGAACCAAGCATGAACACGAGCCAAAAGAGTGGTGAAAAATAACTACTGGCCCAAACCACCCACTTCCCACTGAGAATCCTTTCCAAGAAAGAGAAGAAATTTCTCCCTAGCTAGGGTGCAAAACTTGTTAAGGTGATCGATAGCCAAATCAATAGGAAACATGGAAAATAGTAGATCCAAGGGGGGAAAACTATTGAGATCCAAGCCACCATGCAAGGGGAAGCATGCACATTCTCAACATGAATGAGAAATTCCTGGTATTTATCCCTATTGATCCAATGAACCCCATGCTTGAGACTGATATCCTGGCTATTCATCAACCTCTTCCACCCAAATCAAGGGGTTTGGGATGTGAAAATCATCCAATTCATCATGCAAGCTACCTCTGTGAACCGGGTAAATGAAGTACTCTACTATACCTCACATCTGCCTTGTCAGGTGAAGCAGAAGACAATTGGAAACAAAATCTATGGCTATATCAGAAGTGGCCCATGCCCTATTAGAAAGCTTGCATATATGAGTCACCCAACACACATTCGATCGCTTCAACTTCACAAACAAATTCATAATGAAAGACATCCTAAAGACACTACGGGAGATGGCCGATGAGAAGGTCGATTCCCACCACTCGCCACGTAGAGAAATAAAAAGGAAATCCCAGAAAACCATAATTCTCCTGCTCAAAATGGGAAGAGAGAATAGTGAGGAAAGAGGAGCCAACGCCTACTAAAAAAATGAAAAAAGACACGAGCCACCATTAATGATGGATGCAAGGTTTTGTGCCTCCCTTCGTGTGAAATGATATCTACTAGACCATTCCAATCTTTATAATTACATGAAATCAATGTGACGTTCTATACCACCATCAATGGTCATGTTGGAAATAATATCAGTGGTGCTATTAGTAGCCATTGAGTTTAATATGTTATTAGATTAGCAACTGCTTAGGATAATTCTTGTCTTGCATTAAGGCCCCTCTAACCTAAAGCTATAAATTGTTTTTTTTACATTGAGTGAATATGCCATCACATGCTTGAAATTAATACAAGTGTGCAATGGCTTTAATATCAAGGTTTATTGGAAAAGGTGATGAGTCCAGCCAATCAAGATATTTATTGCAAATCTTATCACAAAATCCACCTATTTAGTACCTATCTTAATAGGTAAGATTTAAGGTCCAATCTGGAGTTAATGAGAGCATACAAAGGGAATTTTAATCACACAAGATTGATTTTCCCTAACAAGGTCTACATTTTAATGATGACATTTTAATATGGGAGTCATCTCCAATAATTAATTCATTACTATTCAAGTCATTAGCCAGGGAAAAATAACATTCTAACACTTTAAACTTACTTGATTTATACATTTAAAATTTTACTAAATTTCTAGTCATTAGTCACCCATTATTTTTTTCACACTACCATTAGTTGCTTGAATTCAAGTTAAAAATTAAATAAAAACTAGCCAATAAAGTAAGTCACATCAAGTCTCATCAATAAATTATCCAATGAAATGGTGCCACGTAGACAACCCATAAAAGGTGATTTTATATTAAAGTAATGGGTTGCCTTAAATTTCTTTGTACTCAAAAGTACTTATTTTAAATCCCTTAAAAATATGTTCTCCACATAATTTAAATGTCTAAAAGAAAATATGCATATTAAAAAAATCATGAACTATTAAAGGGTAGTTTGTAATCATCAACCCAAGTTCCATTCCTATTGAGTTCATTGTATGCTTTCAATAAGTGGCCATGGGGACACCTTGAGGTAGGGGTCAAACTTCTCCATATGGACCAAGTGGAACATAGTGGGGCACTTTGAATGTGGATCATTCGGACATTAAGGACCCAAGCCCACCTCCATGTCCCTTAGAGAAAGTGCTCCTCCACCACTCCAGTTCATAGCTCTTGTATAATAAAAGCATTTACCATCCAAAATTTACAAGTAGTTTGTAATCATCAACCCAAGTTCCATTCCCATTGAGTTCATTGGATGCTTTCAATAAGTGGCCATGGGGACACCTTGAGGTAGGGGTCAAACTTCCATATGGACCAAGTGGAACATAGTGGGAGCTTCAATGCGGATCACTTAGAAGGACATTAAGGACCTAGGTCCACCTCCATGTCCCACTTAGAGAAAGTACTCCTACCATTATATTTAGATTTCCGTATTAATTTATTAGAATCCTACCATGATATTTGAAGCCTAGTGGCTGCTAATGTCAAATATTATTAAATAAATAGCATTGGTGCAACATAACAAAGTCTTGAGATTAGTGGTCACTAGGATATTTGTTGCCTTGCATAAAGGACAATTTATAACGACCCAACTAAAAAAACTAAGCTCCTTTATTATATTTGGATGTTACAATACTACCTTCTAAGACTAGTGACTGCTAGGGTGGATGTTTACTTTCTTTGTTTGATGTTCATGGCATTGGTGTAACATAACACAGTCTTGAGATTAGTGGTTGCTAGGATAATTCTTCACTTGCATTAAGGCCCCTCAAACCTAAAGCTATAAATATTTTTTTTTACATTAACGAAAAGATATCCTAGAATATATAGATGCTAGTGGCCACTAGTCTTCACTTCTACCAACAAATTGAAAACTTGAAACAAACCAAATTTAATAGCGAGTAATTGTTTAAATTGCTTACTGTAACGCACAACATAAACTTCTACTAATGATTTCTTGTATTTTATAGTTAAAGGAGGGTTGAAGGGTCCCTTTCCCTTTACATTACAGATATAATGAGATGCAATAACTTGGTAAAAAATGCAAGGGAAAATGCCAAAAACACAAGTGGTTGGGAATGCAAAAAACCCCAGACTAGTAAGCCAAAATATGAATAGATAACAATGGAACTGAAAACGCTATATAACAACCAAAACAAAGATACAACATGATGGATTTTAGAAACACTTATTTATCTAAATCAGATGACATCTCTTGTAACCTCAAACTTAATGGGCATGAAAATGGTTTCCATTGGTGGTTCTAAAAAAGATGCTCTTTTCCAGTAGCAACTCAACTCTTTAACCAATCATATGCCTCATGACCTTTCCTATAAAGAACATCCCAATGTGTAGTTCTATTATAGTAGGGAGACATAACATCAAGGTCAGGAAAGTGGAGCAACCTACTTCCCATCAATGAGTTCTCGCCACATTTTTCCACTTCAAACAAGAAATGATTTAGGACATCAAACCAGTTGAACAACTCTAAAAAAATGTCTACATGCACCAAAACTTCCTATTTATAGTGAGCATCAAAAAAAGCAAGGACCACGAAGTACTCAAGGTTTTTTCCATTTCTGCTTCCATGCCAAACCCTATATGTTGGCTTGATCCAGTGATGACCCATCTCCAAATCCCAATCCTTCACTAGATGAATGATAAGAAGATGAAAAATGAACGTCAAGAAACTTCCACATTTACCCTTAGATGTCCTCTAGAGAAAGATAATCATCTCCAAGAACTCCCTCAATTACAACCAGGTCTTGCTTAGATTCAAACCAAAAAATGGATTTCAAATGGTGACGTGATATTTTGGTATAGAATCCTATTTCACCCACAATACATGAAAATTGCATGAAAGGAAAACATTGGTCCGGCCATGATAGAATAAATGAAATCTCATGAAAAAAACCCAAAAGGTGTGGAAATAAGGGGAGTATTTAGATAAATATATGGAGTGAATATGCCATCGCATGCTTGAAATTAAGACAAGCTTTCCATTGGCTTTAATATCAACCTTTATTGGAAAAGGTGATGAGTCCGACCAATCAACATATTTATTGCAAATCTTATCACAAAATGGTTGGTGAGTCCCTCAATTTTTCACAAAACCTACCTATTTAGTAGTTATCTTAATAGATAAGATTTAAGGTCCAATCTGGAGTTAATGAGAGCATACAAAGGGAATTTTAATCACACAAGATTGATTATCCCTAACAAGGTCTACTTTTAAATGATGACATTAGCAATAATATGGGATTCACCTCCAATAATTAATTCATTAGTATTCGAGTCATTAGCTAGGGACAAATAACTTCTTCTATTATGATCTACTTGTGCTAGGGAAAAGGATCCAATGACCATTAGTGGGTATGTGAAATAAAGTACCATTAGTTGTTTGAATTCAAGTTAAAAATTAAATAAAAACTAGCCAATAAAGTAAGTCACATCAAGTCTCATCAATAAATTATCCAATGAAATGGTGACACATAAACAACCCATAAAAGGTGATTTTATTCTCAAGTAATGGGTTTCCTTAAATTCCTTTGTATTCAAAAGTACTTATTTTAAATCCCTTAAAAATATGTTTTCCACATAATTTAAATGTGTAAAAGAAAATCTACATATTAGAAAAATCATGAACTATTAGGGAGAGGGGCCAAGGTAGGTGTAGTTGACATGACTATTATCAAACAATACCCTCTTTTCATAGTACTAAGTAGTTAGTTATTTTTAATAATTATGTAAGTATTTACATCATGACATGTATTACCTCTCACCCATGTACTATAAAACAATGTTCAAGCATTTTCACATTTAAGTATTCACCATGGTTATAAACTCAAATTTATTATTTTAAATCAATCAAAATTTTTCCTCTAACATTCTAAAGAAAAATAAACTTGAACTAACTATTAGTGTCTATCTTTATTACTATTGATTTTATGGACTTAACTAACACTATTACCTTTCATTTTGTTTAAACAAAGGTGCAACCTTTACATTAGGTTGTAAATTTCATTTTTCTAAACTTTCCTATGAAAATATAATGGATTACCTTTTATACAAAAAATTATCAAATTTTTGATATGAAAATATATGGATTACTACATATCAAATGAGAACTTAAGGCCTTCTCGAAGGTATGTATTCAAGGACTTGGCTCTGCCAGGATAGTCTAACTAATATAAAATAATTACAAACAATGACAACAAAGTTATTGAGATTGTTTTTTGCATCGTTAAAATGGATTCCCTGATATTGTAGAGGCTAGTAGTCACTAGCCTTCTCATCAACGAATAATTGGCAAACATAAAATAAAATAAGCATTTTCTTCACGGGCCTCTCGATCCTTTATTCTTGTGTGCAAGGTTCATGTACATCTTCACCTTCATGATGTTTAGTAAATTGTTACGGACTATTTTTTTAATGGGTAATTTCTAAAAATATGTAGGGCCAAGATGAATAGGATACATCTTTAGGTTTAAAATATGTACTTCTATTATTATGCTCCAACACTAATATTTGTCGATAATGTAGATAATGAATTTTTCATTGATTAAATACTTAGCGGTCACTAAAAATTTTCATTGATACCTTAGCGGTCACCAAGAATTTTCATTTCTTTGATGTTCCAAGACAAGAGAAGATAACTAATATTCAAAGACAAGATAGATATTTAACACTTTCCTGAATACACGTAATTAAAAATATTTACCACTTTTCTGAATACACATAATTAACACAAGAATATTCAAGAGAATACAATACACACGTAGATTCAAGAGAATACAATACACATAGTCAATCTTAAGCCTAGCACCCATTAGGTAGATTAGCCACCACAAGGATCCTAGCAGATGCTAGGGTTTTCCATGATTTGTTTGTTATTCAATCACTAATTCTAAAATAAGAAACTATTAAGGCTTGATACCAAGAAACCATAACTTTCGATTACTAATTGAACCTAGCGGTTGCTATACATTTTCCTATATACTAGTTGATTTCAATTATGTGATATACATGATATATCTTATGAGAACTATAAAAGGCACCTAATTACAACACCCAAACACATCACGACATGTAAGATTTTTTATTATTAAATATTCAATTCTCAACCCTTATCACCCATGTTGGTTTCTAGGTTTTCACAATGATGTAGTGTAACTCAAATATGTTTTTTATAGTGATGGGAATATATAGATGCTAGTGGACCACTAGTCTACACTTCTAGCAAAAAAATTCACTACTTGAAACAAACCAAATTTAATAACACTAATTGTTTAAATTGCTTAGTGCAACACATAACAAAAAAATATTAATGCTTTCTTGTTTTTTATAACTAAAGGAGGGTTTAAGTATGCATGGCAACTACTATGATATAAATATTTATTCCTATTGACTTTTACTCTATGAAAATAATGACATTAAGATACGACATCTCGTTGCTATTGCATTTTTGAGAAATAATATTTGTCCTTTCCAATTACTTATGAAATATTAATTTGTTTAATTCCTTTTTTTAGGTAATATGTCTTCCATTGGCCACACTTTCATGCAAATTCCTTTGATTGAAGGAGAAGAGGATATGAAAAAGAGAGATGATGACTGGTTTGTAGAAATGCATTCCTCGAAAATTACCATGATGATTTGTGGTTTTTTTTTGTTGATGAGGACGTTGTCAGTGAAGTCGGTATGGTACTAAATTCAAAATTTATTGATGAGAAAACATTACGTATTCAAGTTGAATGCATTGACATAGAAATGAATAAGTGTCTTATTCTTGACATGGAGTTGGAAGTTTCATTGTTCAAGAAACTAGAAATGAAGGCTTCTAGAGAAAAAGGCGTGCTCTTGTCCTAAATATGGTTGGAATTTGGGGGGATTTCATGCGATCGAGAAAAATAGGCTATGGAAATTCCCTTGAATTTCATAACAACATGAATTTGGTATTCAAAAAATTGTATAGAATTGGGGATACCTCTTTTATTTGTCATTATTTGAATAGAAAAGATTTTCTTTCTCCACCAAAACATGCAAAGCTATTTACCTCATTGAGGAGATCTTATTTTTCTAAATTAGAGATAGATCCATCTAAGTCAAATTTGCAAGGGCTTAAAAAGAATAAAAATCAGCTTTGATGTTGAAGAAAGTGACCAGTATATTTGAGAAAAAAAAACTTTAAATGTTGAACAATTAAAATTGTTTTTGTTCAATGGTGATGCTTTTCCAATTGAAGTTTCTAGGTGCCATTTGGCACCTCCAAAATATCAATTACGTGTTGTGCATGATGATAATGTTGACCTTCTTTTCTATTCAATGTTGATTAATGTTATTCCTACACTGAGGGATGCACTTTTCTTCCCTTTTTACCTTCTACAAAGGAACTTGTGCAACTCGAGGATCCAGATGACCTAAAAAGGGATGAAGTGTAGTTCTACATTCTTGATGGTCAACATATGATTTGTTTCCCAAAAAAATTTTGATGAAAGAAATACAAGTCATTACATACTAAGATGCAATTTAGAAAGGCTCGCATTATGTCTTCACACGCTCCTTACAAAGACATTGTTAAAATTTTCATGCTAGCAAAAAAATGATGTAAACAAAAATTGGATTGATACCAATTTTATTGATGTACTCTGCAAGGCTTAAATGATTTTGAGATTCCTAAATTTCTTTGGAGGCTCAGAGTGGGCAACTCAAAGTTAGACAATTTGAAGGTAAAGAAACTTAATTTTAGCATTTGTTCTTAAAATTTAATTTTTTAATATGTAGAAAATAAATATACTATTTCATATTTCAATGTAGTGTTTCGAGATGCAATGTCTTGCTATTTTCAAAGTGTATAAGACAAAAACCCTTCATGAAAAAATGACATTTCTATATTTACCTAGGACATATGGACAAAATTGACAACAACCATTGAGTTATTTAAATCCAGTGGGTTGGCTTTTTCTCCTTTTAAGGATAACCAACCTAACTTTCAACCAAATTCATTGGCAAGGTTCATGATGAATTACTTCAGGCCTGCAAGAGGAATGATCGATGAGGAGATATCAATTCTACTAGATGAAGTACAAGTAGGGAGAGTATGGCTAACTCACTCTATTGAAGTAGGTGTCATACAGGAGAATTTAGATACTAAAAAAGAGCAAAAGATGAGAGAAAAATTTCTAAAATATGTTAAAAGTAAATATCTTGGTAATCGTGTATTGGTAGAATGCATTGAAAAAATATTGTTGAAAAATATGGTGTGCATAATTCTCACTCCACTAGTTGTGTGTACTCTTGGGAGAAGAGTCTAAAGGAAAAAGAAAAGATGATTATGGAGGAAGTGAAAAATTGGAAAAAAAAAATTTGATGATGAAGTGGCAGAGGTTCTCCCAGCAAGAACTTAAACAATTATAGACTACTTTTGAGTGCAATGGAAGAAAATATTCCAAAGGGGATGGAAGCACCGAAATAATTTACTTATCAATGTGCATATCCCTTCCAGATCCAGTCAGAAATATGTTCTATTTCATTAACTAATCCATTCAATACAAAATGTGTGATCACATATTTATGCAATTTGTCTAGTGTACTAACTTATGATGCAATAATGGACTTGCTTACAGTTTTTAGATCTAGTATGTTAAATTGTGTAATTATTGTCCTCATACCTATTGCTTCTTCAAAAATGTTAAGAGAGACATTAAAAAATACATGCAAAAAGTCAAAAACAAGGGGGAATCAGTAGTGGAAGGTTATTACATTTTATGACAGTAAAGAGAAATTTAAGATCTTGTGTCTTATGTACACAATAACTGATGTGCATAATTGTGATGTTCACGATGGGGATATAAAAAATCACAATGGATTGGATGGATCATCTTCCACAAAAATTGTGATTGCAAGTGAAATTGGCCTATGAGGAAAGACACATCCTTTTCTTTATGAGATATCTTATGGGTTTTGGTCTCATATGTTTTCTCAACTCACTTCCGATAATTCTCTTGTTATAATGTTGTATGGTGGTAGTGTTGTAGTGCAATATTTGGTTGACTTGGGTCTATCTCTAGTTTTTATTGTTGAATCGCATGATCAAGAAATGTTTTTACAACATTACTATTTTCATTTGAAAAAAGGTAATTGATTAAGATCACTTTAAACAATTCTATTATTTTAATGCATTTGAATTGATATACAATATTTATGCAAACAACCAAACAATAGAGGAAGACACAGTCTCTTCCTCTCCACATACAAACACAAGAGATGATTTTGATCTTAGTATGTCGGAACCAATTGAACTTGTTGCCCCAATGTCACTGACCATCCATCCAATGAATCTATAAAAGGTGAGTGGAAAATACTCATTTTATAAATTTATCGCTACAAGATGTTTTAGATTGTCATTGTTTACATATTTTTAATAAAAAATTCATTTTTTTTTTCAGATTTGATGCCAAATGGGAGGTTGTTGGCACGTCACGCATGAACTCACTGACAAATGAAAATGTATGATTTCATATACAATTATAAAGAAAACCATTTATAAGACCCTCATAATTGAAGGAACCTATAAACAAGTAGTTTAGTAATTATTTTTAATAGATACCTCATTAGTTACCTTGAGTAAATTTTTGTAACATAACATATTTTTATTATTAGATTATTTGAATTGAGTAAATTTTTGTGTTTATTGGTTAATATTTATTTTTGACAATCAAAAAATACTTACTTTTTACAAGTTGGATTTATGCCTACTAATGGTCATTTGAATATACAACTACATCTATATAATATTATATAAAGTGAATTTGTTTCACATTTTTTACATCGACTTAAAATTTATTTTGAATTGATTACTATTTTTTAAATAGAATGAGCATCACAAGAACCTATAGAGGGGAGTGTGAGGAAATCCAAGATAGAGTCTCAATCAATAAGTGTTAACATTCTGAAATTTTGATTATTTGAATTGGTTAATATCAAATTACAAACAATTGAGAAAAAATTACTTTTGTGTAGTTGGCCAAATGGATTATTTAATTATTTTAGATTTGGAAGGTTTTCTCTATGAGAAAAAAAATCCTACAAAGACTTGAAAATCAAGTTCAGTAAGGAGACTCTCAACTTGTGAGGTGGGATCAAGGAATTTTTAAAGATACTACTAGCAAAAAAATGTGAAGTGGGATTTTGGTCTAGCTATCTCTCTTACACCGAAGTTGAAAAGATGATTAAGGATTTGATAAAAAAATTAGTGTTTGAATTCAAACCATTTATTATTTTGGGTAAAGAACATTGTTGTGTAGAAGATGAAATTGAAAAAGATCTCCAAAATATTTGGAGTAGAGATGGTATTGTTTTCGGCCTTAGAAACACATTGTGTATTACAATGGGCCCAAAGGGAAACCCTATCAAAAAAATTTTATGGTGGGGAAGAAATCCAATGAATAAAATTGTTTCAAATATATGTGGTTGATGACCAATTTGTACATAAACATATCATATATATTGTGTCAGGGTTTGAGTGTTGTGGAGGGCATTCAAAATTTGTAAAAACATAAAATATATAACTATTAATTATTTGAAAATTTTTTTTTACAATGATATTCATTCATATAGTCATATGGTCACTGTTTATTTTACATGTTGAGATTACAAATTTACAAGTAGGCAATATTTATATCTTCACTTGTGATTGAGATGATATTATAGTTTTATAAGTTGTTTTTTTGAGTTGTGATTAAATACTTTGATGCCTTGTTTTTAATCACTTTTAGAAGCTTACATTGATTATGAGTTGTTTTTATAGATCTTATTGGGAAGCCTCGAAATTACTAGTTTTGGGAGTTGAAGGTTTGTTGTTTGGAATTTATGGTATTGGTGACAAAATACCTCGTAATATGGTTCCATATTTTAGATCTAGAATACTGAATACTTTGAATGAGAGTTTAGTGCTGACTTGATAAGTACTACATCAAAATATTTTGACACTTCCTTATGGTCTTCATTTATGGATTCAACAATGGTGAAATACATGTTCATCAAAAAATTAGTTGGTTGTGAGAAACCAACTTCAGGTTCATTTGGGGATGCCAAGAATGTAAGCTCAAATAAAAAACAAGCCAGCAGATACTAGACATTTATGGTAATGTCTATGGTAAAAAAATATACTTTTGATTGATCGATGACATGAGATTCTTGTTGCACACGAGGTCAAAGAAGAAATTACTCTCAAAACCCCAACATACTAGAGATTTGATGGAAACTATAAGACTTGATTGAAAATCTATACTTGAATTATGTACATGGTTGAAACTTACGGAGAGAAAAAAACATGTGTAGATCATTGAAAATGTTCAAACACACAATTGGCATTTGAATTATATACTTTTCTTCCAAATCCAATAATGTATTGTGCATTTTTATGGAATAAAGTAACTACCTTAAGGTTCTTAAACTTTTGTTTCACACATCGATGTTGGCTTCTCTGAAATAAAAAAAAAATTTTTTTTCCCCAGTTATGCATGGTTTAATCTTAAAGACATTTTGAAATTGATAGGAACCTTATTCACAAGCAATAAATAATCCTAGTGGCCACTAGATAGTATAAAACATAAACATGTTATGCTTATTGAATTGCAGATCCATTGATGCATCCTTGAAATCATAAAAAAAAAATTCTACCATCTTCATATGTTAATCTTAATGACATTTTGAACACATCACATGTGTCTACGTGGCCATGGATCAAAAGATGAGGGTTAGCAGGGGTTTTGGTTTTGTTAATTTCATCAATATGGAGGATGCACAAAGAGCTATCAATAAGCTCAATGGTTATGGTTATGATAATCTTATTCTCAGAGTCAAATGGGCCACTCTTGTGGTATTTTCCTAGATGATTTGTATTCTATTTTTTTACCCCTTAAGACAATGCAAGATGTTGAAGTTTTGTACTATTTGATGTCTTCCACCGACTTTAATGTAAATGATGATACAAAGGATTTGAGTTGGTTTCTTTTTTCTTCTAAGAAACATGTTTTCATAAGAGAGTGTCTTGTGTTATCAAGTGTTATTCTATGTTGTTTGGTACTTGATGATTGGGAATATCTGTGGGGAATAAACCAAATTAAAAAAAAAAAAATTTATTTTTATGCCTATTATCCATTATCTAGTATAAAATAGAAACAATGATGGCTTCCGACAAAGTGTGATGGGGGAGATTAAAGAGGAGGATAATGAAGACCTAGATTTTCATCATCCCCCACCGAATATCATTGGGCCAGATGAAAATGGCATGAAGAAGATCATGGAATACAAGTTCAATGAGCACAACATTACCTTGATTTCTTCTTTTACATATTTCCCCTTCCTTTACTTTCCCTCCCACTATGTATCACCTCCCTCATATCCTCCCTTATTGACATTTCCATTCCACCCTTACGGTAGTAATAGTAATTTATGGTTTATGTTTACTTTGGATGTTTACGGTGGATGTTTACTTTCTAGATGATTTGTATTATACTTTTTTACCCCTTAAGATAATGCAAGATGTTGAAGTTTTATATTATTTGATGTCTTCCACCAAATTTAATGTAAATGATGATACAAATGATTTGATTGGGTTTCTTTGTTCTTCTAAGAAACATGTTCTCATAAGAGAGTGTCTTTTTCTATCAAGTGTTATTCTATGTTGTTCGGTACTTGATGATTTGGCAGATCTGTGGGGATTAAACCAAATTAAAAAAATTTATTTTTATTGGAAAAAAAAACCTTAAGCTTAAATCTGGTGGAGATGTGTTGTCCACCCTTGATAAGGAGTTTACGTGAGCATAAGTATTCTTATTTTTATTTGTAGGGTTTTACTTGTGATAACCAATGATTTGAGTGTCTATAAACCAACGATAAATTTTCCCAGAATGCGTGAGGATTTCATTACTTTTCCCTTTTCTCAAGATAGGGATGAAATGATTTTGCATGACAGAGTGAGATGCGGGAGCTTGAATAGGAGAATAATGATACACACACATGCCCCACACATTATGATTATGATTAAGGAGAATTAGACAAGCGTTACATATTGCACTCTTTACAGAAATGGGTTATACATTTTAAAACATAATGTTAATGACATTTTAAAACTATTAAAAATGTATTCCAAAGCAACAAATAAATCCTAGTGGCCACTAGCTAGTATAAAATAGAAATAGTGATGGCATCCAAAAATTTGATGGGGGAGCTTAAAGAGGAGGATAATGAAGACCTATGATTTTCATCAGCCACCACCAATATCATTGGGCTAGATGAAAATGGCATGAAGAAGATCATGGAATAAAATTTCAATGAGCATGGCCAGAAGGTGGTTCACACTACTACCACATGCATCCATAAAAGTGGCCAAAGCATGCCTTAACAATTGCACTCTATAGTGCCACAAGTGGTGTAAGTTTGGTGTTGCTTCCAACCAAGAACCCTCAAAAACTTTATAGGCATCTCCTTAGAAGAAATCCTTTGGAGCACCCCCCCCACCCTCTGGATCCAATGCCAATGATTGAAAATCTAGTGGAAATGCATTTTCCATCCTAGATGGCTCCAAGGGTGGTGCGGTAGATTTAATTGATAACACCTTTTTATATAATGTGTGTGATTGTCTCTAGTAATTCAATTTTTATAATGTGTGTTTATCAATCAAGGGTAGCCTTTATTCATAATCTAGCCTTTTTTTTGGTGTTCTTCAGAGTCCCTTATAGTTGTTTCTTTGTTGTTTTTCTAGGCTTGGCCTAGTGTGCTTGTGGCTTTGGGGATTTCTCTCATACCCATTTATTTTGTTGAGAGAATCTTGTATCATGTTGCATTTAATATAATATAATATCCTTTTCATCAAATAATCTAGCCAATGCATGGGAAAATGTTGATGATGTCATCATTTTTTTATTGATCGACCTTCCTCACACGAGTCGAGGGACTATTTAATTAGGTTGTGCTTTCACCTATCCTCACTCATTTTTCACATTTTTGTTTTTTTTTTCCCTTCCCTCTCATGGCATCTACCTATGTTCCTTTCATCCTCTTGCATGAAACAACAAGTGGGAAATGACTTTCATCTCTATTATGTCTTACATATCATCTTCACAATGTCTTCCGCATAGACTCTGAAGATGTTATGACTATGATTGTGAACGTCATTGGGTGTGGATTATCACCAAGAGCATGGAAGAGCTTGTGTAAACTCTAAGATTACATATCTTCATGTTCAATTTCCTAGTGTTGTGTAGATAAAGTAGTGGTCATGGCGGTCATGTCCCATTTCATTTACCCAGACCATCATGTGGGTTTGGTCAAAGCTCTAGAAAAGTATGCCTTCCTTGTCTCTTTGTAAGGTTGAATCCTTTCCATCACCTTTTTGGGTTGACAACATGATTTGTGATGCCCTGGAATTTAAAATTTGGGTCCTACTTCAATTTTTGACTCTTTTCAAAGCATCTGTCGATCCGATGGGGCGTCTATCTCAACATGCCATCCCTAGACTAGTCGCACTTACAAAACCTATCCCACCATTTCTTGATCATGTGGAGTACTTGAATTTTGTTGCTACATGTCCTTTTCCTTTCTCAAGATTATTATTGCAACATTTGGTTGGGTAGAACCCTAGGGTTTCTCTATCATTCCCACTCTTTTTTTGTATTCATGACTCTATGTTTTTTGCAGCCTGATTATTCATGTTACATGTTGGCCTCATTATCTTTTGTACTTGTTTTTAGTTTTTGTATGTATCCTTTCATTGATCAAAACATGGGATACTTGTATGTAATTTTTCCCTAAATTTATTTGACAACAAGTTTTTGTATAATGTGCCCAACTATCTTAATAATGTTTATATGTATAATATGTGTGATTATCTTTAGGAAATTTATAATACAGTAAAGGATTTAAATGATAATAGATATCTTAATATATAAAAAAGTGTACATAACATTTTTATTTCTAGTGAATTCTTATTTTATTAATGTTAATTTACCTCAATAAGCTACACTAGGCATTACCTAGCGAGCGTTAAGTATAAACTCTCTTAATTTGATTTTTAAGGTCATATTATCCTCTCGACTTCAAACTGTCCACTGAAAAAATTGTTCACATCGGTTTAAGGTATATATAGAATTGAAAAAATTTTCAGGCACTTCAACAATCAGTGTGTTCATAGATATCGTGAAAATAATTTTAATTTACAATGAATTATTCTATGAATTTGGGATTCCAATGTGACAAATAATATTACAACAAATTCAAATTCTTCTTAAAATGATTTACCATAATTCTACCTTTAGAAAAGGAGTTTTAATTTATTTCATATCTATATTTAATTACGAAAAGATATCCTCGTGATAAGGGGAGTAGGAGAATTTTAATTGTCATTTAAAGTGTAAGTGTGGGAGGAAAATGTCCATAGTGATTTCATGTCCCTTCTTTGAGGTACAAGGAAGGATGAAAGAAAGGTGACACCGGGGGTTAATGATGAATGACGTTGGACATTTATAACTATTAAGGGGATGTTAATGTTCTTGTAATCTGGTTTATTCCTCTATTGGAATCTAGGTTTATAACTATTAAAGGGATGTTAATGTTCTTGTAATGCGAGTGCCACTAGGGTTTATATTTATTAAGGGAGGTTAATGTTCTTGTAATGTGAGCACCATTGGGGTTTATTCTTCTCTTGGAATTCCTTACAAGTGCATGTGCGGTGTGCATAGTTTATTAAGGGGATGTTAATGTTCTTGTAATCTAGGTTTATTCCTCTCTTGGAATTTAGGTTTATTCCTCTATTAAGGCCAAAGGGATGTTAATGCACATTTACTCCTCTCTAGAATCTAGGATTTATGTTTCTACTTGGTGTATTGGTATTGAAATTGTGTGGTTAGGTCTGTGTAGCATTGAACAATGAGTTTTTCTTTGTGATAGTCTGGTGTTAATAGGAATATGGGGGAAGATTTGGTTTGTACACTAAGCCTTGGATCTCAATGATGTTAAATCTGAGGCTATGGAGGTGTTCAATCGAATGGGATTTTCCCTTTCTTAAATATTTTTGAGGGGTACAATGAGCAGCTCAGTAAGGATTTCGATCGGTGTGGCATCCAACCACAAAATGGATGGGGGTAATGTGGTGCTATGGGGAGTAAAGATTGAATTATCAATCAACATGGTGGCTTATGTTATGGGCATTCCCATGGAAGGACGTGAAGTCTACAAACCCAAAAAGGATCTAGCGGATGAAATGAAGCTATTTCTATGAGGTAAGGAAAAACTCACCCCTCATTTTGTGGGCTTTCTTAGGAATTCCTTACCTCCCCATTCAACGAAGTGGCCCTTAACCTAATCTATTTTTTCACTCTTGAGGGATGCCACAAATGTATCTATGCTTACCATCTTCCCATGCTCAATTTCCTCAAACATGGGCATAGTTTTAGTTTTCCATACTATATACTTTGTTCTCTATGTGCTACCTTAGACCACTACAAAAAAGGAAAAATCAGTATTCCCACATCAAGGTTTTATTATGGCCATTGTGAAAAGATCAATCTTGGATATGGATAAAATGGTTAATGGGGATAGTGTCTTATCAAAATCCCTTGAAGATTATGTTGTGGAAGATGAAACTAATTCTGAGAATGAGGAGTCTAGTGAATACCCTAAGTTAAGTGTAGGGGATGATCAAAATGTGGTTGAAGTTTGAAGTAGTACGGGCCTCCAAGACCTAAAACAAGATGACATGAAGGTGGTGGCTATTAAGAAGGCTAAAAAAGGGGAACCGAGTCAACAGAGGAGGCAGGTTTCATTTGACACCCAAGAAAAGACCCAAATGGAAGTGCTTGGAAAAGGTGGTGTGGAAGAGGGAGTTGATCTTGCTAAATTGGTTATAGACCTTAAAAATGTGAAATGTGACACTCAACTTACTAAAATCACTATCCATTTTATCCTCAATGACTGGCATGCAATGAAGATGAAAGTTGAGGATGTGGCTCAAGTCATAAAGGGTGGCAGTATGGAGGTTCTACAAGAAAAGTGTAAGAATTTAAATAGTGATGTGGATCAGCTTAAGGCTATGCTTCGAACTTCACTAGTGGAGTATTCTCACTATCAAGTGCACTTTACAACACCTTCAAACTCTCGACAAACTAGCTAATGCCTACAAAAATGTGAAGAGCAGGGGACATCGAAGAAGAGGAAAATGGAACTATCTAAAGCTGATGTAACCACTATGGGCACTAACATTGAATCATTGGCTAAGGAATGGGCCACTCTAGTGGCCAACTTGGAGAAAATGAAAAAGTAGTGGTTAATGTTAGGTTTTTGTTTAGTGTTGTTAGTTTGTGTTTTTATTATTGTTAGTTTACTGTATTGGCTGTTAGTTTTGATTCTTTTTGGATCAGACTATATTTTTGTATGGTTTGGTATTGAATATTTCTCTATTTGGGAGCTTTGTTATGTATGGGGTAGGGTCCCCTCAACCCTCTTTTACATAATGTCAAAAAAAAATCTTACTCTCTGAGTGGAATGGTCCACTCTAAGGAAAAAAAAATCTTTTTTTTAAAAATGAAGCAAAATAAACTTAAAAGTAGGCATCTTTCCTTCTTTCTATGGAGTCTTTTACTTATTTCCACTTAACATAAAGAGTTTATCTCACATTTAGTTCAATATTTCTTCAATGTAGACCAAACTCACTTTGGCTCTAACATGCTTCTTATCAAATCATGTGAAAGAAACAAGTACTTGTAAAGTCAATTATTATTTGATTTTCTCTCTATGGTGAGTAGTGTAGTTTTAGATATATGATTCTTAAAGGACTATGATGTGAAAATATATTTACCTATTCTATGAGTTATATTATGGTTCCCCCAACAATCATGATGCCATAATAAAAGAACTGTATTTTAAAATTAACTCATACCAAAATATGTAGCAGATAAAATTAAGTTGTACAAATATGCAACAGATACATAGATGCACTATAAAATTAAGTCATACTAAAATATGTAGCAAATACATACATTTAATTATATTCTCATAGTCTGGATCGATGCCTCTATTAGTTTCTTTAGAATATCTTCAATCATTCTCTAGTTATAGTGAGGTTCAATCACATCATAGTAAATTAACTTAGAAGTGTCTCACATCTCTTGAAATTCATTAGCCTAGTGGTCGCTAGCCTGTATAAAAATGATAAAATATGTCTAAATGAGCATCAAATTTAACACTATGTTGTGGCCTTCATTGCAACCATTGAAGGAAAAGAGAATATGTTCGCTATCCCGTATAAATCATAAACATGTTCTATATATAACATGTCATAAATAATGCCTAACATCAACTAGACCATATAACATAACATAAATAACATAGCATAAATAATGGTTGGTAGCCACTAGCCCTTATAACATAGCATAAATAATTCCCAATGCAGATACTAGCCCTTATAACATAGCATAAATAATGCCCAATAGATGTTAGCCCTTATAACATAGCATAAATAATGCCCAAGCAAATGCTAGCCCTTATAACATAGCATAAATAATGTCCAATGGACGCTAGCCCTTATAACATAGCATAAATAATGCCCAACGGATGCTAGCCCTTATAACATGGCATAAATAATGCCCAACGGATGCTAGACCTTACATAACATAAATAATTCCCAACGGATGCTAGCCCATATAATGGATTCTAATATTTGATTTTTTGGATTCTAATATTTGATTTTTGGATTCCGATATATGGGACTTTGGAGTACATATAATTCTAATATAGGTGATTTAGATTCCAATATATGTGATGTTGGATTCCAATATATGCGATATTGGAATCCAATATGTGCTATTTTGGAATCCAATATGTGTAATTTTGTAGTCTTGATAATTCCAATATTTGACATTTTGGAATCCAAAAATAGCAAGAAAAAATAATGACATACAATATATCTATCTAGCATGTGTAATAAAGTGTGCATGTAATAAGTAAATGTAAGCAAGACTAAGTGTGACCAAGATATGTAATATGTTGTGGATGAGACAGAATGGAATGCAGAGTGAATGATAGGAAAAGTGTATCCCTTGAGTGGATGTGTATGTATGAAATGAGGTGCATTTATATATGCCCCCTCAGTACTCAAAAATGAACCATAGAAAAAGATTACATCATTGGGAAATGGTTTGAATGGTGTACATTAGAAGGATGTGATTGTCAAAATACAAAGCATATAAAGTGTATGAGTGAGTGAGTGTGTGTGGTACGGTCCATATGAGTTGTAGACCCTCGAAGTCAAGTATGGACTATAGAACTAGAGTGTGTCATAAGGTGGTGACTGTAATGTGTATAAGTAGGTGCAAGAAAGATATATTTCCAATGCGTAGGGTAGATGTTGCGTAGAAATAGATGAACGTGCAAGATTTGAAGTGTGTAGTGTGTGAGGTTCATGTGTATAAGATGTGCTTAACTATTAAGTGTGATCCGTGGCATGAGAGTGTTTCATCCGGTAATGACGATAATAATGTATCATGATGTGTATCTTGTCCTGTGAGAGGTGAGATGTGAGATGATGAGAATATAATACACATGTTGATGCTAGAGGGGGGGAATTAAGTGCAATGCCCCCAAGTGTGTGATGATGAATGTGATATCCAATAAAAGTGAAAGATGAGGGTTCTCTACCTGATGCTTGTGGAGATAAAGGCATGTGACCATGATTTAAGTGAGGTGGTATATGAGATAAATGTTGTGAAGGTGAATGAATCCTAAATGCATACAACTGATGAGTAATTATGGAGGTGGTGGACAAATTTGTGGAACAAAACACGAGAGGTTATGGAAACCTATGTGAAGCGAGAACGTGGAGGTGATTAACACCTATGTGAAACATTACATGGAGGTGATGAAAACCTATATGAAGTAAAATGCAAAGGTGATGCATGTCGTGGTGAAGAAATTTTCTGAAAGGTAGGCCTAGACTGATGTGATGGACTGATAGAATGATGGGACCATGTAGGCTCATGCGAATAGGCCGAGATAGGAGTAGATTGTGATGTAGTTTCGAGAGGCCATGGGGACCTAGATGCTCTAGCCAATGAAATGGAAAACTTAAGAGGAGGTTGTGGCCATGGCACAACACCATTGATAGAAATGAATTGCTTATTATGAATTAATTTTAGACATAAGAATTGCATGGAGATGATAGCTTGTGCTGTGGAGAGCTAGGAGAGACCTAAGAGTATGTCACATGCTTTAATTTTGGTGCCACAAAAATGCATAAGCATGGTGAAAGTACCAACAAAGTGACCAAAAGTTTGACAAAGTTGTATGATTTAGGAACTAGATAAGAAATTTGTGATATCGAGATAGCCCATATCAATGATGAGTGTGGTAGAACACATATTGATGTACCACGATGTATCAACTCTAGTGTTATTGATATAAGTGGATCTAATAGAATTAGTAATGTGTAAGCGATCGAGAAAGAATGTAGCGTGATAATCATAATCAAAGAAAATAATGAGTGGTGGGGATGTCTCGGTATGAGCAACTATAAAATAAAGAGCCCCAATATAGGAGGCAATGTTGCATGATATGTATGATTTACCGAGGAGTTAGCCACTTGCTTTTCATGTTTTGCGAGAGGATTGTTAAATATCTTGAGCTTATAATTTTTATTGATAGGTACAGAAGTCATAGGCTCTGGAAGCTTAATTGTATTATTATCAATAAGGTCTTGAATAAGATTGTGAACTTTGAAACAATGATCTATAGGTTGTTGAACAAATCGATGATAGTCGAATTTAAATTTTTTTTTTTATCATTATTACATCCTTTAGGATGAGATGGATCTAAATTGAGTAGAGGAGGAAGTATAATAAGATTGCTTTCGACTAATTGGGGTAGTAGAATATGTGGAGCAACAACAACTTTTTGTATGTTCACTTGGGCAGTTGTCACTGAAGCACTTTAGTGTTAGATATAACATTGAAGGTGAATTTAGCTTTAGTAGGATTTGTAGATGGATTGAAAGAAGATTTGCTTTGAAAGCACATAGAAGATGAGGCTTGTTCCTGATATTTAAGCTTTCGATATATAAGATATTAGTTTTGCGTAGCTTAAGAGTGTGACACAAATGATTGAATGATGGAGATGTTTTAAAGATAACACTCTCATGTAGAGGTGGAAATATAATTTGGACAAATAAATCTTGAAGCTCAAAGTCTACAAGCACATTAGACATCTTAGCTAGGTTATTTTTGTATCGTAAGACATAATTTGCTAGATGTTTGTTAGATCCTTGTTTAAGTGAGTGAGAAAAGCCGATATTGATAGAGAAGTGAGTGAGAAAAGCATTAGCTAGATGCATAAAGGATGTTACGGAGTGGACAAGTAGGTCATAAAACTAATGCATCACATAATATTAAAGGCTTCGAGGAAATATATTAACTAGGAGAAAATGATCATCCGCAAAATCTAGGCATGTTGCATGAAAAGCTCGGAGATGCTCTTGTGGGTAACCATGTCCATTAAAATGGGGAGCTTGTGGATGATGAAATTAGGAGGAAGCGGGTAAGCATAAACGATGGGTGTAAACGAGTGTGCAACAATAAATTGGAATCCAAAGATGGAGATGCATGATAAGTATCCTACTGCAATTTTCAGATTTGAACTTGGAGATCTTGATAAAGGGAGGCTAAATCAGAGTGTAAGTGGAAGAAAATTTCCACGTGTGAGAAATCAAAGGTGGAGTGAAATGATTGGTGGGAGAAGGAATAGAAATGGGAATAGTAAAATTAGGTAGAAGGATTGAAGCATGAGGTTGAGTAGCAATAAAAGTGGGGATAATGAAAAAATCATTAAGCTCTGCGAGATTGGTGGTTTCCTCATAAGCAAAAAATAAAAGAAAGTCTAGTTCATTAAGGTCCAGTAAGGTGGGATTTAATGAATTTTCCATAAGATTGAGCCATAGTGATAAGAGGATAAGATCCCTAAAGAGAAGGTGGAGTCAAGAGACGGGTTCACTAAATGGTTAACAAAATATAGGAAACATATGCCTAAATATATATTCAAGATAACACTAAACAAATAAACAATTATGTAAATAAATAAACCCTAGAAAATTAAGCTAGTAAATATGAAACCCTAGTTGCAAAGAGGAGGAAAGAAGACTTTTCTTATTCACAACCAAATCTGAATTGTGATGAAATGATGACTAGGTGAGAAAAGAGGGAGAAGTGTCACACATAACCTCAGAAAACTATGTGAGCTGAAGATCTTCCTAGACCGAGGTTCCCGAAAATAGGCGGGGAACTTGTGGGCACCCTAGACTGTTCTAGGCACTGTAACTACTCAAACACTCAAGAAACCTCCTTTACAGGGTCATGAGATGTTTTTTGTCCTTCACTCCTTGTTGCCTATGTGTCACACAATGATTTTCAATGTCGCTGATAACCTATAATGAAATATTGACTTGAAAAACCCTCAAGAATGCATAAAATCCCAAAAATAAAAGAATGAAAATGAGGGGTTGGAGTTTCCTCGGATGTCAAATGGATGAACTTATGACTTAGTGCTACACTACATTTTAGACCCAATATATTTCTAGGTGTGTGTATGAGTAATTGTGCCTTGAGTGGCTCTTGTGCGTGTCACACTTGATAACGAGAAAATAACTAGATGTAAGAAAATGTAATAGATGTGTGCATGGAATAAAATGAAATTACCCTCATATGAATTGTATGCAGGGAATGCAATCCCTTTCCCTTGTGTGGATGCTTGATCACATAACTTTATATTTATAAGATTCCCTTGCTTGAATTTTGTAATTAACCCCAAAAAGGCCGACTACCAAAAAGATAATATGCTCAAATGGCTAGAAAGGACCCAAAAGATGTGAACAAAGTGTAAGGAGGTTAGGGGCACCTAGAGGGGATGGGGGCACTGATATTGGCATTTTGGCTAGGATTTGGTGTTCGGGATGAGAAATGCTGAGGTATGAAAAGAAAGACTGAGCTAGAAAGAGTGTAAGACCAAAAGTGACAACATAAAGAAAGAAAAGATGACCAAGGACATGTGTTAATTAGTATTTTCTTACTTAGGAATTATATGAATAGTACTATGCAATCAGGACTAGATAATTACCCAAAGTGTGTGATTTTGTGTCTACACCCACTCACAAGGATTTTTTCTACAAAAAGATATTTTTCACCTACAAATGTTTCCAATCATCTTCTTGCATATCACAAACACATACATGATCCATAGAATTACCATTATGGGCAATATGACATTAGATTGTTGAAAAGCTTATCAAAAATAATTTACTATGAATAACCTAGGTGTGGTGGCACATCACTCACCCTGAGGTGAGAACTCACCCAAAGCACACAAAGGCACTAGGTCCCTCATTAGAGTTGCTTATACATAATGTTAGCATGATGGTGAATATATATATCTAGATTCATTATCAATAGTAAACAACACACAGTGCATAAACTAGATCTAGTTCTTAGAATAGATATAGAATGAACTAAATAATGACTATAACAAGATTTACCATGCAAGAACCGATTATCTCAATTTCAACACCATTATCCAGCCAATATGAACCATTGTATTAAGTCTTCAGTAAAACAAAAATATTCTTACATTACATAAGTATCTCCATGAGTCATACGTGTGACAAAACCAACAACATAACTCTACCATCGTTTTCATATACTAACTCGTGTAAATTAATACATACATACATACATACATACATATACATATACATATACATATACATATACATATGTATGTATGTATGTATTGATTTAAAGGTGTCTATATATATATATAGTGGGGATTTTCCCTTCACCGCCAATTCTCAAAATAGGTCACATGCTAATAATAACAATACACCTTTACAATAGGATGCACAACATGTAAGTGCTCTAACAATAGACTTCCTATAGTTAACTCTGAGTAGAAATCCTATTATTAGCCTAAACTATGCATGGCGCTCAACTATCGCTTGTTCCCAAAATACCATTGTGTGGACTGCAAGTCTTCATGTCTTTGTGTGCTCAACACGCTAACTCAAAAAATAGCCCTTATAAAAATTGGCTAATTCCCGATCCTATCAAAGCATCGCACGCTCTTCCAAAGCACCCTACATTCACGTGCCCAACACTTAGGCCATTTTTTTCCACTCAACATCACCCCACACTAGAGTACATTGCCATCTTGGTAATGGGTAATCACCTTGTCGCTCCAAAGAATATAGGATAAATGAAAGAAAGAATAAGGAATAAAAAATATGGTGAGCCGCTTTATTTTTACCCTTCTCATCTTTTGACAAAATGAATTATGGATATTCACTTTGTATTTCTCCCTCAAACTCATACCATTCCTTAAGCATTGCATTGGTATTATCAGGGATGTCCACAACAATGTCATCTAACTCATCCATAGTCATGCTACTACCTTCACTTTTCAAAATTTTAAGGATGTTGGTCATACCTGAGACCATCCCTTCCATGACATCCACCTTCATGGAAATGAGATTCCCAATGCCCTTGATCTGATCCATATGTTATTTCCTCACAACATCCAATGTGCCACACTTTGTTTCTAGCAAGGTAACTCATTATGTGTGCCCAAGTGTTTCATCTTTTTCCTCCTATAGAACTTCATTCTCCTCTACCTTTTTCCTTGACTCGTATCAAGTTATCGAGCACTTTGTACACATGGTCAATACTGTATCTTCCTTCTTCATTTAATATTTTAAGGCTTGTAAAACTACCTCGTAGCTGGATATCTTTCTTATAATAGAAGCCTTGACCCTTGATGCTTCTTCCACAACATCCTTTTTCTTAGGGAGGTGTGTAAGTCCCTCCTCAAGAAGTAGGTGAAATGTCATGTGCGAGATAGTGTAACTATGAATTGAAGTCTTGAGGCACCTTCTCTTAAAAATTGGGTCTCTTCTAAAAAATCTCATTTGCGATTTACTCCACCATATTTTTAACATTTTGGGCCTTAGCTACTGACATTATCTCACTCCTGAGTGAGACACTTGATCTATGTTTCTTTTTCCATCTTATCATCTAATAACACCTGTATTTTTACCACCTTATCAATATTTTGGCGTGCTAATTCTATTGACACTTTGACCAATGTGTTACCCACTTGTTTGTCTGAAAACTGTGTTAGCCTAATAGTCACAAGGCATGTGTAAGGCACCTTCCTCATCTTATTTGAACTACATGCCTCCTCACATACATAAAAATTAGGATCATCCATGTGAGTCTACATACTCTAGGATAGTTTTCGAGTGCATGTGTTGGCCATTTCTAGGTCCATCTAATCCCAACCATATAACTAATTATTTGGCAGATTACTCTAGAAGTGGGTGCGAATAATTTTAAAGGGTCATCCATATAACCCAATTTTTGAGTACCTGCTACTTCTTCCTCATCATGCCCACCTGCATGCTCACCAACATCCTCATGAGTAGCCATGCCCTCATCTTGTGGTATTACCATGCCTCGTTATAAGATCCTTGCATATAGTAAATCAATAAATTACAAAAGATAACACAACACAAGATATATGGGGGCAAAAATGTCCTAATATGCAATATATTTAGAATAATACCCTTAAGCTAGGGCAACACCACACAATGCTCCTTAAGGAAGGAGTAACTCCACAATCTCCCGGATGGGAATCCACTTCGAGGGGGACACCTCCAATATACCTCTACCAAGTAGAAGAATCAACTCATACATCCATTACCTCCTTAGAATGATACTCACATCCTTTAAATAGGATGGGTAACACATAATCCCAATGTAGGCCGACTCATTACCCAATATAAATAATTCCTATGTGAGCCCATATAACTAACTAAGGGGATGTGTGCCACATGTTGGCATCTTCATCAACCCATATACATTATAATATTATATCCCATGTGAACTCATACATATAACTAAGGGGATGTGTGTCACATTCGGCATCTCCATCAACGCATATGTATTATATTACCATATCCCAAGGTACATAGCATTGCCTCCCTCTTTGACATGTTTCATCCTTGAAACATAAGAAGAAGCCATATAATGAGTGTGCTTTAAATTATTACACACTTTTTGCCATGCTCGATCATCCAACCACCCATATGAAATCCTAGTGGGTGATGCTACTTGAAACCTGATTCCATATTCCATTGTGCTCATACGATTCCATCCTGGTATATATGTGTTCCTCCTCGGAATCCATGCATATCCATAATGATTATTCATGTAATTCCATGTTATACAATTGTTGTTCCATTGATTCCATGTATAGCCAAAATTATTACTCCTCCAATTCCCTGTATATCCATATAGATTGCGGACCTCATGTTTCTTAGTATGTCTCCATGATTTTTTCCTCTCATAATGATGTGGGTGTCTATATGGTTCAACCTTAATATGCTCAACCTTATCAATCTTTTCCTCTTTTTCCTCTTCCAAATTGTTTGTTATTTCTTTTTTCTCTTGAGTAGAGAAATTATTTTTGAATTTTTCATCATGTTCTTCATCCTCTCCTTCTGATTCATCCTTATTCCCTTCTTCACCATCTTCAAATTCATCTTTGTGATCCAATTTTACATTACTTTTTTCCTTGCTAAGTGTAATATCTTGCAATGTAATTTTATTTCGCTTGTACCATACTTTCATGAATTTATTTTGCACATTAATTTTAATTTTTCCCAATGTCTCTAACCAAGGATATCTGAGAATAATATCCATACCATCCATATCTAAAGCATAAAAATCTGAATTTAAAACATCTTTATCCATAGAAAGCTTTAAATCTTCAAAAACCCGAATCTGCTTACCATCCATTTGAGATTCCTTGATTTTCTTTTCTTGCACATGTAGATTTTGAGCTACATCCATATTGATGAAGTTAGATTTACTACTAGGGTTTATGGAAACAATTATCGCTTTTTTCTTTGAATACACCCTTCGAACTGAAATATTAAAGCTTCCTTCTTTGGAGATGCACTATCATGTGTAACAACTTCATCATCAACATTTTCTTTTTCTTCTTCTTCTTCTTCTTCTTCTATTGTTTCGCTTTCTTATTTTTCTTTTATTGTTGTTTCTTCTTCTTCTTCTTCTTTAAAAAAATTATGTTTCTTTTTTGTTTCCCATCTAGCTAAGAAAATATTCTCCATTTCCTCCCAATCCCAATCCAATAGATCTATATCCAAATAAGAATACCGATGTCACGCTTTCCCACCAAGATGAAGATAAAAACTAACCCATACTAAACATTCTTCAAAATACATTTGTTTAAATTGTATCCACCATTTTTTTGCATTAATTTTCCCATTACCATAGAAAATTGGTATATCCATGATTTATAAAAATTAGGGTTTCACAAAATTACTCCTTTGACTAATATTTGACCTGATGATTTCGTTAATCATTCAACCTCAAATCTAAAACCACAAAGAAGTAACCCCTACTAAAATTTTGAGAGATTTCCGAATATGTAAAATAATCAAAGAAAGACAGAAAATTGCAACTTGTAGGCTGTTTTATGTAAAACCCTAAAAATCTCAATATCTTCTTCAAAATAGATCCAAAAATTCTGAAATTTTTACCATAGATTTATGAAGGAATTAAAAATTCTGAAACAATTTAGAAAATTAATTCCAAAAATACAACTTGTGAAACAAATTTAGAGAAACCCTAAAAATGCAATAACTTCCACAAAACACCTCAAACATTTCTGAAATTTAGACTGTAGCTTTATGAAACCCTTTCACAACTGTGGTAAAAATTTGAGAAAATATTCATAGCCATTTCCAAAATATAGCCGAATCACTAAAATTAGGGTTTGAACCCAATGTTTTTTACTGAAATCGATGCTCTGATACCACTTGATAAGATCCTTGCATATAATAAATCAATAAATTGTAGAAGATAACACAAAAAAAGATATATGGGGGCCAAAATGCCCTAATATGCAATATATTCAGAATAATACCCTTAAGGTAGGGCAACACCATACAATGCTCCTTAAGGAAGGAGTAACTCCACAATCTCCCAATATGGGAATCCACTTCGAGGGGGACACCTCTAACATACCTATACCAAGTAGAAGAATCAACTCATACATCCATTACCTCCTCATAATGATAATCAAATCCTTTAAATACTATGGGTAACACATAATCCCAATGTAGGCCGACTCATTACCCAATATAACTAATTCCTATGTGAGCCCATATAGCTAACTAAAGGGATGTGTGCCACATGTCGGCATCTCCATCAACCCATTTACATTATAATATAATATCCCATGTGAACTCATATATATAACTAAGGGGATGTGTGTCACATGTTGGCATCTCCATCAATGCATATGTATTATTACCATATCCCAAGGTACATAGCAGCTTGTATCCTATTGTATACTACCTTCAAATCCCGATTCACTTCCCATTCATCCTTTCCTTCCTTCTCTGTGGGGCACAATATAACTTCTATGTCTCCATTGACCATGTTATCTCCTTCACCGAACACCATTCATGAATACTTATGCTTGGGTCTATAGTCTCGTAGACTACATGCTCACCAATATCTTCATCTTCCTACATTTCCACACTGGGGGTGGCCTCTGCTCTATGCCCACCCATACTTGGAGTTTCCTCTTCTTCCTACATGCTTGGTGTAGGGATTCCTCCTCACTATCTTTAATAGGAACATACTTCCTATGCTTTCTCCTTTCTTCCCCCTCATCCTTCACAGGAGTCACATGTGGTGATCTCCTTACTGGCTGTGAAGTCCCTATGCTAGTGTCTTTGGATGTGTGTCTTTTCAAGAACTCTCCTAGTATGCATAAGTCTGATGATGTCTTCTATTTCTTCCTGATCGAGGATGTTTTCTAGTCATGTAGGCATTGGATCCTCTTGAGTAGGGGGCGAATATGTAAAATTCCTTGAAGTCCCTACTATCTTCCCCTTCTTCAGAGGTCCTGGAACTACCATATTTGCACCCTTCACAATTTTTCCATCCTTGAACCTTTGCCTCATATATATATATATATTATATATATACGCATGCTAGTTCAATCTTCCCCATGGCCAAACTCTCCTGGTGTGATGTCCACATTGCCTGATTCCATGGTTTCCACATAGGCCTCTTTCCCTACCATACATATGTCTTGTGTAGAATGTGAATATATGTGTCCACCTTGTCTGCGTATCAAACTGGAGTTGGCGCACGTCATGGAAGTTGTTTACAAAATATTTAAAATATCTTGTGGTAAATGCAAGGAAACTTACACCAGGGGCCCTTATCTCCAAACTTCTTATGGAAGTGCCCCAAGATTAAATGTTGGTAAACCACAAATTTAGCCTCTCCTTCCAACACCTTTTGAAATTCACGTGAAATGCGCCATTCTCCCTCAAATGTCCTATGTAGTCTCCTGAACCACTTATCTAGGTGCTCCTTGTATGTCTTATAATTATTCCCCCCTAGAGTGTACTTCACATATTTATTTGTAGGGGACTTATCCTCCAATGGAAACTCCAATATATTCTCCCTAGGTCCGTCGGGTACTCCAATTTCACTAAATACAATCAATAATAGAATTACGCCCGTAATCTTCTCACCTTTATCTGCTTGGATGCACGCCTCATTCACTAATCTTTTAGAGATGTACCTAACAATGTTGTAATATGTCTTGTTGACCATTTTGTGCACTATATGCAAGGAGCGCATATTCACCTTATTTCATCACTTAGTGGCACACAGCTTTTCTCCCGCTAAGCACGCTACAACTCTTATGGCCATGTCTGTAATATTGATGACCTTGAAGACTCGACACCCCTTCTTATACTGATGTAGATCTACCGTTGCATCAATGCACTCTTCATCTTATAGGTCTACAATGATCTCTAAGCCCAAGTCGCGTAACCTGTCACCTTCCCAATCAACTTATTAGTGATCCTCATTCTACTACCCGGGAAGTAGAAAGAGTCTTCATGGATGTGGAAAAAACCAACAACATAAATCTACCATCATTTTCATATACTAACCCATGCAAATATAAAGGCACATGGCTATTATTAGCATGCGACCTATTTTGAGAAGTACACAGTTAGCATGAAGGCAGTCCCATCCCTATATATATATATATATATATATATAGGGATGGGACTTGCCTTCATAGCCCGTGTACTTCTCAAAATAGGTCGCATGCTAATAATAGCCATGTGCCTTTACAATAGGATGCACAAATTGCAGGTGCTCTAACAATAGACTTCCTATAGTTATCTTTGAGTATAAATCCTTTTATTAGCCTAAACTATACATGGCACTCATCATTACTTGTTCCAAAAATACCATTGTGTGGACTGCAAGTCTTAATGACTTTGTGTGCTCAAAGACGCTAACTCCAAAATAGACCTTATCGAAAAATGACTAAGTCTCGATCCTATCAAAGCATCACGCACTCTTCCAAAGGCCCTACATTCGCGCACCCAACATTTAGGCCATTTTTTTCTCGCTTAACAATGACAATAGATTGTTCAAGATATTGTTGGTTTCAGATTTAATCTCCTTCAAAGGCCGAGTAACATCATGGATCCGATAGGACACTCGTGAGGTAGATAGATGGTTATGTGTGTTGTTTTGTGTAGGGAAATGATCTATCCGATTTAACGCCTCGTGATTTCATTACTATTGTTAAAGGAATGATATGACAAATGGTTTTATCCTTTATTGCTGGAACCATTGTATATCAAAAATTTAATGGAAATTTGATGTGAATGTGTAATCACATTATCATGAATAAGCTAAGGATGATCTCCTTAGATGTGAACCTCCCTAATCCGGGGTCTATCTTAGTGATGAACGGTTTTCGTTAAGGTGACATTACGTCATTTGTAATGTGGTATATCATTAAATACTTGGTGTAAATTTAAGCCTCAAAAGTGATTTGTGATGTTATTGCTTATCTCTATTAAATTGTTAACCGACCCTACGATAGTCTACCCCACATGGTGGCTAATACTAGCATGGTCGTATTTTCTTGGAGGAAGGATTACAGGTCATTAGTCAAGGAATTAATTATTTAAATTGAAGACTTCAATCCCTCGAAGCATACTCAAGAAACTCAATTGATCAATGCCAAAATTATAATGGTTTTGTGTATATATATATAAATATATATACCTACACACACATATTTCAAAAGGGTTTTGCAAGTTAAAATTTTTTAAACAACTATTACCGGAGATGTACTAACTTGTGTAATCAGGGAATATCAATCTAATCTTGAGTTATGGTTCTTAACCTAACATGAGAACTTATTGTTTGAAAAGTTAGAGTTGATATAACTTTGGCTATTCGAAAAGATATATAAACATATTAAATTTTGTTAAGTCCTAAGTCATGAAAAGTAGAACACCAAACTGTTATTTTATGGGATATTATTTGACCCCTTGATTTTTATAATCTAAAGTTTTAAAATTAATTCAGGTGGTGAGTTGGCACCCCACCACTAGTACATCTGCATAGAATTATTTATTGTTTTATTTAATTTTCCCTACCAATTAAGTTGTTCGGAAAGGATTTTTGGTTAACTAAAACTATAGGTGCTTTGCATGGCATGCATATGGAATCTTACCAAATTTTGAAGCTAAAGATAGTTGGCTTGAAAGACTTGGTGGTAAGCTCCAACCGCTGCATTAATGTCATTTATTAAGCAATAAAATTCCACCTTCCTCGGGGAATGCGTGGACGGATTGGGGAAGATAAGGAGGTTTTGGTATTGAATCATTCTCTTACAAGAAATTCACATAATCTTTGCATGCAAAGAAATTTGGAACTATGTGTTTTTGAGTTGCATTGTGAAAACATCAGTTGAGTTGATTATATAGTGGGTTCCCAGACTCATTAAACATTGAGGAAGCATTGCTATCTGTTAATAAAAGGGATTCACTTCAAGGGTTTAGGGATTTTTCTAAGGAATCGTGAAAGCTTTGCAAGGAAAGAAAATACAGGCGTAATAGGCATGATACACTCTGAACTCATCATAATATTTTTCTCTATTTAACAATTTCACAAAAAGAACTTGTTTTGATTGAAACTTTGTGTTCATAATTTCAGTAGTGAAGAATCAATTTATTCATACTTCTGTAGAGTATGTTTTACCTTTGATTTGTGATGAATTCTGTTTGGAAATAAATTAATGGTTGTAGACTTTAATGTGATTTATTGTTGCTTTGAAATAACGTATTCCATGGGTTTAATGAGTGTTGCAGCTATATTCGTCATTGATTTTTGGCTTGATAGGCCTGTATTGTCTTGAATTATTATTTAAGTTGAGAATTTAATAAGTAACCAACCATAGAAAACCTTGCTTAAATTTTTACCCATCCTTTATGGGGTTGTATAGATTTTGTAAGACATTGTGGAATACTCAAAACTGGTGTGTTTGGGGTTTTGGCTATAGATGACTTTCCTTATCCTGGTAACCGTTAGATTTACAAAACTGGGTTTGTTTCTTTTTAAAGAAAACAATTCTGGTGGGTTAGTATTGTAGGAGGTATCGTTAATGCTTAGTCGACCTGGTTTTATTTTGAGTAAGTAATTGTGCGAGGATAAACAGTTGTATTTAATAATAATATCTAGATGCAGATAATGAGGGCAACTGCAGTAAAATACTAAGTTTGATCTTGAACCCTTGAATGTGTATCCTTGAATGACTTTAATGATTTATCCTTGAGCTACGTATGATGGCTTGACAGAATGCCGAGTCTCCTAACAACTAACTGAAGTAATTTGTTGGCAATCTAGTTTTAGCTGGTTACTCATTAGGTTGAGGTGCTCGGGTTTAATCCACTCTGTTTATTTGTATTGATCTTCATTTTTATTCTTCTAAACTCTGATAGTATTCAACTCTTTCCAAGTTCAGTATAGGATGTGGAATTATTATGTTCTAAGATTGGCTCCTCTTAGAGATAAATTCTACCTCACTTAGCACTCAAATGCTTTTATAATCCTTCTGTAACTAGAAATTTGTTGTGCTCCTGTGAAAATATTGTAGCTAGCCCAAGGTCTAAGTCATTTATTTTATCTCTTTGACTTCCTTAAAAGCTTGGTTGTTCTACCCGCAATGTTATGTTTAGCTCAAAAGAAAAGTCAATTATGACTAAGAACCTTCTCCTTCTTGAAATATATACAGCCTACTACTATTTTAAGGAAATAATCCTAAATAGTTGAACTATCCTCTTAGAGGCTTTGCATTATATCTTGTGGTCGAAAAGAGTTGAACAATTCTTTTTATTGGGTTCTAATATCTAAACAAATAGGAATTTTTTTAAGTTGTGTTTGATTTTGGAGATCTGCACGCTCTCGACTATGATTGCAGATTTTGTTGATACCCTTCTTCTTGGATTTAAAAATTTGTACTAAAGATTTGATGATTACTATGTCTAGTACTGATCTACCATTTACATAGTTGTTAGAAGGTTTGGGAAAATGATTTGGAATAGTTCCATGAGTCTAGTTGATTTCTTGATGAGTCTGTTTAGTTTTATCTTAAGCTGGTTTTATGTCTCTTATGGTTAAAATTTCTTCATCATGCATGATATGATATTAAAGTTGATTAAGATAGAAATCCTCTTGGCTTCTAGAGTGTTAAAAAAATTGGGTGTTATTACTCCTTTGCTGTAACCGATGCAGAGAAAAGCTCGATTGAATTGATGACCTTACTTTGATTTTTAGTTGAAAAACAGGATGTGTTGAGTTTTAGTTGAAACCCACTTAAGGTCACAATCTTTTAAGTAACATTCTCCTCATAAAGATATATCCGGTTTATTATCTAACCAAGATCTTATGGAGTGATACATCCTTGACGGGTATAAGTTCATGTATATGATTGAGTGTTATGCTTGTTCGCTGAAAATTTAACTCCTTAACTCTTATCATGTTGTATTTCATTCTTCCTTAGGGATTACAAAGTTCTCATGACATCTAAAAATCTCTTATTGATTTCTTTTGGTTTGTGTCATGAATAATTTGGTATGCTCTAACCTTGTTCGATGGAATGGGTTAGTAGAACTTTTCATTGCTATGATAGAGCCTTTCACTCAAAGTGAGGAGTAATGAAACCTTTCATTTGAATTTTGTCATGAGAAAATTCATGCGATAATGAATTCCAAATTGGGCTAATTGGTTTAATTACGGTCATGTTATCATGACTCATTTTCGTTAAAACAACTTAAAATGATTTAGTAATTATTCGATATTAATATGATGATAACCAGGCCGAAGAAAGGAATTATGTTCTCTTTCTAGTCTTGGAATGTTCAATAAATGCTTAAGTCAAGGAAAGTTTTGGTTATGTAATCTGTCACTCAAATTTTACCTGTTTTCTATATGGCAAGATGCCATGAATGCTCTCTCTCACCCTTGAGGTTAATCACTCTAATATCGTATTTTTTAACTAAATACTCTTGATGTCTTGGTATTATTTCTTGGACCTTAGGAGACCTTATGGGTGTATGAAATCCTTGTTGGATCTGTTGAGAAGAGTTGAGAGATGGAAGATTGTGATTCTTTATATATATTTTTGGTTACTTAATTGTTGAGTAAAATGATTTTAGGCATGCAAGTATGGGATTGCATGAGTGAAATCTAGATACTCTTATACGGTAGTCTTTTGAATACTTATGATTCTCATGTGTCTTAAATTTAGATGATTGTTTCTGAGGGACTGAAATAGTTGTATTGAAATGTAAGTCTGAAATTGATTTCTTTCATGGCTCATTAAATTGCTTGCTCTTGGCATGTTATAGAAAGAATTTTTATCTTCTTAAGTTCAGTAATATTGATCCATAAAAATAATATGAGTTCTTTTTATGAAATAATTAAGTAAAGCATGTCATTATGATGAGTTGGTGCTTATCATGCTCAGTTCTTGTGAACTGACTCGTGCTAACAATTTTGTAGATAAACGTAGAGAAGGAAGGGTGAAGTATTTAGTTTTGTATATTATTTTGATCGAGGAAAGTTTGAAGATATGATTGACTTGAATGTTCTTAAATGAAATACTTCTCCTTGGAAATGGGAAAGGCCTTGCTACTGAATATAATTGTTTTATTCATTTAAATGAAAGATATTGGTCATGCTTATAGACATGAGTTGTACTTATCTCTTAGAAGGAATTAAAGGAAGATTACCAGTTGTAATATATTGTATTATAAGAGAGTAATTGGAAAATGATGTGTTATGAGTTGGAAATCTATCAAGATAGGTATTTAGTGTATTCAATACTATTGTAACAAACATTAGTATAAATTAAATAGTAAGAGATACACACAACATACATGTGAATGCTAGGGAACATATAAGGAACTAAGGGTGGAATGTTTCCTAAGAATATCATGTTCTAACAAACCATACGTTAAGCATACTTGGAAATAGTTGAGGTTGCTAATGGATAACTGCCTCATTATAAAGTGCAATATATCAACCTACTTGTAAAGTTGTGTTAAGTTCTCCAAAGGTTTTGTATAGAATGTACTCAACCAATAAAAGATATCTAGAAGTAATATTGTCTAATCTTAATGGCCGCTGCTAAGAAAGTAGCGGATTATCATGAAACCATGGAAAGGTTATGATAATCAGGTACTTCTGTGCTATGGCTATTTTATAAACTCAGGTTATACTAACTCTTATCAAAGATATAATAATTTAATATTGATTTCTAAGTGAAATCAACTCTAAGTCCTATACAAGGACAATACACATAAGCAACAAGAGAAAGGGATTATGGTAATCTAACATGAAAATATATTGAGTATGGTTTCACTATTTGGGAATTGCATAGTTGCATCAAATTGTGTTATGAAATATTTTTCTCAAGGAGATGAAATGTTTTCAATTAGGGGCTATCCCATGATGCATCATTATGAACACATAAGCATGTCGAATACAATGGAAGTAAGATGGGAACATGCTTACTAAGTTAAAAGAACATAGCATTTGAATTTTATCCCTAGTCAATACTATAATTATCTCTAAAGAGAATTAGAGAGTGATATTTTAAAAGGATATGATAGGGAAAGATAAATGGGCAAGTGGTTCATCAAATCTACCATATCGGATACCCCAGATATATCTTACTTGTTGGAGATAGTAAAATAAATGAACACTCTTTACTGAGTTGCAATTAAGTAAAGTGATGTGCTTAAACTGAAAGGATGGTTGGCATTGATAGCCTATGGCACTTAATTCAAGGAATGAATCATACCTAAATACTTAGCTTCATATAAGTACATATCCCTAGAATATGAAATAAGGAACATGAGCCTAAATGTTAAAGTGGGATAATTTTTGAAACTGTAATAATGATCATAGACCTTGATAGTATCATTTCTATCAATGGTTAACATGGGTATGAGATATTGAAAGGTAATTAAGTGTTATAGAGATTGGGGGTCCTGGGATCAACTCAATCCGGACCTTAGGTATGACCCATTCATGGAGAAGGTGTTGTAAGTCCTAGGCTATTCTTTAATGATTACCTTGAAAACATTAAACACCATGCACCAATATAGGATTCTAGGCGGGTGAACTCACTGCATATACTACACAGTCGTATCCCTATGGTGATGATTGTCACCATTAGGATACTTCCATTTAGCATCTGTAATGAGTTGTCTCATCAAGAGACTGGATTGTAGTATGGTGTTGTCCTAAGTACAAACCTTGATAGAGTTACAAGACAGATTGGACCTCCTGAGGTACGCACCCTTATATCAACCTATGATGGCTACGGGAAGAGATGTGGGTGAGTAACAAGGTGAATTGTTACGAGAAAACTTTATTTCCCATAGGCATCACATGATGACATAGAGGTTTGTCTTTGTTTAGGTTAAACTGGTTTGTACCTTATTCAAGGCTTGTAGCTGTTTACAATATTTAAGTTGTGAATCCATATAACTGAATAAGTGATTAAGGTGAAATGAAAATTTCCTTATGACGAGTGTGTCATTGTGGAATTGAGCATGGCATACATGACTCAAAAACTTTACGCAAAGTGGTGTAAGATAATCGATTACATCACAAGATTTCCCTTTAACCTAAGTTGTCGGATGCCTGTGGATTTCATAGGTGGAACCCAAGTAGACACATAGGAGCATTCTCTTATATATCATACCTTGACAAAGGAGAACCAAAGGATACATTTCATGTAAGGATTTGAATAGAGTATTGAGGAAGAATGAGTAGGTTCAGTATTCTCTCATATAGCTGCACATGGTTCATGAAGGTTAACGGAAATGGATTGCATTAAGGTTTATGTAGATTTAAATATATGGGTATTTAAATAAGCTGCATAAAGTAAAAAATAATAATTCTAGAGACGAAGTGACAAAAGTGGATGTTACACTGAATTTTTAGCACTTAGGCTTTGAAAGAGTGGGTAGCACCTCAAAAAGGATGTGGTCTTATCCTAACTATTTTAGGTTGTGCCTTTCAACTAAGGTAAGAGAACCTATTTTGTAACCTCTGATTATTGAAGGGTGCTGGTAAATCCTTCTTGTGCATAAATTGTATAGAGAAGACCTTGGGGAAAATATGATCAACACACCAAATCTGACTCTCACAAGTTGTCACTTCTAAATTATGGGGATATTTTCAACACAAGCCAAAGGTTACTAAAGACTTTTGGAATCCTGATCTGCATTACTGTATACTTTAGTAAATGGATTTTGTTCTTCTCGGATATACAAAGCAAGACAGGGTTATTTCTAGGTAGGATTGGTTATTTGAAATAATTTTTGGTGGGAGATCAACAAGATAGATTGGAATTTTCCAAATCCTTGAGAAACTTCACAACAAATGGAGAACTTAGTAAATGTGAAAAGATTCAAACTAGTTAAAACATTCATTCAACTAAAAGGTGTGCATCAATGGAGGCCCATACATGCACTTTTTCACACAATATTTGAGATTCTAGTATGAAGGCTCAATTTCTAACACCTAATAAAAAATCAAAATCTAAGATTAGTCCTAGATGAGGTACACCCAAAGGCTTACAAACAGTCTCTATCAACAGATGAAAGAAAAGTGATTTTAAATCATTTATTTCATTCCTAGATGAAATCTCTTCTAAAAATGAAATTGCAGATGCCACTAAACTATCACAAGGATTGAGGTCTGTGTGATTCAAAGAGATTTTGATACAAGATTGCAATAGGAACAAGAAAAACTACTTGTAGACATTCTGAAAGTGAAATAAACACAAAATTTTCCAGAGATTTAACACAAATTAATTCCAAAATTTATCATATTCATCAACAGGGGAGAGTTATTTAAACAATCTCAGAGCTTGTTGATGGCTATACACTTGTAACCAACTCAACATGAATGAAAATCTAACACAGAGGAAGTTAACTTGGTTTCTCAGAGGATGAGATTTTCTCAAAATTTTCTTGTGAAAATGAACTCGACCATTTGCAAGAGTAATCTCATTGCATTTATAATACACCCTTTTAAATCCAATTTCCCCCAAAAGAGGAATATTCGAAGCACCTTTGTTGCACATATCGATCATGATTTAATTCAAGACTCACAAAAAGGTTGCCAGGGGTTTCCAAAAAGGTGAATCATTACAAATATTTGCATCATTGTTTTAATGGGAGGCATATTATTCATTCTTAGTGCCTGCAACATCTTTTCCCCTCAAAAGAGAAGAATATTCGAGGGGCCTTTGCTTGTTACCAATTTGTTTCAGACAAACATTTAACAAATTCAGATCCAAAATATGCCAGGTGGACCAACTGTGAATAGATCACATTTCTTGGGTCCTTTTCTATTGACTAGGATGCCATGCCACAACTTCTCAGGAGTCCCTTTAATCATTCTGATTCTGTCATGTGAGAAATTCCCTTTTAATCATCTCTAAGAGCCTCTCGCATGTAGCTGGTCTTGATAGGTCATCCATTTTTTCTCTCGGGAAACGCCTTTTTCACCTTTCACGCCTTTACCTTCATCATTTCGTCCCTCTTCCTTCCTTTTCCTCTGAAATTTTATCCTGTAACTTTTGGATCTGGCGTTTTGCTTCCTTGCACGATCCCGAGAAAAAATCCTCCTCAAAAGTATTTTAATTTACAAATTGATCTCCCAAATTGATACAATTGAACCTTGCAGGCCAAAACGACACAAATTTTCTAAAAATTTGATGAATAATGATACAAAGATGCATTTCCAAACATCCTGGACCTTCAATGGTGGCAAAATCAGATGAAATGCACACCTATAGTTGATCCTGCATTTCAACTTTTAATCTGAGCCCTCCACATGGAAAAATGCGATTGGAAATGGGTATGGGGCACCTTTTGTCATTTAAATTTTTTAGAAAAAGGTAAAATGTTGTCATTTTTCTCCACCCTCCACCCTCGTAAAATGGGCTTGATACACATCCCAATGTGGTTCCCAGAGGAACCGCATGACTTGATTGTGCTATTTTACCTCGTTTTTGGAAAAAGTAAAATTTTCCAAATTTTCCCCGCAGCTCTGCCCTTCCACCTTTAGCTTCTGATGTGGGTCCCAGTGGACCTACGCTTCATTTTTTTACTTTATACTTATTTTACAAAAAGTAAAAAACTCCACATTTTCCCTATGGGCCCGCTCCTCCGTTTCCCTGCCTACTACGTGTCTTAATGGTGTATTTTGAGATGGTCCCGTAAGGTAGAGACCCTAAACAAGCACATTCCCTCCATGTGTTTCAATCCAAGAGTCTCAAGTGTCCTCCTCGGCACTTCTTCAAAATAAAGCTTAAGGGCCATCCCAAAACATGCACGGTCCTTCCATGTGTCCCGACCCTCTTTAGGAATTTACTTGAAAAGTATAAGTATGGGAAGGCCCAGTGGAAGCCTCCACGTGGACATGTTTTGGTTTGAAATGAGCCTTGGAATTTTTAAAGTCCCCAACAGAGCCACATTCAACCAAAAAGGGCCACATTTCAACTGATGCTGAGAAGTAATTCTGACCAGGAAACTACACCTGTCAAACCGTAAAATGCAGGAGAGCCACCATTTGAGCCCAGGGGGACAAAAAACATAATAGAGGCCAAAACTGAGGGATCTTCAAAGCCCGATGGGGCGAGACAAATTTGAGCACCAACACAGGCTCTGACTCGGGGATGGGCACTCCCCGTGGGTGCCACAAGAACTAATAACAGACCAAGTGCCAAGAACAGACCATTGGGTAGCAGAGTCAAAGAACAAGCTAGCATAGCAGATCAACCCCAACCATCCTCCAAAACCAAACCGAGAAACCAACAAAACCAGGTCACCAAGGACCAGAACGAACAAAACACAAAAGCAGATGAGAACAAACAACTATACAAAAGGAATATACCTTGACTATGAGAAGTCAATCAAGGAAATGCTTCAAATGCCTGCCATTAACAGCAATTCAAGTAGTTCCCCGTCTAAGTATTTTAGGATGAAGGTATTTTCACCAATTTAAATATCAATTGAGTAAGGGCCCATCCATAATGCATCAATTTCACCATGCTTGCCCTTATCTTCATGCCTGCTATCCCATAATAGCACAAGATCCCCAATCTTTGAAAGCTCTAGGGGTCACCTTTTTATCAAATAACCTCTTCAACTTTTCTCTAAACTTCACGTATCGCGAATGGGATTCCCTTCTCTCCTCATCCAAATCAATAATCTGATTTATTCGAGCATCATATGAACTAACTCCTTGGTCTTCAATCTGTTGAACAAACTGAAATGAAGACAATTGCAAATGCAGGGGAACAAAGCTTGTGTTCCATAAACCAACTCAAATGGGCTTTTACCAGTAGATCTTTTGACAGTGATTTTGTTAGCCCAAACAAAAACTTCAGTTGCTCACCCCACTTCCTTTTGTTCAGCTCCAAGGTTCTTCTAATGATCTTTAACAAGTTTTTATTGCTGGACTCAGCTTGTCCATTTCCTTGGGGGTTGTAGTTAGAAGCATATGTCAGATTTATCCCATATTCTTTGCACATTTCCATCAAAGGTTTAGCTCTGAAACACATGGCATTATCAACAACAATTTTGACTAGCACTCCAAATCTACAGACGATATGATTCAGCATGAAGTCCATGACAACTTGGTGTGTTGCTTTCTTAGTGGGGATTGCTTCCACCCACTTAGTGAAATAATCGGTGGCCACAAGAATCCATTTATGACCAGCACTGGAAAGGTCATAAATTTCCCCACTATCTGAATGGAGCTTCAACTGACACAGGCTGCAAAGGAAGGGAGCCTAAAGCTTTCATTCTTCTAGAGAAACGTTGACAACTTTCACATTTCCTAACCAACATAGTCATGTCCTTGAAGAGAGTTGGCCACCAATAACCAGCCCTCAAAATTTTATGTGCCATAACTTTGCCAACAAAATGTCCCCCACAGACCCCTCCATGGAGATCAATAATTATTTTGGGGGCCTCATTTTCAGTAATGCATCTCAAGAGAACTCCCTCGGGGGTTCTTACAAGCTAACCCAAAATCAGTATTGACATATTTTTGAGAGGATAACTTAAGAGATCTTATCTAATTTTTACTCAGATATTCAGGGCAGCATAGATGTCTAAGATAAAAGATTATATATTTGTACCATTTATATCTTACCAACTTTTCAAAAACATCCAACTTTTATCCTTCAACTTCATTCACCTCAATAGTTTTCATGTTGCTCTTATCCATAAGCTTAACTAGGACCAAACCTCTTACCAAATTTGTGGTCGGATATCCATGTCATACTCGTGCAACTTGTTCACCCATCTCGCATCTCTTACTTGAGACCTCCATCTCTCGATAAGACATCTTTCACCATGGTGTGGGGAGCATAAGCAAAAATTTAGAAATCAAGATGTAGGGTATGAAAACCTTTGTTTCTTTCACCAAGGAAAATGCCTACTTCTCCATAATAGTGTATTTTAACTCACCTCCCTACAATGCCTTACTGAAAAAGGCAATTGGTCTCTCAGCCCCTTCATCATCCTTTTGTAACAAAATAGAGGCAATGGTGTTTTCTGAAGCAAAAGAAAATACTTGAAAATGTTTCTTGTAATTTGGGCATCCAAAACCGGGGCATGCTTTAGTGATTCTTTGATCCCATCAAAATCCTGAATGGCTGCCTCTTCCCACTTGATAATCTAGTCTTTCTTCAACATGCAAGTGATGGGGAGAGTCAACTCAACAAAGTTAGACATAAATCTTCTAATGAAATTGATTTTTCCAAAGAAGGATTGGATTCCCTTCTTAGTTCTTGGAATTGGAACCTTGTTGATAGCTTCTACCCTCTTGGGATCAATCATGACCCCATCCTTTGACACAATGTGACCAAGCAACTTGGTATTTTACACTCCAAAATTGCACTTCTTCAGATTGAGTGAAATGCCATACTCTTTGCATCTTATCAACATTTTTTCCAAGTGCTGCAAGTGATCACCTCTCTTTCTAGAAAACACAGTCACATCATCTTGGTAAACAACATTAAAATCATTAATGTAATGAACAAACACAAAATCCATTTCTCTTTGGAAGATAGCTCCAACATTCATCATACCGAATGACATCCTGACATAAACATATGTGCCCCATGGAGTGGTAAAGGCAATCTTTATTCTCTCTGAGTCCTTCACAACAACTTGATTGTATCTAGAGAAACCGTCCAAAGTAGAAAGCAACTCAGATCTAGTCACTAATTGCAGCATATTTTCCATGTTTGGTAGAGGATAATTATCTTTCATTGATGCTCTGTTCAGATTTCTAAAATCCATGCATAACCTGATATCACCATTCTTGTTTCTAACTTTCATTAAATTTGTGACCCAAGAAGAATACCTTATTGGCTGAATAATTCCCCATCCCTTAGCTCCTTAAATTCTTCTTGCATCTTCATGGAGAGGAGTGGATTAATTGGCCTTTTATTTTGTCTAAATGGTTTTACATTTGTTTCGAGAGGAATTTCATGCTGAAACAAATCCTCTCTATATGCTTTCAGCTTAGAATAAGACCAAGCCAAACAGTCTTGATATTTCTTTAACAACTAGACATAGGACTGTTTCTCTTCCTTTCTTAGATTGCTTCCCAACCAGATCTTCCTCGGTTTCTCCCTTGTGCCAAGGTCATGCTCTTCAACATCCCTTGAGGCTGCTATATGTCTGTTAATAATGCAATCAACATTATCAAAGTTTGATTCAAGAGAAACCAGCCCTCTAGGAATAGTATTAGTTTTTAATTGGATGATGTCTTTGCCGAACAAAGTTTCTTTTCCTTCTGCCATACACACCATTGGATCCCAATCAATATAATTATCAACATAATCCCTTTTGTTCTGCAGAAACTATTTCACTTGGGCATCATCATCAAATACTTGCCAATTTTTTACATTGTCAGGGACAAATGGCCTTGTTATTATTTCAACATTATATTCAAAATTAGGGGACATTAAACAAACATCAAATCAAGATCCCAAGACTGCAAGATGGTCCGCAACAACATTGAAATTTCTTTCATGATGTACAATATTGCTCGCTTGGGGTGATTTTTTCTTCTTTCAATTTCAAGTACTCAAATGCTCTCTTCTTGTGCTTAGGAATCCTAAGCAACTCAACAATTGGAACACTAACTTTTATTTGACTCAAAACGTGGGGAATGTCATATGGAACATTCTTTAGCAAAGCAACATTAGAAGGGAGAGTAGCAAACTCATCGATGACATGGGATTCTTGATAGTTTTGGCATGAGGAGAAGTATGAATCTTGTTTGGGACAGCAAGGCCTTTGGAAGGTGTATCTTTATGAGAATCCTATTTAGGAATACTAGTAAGCAATGGAGTTTTAGGTTTGGCTTGAGGCCCTGCTCCTTTGAAAACTCTACTCCTAGTATTATAATCCTTTTCTTGAGTAACAACAATGTTCATCAATATCTGCCTATCTTCCTCTGAAGGGATTCCTCCATCATATTTCTTTATCATTAAAGCTCTTAAATACTCAAAGTAATTATTAGGTATTTCAAAATCTTGCACTACATCTACCTCAAAAGTATGAGAAGGAGGAAGAAGTGGTACTTAGTGAATGCAGTCCCAAAAAGTTGCAGTAGTTCGAGCACTTATCACTTCGGTTGAAGTTTCTCCTTGTTGTGAGCTTGAAGAGCAACCCATCATGAAAATGTCATCATCAGTACCATCATCATTATCAGCTTCCTCCTCTTTCTAATTTAATTCACATGGAGGATGGGGTAGAAAACATCTATCACACCAATCGATCTCAGTGGCTTCATCAACAACAACAACCTGGGTAGTCAAAGGATTAGGCACCATTCTACTTTCACACGCTTGGGGATGTCTATTTGTAGATCCCATGGGTCCTTTACCTCGGTCATCCGACCTCCGATAACCCCTAGTATGATTACCAAATATTTCATGATTTTGTGCCTTTTACTTGACATTGTGAACTCTACCCAATTCCTTTCTTTGCCTGGGCTAATTTGGATGGGTGTTCTCTAACAACCTTCTAGATTTTCCCTCCTTCTGAATTAGACTTTTCAAACTCTAGAAACAACCTTCTACTAGGGTCCACAGTGAAGAAATACCTTCTTCCTTCCAAATTTACAAAGATTACTAACAAATTCACAATTAACAGAGGTTAAGACACTAGCATTTATCAAAATAATATCAACACGGAGTCGCCACTAAGGATTTTCACCTCAGATGTGCAAATGCACTAAAATAATTTGTCAAATGTCTTTCAGCACTAAAAATCATGCAAATATTTACAAATCAGAACCTCCTTCACCCAAATTTATCAATGGCGAGGAAAACTTAGTACAATAATCTGTTAAAAATTAGACAGACAACACACATAACTTATAAATTTGTTCAATCCTTACAGATTTGGTCGATAATGATGTTTACAAAACATATTTGCACACAGAAATGCAAGAAACATTACCGTGGTCTAGAAAATTTAAATTCTTTAATGATTCCCAAAGAACGACACCATTATGGTGTTATTAATAGGCCAAATGGATACGAAATGGTAATAAATCAACAAATCAGTCTCAACAAAGGTGCAAATCGGTTCCTCAGTAACGTAAATCGATCCCAACAATGTAAATTAGATCCCCGAAAATGGCACCATTCTAGTGTTAGTACCTGGATTTAATCTCCTTCAAAGGCCGAGCAAAATCATGGATCTAACAGGATACTTAGAGGTACATAGATGGTTATGTGTGTCATTTTGTAGTGGGAAATGATCTATCTGACTTTTTAGCACTCAAGCTTTGAAAGAGTGGGTAGCACCTCAAAAAGGATGTGGTCTTATCCTAACTATTTTAGGTTGTGCCTTTCAACCAAGGTAAGATAACCTATTTTGTAACCTCTGATTATTAAAGGGTCTTTGGTAAATCCTTCGTGTGTAAAATTTTTATATAGAAGACCTTGGGGAAAATATGATCAACACACCAAATTTGACTCTCAAAAGTTGTCACTTCCAGATTATGGGGATATTTTCAACACAAGGAAAAGGTTACTAAAGACATTTGGAATCCTTATCTATTTTGCATACTTTAGCAAATGGATTTTGTTCTTTTGTGGATATACAGAGCAAGACAGGGGTATTTTGGGGTAGGATTGGTTATTTGAAATAAATTTTTGGTGGGAGATCAACAAGATAGATTGGAATTTTCTAGATCCTTGAGAAAATTCACAAAAAATGGAGAAATCAATAACAAAAAGCTTCAAAATAGTTAAAACATTCATTCAACCAAAATGTGTGCATCAATGGAGGCCCATACATGCACTTTTTCACACAATCTTTGAGATTCTAGCACGAAGGCTCGATTTATAACACCCAATAAAAAATCAAAATCTAAGATTAGTCACACCTAAGGTACACCTGGAGGCTTACAAACAATCTTTGTCAACGATGAAAGAAAAGTGATTTAAAATCGTTTATTTCATTCCCGGATGAAAGCTCTTCTCAAAAATGAAATTGCAAATGCCACTCGAACTATCAAAAGGATTGAGGTCTGTGTGATTCAAAGAGATTTTGATACAAGATTGCAATAGGAACAAGAGAAACTACTTGAAGACATTCTAAAATGAAATAAACATAAAATTACAAGAGATTTAACACAAATTAATTTCAAAATTTATCGATTCATCAATGAGGAGAGTTATTCAAACAATCTCGAGCATGTTGATGGCTATACACTTGTAACCAACTCAACATGAATGAAAATATAACACGAGAGGAAGTTAACCATGTTTCTTAGAGGATGAGATTTTCTCAAAATTTTCTCGAAAAATGAACTTCACCATTTGCAAGAGTAATCTCATTGCATTTATAATACACCCTTTTACATCCAATTTCCCCCAAAAGGAATATTCAAGCACCTTTATTACACATATTGAATCATGATTTGCGAAGGTGACATTCAACAGACTCAAAAAAGGTTGCAGTCTTTCCAAAAAGTTGAATCATTACAAATATTTGCATCATTGTTTGAACGGAGGCATATTCTTCATTCTTAGCACTCGAACATCTTTTCCCCTCAAAAGAGAAGAATATTCAAGGGACCTTTGCTTGCTACTAATTTTTTTCAAATAGACATTTAACAAATTCAGATCCGAAATCTGCCAGGTGGACCAACTATGAACAGATCACATTTCTTGGGCCCTCGACTACTGACTAGGATGCCATGCCACAAATTCTCGAGAGTCCCTTTAATCATTCTGATTCTTTCATGTAAGAAATCCCCTTTTTAATCATTTCTCGAGCCTCCGCATAGCTGGTCTTGATAGGTCATCCATTTTTTCTCTTAGGGCAACACCTTTTTCACCTTTTACGCCTGTACCTTCATCATTTCATCCCTCTTCCTTCCTTTTCCTCTGAAATTTTATTTTGTAACTTTTGGATCTGGCGTTTTTCTTCCTTGCACAAGCCCTGAGTAAAAAATCCTCCTCAAAAGTATTTCAGATTTACAAATTGAGCTCCCAAATTGATTCAATTGAACCTTGCAGGCCAAAACGACACAAATTTTCCAAAAATTTGATGAAGAATGATGCAAAGATATGCATTTCCAAACATCCTGGAGCTTCAATGGTGGTAAAATCAAATGAAATGCACAACTACCATTGATCTTGCATTTCAAATTTTAATCTGAGCCCTCCACATGGAAAAATGTGATTGGAAACGGGTCTGGGGGCACCTTTTGTCATTTTATAATTTTCGAAAAAGGTAAAATGTCACCATTTTTCTCCGCCCCTCCGCCCTCAGAAAACAGGCTTGATATGCATCCCAATGTGGGTCCCATAGGAACCGTGGCTTGAATATTTTATTTTACCTCATTTTTGGAAAAGAGGAAATTTTTCCAATTTTTCCCCATAGCTCTGCCCTTCCACCTTTAGCTTTTGATGTGGGTCCTAGTGGAACTGTGCTTCATTTTTTTACTTTATAGTTATTTTCCAAAAAGGAAAAAAAGCTGCACATTTTCCCTGTGCGCACACTCCTCCATTTCCCTACCACATTACGTCTCTTAATGGTGCATTTTGAGATGGTCCCGAAAGGTAGAGACCCTAAACAAGCATGGTCTCTCCATGTTTACCACCAAAGAAAGTCTCCAAGTGTCCTCCTAGCGCTTCTTCAAAATAAAACTTAAGGGTCGGTCCCCAAACATGCGTAGTCCTTCCATGTGTCCCAGTACCCTTTAGGAGTTTATTTGAAAATTCTAAGTACAGAAAGGCCCAAAGGTGAAAGCCTCCACGTGGACATGTTTCAGTTTGAAATGAGCTTTGGAATTTTTAAAGTCCCCAAAAGAGCTACATTCAAATAGAAAGGGCCACATTTCAACTGATGCTTTGAGAAGTAATTCTAATCGGGAAACTACACCCGTCAAACTATAAAATGGAGGAGAGCCACCATTTGAGCCTAGGGGACAGAAAACATAATAGAGGCTGCAAACTGAGGGATCTTCAAAGCCCGATGGGGCGAGACAAATATCATCAATAAAAAATCATCAATTTTAAAAATAGACAATTGTTCGCCAAAAGAGGCAATTATCCAACTGATACTTTGTAATTCTTACAATCTCTACAAACAATTTAGATCAATTTAAAAATAAAAACTAATGCCAATTAATAGGAGACTGTTTAACTAAATCCATGTATTTTATCATTCCATTGTGGATTTGTAAATTCCATAACAAAAACCAAACCTGTTTAAAACTAGAAAACTATTCGCCAATAAAGGAAACTATGTAACAGATAATCTATGACACGGTCATCACTCTAAACACAATTACAAGTAAAATAGTTCAAGTATAAAAAGATGTTTACATGTCAATACTAGGCTAGTTTCCACTGACCATGTGAAACTGTTGATCACTTGCATCTGCAACTATGGTTATTAGTGTAATCATAATGAATTATGTAACGCTATTACCATATTTAGAAATCACATTTATTGCCCACATGGACATGCAGAATGATATTTTACATTGTGAGCACAGTTAAAAACATGCCAAAATATAGGTCTTAAAATGCACCTAACATATACATAAAATAGATGCATTCCCAAAACAATAGTTACTCGAAAAGTAAGTATGAAAATTGAACACTGCCAATGTGCCCAATAACCTATGTAAATTGTTGTCAAAAATCACCAATAGCTGAAAACATGAGTTTAATTCATTGTACCCAAATTGTACAAGTAACTCAAAAGCTAAATAAGGACATGCAAATGAAATATTTTGAAAATTTTCAATGTAAGAAAATCACCGAGTATGGTAAACATGTCTCTCAGTTTTTCTCACAAATATGAACTCCAAAAGTATTCAAAGCTAACCCACATGGGAAATATTTCCTTACAACATAAAACCAAAATCCCATACCCAAAATATCTCGTATTATTGCATGTCATGAAACATTCATCGATTTGCAATATATAATTAAAAAATTATTTTCCAACCCATTTTAATGGATTTTCATTTTCAATTATTACCTAATCTAGGGTTGACTCATCAACTAACACTGGATTAATAACTTCATTTACATTTATAATAGGTCTATATTCCATCTTCGTCTTACCATTGCTTTGATGGTATGATGGATGAAGTTTCCAACAATTTTTCACTCGATGTCCACTCATACAATAATGAGTGCAAAAATTCCTAAAACATGGAATTATTTTTTCCATTTCCCACCTCTGAATGATGAGATTGGTATTTTTAATTTTTCTTGTTCTTGATGAACGACATCCAATTCTTTAGTAATTTCATTCTCTTCCAAAAATAGCAAAAAAATGGTGCAAGGAAAATCATGCCACATTTTCTAAATATCATATCCATATTTCTTAAACTAAAAGTGACATCATAAGTTTTGACAACTTCTCTCTTTTAGTATGATTTTGATAAGAGTTGGGAGGTGGTATTTCATTGGTCATAATTTTATTTAAAAACTGAATTAGGGATGATCCAAAACTGATTTTAAGAATTCATGAAATCACCGTTTGATCAAATCCATTAAGAAATTAATTTTATCTAATTTTATCAATTTACCATAAAATTATATTTACTTGATTAAACTTGCATGATCAAATTTAAATTTTATTTAACCTCTAAAAATAAACTAAAAATGAATACAAAAATCAAAATAAAACATGTCTCAATATTATTTACGGGGTTCATAAATCCTTACGTCCCGAGGTTTATACAAGCCGATATATTAATAAATATCCAAGTTGTAAGTACACTTAGGTTACAATTAACACAAATAGATCAATAACCTTGTAATTTTGTATCTTTAGACCTTTGAAGGATCCCGATAAAGCTCAATGTTCATCCTTCACCTTCTTAAAGCACTTGCAAGAGCTTATCCCTTTGTTTTTTTCTTCCAAATGACTTCCACTACATAAAAAAATGTCACAAAAACTCTAAAATGAGAAAAAGAGTACATCAATAGGAGCATCTCTAAATTTTGAACACTTTCCTAGTTCACTTTGAAACCTGAATCTTCCCTAAGTATATCAAATTTACTTGATTTGTAAAACTCTCATTATGGCTTTTACACGTCTTGAGACTTCAACACTTCAAAAAAATTTGCTCCTTATATAGTTTGATCACCACTTTTTGTGTGGCGGTACGGTTATTTTTTACCATTCACATTGTTATGAGGTTGAACCCATCTAACCTCCATCGACGGTCTATTTTACACGTTGGGGATAAAATTCCACATTCCCTATGCAATGGATGGTTGATGGGTTTAAATTAGCATTTCCAGGTGAGGTAAGTTGGTCTTACGGCCACTTTTGGTTGGTACAATGTAGTGGCTGATATATTTGTGGTTTTGTTTGGTGGTCGGTGGTAGGTATGTAGGGTTTACCGCATTGGTGACCGGTAAGGAGTTGGAAAAGTGTGGAGGAGGTTGATGAGAATTTCAGTCCGAGTGGTGTTGGCGGATATTTTACAAGTTGAAATGTTGACTCATTGTAACATGTAAATGTGGTTTTTTTGAACTGCTTTAAGATATATGTGGCATATGAATGCAATAGCTGGAAAACCATGTGGTGGCTTGAGAACCCACCATGTAGTGCTTTATAAGCCCACTACATATAATCCCACATTTAGAGGCATACATATACAAAAATGTGGAAATAGTAAAATTAAATAATGGAGGTAAAGGAACCCCTCTACAAAAAGGGTGTGTCAATCCTAGATGAGGTCCTCCAACTAGGAAATAACAGGGCCTACCCTTCCGATAACGAGTTCCGAAGAATAACTACACAAAATAACTTTTTTCTTAATGTCACATTTCCACTTTTCAATGTCTAATTCATTCACGTGGTGAGTGTGCATGCGTCTATGTCATTTTGAACTCTGCACGTAACCACTCATTTTTTTTGAGACATCCAAAAATTTCAATGGGCGATAACTTCTGCATACAACCTCCATTTTAGAGTTCAATATTTTTCCGAAAAGAACTCAACCTTATCCTCCATACTATAATGATCTTGGGAGATTTAGGGAAACTTTATCCACTAAATTTTATCTATTGATCTCACACAAATTCAATTACTTGATCTCATATCAACAAGGGATCTCACATAAAGACACTGAGCTAAGTTTATTATCACTCACAACTAATTCTATTCTATGTGAGTTGATTTATTTCACACACTTAATTTACATATGTATAACAATACTATTTTTTCCTACTTATATGGATTGGTATAACTCACTTACACATGTAACACACTAAACCTTTCAAATATAATGGATCACTAACAAATATTAACTTCCTAACATTCCACCCTTAATGTAACGAACATGATAGAGAAAAAATCACACTCCTTCAGTAGCATTTCGTATCTACTTTCTCACTATGTCAATCTACATGCACTATCTTACAACTCTCCAAAATTATATTCACACATGTGGATTTCATAGATGGATACAACAACCACATATGTATGAAAAAGGATCCACATATTTATTCATCCCTCACACCTATTCAATGATGGTTTTACACAAGATTGACCAAAAATTAAACACACATAAGGTTTTACAGACTACCAACAACCTAAACAACCTATAAGGATGGTTTTATAGGAAAACCAACAACATAAAAGGATAGTGTTAAAGGATAACCAACAACTTCAAAACAAGTATCATGATGGTGCATACATTGTGTTTAAGATTTCCACTAAATTTATCCATCAGAGATTACATTAGAAATTTCACTCACTTATAACAATAAGAATGCACCTTTGTTATTATTTTGAATATCACATAAAAAAACTAAAAAAATAGTGAAACAAATATGCCACCAAATATCTGTGAGGCCTCATCACTATTGTTTGATGAGAGGTCAATTTTTGACCACTAACCTTTATTACCTCCATGATCGATTAATAAATTGTAAACATCGAATCAAAAGAAAAATTATCACTATCACCCCTTTGTTCAATTTTTTTATCTCCAGGTCATAATACTATCTCTATCCCTATCATGGTTTTCAACATTAGAATCATCATTACCTTCATTATAAATGTTTTTAATTCTAGCATCACTACAAACATCATATTATCCTATTTATTCTAATCCTTTCCTCTTTTGTTTCTTCCACTAATAGGTTTTCTTCATCCTCTTGATTACCACAACCATATCTATCATTATCATTGCAAACAAATTCCTCATTTTCATGTTCATTTTGGTCTCTAATTTTTCCAATATTATTAAAAAATTCCCTAGAGAAATGTTGAGAAAACACTTTTTTTCTTAAGTAATTCACAACTTCATCTCGAATAATTGGATCAATATATTCACTTAAAAAGTGTTCCATCATTCCTATCAAATGAATAATTTCATAGAGATATATAGCCTCTTGTGAAACCACATTCTTGTAATTATGTTCCAAAGGGAATTCCCACTAAATACATTGAGACAAAATCTCATTTAAATTCAACCATTCATACAACTTTTCTTCAACGTGCAATAGTTTTTGTGCCCCATTTTCCAAATAATAGTCAATGATCATAACCTTTTTAAATTTACCATCTGTTTCCCAATTTATCTATGCATATTCACCTAAAATACTTTGATTATAGAATTTAGAATTTTCACCTTCATCCTCATGAAATTTCATATCATAATCATCTCTTTAAACTTTGTGCTCCTATTAGCTTCTTCCTCTATTTTTCTGAAATCATTTTCAAAATCTTGGACAATTTTATCAAGATATTTGAGGGATATCAAGATCCTTTTTTATTTCCTTTACTTATAACTCAAGCTCTCGTTAATTTTTTGATGACCCATTCTCAATGCCCATAATAATCCTTTATAATTTTTCCAGTTTATAGCATTGGAAATTCTTCAAGGTAATCATTAGAATCTTCTAATTGATTATGGCCCAGAGTGACACTATTACCACACCCACAAAAATGACCTTTGTCTCTTCTGACCCTCTTACTCAAGGAATTTATTTTTCCTTATAATTATATGCATATACTCTACAAAAATCTAGGATAAAGTGTAGTAAATTTCCATATTGTGAATATTTAAACTTAAACTCTGAAGTCTTGAAATTCAAAATTGAAAATAAAAAGAGCTAGGAGTACACACGTATGTATGTGTAGAGGTTTGTAGACACCCTAATATCCCCATCACATTAATGAATTAAATTCTTCACCCACTAAAACCTTCATTATCCACCACAAACTAATTTAATATTCTATCCCCCTCAATCCAAAAATTCTGTAAATAGACTCTTTCACTCTCCATATTCAAGAGGAAGGATTGTATATATGTAAGATTATCTCAAAAAATCATCTTTTGAAGGATTCATCAACTCTATCAAGACAAATTTCTAAATCCTCTTTCCTCGAGAAAAATCTTACCTTAAGCATCTGTAAGTTAAAATTCATTGTGGAAAGAAATCGAAGGTCACTTATGAGAATAACTTTTAGATTTCATTTTTGGCTTGAATTTTGAATTCATTTCTTTTGATAATTTACTTGTGTGCGTTCTCGCACACCCAATGGGCCACTTGTCCCTTTTCTAATGTTTATTTATAGATTTGTAGGATATTTCTCTTGTTGTTTATATTTTGTAGGTACATGGACATTAAAAAGCACTAAAAACCACACTTTAGTGAAAAATATAGTTATTTTATACAAATGTTGGTTAAAAGCATCACCTATAAAGGAACAAAGTCTATGCCATGTGAAAAACTATTTTAAATATGACCGTAATGTTTACTCTTATGTTGTGACATTTCTACCATTATTTCATATTATGCTTATGTGATTAGATTTTATATTTCATTTGTTGTCTTTCATTTTGATTTCATTTATTTTACTAATTTACTTGTGTACATTTTGTCACGCTTTGGGCCACTTGTCCCTTTTCTAATTTTTATTGATTGATTTGTAGGATGTTTATCTTGTTGTTTATATTTTGTAGGTGTGGGGACATTAAAAAGACTCAAAACCATATTTCAGCCAAAATTGCTTCATTTTATACAAATGTTTGTGAAAATAATTACCTATAGGTGAACACTATTTGTGCCCTATGAAAAGAGTTTCAACCACAGCTATAATGTTTACACTTATGTTGTAACATTTCTACCATTATTTTATATGTTTATGCTTATAACACTTTATTTTTCAATTTGAGATGTTTCCACATTCATTGAAATCTTTGCACTTTTCTTACAACGCTTACACTTTGGGTGAGTTGTTCCCAATTTTTTGTTGTCGTATCTACTATTTTAAAGAGGTTTATACTTTTCTAACCCCTTTTGTGGGTCAAGTTATTTGTGCTTAAGTCAAGTCATTTATAGTTTTCTTGATATATTTGCACCATTTTTAGTGACTTTTTACATTTTATATGTTTTTGCATATTTAGTGATGTTTCTTCATTATGAATAACATTTTTGCATTAGTGACATTTTTGCATTTTTAGTGACATTTGTGCATTTTTAGTGACATTTCTACATTTTGAGTGATTTTATGCATTAGTGATGTTTTTACGTATTTTCGTGTCATTTTTGTATTTTGAGTGGAATTTTTATTTTACTTGACATTTTTGCATTTTCATTCATGTTCTTACATTTTGGTGATGATTATGCCTTTTCAAAGACATTTTCACTTTTATGATTGTTTTTAATTTTTTTCCTTGATAACTCATCATCGTGTAGGTTTTATTTTATTAATTCATTTTGATCTTGATTTAATTTAATTTGAATTAAATCTTAGTATTTCGAGTCATTATTGAACCAAATAATGTACAAATGTTGAAATACAAAAATCACACAAGTAAGCTAAGATGTAATATTTGAAACCCTAAGAAATGAATAAGGAAATAGAACTTAGCTAATTTCTGCAATCTTTGTGACTAATCGGGCGAGAAATAGATGAAAAAAGGGAAGAGTGTCGTTACTGCTCACAATGAATTCTAAAACTCATAGACATAGCTAGACACGAGTACCCATGACAGAAAGGGGTGCTGGGCATTGGATATCTCTTATGGGCACTGTGATTGCTCAAATGCTTAGGACCTAGTTTATGTAGTGTCACAAGATATTTTTATTTCTTATCACCCGATAGTCACATAATGAATGCCAAAGGTACCCGTAACCTACAAAATATAAGTTCACATGTAAAAACCACAAACCACATCAAACCTAAAAAGAAATATTTAATGTGGGGATTTAGACTGACCCCAGAGGTCACCCCGAGAGTGAAATTATGACCAAACACTACACTACATCTCGAGAATCCATGTAGTTACGGAAATTGTGTGTCATAATGATGCTCTTGTCCAAGTGCACTTGATAGTGGGTTGTAGCTAGAATGTAGCAATGTATTAAAATTTGTGGATGGAATAAAGAACTTCCCCTTCTTATGATGTGTATGTAGAAAATGTTGTTCCTTGTCCCTTGAATGGATGTTAGATGAATGCTTAGAGTGCTTTAGGTGAATTTTGGATGTAGGATTAGGTGATACTAGTAATGATTAGTGTTTGGTCCTTGATTTTGGTCTCTGTTGTCCCCAAAGCACTGCACCCTCTGAATGGCCGAAATGTGAACAAGACATTCGATGTGTTTGGGACACATGGGATCACCTCTCAATTTGTGGTACATAGGCTCGAGGTGAACCTCTAGAGGAGGCCGAATTCCTTTTCCTAAACTAAGTGCTATAATACTCTTAGTGTAATAAAATGACTATCTAATCCTAGGATAACATCTTCATGAGTTTTAAGGAAAGATATTTTGCAGAAATGAAACTATACTAAGGGTGGTGATGCACCAAATAAAGGGATGTTTAATATCTGGAAGGGTTAATGTGGGTGGGATGCTTGCATCATTGGCCACCTTCACCTATTACAACTGGGAAAGGGTAAAAATACCACAAACTAGGGTGTATGTTCCTTCATTAAACTTAAGCATACATGAGGGTAGATCGAATTGGATTCAAAACACATTTAATTTATCATGAGGAAAGAACACATGCACATGTCAAACATCTATTTCAGCAACTATGGATAATGATAACATAACTTTAACACAGAAGGAAAATAATATTTTCACAACTGACATAAAAGATAATCGCATTACTCCTTCACAACATGAAATAGATAACCTGAAATAAAGGTAAGCTAACCACTCACACTAAGGAATCATACATTCACAAAGTAAGCATTGATTAACCATCCAACATAATAAATCAGATTTCCAATAGCAAGGTATAACTCTGAATATAATTAAAAGGTTTAGGAAATCTCTGAAGCACTCTTCCAAGCTTGAAGAGCAACTTCTCACCAAAGATAATACCCCTACTAGCTCAAAACATTTAGCTATTTATAAGTTCTTAGGTTGAGCCATTACAGCTGGGCCCTTAACTAACATTTTACTAAAAATAGAAATGTCATTAAATTAAGGGAACATGCTCCCATGAAAATAGAAATTTTTTTACAAGGGTTTGACTCAGTCAACCTTGCAACTTTGGCTGATTTGGAGCTTGGATCTGTCCTTTCATGGCCACTTAGCTTTGGCCTTGTCTAGCTACGCCTTCCTCTTCTACAAGTTTTTGTTGTTCTCCTTCCCACACAGCCATTTGATGCTTATACTTGATGAAGTGCTTGATGATCCCCTGAATTTCTTCATCTCCAAGCCCACATGCATAGTGATTCACTACATCTATCATCTCGATCTCCTCGTGATCTTGGTTAGAACTCTTCAAAGTTTATTCACAACTTTCTTCAGCCTCCCTATGAAATTTTGGCACAAGACCAATCGATCAATGGAGTCACTTGCTGAAATTTTTGGTGACCTCATTGTCACGCTTCACCAAATCCTTGAAATTTTCCTTAATTTGATCTTCAGGAAGAGCATCAATGTTTTCATTGAAAAATTTGCAATTAGCAACATCAAAATCTTCTGAGATGTCATTTAGGGCATCTATGATTTCTACTCGTTTATCTTCCAATTTCTTAATTAAATCTTGCAACACTTGGCACCAGAATTCCATGGCCTTTTGATATTCAAATAAATTTGAGGCATCATCGATCACCTCTTCTTAAAGGAGCAAGTTGGGGTCCTCTTCTCTGATCTCACTCCATGTTACCAAATTTAAATTCAGATTATTATTATCTTTGGAAAAGGCCTCATCCATTTTGTAAATAGCAACCTTCCCAACCTTTGTAGATCATTATATATTTCGACAACCTCCTTGATTAAGGGATTAGCTTCATGCAGTATGCATTCTATCCATCCATTTACCGATCTCCCTTTTTGGCCTAGCTTCTTGAGCTCATGATAAGAAATGTCGTTGATGGTAGACGAAACTGTCATGGCCGTAGTAGTTGAGACTTCGGTAGATGGAGTTGGTTGGGTTACTTTACGTAACAATGAAGTGAGCTATTCAACCTTGAGTTTGAGCTCATATTTTGTAGCCTTATCTTTGTCATATTTTTCTAGCAGAGCCCCAAGAGTAGTGTGCACATCTTGTTTGGCTCCTTCGTGAGTAGCTTTTCCCAATGAAAATCGAGAGATCTAATAATCTATTGCAGTAATTGTTTCCTTAGTTTTTCCCTCAATGGGAGTAGAAACCTCTACAATTCACTCCCTAGATGGATTCATTTTCAAAATTGAAACATTCTTTGGCCTCTTGGCCTGTATTTTGGGTGTATGTTCCAATATAATGAGATCTATGACATCTCCCAGAGGCACCTTCTTCTTTTACTTTGGAGTTTGTCTAAACAACCATTCAGGAATGGCTAATGCTGATGAAGATGGGACAAGTAGATCCAATACTTGAAATGTTTTTTTTTATTAAGGGAAAATAGTTTTGAAGGGACTATACCCTGTATACAAAAGGGCTCAAAAGCCAGATAGAAAAGGTGAGAGAAACAGCCCAAAGAAGGGAAAAACAGCCAACCTAAGAGGGCTCATTAGCCAGATATGAAAATAAATGTGAAGAAAGGATCCAAACAAACAATGATCCAAAAAGAAGTAGAAAAGATCAAAAAGCAACCAAAAGAGATTCAACATATAAAACTCCACCAAAAAGCAGCTCCAGAATCGCTAGAAAACAACTTCGTAGCCAAAAATAGTAACACAGCAACCCGTTACTTGATAGCCTGCATGCGACATCAAGAAGGCAATGGAAGTGGCCTAAGAGGAGTCTTTCATATCCTCCTGAGAAATTGCAATATCCCTTTTCTCTTTGGGGCCCCAAATGTCTTCATTAATCCCACTTAAACTACAGACACTATGAACATGTTGTTCAATGAAATTATAAATGCTTTTAAGGGTAGATAGTATGCAGTCATTGCGACTTTTTGCATTCCCCATTCTTCCATCCAAAGACTGTAACTTCTTGAAGACTTCAGCAATAACCCCCTCTTCATCATCACTTTGAAGAATTCCTTTTCCCTTAGCTTTTTCCATATTTTTTATAGTCCCTTTGAGCTCTTGTATCTCCTTTTCCAACCTGTCCACTCTGTCCATCAATTCCTCCTCCTTGGGTTCCTCCATCAGTTTGTTGATATGCAGGAGGTTCTCAACAAGTTCCAAGTCTTTGTGGCTCCTGAGGACCCATTGAGAAGAAGGGATTTTAGCTTTTATGCTCTTGCTTTTCTTGCTGGAAGCAACAGCTTCAATCTTCCTTTTCAGTAGGGGGAGTGGAAGTGGTGTGAGCAGGTGGAGGTATGGAGGAAGAGGGTGGGGTAGGATTCATGGGGGCAGCTAGAACAGTGGCGATGGATCAGGAGGATAAGCCCTTGGTGCAAAGGGACAGCCCTAGAGTGGCTCTGAACTTCCCTAATTGATTTCTCCAACAAGTTTATCAAATAGTGAGGGAAGCTGATGATAATATTTCTACGAAAGTGATTAAGAAATATCAAATGTTTTTGAGGTATAGTCACAAATCTTCCTTCAAGAGTTACATACCTAACAACCATCCTAGCAAGCTTAGCAAAAGGCTCAGGAATCGACGCCACCTTGATGCCAGCAGTCACAAATTCAAGATTCTCCCCATCGTCCAGGAACTTCTTGGTCTCCACCTCCCTGTCCACCTTCTTATTGAAGAATTTGGTGCCCTCTAGGCTGAGGCCCATGATCTGGGCGATGAGCTCTTCCGTGATCTCAATCTCCATGTTACTGTATTTGACAATCCGATTCTTCCATCCCTGGGTGAATCTAATAGAAATGTCTTGGTCAAAACCTTGAATCCTTTCAATTAAATTAGACAGACCCCCGATTTGAAGGTAGTTCCAAAGCACCGTATCCTCTTTCCACACCGGATTGTGGGTCGGTTCAGTTTTGCAAGGTGGACCCCCCATGTTTCCACTATTCCTTTTCCTGTTCTCAACGGTAAAAATGCTATCACTATGCGGGATAGGCAGAGCTTTGATGTTGGTTTTTGAATCTTTCCTTTCCATGAAAGCAGGTTTAATTATTATACCATACTTGTAATTATTTCCCCACTCCTCGGCTTTCCTCCTATGCCTAGAAATGATGACAGTCCATCTCGCACATATTGCATCAATCATCCATATCTTATGTGATGTCATCATATTGTACTTGAGGATCCACACATTAGCATCCATATTACAGCCGTTAGTGCTGATTTTCTCAGCCATGTAGATCATTGATTATGGCTTTATTGATTTGAGTGGGCAGAACATCCCCCCTAAGCCAAGTTTGAAAGGTATTAGTAACACCAAGGTTTGCCAAACTATCTGCGACCCTATTTCCTTCCCGATAGGTGTGGGTGATTTTAACATTTTCAAAGCTCTTGCATATATCAATAGCTTCCCCAATGAAATCTCTGATTGACCAGCTGGGGTGTTGCTTTTTGTTTAATAGATTGATGATATTCAGAGAATCACCCTCAATTATAATATTCGGAATATTACAATCTCTGGTAAGTCTTATACCCCAAAGAGCCGCCAGGGCTTCAGAGTAATGATTAGTCTGCCTGCCCATTCTCCTAGAAAAAGTAGCAACAAAACAGCCTCTTTGATCTCTGATGACTCCCCCTCCTCCAGAGTCCCCTGATTTCCTTTTGAGGCCCCATCAAAATTTAACTTGTACCAATCAGTGGGAGGCTTAATCCATCGGACTGTGTTTCTATCTATACCATTGTTATTCTTATTGAAGGTAGTGTCAATATTCCAATCAGTCAGGATGTATTCTTCCTTCTCAGGGTAAAGCCTATTTTTAGGAGGTTTAAATCTAGCAATATTATCTTGCACAACAATGATAATTTCCTTGTAGACTTTGTTACATGCCTTTCTATTGTTTCTGAAAATGTTATCATTACGAGCCTTCCAAACTCTCCACATAGTGTGGGGTAAAATGAGTTGCCACAATATTTTCACCACACAATGCTTAAATGGAGAGTCCCATTGTTCCCAGGCCTGAAGACAGGTAAGGGGAAAAATCCATCTCTGATTAAACTTTGCAAAAACAAGCTACCAAATTTTGGAAGCATACTCACAATGGAGGAATAAATGCTTTATATCTTCTGCCTCTTTCTGACACATGCAACATCTATTCTGCATGATGAATCCTTTCTTGATGAGGTTGTCATTAGTTAGGATCTTTCCATTAATGATTAGCCACCAAAAGAAATGTCAGATCATGACAAGAGCACTAAAAACATTAGTTAGGATCTTGCCAATACTTGAAATGTTAGTCATGAAAAGAGCACTAGAAACATTAGTTGGCATTTGGGTAGAAGTGGAAATGATGGACGGGGTGGACGTAAGGACAACCATAGGAGTTGATAAAATGATGTTGGGGAATGAGATGGAGGAAAATGGAAGTGTTAAGGGAAGTGAAGAAGAAATGGGTGACCCGATAGTTTCTCCAGCTAAGAGAACTAGAAGGGATGAGAATACCTAGGCCATAGAAGGAGATGGGAATGAAGAAATGATTATGGAAGTGGAAGGAACTAATATTGGAAGTGATAATGGAGGAGGAGGAAGAGATGATGGATCTTGTGAGATACTAGGGAGTCACTGAATTCAACCACTTCATTTGCGAGTCTACAGGAGACATGGCCTTGGAAATGGAAGCCTTGGAGAGAGATGAGCCACCAACAATAAATGAAATATTTTTTGGAGTCATATGGGTTTTTTTGGGTTGAAATTTTCCCTTTGTGAGTGTTGATTGGCTTATGGTTGGTGGGGCCTCTGTATTTGTAGGTTTCTCTACTCCCTTGGGTGAGATTCCCAAGGTAACCAACCAACTGTAAGTTCTCTGTAGAATGGGCCCCACCCTCTCCTTTGTATTGTAGCATTCCTCTACATACCAATCAATCCATGACAATGGTTGATTGGCAATATTATCATTTTTATATGCCACATCCAAAACCTCATCATTATCTTGCATATCTTTTGGGACATCAGCTATACCAAACTACCGAACTTCATCCAAGGTCAACCTCTCATAATCCCTTTGTCGGATGATGTATTCATCCTAACAATGAATCCAGATATCCTCCAATTGGGGCACATGGGCACTGGACTGACCTGTTTCACCGAATTTACCCCAATAATTGAAGTTGGTTTGGGGATGAAAGGTCTGCAGGTTACTTTGGCCATTTCTACATCCACATTTTTGGCCTTGTGAATATTTGGGAAGGTGTATCTGCCAATTGAAATAGGGAAATGCATTCCTACTTTGTGGCATTTGTTCTAAATTCAATGATAATCCAACAATTTTTGAACCAATTCAAGGAGAACCCATTTATCAGTAGGACATCTTGGCAATTTCTTTGAGCACCTACGAATCTTGGAACCCGAATGTAAGTAAATGTGGGGAAATGTAAATAGATGGCTCCTCACTCACGTACTTCTTTGAAGGCTTCATCAGAAATCCTTCGATTGTATAACTCCTTATCAAAATGGTAGAGGATAACCACAAAGAAGGCATCATTGAACCTACGAAAATTCCTACTCCCTTCATTCAATGTGAGTTGAGGATAGAAATCATAGATTTGGGAGGTGCTGCGAATACCTTTAGTATTCAACCCAAAGAAATCTCCCATAAGTAGCAATTGCATAAACCAAGAAGGATGTCATATAGAAACTCTTTGTGGAAAGCATTTTGCTCAATTGATAGAAAATGGAGCTACTGATGTGCTCCCCCCACCTGATAAATTCCTTATTTTTGTTGATGGTAGTGATGTATAAGAACATCCATTCTTGGAATTCCTTTGCATAAGGAAGATCTAAAACCCTGATTAAAAGCACAATGATGTCGTTGACCTCCTGAATGAAGTCCGACCGATACATGGTATTTGGAAATTTAGCAAATATATTGGCTAGATAAATCTTCATCATGAATTTTGTGAATGATTCCATCTCCTTGTCCCAATGCTCCACTTCCGACTTTGGAAAAATTGTGGCATAATCTTCAATGTTAAGAAGTTTGAGAAGATCTTCGAAGAAGTCTGGGTCCAAATTTATTACCACCTTATCATCATCATCTTTGGCTGACATATATCCTTTGTCAAAGTGGGCTACTGTAGCTAAAATGAACTCTGGGAAATGCATGCATGCGGAAAACTAGAAGCAAGGAAAGCCCACTATCGTAGATGGCTTGCATCCATGGTTTCTTATTCGAGCCTTTACTCTTTCCTAGAAATCTGGAAAATCAATCTACCCTAAGTCGGAAGATAGGAAGGAGTGAGGAGTAACTCCAAGAAATGAATACTTCATCTTTTCTTTTCCCTTTGATGTGGAAGTAGACATCAAGCTCTGTATCTCGGACTCGATGACTTTTCTGCAGAGTCAAAGCCAAAGTTGAAAAATCCCAAAAAGAGAAGTCTGAAAACTTGAAGTGCAATACTTTGAAAGACAAGTCCCAAAATCCTAAAAAATTATCAACTTCAAAACTCCGACTTCCGAAAGCCCAAAAAAAAAAAACTCTGAAGTTACAAAAGTTTTGAAAACAAAAGTTCTGAATTTCCGAAGATGAAAGTTCTGAAAAAAAAAGTTCCGAATTTTTGAAGACCAAAGTTCCGAAAACAAAAGTTCTGAATTTTTTTTTCTGAAATGGTGAGCTCAAGAGCTCGAAAAATGACATACCACCAAGTCCTCAAAATCTAAGAAGGAAATTGCCAAACAATGCTAATCTCCAAATCCTGAAAAGTACTGAGAGGGAGAAATGGAAAACTTGAGGAGCTCCCTTGAAAAATTTGAATGCTGTGGGAAACTCAAAATGTAGAAACATGGTGGGAAATGAGTTTGTCATTTCAAGAGGTACATAGAGGAGGAACAAAAGAAAACAAACAAAGAGGAAATGAAAATAAGAGATCTTAAACCAAAAGGAAAATAACCAAGTTAAAATACCTCAAAAATGACGTCGAAAAGTACAAGAAAATGGAATGTCAAAGAAAAGTGTCAGGTAAAAATGACAAGTAAAAACAAGTTTAAATAGAAAACTGACATTAATGGTGAAAATATGATCCGTACGGAGGTTGGTGAAAAATTAATTACATGAAGGACTCCGAAAGTCTGAAACTCGAAAGCCCAAAATTTTGAAATTTTGGGGTTTGGTTTTCAGATCGGGAGATGAAAAATGCGAATTGGCAATGAAAAGTTCTGAAACCTGAAAGCACAAATTATGGAACTTTGGACTTTCAAAGTGAAAACCTAAAAATGACTCAGAGAAATCTGACCCAAAATCCTGAAAGTCCAAAATTTCAAACTTTCGGGGTTTTGGACTTTAGAACTCCGGGTTAAAAAATTGCCAATTACTAAGTAAAACTTTGAACCCCGAAAGCCTGAAAGTCTGAAATTTTGGACTTTCGGGTTTGGACTTTCGAAACTCCGGGTTAAAAAAAATGCCAATTACTAAGTAAACACTCCAAACCCTGAAAGCCTGAAAGTCTAAAAATTTGGACTTTTGGGGTTCCGAACTTCATAAATTTACAAACACAATTTCCCTCCATTAAACTTCGAAAGAGAAAATCTCTGAAATCTGAAGTCTGAAATTTTAGATTTCGGACTTGGAGAAATTTCAATTTACATTACAGAATACCCATACCAAGGATTTTCTCAAAAAAAATTCTGACCACTTTTGACATTTGCTTCTCAAGGTAGATTAAAATGTTAACAGCCTCATAACTATGTATTTATATGATTCCCTTGTTTTAATTTTGTAATCAACAATTGAAAGGTCGACCCTTTAGTGAAAATATTCTTAAAAGATAAAAGAGACCCAAAATAAGTGAGTAAGGTGAAAAGGGTCAGGGGCGTTCATAGGGACAGAGGGTGTCAGTGCTCATGTCCCGCTTTAGGTCTGGTGTCTAGAGCCATAAAAGATAAATAAGTAAAATAATGACTGGGATGTATAGTGTTTAAGACCAAATAGAAAAAAGAAACATAGAAAAGAGGCCAAAGATAGTCGTTAATTACTAGTTTTCTTATTTAGGAATCATATGAATACTAGTATGTTTTTAGGACTTAGAAATGTACCCAAGTGCGTGATTTTGTGTTTACATTTTCCCCATTTTATGTTATTAAGTGAATTCTTGATAAATTAAAGTAGATAAGAGATTCATACCTTATGATCCTGTAGATCATGTGAAAAATAACATGCCAGTGGAGAAGTGAAGCGTGAAGTGATACAAGGTGAACCATGGAAACTAGGAAAGGAAAGTGATCCTAGGGGTGAAGCATATGTGTTACATTGTACATGTTGTTGTTGTATCTTTTGATTGTTGCTTTCTTGTAAGAAAAACCCGTAAAGAAGAAGAGGAAGAATGTATTAAAATTCTTGTATTCGATAAATCGAGAAAAATGTGTATAAGTATGTAAAAGTGTGTAAAAGGAAAGTGTGCACTTGATGCAAAAGAGTGTTATAGGATAGAAAAGTGTCCTCGAAATCTGTGTAGAGTGATTTTTTGGGAGATATCATGCCGAGGACATTTGTTTTGGATGATATCATGCCAAGTGAGAGTTTTTTGGGTGATCTCGGGCCAAATGTGAGTTTTGGGTGATCTCATGTCAAATGTGAGTCTTTTGGGGAGAGAGGCCTAGTATTTCTCTCCTTTAATGACTATGCACGATAAACACCACTGCAGATGGTGTGTCCCTATTTTGTTCCTGTTGTCCTTGATGTTTCCAAATGTACTAATTTTTTTGAATGAAATGGAGATTATAAGAGATTACATGCATTAATATTTTGAGGCCATCACCAAATATTTTAAAACTACTTTGAAGGCTTATGTGAAATATGCTAACTAATAGGATGAATGTATGTGCCCCTAAGACATTAGCACCCAGGGGAGAACACAAATGCCCGGAGTGCTTTTTTTTGGGTCTGGGTGCTGGTGTCTGTGACGTGATTATGAACCAAATCCATTTTTGAGTTAGTGTTATAGTTGTAACATGTGCTGATTTTATGTTGTAATGTATTGTGTTGTAGCTCTGAGCTATTGTATGGGGTGATTTGTTCACCCAATGTATGCCCCCTCATTTGGGGTGCATGTAACATTGGTAGGAGTATGTTGCCCAAATGAGAGGACCTGATGTGGATACCTATAGGGGTATGGGATGTGCATGGTAGAAAACAAGGCACATGCAAATAAAGTGGCCAGATACACGTTTTAGTAGAAAAAGTAGTAAGCAAAGCATGTAATAGAAAATAATGTCAAAAACAAGTGTGTAAAAATGTGGAATGTAAAAATAGGGTTTCAAACATGGTACATCATTCACAATTTCATATAATAATCAGGGCCAAAGCATCCAAAAGCATACAAACAGTGATCAAACAAGACATAGGGTATATTCATGCAGACATAGCATACAAGTAGAAATCAATGAAAAGGAAAATGTATCGAAAACCATTGTGGCATATAGTCATGGAATGTAAATAGTGCACATGAAGCACCTATTAGCATGTTAGAAATATAAAAATTATGTCAAAATATGTATGAATCGATGGAAAGTAAATGCTATGTATGAATGTAATGGAATGGTATGCAATGTGAATGTTAAATGAAAGGGGAAACGTGCCCCATAATAGATGTGTATGTGATGAGGTTCATTTATAAAATACCCCTCAACAATCAAGAATAAACCATAAAACAAGAGTGTGTCATCGAGAAATGGTTTGAAAATGTGTGCTAGAAAGATAGATCATGAATCATAGAGCATGAAAAGTGTGAGTGATGTGAGGTTCATTTCATATTTATACCCTCAATAGTTGAGTATGAACCATGGAACTAGAGTGCATCATAGGGTAACAATGATACAAAGTATGTATCAATATGTGTAAGAGAGATTAGATGTAGAGCATGGAGCGTAATGTGTATGTGTAGAGACTAGAAATAATTGGTAATGATCAAAGGTGGGGGGGAGAAATCATGATGTCCCTAAGTGTGTAATATGAAAAAGAATAAAGTAAAATCATCCAAGAGATCGTTAGTGTCATGATCATATCCGATTAGAGATGGGTTAGAAACTTTGTATGCAATAGTTTAAGGTTGATCATATAAAGAGCCATTGTGGCACAAATTGTACATTCCCATTGCATATTATTCATCAGTGAAAGGTGGTTGGGGACAATCATGCACATACCAATGAGTTAGATTTTTTGAATATCCCAAAGAGTCATTGCATATAGATATGTGACCGAAAGGCGTGGGAAATGTAATATTAGTATGATTGGGATCCAATGTGCCACCAATGTAATCAAGCCAAGACTAGCCAAGTATGAGTGGAGAGGAATGAGAAGTGTGTGCAAAAATAATTTCAAATGGAAGATGCAGAGGCCATATGCGGTATTAATGAAGATACATCCATGATAAAGGTGAGGAGATTGAGGTGGAGGAAGAAGATCAACAAGTTCAAATCCTATTTGATTCAAGACATAATGTTTGAAAATAGTCTAAGAGAAAGTGGGGTTGAACAGGATATGAGGCTAGTAAGAAATGCGAATGAAGAGAGTACATGTGAAGGGATCAAACAATGGAGCAGGAAGAAACTGAGGAGATGCAATAGGTGATAAAATTTCTAATGTATGTACAATGCCTCGAAAGGAAATCATGAAATTAGTGGATAGAGGAAGCTTCTTGAATTGATATTCACTAGGATCAATAACAACACAAGTATCTTGGAAGTAGGATTCATCAACTTCAATAGGAATAAAGTTAAGATTGTGAAATGTTTTATCATAATGTCATACAATGTCAACCTCATCATCTCATGTCATCGGTGATAACATTATCTCATTGAATAATAGTATCAAGGATATTAGTAGGAATAGATTCGGATGTATAATTAGGAGGATCCGTAATACGTGAAGAAGTAGTAGACATATTGGGTGGACATGGTGGGTAAGAGGATATTGGCATTATGAGTAGGAATGGTAAAAGTGTGTGGAGAAGGAACAAAAGGAGTAGGAAAACTTTATTGACCGAAATCATATGTACAAAACTTTGTGATATGGAATCGGATGAGATGGAGAAGTGGGCATGATGGTGATAGGGTCTATGTGAAAAAACTTGAATTGGTAAGGGTCCACAACTATAGTATGTTCATAAACATCATGTCTAAATTTAACGCACCGATTAACTACAGAGTGGATGACATGTATGACATGAATCTAGGGTTTTCGAAGTAACTAATTGTATTGAAATGTGGCATCAATAATAAAGAATACAATAGGAACCATTTTGGGCCCAACTTGTAAAGGAAATGTGATGGTGCCCATGCATGTACGAGTGGTGAGAGAGAGAGAGAGAGAGAGAGAGAGAGAGAGAGAGAGAGTTAGTAGTAGCAGTGATAAGAAAAGGTGAAAATGGGTTGTCAACAACATAAGGATGGATATCGTCATCACTAAAAGATGTAGAATGTGGCATATTTTTGAGATATTAAATGAGTTGTGTAAATGCAATAGGTGAATTATTTCTTTCAATGTGAATGGAACAAAGGAAACCTCTAATGTATGAAGTTAATTAGGTGCACTATGCAATAAATCATAAAGAGAGATTTTTGTTGGTGTATTCTTAAGCTTCTCTATGATGTCATAACCCTTAGAGGTAGTGGTAGGAACTATGGAAGTAATGGGTGGTGGGAAAGAAGTAGGTGGATCCATACAAGGATGAGTGTGAGGATTGTTTACTACATTGAAGCTTGGATTAGATATTGGAATAAGAAAGAGAGGAGGATGTTGAGTACGAACTCACATAAAATCGAAGCGATGCAACAATGCAAAAAACCTTGGTTGGAGTAAGTGAAGGATAACAAGATTGATCCATGAATTCATAAGAAGGATATGAATTTTGATACATTCTTAGAAGGTAGGGTTTGAATGAGTAGGTTTACCAAATGATTTAATAAAATATGAATTAAATCTAATTGTAGAGTAACATATATGATAAAATATAGTAGATATAAAAATCCTAAGTACTTAAGTACTATAAAACTATAAGAAAGTAGGAGAGACAGATGACTTAGATGAATCTTGCACAATATGGGACTGGTCCGGGAAATGTAAAGTGTTAAACAAGGTTAGAACTATGTCACAACCGCTCTCTGAAAAATCTGGATTTTGAGAATGATGTCAGACATGGGCACCAGTGTGCTGGACAAGGGCGCTAGGGTTTTGGTGACTACTCTTGTGTGTTAGTGACTACACAGAGGCTTGAAATCATCTTTCTATAGTGTCACAAAATCTTCGTTGTTAGTTCATGTTGATCACTTGATACTCACACTATTGTCATTAAAAAATAGGACTATCCATCTTGGCCCGAAAATGAATTTTGATTTTATATTCTTCATCAAAAAAGTCCCCATTTGCTAAGGTATACCTCTTAGCTGAATGTAATAAACCTAGTGCACATCACATAATGTTTCTAAGGATTTAAATCAAAACATGTATTTAAAATTTCCTAAAGGAAGTGACGAGTCGGGTTGGAGGTTTGAAGGTAAGTGAGATTTTAAAAAATTAATTAATTAAAATATTTATTATTATAATAAATCTTTCTTCCTCCTACATAAGATGTTAGATGGAGATATTATTTGGGTATGGGAAATTACAAAGTGATAATACATCTCACAAATAGGTCATGCAAAGAAATTGAGGATCAATTCACTTAATCCATCGGTTCTCAAAACCCATTTCACCCGATCAATCTCTCGATAAGCCAATGGGATCAAATTAGGAGGTTGTCAAAAATTTGGCTTCTTTTTTAGAACTAATGCAAGTTTTCCATCCTTTCATCTTCGGTTCCCCATGGCTCATTTTCATCCGCAAGCCTTTCATTTCATGGCTTATGTAGAGGTTGATGACCCGATGGAATGTTCTCCTGAGCCCTTTGTTCCCGAGGCCTAGTGTTCTTCGCATATCCTTTGTTTCCACACAACATTTATATTCCCTATATTACAGGTTTTACAACATATTTTTAAAAAAGGAAATGTTCCATTTGTGTTTAAGTTCTCTACATCTCCTTTTCACCTGCCACCTTGCCTTTCATATCCTATGCATAGAATTGATACTTTATTGGAATTGTTCTTTCATGACTCTCATTCCCCGAAGCCCCATGTTCCTTAAACTCCTTTTCTCCCACACCATGGTGAGTCCTCAAAGCATCTAAAAAAGTTGATTAATTCACATATCTCATGGAAAATAATTGATCCATTAGTGTTTACAAGGATAAGATCTATAGTATAGAAAGAGCACCAACTCTAAAGAAATGAAGTTTGATGATGCGGGTTTTGAGAAATGCATTTTATTGGTTTTATTTGTGAATGTATATCTAGATCTCCTCCTTCAAATGGTAAGAGAGAGTTAATATTATGATGAGCCTTTGAGTAAGTTGTAGAATTTTTTCCTAAAGAATGGTACATTTTCAAGATGCTTATGATGCAAATCAACAATAAGAGTATGTTGGGTACGTACGTGAGATGAATAATGAGATAATTAAAGCTTGACAACAAAAGGAATGTGTTGGTGCCTTCAGTTGTCAATTAAGGTCATAAGGCTCTTATTAGACACCTCAGGTCCCTCAATTTCATCCCATATTTTTTTATTATGGTCACTAATATAATGGATAAACTAGGAAGTCTAGTCTAGAAATGCATCAAAGGGAAAGCAAAATTTGAGGATAAGGGAAATCTGCTTTGACCATTACTAGAAAACTTCACATGAAGAGACGTTTAACTTGAGTCCAAAGAAATTTGTAACAACTGGTTTTATAAAAAAAATAATTCAAGAAATTATTCCATGTATATACCTTGAAGTGGCAAAAAAAATTGGTCATTGAGGAATGTGTTAAGGATACATTTTTCCTTTAGTGTGCACACAAATTGTTTGACAAAATGCCTCAAGGAACTGATCATTTTTTGAGTAGCATAACACGTTCTCTCCATGCTTGATGTGTTCGATGGATTTTTTCAATGATGGACAGTGTTTTGGAGCATGTAAGGTCACAAATTGACAATATGCTTGTGTCAAAGTAACTTTCACTCTGTATTGGCGTGCATGTGATCCTCACATATAATTTGAATGCAAAAAAGGGGCTTGGTGAATGAAATAATGGGTGCTGTTTTGTAATAAATTTGATGTTGAACTTGGGGCTCTAGAATGGCACTTTTCTCTAAAGATGGATTATTTAAAGGATAAAGTGCAACTATAATTTGTGAAGGAACGTATTATGAAGAGAGAGTATGAATAATTCAAGATTTAAGTCAATGTAAGAACTCATAAAGTTTTTGAAGAAATAATTTGTGCTAGATCATGATGTTTATAATGTAATTATTTATCAGTTGTAAGGGGAGATTATGAGCTTCATAGTTCTAAAAAATTAAAGAATTAGAGCACAAAATCTCCTCTTTTCTGAAATCATGGGATATAAGATCCTGGGCATGTTGCTCCCATTTTCTAGTTGCAAGAATGATATTGGTTCATAACACCATTGTAAACCTTGGAGTCTCTTTAACATATTATGGAGTATTGGGCTTACATCGAATGATTGAATCATTAAAGCATGTGTATTCCATGAGGATGAATCTTAGTGATCCATATTTTATGAATGGATACCTCTCTCCTAAATTTGCTGTAGAGCTAAAGAAAATTGTATATGATAATACGACCTTGATATTTCTCATTATGAGGGGAAAGTGGAATAAATTTAATAGTCACAACATCAGCCATTTTAAACATTATTAATGAAGGTCATAATGTTTTCCCCATAACCAACATTATGAACTTATACTTTGGGGATAAGTTGTTTTCTCGAGAAAATAAGTGTAATTATAAACAATGAAATGAGGATGACTCTGAACTTGAAGGAAAAGAAGTTGAAATTAATGAATGGATATTTGAATTTATGCAATTATTATGCATGAATATGGGCATTTATCTATAGGCTCATATGAAACTTTGCAAGCTTGAGATGGAGTTGTGCTCTCGAACAATTGGAGGAAACTGTGATTAGTGAAGAAGATCAACACCTCTTTGATATGATGACATCATGTAAGTTACAGAAATAGTAGATTTGTATTTCTTCAATTGGGGAAACATTCATATGTGTACAACCAGGAAAATAATTCCCTTGGATGAAAGTTCCTCAAAGGAACAGGTCATGGCACAACTTCAGGTGGCCTATTATTGGGTACAAGATCAATACTCACAAGCTGGGAAAATTATGATGAATCTTTGAGAATCAAGCCTGATTTCTATGAAGGATTACTTGCACTAGGCCAACAATATTTTGAGAGTGCAAAACTCTGTGATCACTTACCTTAGCTAGCAGGGTTGATCTTGGGTCATGGGATTCTTCAGAGACTATTGAACTATTCAAAAAAGTAGAGGAGAAAATGCAGGAAACAACTAAAATGTGTGTGGAGTTGGAAAGCTTTAATACATATCATTTTTGTATATAAACGTTTATTGTGAATCTTTGATATATCATGAGGGTGTGAAGAAGTCTCAAGAAAAGCTTTTATAACCTGCTTGTAACCTTACTCAAGATCAATATGCAGATTACATGTCATAACATGTATTAAAACATGGGGATGGGTATGAATAAAATGCATTTTCAATTGTTGTGTTAATGATTCTGAATTACAAAATATGATATTCTATTTGTGGTTGAGTTGTTAATGTTGCTCCTTCTTCATAGTGTGATTGGTTCTCGGGTGATCGGACTTTGTCTTTGGATATCGGGGGTATGTGGAATTTCTGCCATATCAACATATTCTGAAGTAGATTAAGACTTTATGCTTCCCATATTTCATGCCCATTATATACCTTCTTTCCAGATTGAGAATTTTCCCTTGTACAACTCTCAATCTGCATAACTCTTTCCCTTATTTTCTGAATTGTGTGAGTATGGTGATCTTGTATGACCAAGAAGGATATGTTTTTCCTTGATAGATAGATTTGCAGAACTTTACTTCTCAAGTTTATCCATCTTTCCAAACACTTACATGGTTGTATTATTTCCCTCCTCATTCCTCCTTCCTCTCTGTATTTTTCCTTTCCCAATTTTTCCACCCTTTTGTGCTTTCCAGTTAAAATCACCAAAAATATAAAAAATAAAATCGATGAGGTAACTGCCCCTCTCACAAAGTAGAGGAAACTTCACCCTGTCAAAAGGTGAATTTCCCTAACTGTTGCTGGTTTTTATGCACTTCCATTGGGCATATTCAGTGAAAAAAAATCCAACCAACATACACACAGTGAATGTCAAAGGTACCTGTAGCTTGCAAGATATGAGTTCACCTACAAAAACACATAATCCATATCAAACCTAAGAAAGATGCAATATGGGGATTCGATCGACCCGACGATCAACCCAAGAGTGAACTTACGACCAAGCACTAAACTACATCTCAAAATCCATGTAGTTATTATGAGTGTGTGTGAGAATGATACCCTAGGATTCCCTTGTGCTAGAGCACTTGATAGTGTGTTATAGCTAGTATGTAGAAATATAGTAAAATGTATGGATGGAATAAAAACTTCCCCTTCCTATGTTGTGTATGCATAAAATGAAGTCCCTTGTCCCTTAAATGGATGTCGGATGAATGATTTAGAGTGTTTTAGGTGCCATTTGGATTTAAGCTTAGGTGATGTTAGTAATGCTTAGTGCTTGGTCCTTGATTTTGGTCACATAACTATGTATTTTTATGATTTAATTGTTTGAATTTCATAATTAACAACTGGAAGGATGACCCATAAGTGAAAAATATTTCCAAAATCTAAAAGATACCCAAAAGAAGCAAGTAAGGTAAAAGGGGTCAAGGGCACCCAGATGGGACATGGGTGTTTGGGCACTCCTGCCCTGGATGGGCACTAGTGTCTGGAGCCATAAAAGATAAATAAGTAAAATATCGATTGGGTTGTAGGGTGTGTAAGACCAGATAGAAAACAAGAAACAAAAAGAGAGGCCAAAGATAGTTGTCAATTAATAGTTTTCTTTCTTTGGAAACATATGAATGCTAGTATTGTTTTAAGACATAGAAATGTACCCAAGTGCACAATTTTGTGTCTATAGATATATCCTATTTTTCACCTCTCAAATGTGTACATGAGACTCGAGAACACTCAAACTACTAATCTCTTTATTTAATATCTTCTTTACGAAGTCGCTAAAAATAAGCAAAAACATTAAGCTAAATTTACACCTCAAGTAATGTTATTTTCTTTATGTATTGTAAATTTTTGCATCAATGTCATATATTATTATGAAAAGAGTTTGCGAGAATCGAATGGAAACGAGGCACCATGAAGTATTTGCACTCCAAATGTAATCATGAAAGCTCTAGTGATAGTAATGAAAAAATGATCAATAATGGAAGAAATTGCTCAACAAAAACAAAGCTTGCATAGAGGAAAGACAAGCAGAGTGTGTCTTGGCATACTCATAAATGAATAGAAAAGGGGTACATATAGGGTGCTTTGAGTAACCTAGAGCATGACACATATGAAACCCTAAACCTAACCTAAACCTAACCCATGTGAGATGACTCTCCAACATGAGAGGAGGACACATACGATAACTCACAAGATAACACCCCCTTCATCAAAGTTGGTGTAAGCGGCCGTGATGAGTCGATGAAGAGGAAGACACTCCTAAATAACTAAGAAAGATGTGTCAATGGGGCCTAACAACTAAAGGCCTAATAAGGTGCCCATATACAAACACAATCTTCCTAGAAGAAGAAGAAGAAAAGAAGGACTACATAGCCCTAAGAAGATGGGCAGCTATAGAAGACCTCACCCCAAGAAGAGACCGTAAGTGAAGAAACTTCATCTCAGTGAAGGGCTTGGTGAATAAATCTGTCTGATCAGCTGTCTGAATGTACTGAATGTTAATGATACCATCATGAATAAGCTCCCGTATGAAGTGCATATGGATCTCAATGTGCTTCGTCCGCTAATGCTGAACTGGATTTCTACAAATAGAGATTGTGCTCGTGTTATCATAGTAGATAATGGTAGGCCACCGAAAGTGGATGCCAAACTCTGTCAGAATACCCTGTAGCCAAATAGCTTCTGTAGCAACGATTAACTACTCCTCTATATTCTGCCTTTGTAGATGATATCACAATTACATTATGCTTCTTGCTAGACCAACTAATAGGACCCGAACCAAGAGAGAAACTATAGCTAGAAGTAGATTTTCGATGATCTAAGTCACCAGCCCAATCAGAATCTATGAATCCAATCAAGTCAATATCAACCCCTCCATGATAGTGTATGCCATCAACGCATAAGTTCCACAAACATAATGAAGGATCCATTTAGCTTCTTTCCAATGCAGCTCATGTGGCTCCTGCATGAATTTGGACATGATCCCAATAGCATATGATAAATCCGGTCGAGTGTGAGTCAAGTAGATCAAGCTCCCAACTAACTGTTGGTAAAGAGTACCATCAACCAAGGGAGTAGATCAATCTGAAACCAACTTAACCCCGGAAAGAAAAGGAGTAGGAGAACACTTACAATCAAACATCTGAAACCAAGATAACAAATCAAGAGCATACTTAGGTTGCGAAATCAAGATTCCTGAGTCAGATTGTGAAATCTGGATCCCAAGGAAGTAATGAAGCAGACCTAAGTCATTCATGGAAAACTTGTTGGCTAAGGTGATCTTCACAGAATCAATAATAGAGGAATAGTTGCCTGTGATCAACAAGTCATCAACATATAGAACAAGAATGAGTATGGAGTCATCTTGCCATAGAATATAAACATTTGGATCAGAGTGACACCTAGTAAACCCTGATGTAAGTAAAAAGGAGTCCATCTTGGCATACCAAGCCCGAGGGGCTTGTTTAAGGCCATAAAGAGACTTATTTAACTTACAAACGAGGGAGGAATCTTAGACATAACCCAGAGGTTGTTCCATATAGATCTCTTCCTCTAGGTCACCATGAAGCAAGGAACTCTTAACATCCATTTGATGGACTTTCCATCTGTTCTTGTGGCAATGGCTAGGGTCAATCGAATAGAAGTCATCTTCACAACTGGAGCAAAGGTTTCTATATAATCAACCCTAGCTATCTGGGAGAAACCCTTAGATACTAATCATGCTTTAAAATTTTCAATGTCTCCATCTACTCCATACTTTGTTTGGAACACCCACTTACACCGAATGATTTTTCTTCCTTTCGGAAGAGTGGTGAGATCCCAAGTATCGTTCTTCATGAGAGAGGAATACTCCTCATCCATGGAAGAATCCCACTCAGGAATACTAGAAGCCTCCCGGAAAGATTGTGGATCAGAATCAGAGGTGAAGAAAGAGTGGGGTCTAATGAAATCTGAGCAAGTACGTCTCATATCCAAAGTATCTCCAACTAAATCTCTAACACTTTGCAAAGTTTTCCTGGCCCAAAGGGGACTAGGAGGATCAGGCTTAGAGTCGGAAGATTCTTCACTTGAGTGAGAAGGGACATAGTCCTCGTCATCACTACTGTCAGAATCAGAAGACTCAAAGATCTGATGGTCGGGAGGATGAGAAGAGGAACATACTCAACAAGATATCATCATCGATGAGTCGGAATCCGAATCGGTGAACCAAGAACCTCTATAGGTGTAGAAGTAGAAGTTGAAGAAGACTCATTAAACTTAACACTTCTCTCAATATATAGCTCATGAGAAGTAGAATTCATCAATCGATATCCCTTCATGCCATCAGGATACCCTACAAAGATACAAGGTTTGGATTGTGGTTCTAAGGCCTTACGTTTCTTCTTGGGAATCTGAGCCATAGCCTTGGATCAGAAGACTCAAAAGTGCTCAACATTAGGCTTACATCCAAACCAGGCTTCAAAGGGCATCATCCCTCTTACTGCCTTGTGTGGAACACGGTTCTAAACGTAATTTTCACAATTCACTGCTTCAGCCCAATACTGTGGAGAAAGAAACTTCAAGTGAATCATACAAGTGGCCATCTCCTTCAGAGTACGGTTCTTTCTTTCTATGACTTCATTCTGCGAAGGGCTATAAAGCAATCGTATACCGTAGAGAGATCCTTGTAAGGCTGAAATCCATGAACCTATTGTTTACATATTCATCTCCATTTTCAGTTTGAAGAACCTTTATAGACCGTTTCACTGTTTCTCGGCCAAGAGCCTTGAAGTCCCGAAAATGTTCAAAGACTTTAGACTCAAGCTTAAGAAAATATACCCAAGTATATCGTGAACAGTCATCAATGAAGGTTAGCACATAAAGAGCTCTAGTAAATGAAGGAGAAGGAAATGGAATAGAAGCATTCTTTGTGAACAAGATCCAAAGGATGAGTGGCTCTCCGGACTTTTCCTTTGTCAAAGTTATTTTCAGGATGCTTTCCAAGGGTACAACCCTCACAAAGACCATTACAAAACTTGACGCTGAAGCAACCCGTTGACCATTTCATTTTGACTCAATTGTTCAAGATAGTGATAATTTAGATGTCCAAAACACTCATTCCATAGCCTACTAACCTCATTTGCATGAGTGAACAAGGTAGTGGGCATAGAATCAAGTAAAGTGAGATAAGGTGTACAATCGTGAAACGGTGATCTGCATTTCCCTCACCCACTTTGTAGTATCATTGTTAAGCTCATGAATGATCATCGAGTTAGGACCAAATTCCACTTGCATTCCTTCACCAAGGTGAATAATTTGGTAAACCGATAGGAGATTGGTAGAGAGATCGAACACTCAACACTTGGTTAAATGTTCCCTATCCATCTCTACTGAGATCCACTACTGAAACCGACATTTTGTGTCATTACCCATCATGATTTGGGACATTCCACAAGGTTCGATGTTGGAAAACTCAACATGCGAAGAACCCATGTGGTGTGAGGCATCGAAATCTATAATCCATGTCGATGAAGGAGTAACTTTGGCTACAAGGGCCTTTCCTTTCTTCTAATCATTTCTAGTACCTTTTGCAGTAGAAGACTCGGCCTTCAGAGCACTTTGTTTTATTGATTCAGGAACACTTATTTTATTTTTCTCAAGTAAATGAGATAAGTGATCAATCTGTTTCTTAAAACAATGTTGCTCATCGTGACCAGTCTTCTTGCAATAGGAACACAAATACTTGCTTTTCTGCGCTCTAGGCTTAGAAGTCAAAGTGTTTGTGTCATTTTTAGGTTTGATCTTGGTTTCTTTCTTAGGTTGATCCTTAGTTTCTTTCTTCTTTTCAGTCTTCTTTCCCTTGCTAGTACTTGCTACAAGGGCATGTGACTTGGACTTGAGAGACCCCATTTGAATGAGTTTGTCCTGTTCTCGAATGAGTTGGGACGAAAAATAGTCAAAGGAGGGCATTGTCCAAGTATCGCCCAAAGCAGCTTTTGTAGCATAGAAAGTTGACATGAAGATAGAATATTTGGGACCTAGCTTAGAGAGAATCAACAAGATCAGTTGAGAATATTTCTTTTCTACTTGACATCCTTTTAACAATAATCTAATGTGGATAAATTTTGAGAAGGCCTCATAGGTTTTCAAAGTCACTAGGATTTAACCCTAGTAGTTCATTTTCCAACTCATGCACTCTCATGTCATCTAGTTGTCCAAACATCACATCCAGTGTTTTCCATGTAGATGTAGGTGTTTCAGATGCCTCAATGTGGAAGAGCAAGTCAGGAGAAATAGACATGCAAAGAATACCTAAAGCTTCATCACTACGGTTTAACCACTTAGATTTTTCAGGTTCGTCATCTGGTTCAGTCTCAGTTCCCATGGTGATGCGGTATAACCCTTTACCCCTTAGTTTCATTATTATTTTTGATCTCCATTCAAAAATTTGAACAGCGTAAGCAAAGGAATTGAAAGTGCATCCATAGTGAGAGAGAGAGAAAGAAATGCAAAAAAGAAACACAACCACCCAGGACAATAACAACCCCCTACTTTCGAAACTTTATAGGTTAGTGTGTTGATTACAATCAAGTCCATGCATGTGGTTTGAAACACTTGGTAACTCATCTTTCAATTAGCGTAATAATGTGCAAGAGAGGAGACCACAACAGTGTTTCGTGGAGCGTAACAAAAGAGGAACACCGTAAGCAAGCACAAGCAAAAAATAGAAAGGAGGCAAAAGCCAACCCCGGTGATGAGAAAAATGTCTCATGTTGCACGAAAAGAACCCTTTTGTTATAATAATGTGGCGGATGCGCTCACAAGTGCACGAAAAAAAAAAGAATAGAACAAAGCTCAAATAAATGAGCTGAATTAAGCAATACAAAGACACCCCCCAGAATGCAGAACTTTATAAAATTAGTGCATTTACAAAGCTAATGATCCCATCATCTAGAGTGTGAAAAAACATGTAACTTTGACTAAAGAAGTGCTCAAAACCGAGTAACGAAGTCAGTCAAAAGTTATAAGAAAAACCAATTCCCGAATTGATGAGAAAAAGCCAATAAGCCTGAAAAGGGTGTCGTGTATGTATGCTCGTTGGAAATGGCATGGAATTTGAGATAGGGTTTGTTTGTATTGCGAGGGGGGATTAGCCACCTGCCAATCCCGGACCTCACCCTTCGTCTTCGACACTCGACGGAAGGTTAAAAATACACAAAGCCAATAGACCAAATTATAATGCCAAAGAAATATAGTTTAAATAATGTGAAATTAAATTAGATCTAATGTAATTAAATCTAATGAATGTTGAAAAAGGCTTTAATTAAGCAAATCACTAAAAAAGCACTTTTTTTTAATATTTTCTAAAACAGAAGATTTTGAAAGAAGGCGTTTAAAACAAGAATTTTTAGATGAAGATTTTAAACAAATAAAGATCTAATCTAATCTAAGGGATCTCTGCGTTTTTAAAAGTAATTTTTTAAATAAAGAAGTATTTGTGTTTTAAAAGGAAAGCTTTTAACCAAAGACAAAGAAAACACAACCGTATGTTTTTAAAAAACTAAGGATTTTATGGAGAGTAAGATTTTAGGTTTTAAAAAAGGAAAGAAAGTAAAGAACTGACCAAATCTTACCAAAGCGACTGGACTACCACGCCAAGAAAAAACGCGAGAGGATAAAGGCTGCGCCAGGAAAAAATGCAGAGGAAAAAGGCCGTGCCAAGAGAGTGTACAGGCCGTTTTAGAGTTAGATGATGTGTGGGCACCAAGGATACAGTCCACACAAGAGAAATTACAACCCCACGATGTGCAAAAAGTCTACAGAAGCAAAAAAAAATGTGGCTGAGTAATTTAAAATGCCCCAAGCAAAAAAAAAACGTGGTGTTGGTAAAAATGCATGAACAAAGAAAAAATGCCGTAATAAAAAAAAATGCCGAATCAAAAAAAAAACACACGGAAGGTCCAGAAAACACCGAACAGTCCAAAAAATGCCTAGAATGAAGAAAAAATGCAGGCCACATGTGAATGAACAATGATGGTAGTTTGAATAGTCTAAAAATGGTCAGAGGGACAACAGTTCATTTATGAGCAACCACGATTGAAGAACTCAAGGATCCTGTAACCACAGACAACATGCATATCCTGCGAAAACCAGAGAGCTTAAAAAAATTTCACTTCCATTTTAATAAATGAAAGGAATCTCTATTTTGGATTTTGATACATCTAACAAAAAAAAGTAGTTTAAAAACCCTGATTTCTCAAGGTATTTTGAAAAAACCTGCACATATGCACAAGAAAAAAACACAAAAAACTTTCCAAGAAAGCTTGTTAGAGATATTAGCAAGATAATTTCCAGAAAATAGTGATCAAAGGACTTGCATGCAGAGTAAAATAATGAAACCAAGTAAGAGTAATAACAACAAAAAACAAATCGAGTGCATGTTTACTCGATCTCAGCTCTGATACCATGAAAAGATTTTACGAGAATCGAATTAGAAACGAGGCACCACGAAGTAGTTGCACTCCAATGGAATCGTGAAAGCTCTAGCGATAACAAGGAAAAAATGATCAGTAATGGAAGAACTTGCTCAACAGAAACAAAGCTTGCATAGAGGAAAGACAATGAGTGTCTTGGCATACTCATAAATGAATAGAAAAGGGGTACATATAGGGTGCTGAGTAACCCTAGTGCATGACACATATGAAACCCTAAACCTAACCCTAAACCTAACCCATGTGAGATGACCCTCCAACATGAGAGGAGGACACATAGGATAACTCACACTAACATATTATAGGTTTAACATTTTGGTTTTATATCTTTCATCTACTTTTTGTAGTACACATAACAAATCTTAATCTTCATAAGCGATGTGTGGTATCTATGTTTCCTATGGGAAATGCTTACGAGTAAATCTATTAGGTCGGACTACTACATCTATCATTCAACATATCTATAATAGAAACATCTAGGCATCATTCCTATAGCTCATCGTGAGTTATAAAGATACCAAATGACATCCATTCAAACATCTCCCTACTATCAAGATTGTTAGGTATAAATCCCAAAGAGGTGGAAGACCATCAAATTACTAATGATGAATTTTAAATAAATAAGTTGTCATTAATGTGATGAGTTCATTTTATTTAGTTCTTAGGTACCATGTACCACTATTATCTCATGTACATTAAAAATTCTCTCACCTATAAATGCTAATATAAGATGGTGATATTTTTAACTCTTAATAAGTATATTGTAAGGACATGTATATAAATAGGTTTTATATATTAGCCTAATGGTATATAGAAAGGAACATATTTTTTAGAGTGATACGAGATGAATCATCTACCTCACAACATTATCATTTGAATTTCAAAATATTTTATACTAAATAACATACAAGCTCCCATAATATTGTGCACATATTTGATTAACAAAGTTGTGATTATTTTCTTGTTTGATTGTCTTGTTTGTTAAAACCAAGTAGAACTCAAATAAAAATCATATGTCACCCATTTAAAAACACCACTCAAGGAAAAATTAAGAATGGAGAGATCCTTTTGATAATCCATTTGTTTATAACCATATCATTGAAAAAATTCACAATGATGATGATAGCCTTGCCAACTAAATTGACTATAGTGATCACAAGTTTCTCACTAGACCGCACCATGTCAAAATTGACCACTTTAAATACTAAAATTGATATGAAATATTCCAAAATATTATTGATCAAGGAGCTAAAATTCCCCATGAATTTAAATTTTAATACCTATGTAATAACATAAGGAAAGAGTAACAACCTCCATCCATTAATCAACCTCTTAAATCTCTTCATCCCCGAATATTTAGTATCAAGCCTACTAGTGAAAAATAAAAATAAATGGAGGATGAAAAACCTTTTCCATATATCCATAATGAAATATTACATGATCGAATCCAATAAATAAGCTTCTAAATTACCCAATATTACTTCAAAAGTTGAACTTGAAGCATCCAAATCCTCACAACATAGTCCTAAAACCTTTGATTGATCCTCTCGAGATCAAAAAATCCAAATTGTATCTACGTCTTTCATCATCAACCCACGACATGCACTTTTTTTAAGAATGACATGCCATGAAGGATTCCCTTTAAGGATTGCAATTATAAATTAAAAACCACGGTAAATGTACTCATTTGAAGAATTATGTCGTGTAGACACAAAATCATCCACATAATACTATTTTACTATGTTGTCAAGTATGTTGTATATGCATGGATCTTAAGTTAAAAAAGTATTAACTGGTGACACAATTATTCATCCATCTACTTGATTTGATTTTTTCTATTATCTCTCTCTCTCTCTCTATCATATGTCATTTCTATACCCGAGCTTGCTAAGGTCACATGGATCCCTATCTGTCTATATTTTCACAATTTTTGTCATTTATCCTAGGACATTGATTTAATTTAATTTGAATTAAGTCTAGATATTTCAGAGTCACTATTGAACCAATAATGTATCAATGTAGAAATTATGTATGAAAAACTAAGATTTAATATTTGAAACCCTAAGAAAGAAGTAGAGAAAGAGGACTTAACTACTTTATGCTTGATTTAGGACTGATCAAAACTGGTAAAAGTGATGAACAAAAAGGAGAGAGTGTCTTTAGTTCTCACAATAAATTTTACGACTCACTAACGAGCCAAATATGGGTGCATGGGATAGGAAATGGGTGTTGGAGACCTCGTCCAGGGAGCCGGTGATTACACAATAGCTCTAGATATGATTTCTAATGTGTCGCAAGTAGTCACATTTAATTTGTTTTGATTGCCTAGTAGTCACACAATGATCGCCAAGTACCTATAACCGGCAATAAAAATATTCACCTGTAAAACCCACAACCACATTAAACCTAAAAAAAGATGTAAAATGGGGAGTCAGATCGACCCGACGGTCACCCCAATAGTGAACATATGAATGAGTAATGCACTATATCTTATACTCTATGTAGTTCTTGTGAGTGCGTGTGATAATGATGCCCTAAGATGCTCTTGTGTAAGTACAATTGATAGCGAGTTGTAGCTAGAATGTAGTAATATAGTAAAATGTGTGGATGGAATAAATAATTTCCTCTTCATATGTTGTGTATGTAGAAAAGGTAGTCCCTTGTCTCTTGAATGAATGATTTAGAGTGCTTTAGGTTCCTTTTGGTTGCGAATCTTAGGTGCTTTGATAGTAATTCATAGTGCTTCATCCTTGATTTTAGTAAGATAAATATGTATTTATATGATTCCCTTGTTTGAATTTAATAATTGACAATTGGAAGGATGAACCATAAATGAAAAAGGTTCCTAAAAGATAAAAGAGACCCAAAATGAGCATGCAAGTTGAAAAGGGTCTAGGTCACCCAAAGGGAATAGGGGCACTGAGCACTCCTGTCCCGACTAGGTGCTTAGTGTTTGGAGCCATAAAATAGAAATTAGTAAAATACCATCTAGGTTGTGGGGTGTGTAATACCGAAGAGAAAATAATAAATAAATCAAAGAGGACAAATATAGTTGTCAAATACTAGTTTTCTTTCTTATGAATCATATGAATGCTAATATGTGTTTAGGACCTAGAAATGTACCCAAGTGTTCAATTTTGTGTCTAAATTTTCCTCACTTTATGTTGTTGAGTGAATAATTGATAACATAAAGTACATAAGAGATGCATACCTTATGTTCCTATAGATCATGAGGTGAGAAACATACTAAGTGGACAAGTGAAGCATATAATGATGCAAAGTGAAGCATGAAGCCTAAGAAAGGAAAGTGACCCTAGGGGTGTAGGTGTATGTGTTTCATTGAACCTATTTTTGTTGTATATTTTTATTTCTTCTTCTTGTAAGGATAGACTTGTAAAAAGAAGAGAAAGAACATAGTCAAACTCAAGTATATGATAAATCGAGAAAAAATCTATACAAGTATGTAAACGTATGTAAAAAATTGTAAAAGGAAAGTTTACACCTCATGTAAAAGAGTGTAAAGGGATAGAAAAGTGTCTTGAAATACTTTGTAGAGTGATTTTTTTGGGCGATCTCATGCCAAGCATAATTTTTTTGGGTGGTCTCACACCAAGAGTGAGTTTTTTGGGTGATCTCATGCCAAGTTTGAGTTTTTGGGTGATCTCACGCAAAAGAACAAGTGTTGGGGAGAGAGGTACAATGTTACTCTCCTTCCATGAATCTTCTTGATAAACACCAATGCAAATGGTGTGTCCCTAATTTTTCCAAATACAATGATTATTTTGATTGAAATGGATATTACATGCATTCTATTGATAGAAGACTATGCCCGATACTATCAAACCGCTTTAAAGGTTTCCGTGTATTGTGATAATATAAGAATATTATTGTGTGTTCCCCCAGGACATTAGTTCCCATTGGAGGAAACAGTGCCTAGGTGCTCCCGCCCGAGCTTGGGAGATGGTGTCTATGCTGTAATTCTAACCCAAGTATAATTTTGGGCCATTCTATAAGTGTCTACCTATACTTTGGTTCTATAATATACTTTGAATTGAACTATAGCTATGAGCTTCGTAGGGGTGATTTGTTCACCCAATGTATGCCCCCTCATTTGGGGTGAATGAAAAGACTATAGGAGTGTGTAGCCCAAAAGATAGGCCCTTATGTTGATCTAAAATTGATGCGTGTAGGGGGTAGGGGATGTGGATGGTAAAACCAATGCACATGTAAAAAAGTAGCTAGATATATGTGTTAGTAGAAAAATTAGTAAGTATGTCGAAAAAACAATGTAACAAGAAAATGTGCATATAAGAAAGACTGCAAAAAGCTAGTTTCAAACATGGGACATCGCTCACAATGTCACAAGACAATTAGGTCCGAAGCAACCAAACTCATATATGAAATTATCATATAAGACATAGGGCATATCCCACAAACAATAACATGTAATGAAAGACTAAAGAAAGCAAAAATGTGTTAGATAACCATGGTGACATATAGTCTTGCAAAGAAAATGCTACACATGAAACACCCATTAGCATGTTAGAAAGATAAAAAGTATGTTAAAGCATGTATGTACCAATGGAAAGTAATGCGTTAGGAAGTAATAAATAATGAAATGATAACACATGTAATGTGTGAGAAATTAGATGTGATATAGAGTATAATAGGGTGTGAATAATTTTCCTAAACCTCCCTAAGCTATGACCAAGAAATAGAGCATCTCTATACCTTTCTCGACGATATGTAGAACATTAGAAATGGAGTCTAGATGTAGAATATATCGTAGGTCAAAGATGGTATAAAAACGGGTCAAACTTGGTCAACATGTCAGCAATGAAAAACATGGGTAAAATAGTAAAAAATTGTGTTTTAAAGACTCGATATTCGACACACAAAAATTGGTGGGCCCTGCTATTTTTGGATAGGGGACCTCATCCAGTTAGACATACTCTTTAATGGAGGGGTGCCTTGGCCTTCGAATCGTTATATCATTGTTATGATATTGTTTATATATGCCACATTATTCCTATATATTCTACATGTGGGATTATTTTAGGTGTGAATTGTAATGTAGGGTTGATATTGTATTGCATTACACATGGGATAGCTCACCCAAGCTATTTTCTAGCTCGATGGGGTGGTCAACTCCCCACCGAGTCGACCTACTTATTTCCTCAACGATCAGGTTGACCTTATCTCCTTATAACTCAATGGCGATTTACTTAGCCAAACAATCGACTCCACATCATTCAACGGGATCAAATTTATATGGGGTGTATTGATATATCCATACTACTTGACCCAACATATTAACTTTATCATCAACTAACTCACCACGTAGTGGATAACCAACAACTTGGCCCATTATATGGGCAGTTCTAACATCTAGACCGGTCCAAACAAAGTGTACAGCTTGGTTGGATTCCCATATGGTGGGGATGGTTCAAAAAAGCAAAGTGGATCGAGCATTTCCACCATGATGGTCACCATGTGGCCCTTTCTAACTCAGCCCAACATTGGCCGAGCCAAAATCAATCGGTGGGCTTTATATAGCCCAAGCCGCTTATGTGGTGAAACAAAATGTTGAGACATGGCCGCACCCATGGGAATATTAGGTGCTTTTCCCAATATAAACACTAAACCATCCATCCCTATGACACGTGGGATATCTCCCCACGTAGAAACCAAACCAATCAACGATCAAAAGGGAGGATAGAGACTTGAACCCACAACCTTTGAATATGAGCTAGGTGACTCGCCAACTCACCTAGGCAGCTTGATAGGGTATAAAATGAGCTTGGCCATATTTATAAATGGTTTTTTGACAAACCGTAAAGGATAGAATAGAGCTACTACCAGAGATCATCGGTTTTGGGGCACTTAGAAGACAAATTTTAATTTGGTGTAAAAAGAAAAGTTTCTCCTAACTTAAAGAGGAAGACAATGGTAGTCTTCTTTTTCCATGAAGTGTTGCGGATTTTCTGGTGTAGGAATTTTTTGATCACATTTGCATAGAAAATACATTATGGAGAGCTTATGGAGCCATAGTTTAATTTGTGGACATTGTTTGATAGGAAATTAGAGTTTATAAACCTATTTCTAAGCTCCAATTATAGGTATAAAGATCTATATTGTCATTATTGAAGGTGATTGAGTTGTAATTCATTGGGCATTAATCGATCCATTCATGATTACGTGAATTTGAAGATGTAGCCTATGGGTGAACTCCGTTATAAATTTTTCTATGTGGATTTCATTTCCAGTTTTGAAGCTTTTGATCAAATAAAAATTACTATATGAATTTGATTAATTTTATAAAGAAAGTAATTAATTGGTTAAATTGGATTTAAGTAAAAAAATTTGCAATCCATTATCCACAGCAGATAAAATGAATGCACATTTCAATTTTGGGTTTAAAATAAGATTGAGGTACATCTATGAAAACATAGAATTGATCAATTTTGGAGAAAATTAAAATGTGGAAAGTTGATTAAATTTTATGATCCATGAAAATAATAAAAATAGTGAAAATTAAAAACTACATTTGTTGCAGAGCTTACAAAGACTCCCGGATGCAGAGATCGGGTTTCTAGGTTGATCACTCTAGCATCCAGTGTGATTGCACAACATGGAAACCTCTCTCCAAGCGTGGGACTTGTGAAACTGAGAGAGGAATCTCTAGATTAGAGGCTGGTTCCTCAAACTCCTCTGATTTAGATCTAATGCTTGCACAACTACAGAGGTTCAGATCCTAATCCTACTCTAACTTGCAAGGAGACAGGGGTAGAAGTGCAAGAAATTGAAACTAACTAAAGATGGTGATGCACCAAAAGGAGTGGTGAAACATATTTGTCATGAAAATAGACACGACTCAAAGTTCACAACATAAAACATACACAGACTGATAAGGTATAATTTAGGATCTAAAATGAAACAAATAATACAAACAGAGGACTGAAACCCATTCACAGAGCTTGCATTATCATTTCAGTGTCAAAAACACGCATTACACCCTCAAAGAGGTAAAAAAAAACTGTTACAATCTTTGGAGAGGTCTGATCCTTGCATCAATCACTTGCTGGAGGTGAAAGAAGAAGTCTGCTATGCCCAAAAAATGTTCCCCTTTTGGTTATGAGCCAAATCTACCTTTTACATTACATGGGTCGAGCCTAGGAGACAGAAACATAAAAAAACGTGAGAACCCATTCCTTCTTGACTGCAGGTGCATTAAAATGGCATGGGGGACCTTACAAACCCATACCCTATCATTTTGACTGAATTACAGGAGAATGCGACCCATTCTGCATTAAATCTGGTCACTGAAATGTCACTTCTGGCCATGAACACGCGTCAGATCTGTTTCTCAATTTTCTCTCTCTATACTACACCAAAATTCAATATTAACCCCATAATCATGTAGATAATTTCATAAGCTTTCTGTTGATATAAAGAACGTGCAAATCTGAGCTCTGGATCAAAAGATATGGAGATCTGAAGATTTAGGGCACAAAACAGTGAAACGGATTTTTAAATTTCTTCCCACGCTCTGCCACCTGGATGACACGTGGCATGCATTGATTGGTCGTCAGGGGCATGGGGCAGACCTTTACTTTTAGCTTTTGGGTGAACTTCTTGCCAAATTCTCTAACTCCTCCCCGAGCTCCGCATTCCTTGCTCCATAGGACACGTGTCCTCTTTTGATTGGCTCGGGCTGACCCCTCAAACCTCGCCCTTTGAATTTTGGAATTTTCTCCTTGTGACACGTGTCATGATTTGGTTGGTCCGTGGGTTTTCCAGCTCTTTCGCATCCACCGTGTCCATTTGTCCTGGATGTCCCAATGCTGTCTGGGACAAAAACTTCCGATCCACCCGAAATGGGCTTCCTTGTCCCTTTTCTGCCGGTGACACGTGTCGTGATATGATTGGCTCTCGGCTTTTTTGGCTATCCACGTCTTTCTGCGTCCCTTTGTCCTGGATGGCACAAGACAAAAGTTCCCTATTTCAGCTGAAGCGGCCTGATTCTTCACGTCCCCAAATGCGTCCCGACGGATGTTCCCGATGTTCCAAAGACAAGAGTTCCCCATTTCTACCGAATCGGCGGTTCGCGTCCTTCGCGTCTTCTTGTCCCAAATGTCCTAGAGCAGTTAGTTGATTTTCTTCTCCTTTAGCCCAATCGCTTCCCACGTCCAATGCATCCCGACGGCCCGATGTTCCTTTGCTTCTGCGCATCTTCTGGCGGCCTTTCGGCCGATTCGCGCCCAGATGTCCCTCACGTCCCGACTGTTGCGAGGACTAGGACTTAGCCATTTTTCATGATTTTTCCTGGCCCAAGCTTATTTTCTGCAACTTTTCACATTTTCTCAGAACTTGCTCTTTTCTTCTTCAGCTAAGGGAGTCAAAAAAAATCTGAGGGGACCCTAGAAACATGATTTTTTTTACCCTGAATCAATCAATTTGCCTGGGGCTTGAGAATTCAATGCATGTTATCAAAATTTACTCTGGGGGGTGAATTTTGGATAACAATTGGTGACTCAGCGGGGGTACCTACCTGCTAGGTGAAAAGACCAGTAGCCAGAAGTAGTCCATTGGGCATGGAGTTATCAAACATTCAGTTTAGAATCCCAACTGACTAAGAATGTGTAAGGAGGAAGATGGAATATCACCTGATGAAAGTAAAAGACTACAAAACATCTCCATGGACAGCAAGCTATGCCAAAGCACTTAGGGAAAACAAAACTAACCTACAACAAAACAATGTGCACAAGCACTTGGAGGAAAGAAAATCTAATCTAATATTTACAGAGGTAGTGAACTTCCCTCTAGAAGCAACGCTTGAGATAGATTCCATTGACTGAATCATGCTTCTTCACCATCCAATGAGGCCAATTGGAAAGCATTGCTGTTCTTGCACTTTGTGACCATGTATGGGCCACTCCAAATGGCATCAAATTTTGAATGCCTTCCTGGTTTTGCTCTATCCACATCCCATTTTAACACTAGATCTCCAACCTGAAAAGATCTATCTTTGGCCTTCCTATCAAAGGTCTTCTTGATCAAAGCTTGATCCTTTTCCATTGCTTGGGATGCCTGATTTCTGATTTCTTGCAGCTCCATCAACTCTGCATACCTCACCTCCATGGGCTCAAACTCTAGCAACTCCAGCTACTTCATGAGTTCCAATGTTGGCAACTCAAGTGACATGGGCAAGATTGCCTCTCTTCCATGTATGACAAGCCCGAATGGAGAGCTACCCGTGGATCTTTTGGGAGTTATCCTATCAGCCCATAGGGCTGAGTTCGGCTTTGGTATGCCAAGACCTCTGATTCTCATCAAGAGTCCTCCTAATGATCCTCAACAAGTTCTTGTTTGTAGACTCGGCCCGCCATTACCCCGAGAGTAATAGTTCGATTAAGTGCTTAGGTAAATACCATTCTTGACAGCCCACTCAAATACCCCCTAGATCCAATGAATGCCAATGCATTATCGTAGATTATTGTAGTAGGTACACCGAATTTGGTCGTTATTCCTCATAAAAGTCTAAGATGCTAGACTCATTTGCCTCTTTGGGTGCTACTGCTTCGTCTATTTGGTGAAGTAGTCTGTGGTCACAAAATCCATTTGTGCCCTTGGCTTGAAATGGGATTAATGACTCCGATGAAGTCCAAACCCCATTGCATGAATGGTTGGTCAACTGAGATTGGATGCAATGGGAGGGAAGCAAGTCTCTCTTTTCCTATGAAGAATGTAGAATTCTTACACCTCTTGATCCATGCATAGCAATCATCAAGATTTTAGGCCAATAATAACCAGCCTTCATGATTTTTAGAGCTGTCACTCTTGGTGCAAAATGGCCACCAGCTGGTCCACCATGAAACTCTTCCAACACCCTTTGAATCTGATTTGTGCTAATGCATCTCAGTAGCACTCCATTCACATCTTTCTTGAACAAAACTCCATCAACAATGGCATACGGAACATCCTGCAACCTGAAGTGTCTCCTTTGGGTCTTGTTCATCTTTGGGGGCACAGTGCCTCGTACCTAGGAAGTGTATAACGCCTTGGGTCCAGCAAGGAGTGGGGGAAGCATTGTCCTCTTCTTGATTTCCACTTGGCTCATGGCTGTCCTGGACTGTCAAAACAACCTCTTCTTTGTTGCATACTTCTTTTTGCTTCCCCAAAACCAGCTGCTCACACAGTCCTTTTCCTCTTACCAGCTTGGTGACCTTGATCTCAATGTCATATTCCATGACACGGGTAATCCAACCTGCCCTTTTCTCATTCAAATCCTTGTTGAGGAGGAAGTCCTTAACTCCAGCATGTGAGACCAGCAATTGGACCTTGTTGTTTGAGATTAAATGCTTGAATTTCTTCAAGCTTCTGATTACTGCAAGCACATGCTTCTCAATAAAAGAGTACCTCACCTCATAGTCATCTAGGCTCTGGCTGAAGAAGGCAACCGGCTACTCATCATTATCTTTGTTCTGCTGTACTAGAATGGCAAAAATAGTGTCATCACCTCCAAATGCATAGAGGATGAAATCCTTGGAGAATTCTGGGTTGATGAGAGTTGGTGCTTGAGAGATAGCTTCTTTGATTGCTTCAAAACTCTCCTTGCCTTCTGCTATCCACTTAAAAGCCATGCTCTTCTTTAACATTTTGGTGATGGGCTTGACAAGGGCTGCAAAATCTGGGACAAACCTGCAGACAAAATTGATCCTTCCCAAGAAGCTTTGAAGAGCCTTCTTGTGACTTGGCAATGGTAGTGCTCTTATGGCTTCAACCCTCTCTGGATCAATTGCTAGTCCCTCTTTCGAGACAATATGGCCTAGAAGTTTCCCCTCATGAGCCAGGAATATGCATTTTTTGGGATTCAATGATACCCCAAATCTTCTACACCTCTGAAATACCTGCCTCAGATGAAAAAGGTGATCCACTGCATTTTTGGAGAATACAATGATGTCATCAAGATATATCAAAACTATTTTATTGATCAACCCCTTGAATGCCATATCCATTGCCCTTTGAAAGTGGCTCCAAAGATTTGATAGGCGAAATGGCATCTTCTTGTAGGCATATGTTCCCCATTTGGTTGTGAAGGCTGTCTTGAACTGATCTTCCTCCCTCACCATAATCTGATTGTAGCCTGAGTAGCCATCAAGTAGTGAAAACCTTTCTAAACCAGCTACAACCTGCAATATTTTCTCCATGGAAGGGAGTGGATAATGATCCTTGAGAGAGGCTCTATTCAAATCTCTGAAGTCGACACACAACCTGATCTCTCCATTCTTCTTTCTGACTGGGACTAAGTTGGCAACCCAACTTGAGTGTTTGATGGGGAAGATGATACTGGCCTCAATAAGCTTGCTTAACTCTTTTCTCATGAGAGGCTCAATATGGGGATTCATTGGCCTTTGCTTTTGCCTGATAGGCTTGGATTCTGGATCCAGCTCAATAGTATGTTGTGCCAACTTTGGGTTGAAACCTTTTATATATTTGTAAGTCCAAGCAAAGACATCTGGGAACTCTTGACAAAGCTGAACAAAATCAGATTTCTCTTGTGAGGTACTTACTTTGCCAATCTGCAATGTTTTGTCTTCTTCCACTAAAATAGGCTCTGAATCTTCACCCTTTACTTGAACGTTCGCTTTCTCCTTTCGGAACTGATCATTCGGGTTGAAGATTGACTCCAAGGTTATGAGGCCTTTTGGTAATTTGTTAGTTCTTAGCTGCACCACTTGGTCACCATACTGTTGATGCAGCTTGTCTTGATTCCTAGCGGAGAACTCAGCTTCTTCTTGTAGGAAATTAACAATTTGCTGATCATTCTCGAAGACTTGCCAACTTGTATTGTTATTCGAACAGCTGGTCTCACAACCACTTTGATATGAGGCTGAGGTTTTTCACTTTTGATATTTTCTACAACGTCAAATGCAGCCCCAATTGCTTCCAGTCATCAGCGGCTTCATTCTTTTTCTTGGGATGGAATTGATGCTAAAAGCTTCAAGATCTTCAATAAGATCCCATACCCGATTTTTGTAGTTCTTCAACAGATCATTTTTGGCACCATTTTTCCCTTTGACTTGGTTTACAATCAGCTCACTATCACCAAATACTTGTAAATTCCTGATGCCTTTCTTCTTTGCCCAGTGCAATCCATGAATTAAGGCTTCATACTCAGCTGTGTTATTTGAGCAAGAAAACTGAAAACGGAACGCTGAGTAATACTTTATACCTTGTGGTGAAATGAGCATAGCTCCTCCTCATGCACCTTGTCTACTCCTTGACCCATCAAAGAAAAATTTCCATACTTCATTCTTGTCTTTGTGATCCGGCTTGGTGATGCTGGGGAGAGGTTGATTCTCTTCATGTAAACAATAGACTCCTAGCGTAGATTCTTCTACTTCTTGATAGGGATCAAAAGCATGTATCTTGTTTGCCCATTCATCAAGAGTTAGATCCGGGATACTTCCAACCTTGGTGTCAGCCTCATCAGTGCTAGGGTGATCTTCTTGATCAAATGCTGAGCAATTGGCATTAATCTGACTTGGAGTGTAAGGCTCAATATGGAAGTTTGTAATAGGTTCGGATCTGATTGTGACCTTAGTTCCATATCTTGTTCTGAATAGCATGTGTGACCAATCAGCAGACAAATACCCCCCAATCTTGGCTATGAAGTCCCTTGAAAAGCAAAGGGAAAATAGTGGTGGGAGGTCTATGATTGATACATCTTGTAAAACAACAACATTTGGACATGCGTGCAAGGTAAGACTCAAATTTCTAATCACTCCAACTGCTTGCTATTGCTGTCCCATCTAGCCGCACTACTCTTTTAGATGTTATTTCATACATCGGAGCCCTAGCCGATCACCTATCTGCTTAGGCATTACTTGAGCTACTTGCCCCGAGTCTATCATGCAATTATGTACTAGTTGATTTCCAATTATTAATGAAACATAGAAAGGAGGGGGCTTCAACATTTTACCTTGTTGCCCTCCATGACTTCCTTCAGTCAGGGCAACATTTGTAAGCACTTTGTCTTACATCTAAACCTCGCTGATTCAAGTTGGCCAATCCTTCATGGAAGCTTGCAGCAGATCTCTTTAGCTTGGGATAGATAGAGATTCCCACATTGATATGTTGACGTTTGTCTTCTTCATCCGATCAATGATACTCGAATGGTGATGAAGGATCTCTCTGCTTTCCCTTGGTTTACACATTTACTCTTGCACGTGGGCAGCAATAAATGGCATTTGAGTTGGCCTAGGGCTGTTCTTGGCTGCCCTTGTGCATTTGAAATCGACTTTGCTTGCCAATCATTTGTGGAGCCGTTGAGGTTGTGGATTGGCTGGGCTAATGGCTGTTCTTCACCCAAATTTCTCCTCTTTGACCTTGTGTTGGCTGCAACACCTTGAGAAACTACTTGATTCATGCCACATAAATCTTCTGCTTGCCAGTTCACCAATGTGGTGTCATTTGGGGCTGATTGCTGTTGGAATGTTTCTTGTTGTTGATCGCTTCTTGACTTCCTCACCCTCCACACCAGTAGTTGTCACCATTAGTGCTTGATTGAGAGCACCATTGAAACACATGGATTGGTTATGAGGCTCGTTGCATGGAAAGCACCAATCATATTCCTGAGCAATGTTGTTCTGTGTTGGCACTAATGCCTTAGAGGCAGATATGGCATTTGGATTATAGGGTTGGAATGGTCTATTGGCAGGAGGCCTTGTTTGATTCATATTTGCAGCTGGATTAGGTGGTCTTTGTGGTTGGTATGGCTACCTATTAGGCTGAGCTTGGGGTTGATAAGAAGGTCTGAAACCTTGGGCTTGTTGCCTCTTGAGAGTAACTAGCTCATTGCCTAGGTTTTGCAATTGCTTCATGACCTCTTGAAGCTCATTTGGGGCACTTGGAGATGAAGTGGAAGCTTCATTTGAACTCTGATTTCTAGGAGTGGGAGAGGGAGCCAAATTAGGTGCTTGACTAGTGTTTGGGCTCTCTAAACTTGGAAACAATGGCATGGGAGGTCTAGGGGCAAGTTTGCCAGCTTGGATTAAACAATTTTCAGCCCTAATGGCAATGCTATAAGCCATAGGGATAGTTATGCCTCCCATGGACTGAATCAACATAGAAATATCAGAATTTAAAGCTTTGAGATAGTATAGAAAAGCACCTTCTGTTGTTGGCCTGACTGCCACTGGAATCCTCTCCCAAGTTTTTTAAATCTGAAGTTGAAATCGGTCAGCTGCTCATTGGGAGCCCTCTTGATGGTTGTTAGCTGCTCCAAAAGAGACAAGTTGTCTCCCTTCTCTCCAAATTGCTCATGAAGTGCAATACACAGCTGATTCTAGTTTGTGATAGAACCAGCTCCAAGGCTCCTAAACCATTGTAATGCTTTACCCTTGAAGGAAGATGCCAGTAACTTGACAGCCACTTGCATTTCATTGATTTCATGAATTGCACAAAGGTTAGCAATATCTTTAACATGATCACCTGGAGTAGTCTGATTTTCTCTAGTGAAGTAGGGAATGTTCTTCAAGGCTACAATAGGAACTGGATGTTGTGCATTGAGAGCAAGTGGGCTGCTGCCTGTGAAGTTGACGTAGGGATTGTTCTGAGCCATTCTAATTGGTCTTAAAACCCTTGTTGACTGAATGAAAGGCCTACCAGGTGGAGGAGTTGAGAGAGTTCTGTTTGGTGGAGATGGAGACCTTTGAATCCTTCTTCCTCTTTGCCTTCTTCTTGGAGATAATTGCAGGTATTCAAACAACACTTCTTCTTCTCCAACTCTTGACCTTGTGGTGATTCTTCTCATGAGTTTTCAGGCCTGCACTTGGAACCAGCTGGTTCTTCCCCTTGGAGTCGCTAGATATGCAAATAATAGCTCTTTTTAAGAAAGAAAAATGTAAAAGATGCACATCAACCCTGCTGCAATAAAAATGAGACCTCTAGCTCCCACCGGGCATGCCAAAACTATTGTTGCGAGCTCACAAAGACTCCCCGGATGCGATCAAGCTTCTAGGTTGATCACTCTAGCATCCAGTGTGATTGCACAACATGGAAACCTCTCTCCAAGCATGGGACTTGTGAAACTGAGAGAGGAATCTTCAGATTAGAGGCTGGTTCCTCAAACTCCTCTGATTTAGATCTAATGCTTGCACAACTATAGAGGTTCAGATCCTAATCCTACTCTAACTTGCAAGGAGACAGGGGTAGAAGTGCAAGAAATTGAAACTAACTAAGATGGTGATGCACCAAAAGGAGTGGTGAAACATATTTTTCATGCAAATAGACATAAACCAAAGTTCACAACATAAAACATACACAGATTGATAAGGTATAATTTAGGATCTGAAATGAAACAAATAATACAAATAGAGGACTGAAACCCATTCACAGAGCTTGCATTATCATTTCAAAGTGTCAAAAACACGCATTACACCTCGAGAGGTAAAAAAAACTGTTACAATCTTTGGAGAGGTCTCGATCCTCGCATCAATCACTTCTTTGAGCTGAAAGAAGAAGTCTCATGCCCAAAAAATGTTCCCCGCTTTTGGTTATGAGCTAAATCTACCTTTTACATTACATGGGTCGAGCCTAGAGACAAAACATAAAAAAACGTGAGATCCCATTTCTTCTTGACTCACAGTGCATTAAAACGGCATGGGGACCTTACAAACCCATACCCCGTCATTTTGACCAAATTACAGGAGAATGTGACCCATTCTCGCATTAAATGCAAGTTCTTTGAAATGTCACTTCGCCATGAACACGCATCGAGCTATTTCTCAATTTTCTCTCCAAAGTGCACCCCTAGAATCACGTAGAGAATTTCATAAGCTTTCCGTTGATATAAAGAACGTGCAAATCTGAGCTCTGGATCAAAAGATATGGAGATCTGAAGATTTAGGGCACAAAACAGGTGAAACGGATTTTTAAATTTCTTCCCGCGCTCTGCCACCTGGATGACACGTGGCATGCATTGATTGGTCGTCAGGGGCACGGGGCAGACCTTTACTTTTAGCTTTTGGGTGAACTTCTTGCCAAATTCTCTAACTCCTCCCCGAGCTCCGCATTCCTTGCTCCATAGGACACGTGTCCTCTTTTGATTGGCTCGGGCTGACCCCTCAAACCTCGCCCTTTGAATTTTGGACTTTTCTCCTTGTGACACGTGTCATGATTTGGTTGGTCCGTGGGTCTACTAGCTCTTTCGCGTCCACCGCGTCCATTTGTCCCGGATGTCCCAGTGCTGTCTGGGACAAAAACTTCTGATCCGCCCGAAATGGGCTTCCCTGTCCCTTTTCTGCTGGTGACACGTGGCGTGATATGATTGGCTCTCGGCTTTTTCAGCTATCCACGTCTTCCGTGTCCCTTTGTCCCAGATTGCATAGTACAAAAGTTCCCGCTTTACCCGAACCGCCGGCTCAAGGCCCCGTCCGCCCCGACGGCCTGGATGTTCCAAAGACAAGAGTTACCCGCTTTTAGAAATCGGCGGTTCACGCCCTTCACATCTTCTTGTCCCAAATGTCCCAGAAAGCGATTAGTCGATTTTATTCTCCTTCTACGAATCGGCTTCCCCAGCGTCCGAACGGCCCGATGTTCCTTTGCTCTGCTGATCGCTCGCGGCCTTCGGCCGATTCGCGCCCGATGTCCCTCACGTCCCGACCGTTGCGAGGACTAGGACTTAGCCATTTTTCATGATTTTTCCCAGCCCAAGCTTGTTTTCTGCAACTTTTCACATTTTCTCGAACTTGCTCTTTTCTTCTTCGGCCAGGGGGAGTTAGAAAAAATCGAGGGGACCCTAGAAAAATGATTTTTGCCCTAATCAATCAATTTGCCCGGGGCTTGAGAATTAATGCATGTTATCAAAATTTACTCGGGGTGAATTTTGGATAACAACTACATTTTCAGATCAAGTTTCATAAACCTCCCTAAACCATGACCAAGTTGAAGAATGTTTTGAGACCTTTCCGATGATATAAAGATCGCCGTAAATGAATTCTGGATGTAGAAGATATCGTAGGTCAAAGATGGTTTGAAAATGGGTCAAACTTGGTCAATCGGGTGATTAGGTTGTTGACACGTGGAAGTAGTGAAAATTGGGTAAAAGAGTAAAAATTTGTGTTTTAAAGCCTCCGGTCTTCGACACATGAAAAATTGGTGGGCCCCATTATTTGTTGGCTAGGAACCTCATCCAGTTTGACACACTCTTTTAATGAAGGGGTGCTTTGGCCTCTGACTCATTATATCATTGTTATTATTTTACTTATATATTCCACATTATTCCTTTATATTTTACATGTGGGATTAGTGATCTGGAGGATATTCGTATGCAAAAGTTTCCTAAACCTCCTTAACTTTTACCAAGTAGTAGATCATCTCAATACCTTTATGATGATATTCGAATGTCAAAATGGATTCCGGATGCAAAATTCATCGCAAGTCAAAGAATGGTTTGAAAACATTCCAAAGTGGGTCAAATGTCTAATTAGAACATGACACGTGGCAACATTGAAAATGGGTAAAAGAGTAAAATTTTGTGTTTTAAAGCCTCTAGTCTTCGACACATGAAAAATTGTTGGGCCCCACTATTTTCTGGCTAGGGGCCCTCACCTAGGTTTGGCATACTCTTTTAATGGAGGTTTAGGAAACATCTTATTTGAATGACCAAGTCGATAATGTTGGTGGCGAGTTGGCATTTGCATATCAGCCACACAAAGTGTTGCTCGGTTTAAAAATGTGGATCATCCCAATATTTATGTTGGATGTGTGATGTGGCCATAGTTGAACCTCCAAATGATTGGTGAGTAATAAGTAGATTCACCTAGTTATATTGATAAGTCTATATTGTATGGGTGCGGTGATGGTCTATGTGTAAACAAAAATGGCCAAAGTGGCCAAATCGCTAATCTAATAAATGGCTCAAATTGATCTATACCCTACACAATATAATCCTACAATATAAATGATTTCCTTACAATATCAAAATCCCACATTGGTAGAGAAATATAAACATGAGGCATATATAAGAAAAATTGTGACATTGATAATATGAAGAAAAAGGCAAAGAAAGACACCCCTCCTTCAAAAAATTGTGTCGAACTGGTGAGGCCCCTAGTCGAGAAATAACGAAGCCACTAAATTTTTGTGTGTTGAATATCAAAGTCTTTAAAACACAAATTTTTACTCTTTTACCCATTTTTTCATGGTTGCCATGTATCAACCACATGTTCCTTAGTTGACCAAGTTTGACCTATTTTAAAACCATATTTAACTTGCGATATCTTTTGCATCTGGACTTTGTTTTGATGTTCTCGCATATCTTCAGAAATTTATTGAGATGCTCTAATACTTGGTCATGGTTTAGGGAGGTTTAGGAAAATTATAAACACCGTATTATCCTCCGGATCACTCCTCCCAACAAGGAATTCTTTTTGTCCACAAAAAGATGTTTTCCATGCACAAAACTTTGCTAAGCCATCTTGCATTGAAAAAACACATTAAAGATCCATAAATAACATTATGGGTTAAATAAATACAAATGGTTGATTAATTAGTCATGAAAAAATTATTAGATAATAACACCCATTCTCGCAATAGAAAGTTAGTGTCCACCAATACTCTGCATACCTCGTCAACTTCTCGCAAATAGTTGTGAACTATAAAATCCCACTATGATGCCATCATAAACAATCGATCGATAATAACACCCATTCAATAACAAAAATAAGTGTTCAAATGATACTATGAGATACGCCAATCATTGAAAAATATAATTCCACCAAAATAGATCAAGATATACAAGAAAACTAAAATGCCAAAATAGCTAGTGTCCATTGTCCATGTGAAAATGTAAAACAATGCAAATATCACGATCTAGATTAATTGACCATCCATGCCAAAAATAGTTATAGTGAAAGCTGAATTAGATGAATTTTCCATATCTTTCCCCATATACTGAACTATAAAAGGATTAAAACAAATGGTATGCTTACCCACAACAAATAACTCGCTATCTCCGCAAATGATCACCAAACAACACTTGCACACTAGTTTGTTAGCGCAAATAATGTACATACCAATCAGAACTACATATGGTAGTTAAAAATTAATGCTATAAAAATAAGGGTTTTTATGTGTGTGTAAATACCTATGTAGACACAATAAGTTTGTATATTAATTATAAAACCAAAAAGGTGTCCAGATTTGCACAATGACATTTAACAAAAGATACTTAAAAATGCATTTCAAAAATAGACATTATACCCATGCCCAATAAATATGCATACATTGCTACTAAAAATAGATTAGGAATTTTTCATCCTTTAATAAGTGGGAAATTTAATCTGAGTATGTTTAACCTGTCCCTCAAATCCTCCTTATAGGTGACACCATTTTTCCGATTTCAAAGCAAGTAAAAATAGGGGAATTTTTCCTTTCAACATACATCGGAAACTCAAAAAATGCTCTGAAAATAATGCATGTCATTAAACATTTATGGCTATAAAAATTTAAATCTATCTAATTCACATGAGTTTTCATTTTCCATATTAAAATAGAATGGACTCATTTGTGGTTTAACTATGGATAGATCCAAGGTTGATTCAATTTTAACTGATGGTTTAAAAACTTCTTTTACCTTATATTCCAACTTTTTCTTACCATACATCAGATGGCTTGTTGGGTGAAGTTTCCAATAGTTATCAACTTGATGTCCACTCATCTGAAAATGAGTGCAATAGTTCCTCTTTTTCTCCTTCTAAGGTGAGGAATTATTTTTACCATTTCTCACCTGAATGCTACGAGATTGGTTTTTCACATCATCTGGAAAATACTTTTGCAAAAATGATTTTCTCTTCCAAAAAGATGCAACAAAATGCTTATTTCCTCCACAAAAAGTACATGGAAAATCATTCATCATTTTCTCGTAGATTATAACCATATTGTTTAAACAAAAATAATGGATCCTCAAAATATTTACCATTTTTCCTAGGCTTATGATTATGATAAGAAGCGGAGGTGGAATTTTGTTACCTTTCTTTGATTTTTCTTATCATTTCCATTTTTCTATGTTAGTGGGGTATACACTTTACCGTCGAAGCTCGTATACCTTCAACATGCTTGAAGGATTCTCCAATTTCCTTTCCCACACCAAAGAAACCCAAAGCTACATAACGAGGATGATCCTCGGCCTATATTGGGTTAGTTATATCTTGGTTTTTCTTATCAACGATGATTTCGTTAAAACCCATTTATTTAACAATTTAGATCCAATGCCTTTAGTGTATTTTTCAAAATGATCAAAAACATATTTACTTGAATCAATCCAAATGGGAAAAAGAATCGATGGTGACGTACTTACAAAGTGTATTCATCAATCATTATTTTTGCATATGTAGTTAAGGGTCTCTCCTTTTCTCGCTTATCATTATGTAATCTTGCCAATATCTCATCCTTGACTTGTAATTTTGATTTCAATTGAGCATTCTCCTCTTCTAAGGAGTAATACATGGATCTTAGGAGAGACTTCTCTTCCTGGATATGATGATTTTAAGCCTCAATTTCCTCGAGTTGTGCATGTTTAGAAAATATCCCTATAGTGCACACATACATGTTTAACCACATTGAACTAACTACACCAACTTGAAGAAATCACACTTTGTTAAATCAAATTCAATTAAAAACAATTATTGAGCTGAATCGGATCTCGATACGAAAAACTTGATCCAAAAACCTAAATTTTAATTTTCACTTTTTTATCAAGCTCATGGATCGTAAAATTTAATAAACTTTTCATATTTTAATTTTCTCCCAAATTGATCAATTCTCTATTTTCATAGATGCACCCCAATCTGATTTTAAACCCAAAATTGAAATGTGCGTTCATTTTTATCTCGATGTGGATTGCCAATCAAATTCATATACCGATTTTTATCGTATCAAAATCTTTAAAACAAAAAATGAAATCCACACAGAAATTTTGAGAACAGAGTGCACCCATAGGCTATGTCCCCAGATTCACACAATCACGAATTGATATATTAATGCCCAATTAAGTATAGCTTAATCACCTTCAATAATGACAATATAGATCTTTATACCTGTAATTAGAGCTTAGAAACATGTTTTTAGACTTTGATTTCCTATCAAAAACTATCCAAAAATTCAACTGTGGATTCACGGGATTTCCACAATTCCTTTTTCTCTGTAAATGCAATAAAAAAATGCCTACACTGGAAAATTTGTAATACTTCGTGGAAAAATAAGACAACCACTGTCTTTCTTTCTAAATTCTGAGAAAATTTTCGTGTTACACCAAGTTCAAATTTGGCCTCTAAGTGCCCCAAAATTGATGATCTTTGTAGGTATCTCTATTATGTCCTTTTTACGCCTACCAAAAGCCTTTTATAAATATGGTGAGCTCATTTTATACCTTGTCGAGATGCCTAGGCTAGTTGGTAAGTCACCTTGGATCATATCCCAAAGGTCGCAAGTTCGATTCTCTATCCTCCCTTTTAATAATTGAATGGTTTGGTTTCTATGTGGGAGGATATCCCACATAAATCATATGGGGGATAGTTTGGTTTTTATATTAGGAAAAAGATCCTAATATTCCCATGGTTGTACCACGCCTCAACATTTTGTTTCACCACATAAGTGTATTGGTCTATATAAATCCCACCGGCCGTTGATTATCGGATCTCGCCAATGCCGGATGAGTTAGAAAGGGCAACATGGTGATCACCATGGTGGAATTGCTTGATCGATGTGCTTTGTTGAACCGTCCTCGCCATATGGGAATTTGACCAAGTTGTGTGCTATGTTTAGATCGTCTAGTTGTTAGAACTACCCATATAATGGGCTGAGTTTTTGGTTATCCACTACGTGGTGAGTTATCTCTTGATAAATCCAATATGTTTGGTTGATTAGTATGGATATATCAATCCAACCCATACAAATGTGATCCCATCGAATGATGTGGAGTTAGTTTTTCAGCTAAGTATATAGCCGCGAGTTATAAGGAGATAAGGTCACCCGATCTTTGAGGAAATAAGTAGGTCAACTCCATGGGAGTTGACCACCCCACAAAACTAGAAAATAGCTCACCCGAGCTGTCCCATGTGCAATGCAATACAATATCAACCCTGCATTACATTTCAAACCTGCAATAATCCTACATGCGTAATGTATAGGAGTAGTGTGGAATATATAATCAATATCATAACAATGATGTAATGAGTCAAAGGCCAAGGCACCCCTCTATTAAAAGAGTGTGTCGAACCTAGCCGAGGGCCCTTAGCCAGAAAATATCGGGGCCCACCAATTTTTCATGTGTCTAAGAACAAAGGCTTTAAAATAGAACTTTTTACTCTTTTACCCATTTTTTCATCAAGCTACCACATGTCAACCACCTATTCGCTAATTGACTAATTTTGACCCATTTTAAAACCATCTTTGACTCCGTGATATCTTCTCACGCATCCGGACTTTGGTTTTTACGTTGTGCATATCATCGAAAGGTCTTGAGATGCTCTACTTCTTGGCCATAGTTTAGGGAGATTTAGGAAATGCTAAAAGGTACAATGTCAAACATCATTGCAACATGTAAAGACTTGTAAGAGATCTGAATTCACTCCAAAATACCAAGTAAACACACACACACACACATATATAAAAATATAGTGACATACTAAGCATTTGTCTAGCATGGAAAAGAAAGTGTACATGTAAGTATGAGAAAACAAGAGTAAGTAAAACCAAGATATGCAACATGCAATGTATGAGTTTGATGGAATGGTATGAAATGTGAATGTTATATGAGAATCATGCCCCATAGAATATACGTATGAGATATGTATGAGATGAGGTTCATTTATAATAGACCCCTCAAAGAATGAAGAATGAACCATATAATAAGAGTGTCATTAGGAAACGGTTTGAGAATCTGTGATAGAAAGATAGATCATGAAACATAGAGCATGAAAAGAGAATGTGGTGATGTTCATTTTAGATTTATGCCTCAACATTTGAGTATGAACCATGTAACTAAAGTGCATGAGAATACTAGTTTATGTATCAAAATGTGTAAGCATGACTGGATATAAAACACAAATCATAATGTGTATGTGTAGAGATTAGGAAAAATTGGTAAAGATTGAAAGGGGGAAACATGATGCCCCCTAAGTGTGTGATGTAGATAAAGGTCAAGTAAAATTATCTAAAGATTATCAAAGTGTCGGGATTGTAGCCGATTGAGTTGGGTCAAAAACTTGGTAATAAATAGTGTGAGGATGATCACATAAAGAGCCCTTACAAAGATAAAATGTACATGCCCATTGCATATTATTCATCGGTGAAAGGTGGTTTTGGACAATCATGTGCATACCATCGAGTGATATTTTGATAATAGCCCAAGAAGGAGCCATTGCATATAGAGACGTGGCTAAAGGCATGGGAAGTGTAATACTAGTATAATTGTGATCCAATGTGCCACCAATGAATGAAGCCAAGACTGCTCTAAGTGTGAATGGAGAAGAATGAGGAGTGTGCACAAGGAATAATTTCAAATGGAATATGTAGAGACCATAAGAAACAATAATGAAGATACATCTATGATAAAATTGAGGAGAGTGGGGAAGAGGAAGGAGATCAACAAGTGTAAATCCTAGCTGAGCCAAGCCATCATGTGTGTAAACAAGATATCGAGCAAGTGGGGTTGATTGTGATATGAGGCTAATAATAATTACGAATGAAGAGAGTGCGTGTGAAGGTATCTATGTGCGGAGTAGAAGGAATATGAGGAGATGCAATAGGTGATAAAATATCTAATGTATGTACAATGCCTTGGAAAGGAATCACTACATTAGTGGATGGAGGAAACTTCTTAAATTGATATTCATTAGGAAAATAACAACTAAATTATCCTAGAAATAGGAATAATCAACCTCACTAGAGTAAAGTTAATATCAAGCGCAATGTGTCATCATTAAGATCTATGACATCGGCCTCATCACCGAATCAACGGTGCTAACATTATCTTATTGAATAACAATATCAAGGATATTGGGAGGAGTGGATTCAAATGTAGAATTGGGAGGATCCATGATAGAGGATGAAGTAACAACCATAGGGGTAGACATAGTGGGTAATAAGATATCAATAGTATGAGTAGGAATGGACAAGTGCATGAAGAAGTAGGAGCGCTAGATTGACCGACATCATATGTACTAATTTGTGATATGGAATTGGCTTAGATGGAGGAATGGGCATGATGGTGATAGGGTCTATGCAAAAAAACTTGAATGGGTCAGGGTCCGCAGCAATAGTATGTTCATAGCCATCATGAAAACAATTAATGCACCGATGAACTGTAGAGGGGACAACATGCATTGCATGAATCCAGGGTCTACCAAGTCAGTAATTATATTGGAATGTGGTATTAATAAAAAAGAATATAGTAGGAACCATTTTAGGCCCAAATTGTAAAGGTAGGGTGATGGTGTACTTGCATGTACGAGTGGTGGAATCATAGTTGTGAATGACTTGATAAGGTTTGTTAATTAGATTGTCAGTAATGCCTATTTTTCCTAAGGAGAGAGATAGAACATAGGTTTATAGCAAAGTTATTGTCAATGAGTACACACTTAATACAAATGGTGCCAATAGTAGTGGTGATAAGCAAAGGTGCAAATAGATCATCAACAACAGAAAGAGGGATATCCTCATCACTAAAAGATATAACATGTGGCAGATTTTTGAGAGATTGAATAAGGTGTGTAAATGCAACAAGTGAATTATTACTTTCAATGTGAATGGAATGAAGGGAAGCCTCTAATGTATGATGACAATTGGGTTCATTGTGCAATAACTCATAAAGAGAAATTTTTATAGATGTATTCTTAAGTTACTCTATGATGTCATAATCCTTAGTGGTAGTGGTAGGAACTATAGAAGTGATAGGTATATTTACAAAAATTGACAAAGCCGTAGGAGGAAAATTTCGGTAGGTGGTGACTACATTGATGGATGGATTAGACATTGGAGTGACAAAGTGTGGAGGATTTTGAGTATAAACTCACATAAAATCAGAAGCAGTAGTAGCCATGCCAGAAACCTTGGTTGGAGTAAAAGAAGGATAGGAATATTGATCCATAAATTTAGAAGAAGGAGATAGATTTTGATACATTCTCAAAAAGTAAGGTTTTAATAAGCGGGTTCACTAAATGATTTAATTTAATTTGAATAAATATAGATATTTTAGAGTCACTATTGAACGAATAATGTATCAATAAAAATGAATAAATGACATAATAAAACTAAGATTTAAGATTTGAAACCCTAAGTAAGAAGTAGAGAAAGAGGACTTCACCGATTTACACTTGATTTGGGATTGATATGAACTAGTAAAAGTGATGAATAGAAAGGAGAGTGTCCTTACTTGCTCACGATAAATTTTGTGACTCATGGACAAAGTTGAACTCGGGAACCTAAAACAAGACATGGGTGCTTAAAGCACTGGAGACCTCTTCTCGGTGTTGGTGACTGCATAAGAGATTTGGATCCAATTTCTAATGTGTCACAAGTGTGTCACAATTACTTTTTTTTGAATGTCTGTAGTCAAAAATGATAGTTGATGTACCTATAACTCATAAGAAAAATATTCACCTACAAAACCCACAAACCACATCAAACCTAAAAAGAAAGATGCAATATGGGGAGTCAAACTAACCCTAGTGGTGACCTCGAGAGTGAACTTATAACTGAGCATTGCACTACATCTCACACTCCATGTAGTTCTTGTTAGTGCGTGTGATAATGATGCCCTAAGATTCTATTGTGCAAGTGTACTTAATAGCGGGTTATATTAATGTAGTAAAATTTATTGATGGAATAAAGAACTTCCCCTTCTTATGTTGTGTATGTAGAAAATACAGTCCCTTGTCCCTTGAATGGATGCTAGATGGATGTTTAAGAGTGATTTAGGTGCCTTTTAGATGCAATCTTAGGTGATGATAGTAATTCTTAGTGTTTGTTCCTTTATTTTTGTCATATAACTATGTATTTATATGATTCCCTTGTTTAAATTTTGTAAATGACAATTGCAAGATCGACCCATAAGTGAAAAAGGTGGCCAAAAGATATAAGAGACCCAAAAGGAGTGAGTAAGGTGAATAAGGTCAAGGGGAGCTCAGAGGGGACAGGGCGCCTAGGTGCTCCAATCCTGGATGGGCGCTGGTGTATAGAGCCATAAAAGATAAATAAGTAAAATACCAATTGGGTTGTGGGGTGTGTAAGACCAAAGAGAAAATAATAAAGAAAACAAAGAGGCAAAAGATAGTCGTCAATTACTAGTTTTCTTTCTTAGGAATCATATGAATGCTATTATGTGTTTAGGACCTAGAAATGCACCCAAGTGTGTAATTTTGTGTCTACACACACCAACGCCCACTCTAGAAACTAGCACTCAGTGCTTCGTCCATTCCGGTGCTTCTATCCTCTTTGTTCTTTTCACAATTTTTGACATTTGTGGTTGGCCTTTTTATTTTTTTATCCAAATCTTGAGCTCATAGATGGCCTTTCATATAACTAGTGTTGAAATTAAAACAAAATATCTATATCTAAACATAACATACACTCTATTATTCGTTGGAAATTCTAAGAGGCAATCACATCTATATACTATCATTACCATCAAAGGGACTACATTTTTGGGTTGCATACTATACATAGTAAGGCGAAGTTCTCAAATCCATATCACACATCTACATTCTATCTAGCTATAGCTCGTTGTCTTAGCATCATTAGTGCAAGGGAAACCTAAGGACATTATTGAAAACACAAACAAAACGAACTACATGGAGTCTGAAATGTAGTGTAGTGCTTGGTCACAAGTTCACTCTTTGGGTGACCATTGGGGTTAGTCCGACTTCACATATTAAATTTTTCATTCTAATTTGATGTGTTTGTGATCTTGTGCAGTAGCTAGGGTTTTTTTACATGTTACATGTAACCTCAATGATCAATAAGTGAATATCAAATGACTGAAAAGAAGTGGAAGTGAAACCTAGCGGCGAAGAAAAGTATATTCGAGAGCTTCTACATAGTCACTAGCGCCCAAGAACAATCACCAGCACCCAGTGCCCCTATCTAGCACTCTGGGATCCCTTTTCTAAAATTATTCACATGTTCTAATTTTTACAGAGAGTAATTACGACATTGTTTCAATCATGTTCAACACTTTACACTTCCTAGATCGGTTCCATTTTGCATAGGACTTAGCTAAGTCATTTATTTATCCTATTTACTTATAGTTTTACATTGCTTGAGTGCTTAGCATCTCGTATATGTATTGTATTTTATCATATCAATTACCTTGCAATTATATTGAATTAAGTTTTTATTAAATCATTCCCTTACCCTCTTGATCTTGATATGTTTTATGTTCCCTTATTACATTACTTCAAACCCCCAAATTTTGTGTTTTCGCTAAATCATTGCACCCTCCAAATGGCCAGAATGTGAACAAGATGTTCAGTATGATTGGGAAACATGGGATCACCTCTCAAGCTATGGGACTTGGGCTTGAGGTGAACCTTTGGAGAAGGCCGATTCCTCTTCCTAAACTAAGTACTATACTACTCCTAGTGTAATAAAGTGATTATCTAGACCTATGTTAACATTTCATGGGTTTTAGGGAAAAATATTTGTGGGAAATGAAACTATACTAGGAATGGTGATGCACCAAATAAAAGGTGTTTCCATACTCAAGAAGGGTTAATTGAAGAGGGTGTGTGCACCACAAGTCAACTTCACCTACTCTGAAACTTAGAGAGGGTACAAAATACCATAGACTAGGAAACACACGCTCCCTTTGTTAAACTCAATTAGACAAACAAGTTATCAGTTTTCTAGTGAAGAAGATGAACTTGAGAAGGGTGAATAAGCACCACAACTCAACTGCATGCAATACTCCACCACTTGATAAGCATAGAACTCCAAGAACCTGTAATAGAAACATGAACTTGCACAATGTACCTGTAAGCATGAGAAAAGGCACAAAGAAGTATAGAAGGATGAAAGGACCGAGATTAGTCACAAAACACACACTTTTATTACTTCAACAATATGCACAATGCATCATACATTCAGAAGAGGAAATGGTTGCCATTACAGTCTTGAAAAGGAGGCTTGAAAGTTCCCTCAACATATAAGGACAACTTGTAGAAGAGAGAGGAATCTTGAAAAATTTGCACTTGTCTCAGATATCTAACTGCCTAACCCTTGGAATGAGATTTCAACTTACATTTATAGAAGAAGTTGAGAGAGAGGAGAGAAAGAGTCATAAATTTCCTTCCTAAATTGAAGGTACATGATGTATTTATTACAGTTGGTTGAACAACTTTAGAATGTTCCATCATGTATCATTAATGCCTAGTTTGACTTAATCTTCTCAATTAATTAAAAGAATATTTAAATAAAATATTTTAATAATAATAATAAATATTATTAATAAAATATTTAAAATATAAATATTAATTTAATCTAAAAATATGGTGGGCCCCCTCGAAGAATTTTTTTGCACCGAATATGGGTTTTCATGAGAAATAGCCAAAAAGACCAACTCGGTGGTTGGCTCGCTGAGCCAACTCACCGAGTTGGGATCGAGCTCCGCTACTGTTCATCTCAACTGAGCTCCCATTCTGCATGCATTGATCGAGATAATTTTCATTGTTGCATCCAAATCGACAAGCCCAAAACTACTATGTATGCTCTCACCACTGAACTCTATCTCCACGAGCTCTGTTTGATAGGCATCAATCTATCCTTCATTTGAGTGCATTTGACCAAATTCACCACCCCTGAGACCATCGCTGAGTTCCTCCATGTTGTGTTAGTTTTCCTCGAGTGAATTTACCATTTTTGCTTCATAGACCCCTACCGAGCTCATACTCGAATGCCATGTTGAGTTATTCCTAGCTCAGTTACAACTTGGTTCACCGAGTAAAGTTCTTCATGTTTCATACAAGACTAAATTGGTAATGTAACTTTGAGCTCAACTCCACTCCCATTGAAAAATTCATATGAGTAACTTGTTTGACCCATTATCCCAATTTTGAGTTATGTCACCGACCTATGTATTGGCCAATTCCATTATTTTTACGATCTTACTCACCTTTTGATTGACTTGTTTGTCAATCCATTGAGTCATTTCGTTGTGTGTCAATTTGTGTTTGAAATGGCTTAGCTTTGAACTCACCAACACCGAATTCGAACTCATTTTATCATGCCTTTCCATGACTCACCACTATAATCCCTATGAATCGGAGTTCTCCTTTGATCCACCTTCACATTTTCTTGGTCCATTCTGCCATGATGCCAAATCAAAGCACTTCTAACTTAACTACACGAGCTACAAGAAACTCATGCACATGAGGTTACTGCATATTCCTTCAATGTTAAGGAGGTTCATCTACCTATCGTGATGCTTCTCATTTTCCTATTCTTAGATTTCTTTGAGTTCCAAACTCATTCCTATCCGATCATGTTAATTTAGATCAACTCGTGACCAATGCATACATTTACAAACTTAACATTCAAGCATGAGTTGATTATCAACACTCCTCCAAAGTTATGTTCATTTTCTTTGGCTCGCATGATTCAATCTGCACTTCCTACCAGCTAATTTCTTCATGGATGAGGTCGGGCCTTTGTGACATTGTTGTGCACCCCACAAAACCTTCAACTTAGGCAATCCTCATGTGAAAAGCTAGTGAACTCGGCCGCCATGGCTATACTATTGAGCCATTATCTCCAAGTTTTGTGTACTCCCAACTTTGTTGATTGTTTCAACCCTACCGATCTTAACCGAATCTCGAGTCCTTGCCAAAAATTGTTCCTAATATTAATTGAACTCATCACTTGTAATTTGGGCTTGCCTTGCAAGGATTCGCCATTTTTCAACACAACTTAGTACCTCGATGTAAGTATGAGTTATACTCAAACTTTGAGTTGTCTCTATGTCTTAACTTAACTATTCCATGCAAATAAATCACCAAGCATCCGAGCCTGATATTCACAAGTTAGCCATGATATGAGATCCTCATCCGTAAGCTCAACCCAACTACAATCACCTCACCATGTCAAGTCGTCATATCGATACATTCATGCCAAGACCATCGTATCTCCACCTTTCACGTTGTGAGCCCGAATCAACCTCGTAATACCTTTTCCAACTTGAAAACTCAGGTTGCTTCACCATATAATCCTTGAGATCCTAGGTCTCAACCTCCCGACACATTGAGTAGGCCCCCAAAAACCTACATGAGCAAGCTCACTTAAAATTTTATTTTCAAAGCTCATGGCCTCCGAAATCATCCGAAAAGGTTTCTCCAAGCTTCATTCGTTCTTCATAGGTGGGCTCAAAAATTCCATTGAGCTCATACCTAAACTTTCTACCGACTCACTTAACTAGAACTAGGCCTCACACAACTACTTGATATTGGGCCCACTAGTGAGTCATCCCGCACCAAAACCGAGTAATCAGCTATCTTCACGTGCATGACAATCTTTACATCCGAGATACCTCCATGATTCATCTCACCCGCTTTGACCTCTCGCATCATTTTTATGTTGAACTTATGTGCCACCTAATTGATTCCCATTTACCGAGTTATATTGAAGAGTTGATTTTTTGCTCAAATGCACCTCATTCACTAGGCCGAGTGACTTCTTACGATTTCCAATGCTTCGGTAAATCTTTCACTCACTAAGCTCATCGTTAAAAGGATCGCGAAAATAAATTCTATGTTTAACATGGCAAGAACAAAAGTTCCTTAGCTCACCTTTTCTTACCTTTTCCATGTACGACTCAACAAGGCCGATAGATGTCATCTCCTTCATGCAAATGCCAAGAATATTCATCAAATCTTGCAGCTTAACCTCTCACTTAATGGGGCAAATCGAATCCTAGGAATTATTACATGTGTCTTCATGACTCGCTCGAGATCGTCTAAATGTGTACCGAGTAATGATTCCAAACGTGACCCAAGCTCGCAACCTCCTCTCTTTCCTCTCGCAATCTAATACGAGTTGACTCTTACGACGGTAACATAATTAACATGCATTTTCGATCTTGTTTCATTTACACATCCAGTGCTCAAAAGCTATGTCGATTTTACTCCTAAATATATCATAGATGCTTCATGATTCAAAGAAACAATTTCTTCACCGCCAATCCAATAATTTGTTTCAACAAATATTGGGTTCTTTACTAAGAACCGCATTGGATCCTTCACGACCTGCTTTGACCATGATGTAAATTTCCGATATCTTGGCAATGGAACCGTACCACCTCCATGCATGGGATTATTCCATTGGATTTCCATCTTCACATCCCCACATGAAAATTTTCATCTGAATCTCCCACTTTTTAACAAAGTGAGTCTCATAACCCCCTTGTGCGGAAACCTTGTGATGGTCTCATCATCAATGAAATCCCACTTTGGCCGCCAACCTACTTTATCCCCTCTTGGTAGAAACTTGAACTTATCCCACCGAACTCAATTTTCTCCCAAGTCAAGGTCTAAGATCGTTCATCGTTTAATGCATGCCTCGACAACACATCCAACGATGAACCCAGAAAAGATCCAAATATAATTCGACATCGATCAACTCGCCATGAACTCGTGCTCGATCCACTTCACCGCTAACTCGCCAAATCTTCCAAGACTCACAAAGCTCATTTTGGTTTCTACCAATCTATGTTCTTTCCTCTGAGTTTGGTTTACCAAGTTAATACATGTTTTTCCCCATGACCGAGTTTGATATCCTTTGTCAAGTTTAATGAACTGCGTTCCGATCTCGACACCCCGCATAGTAATGACTTTAACAAACCCATCTCTCATGATATAAAATTGAGACATATTATTCCTCTCACCACTTACAACCATTTCCAAGGTCATTCGAACCCCATTTATTTCATGTGTTAGGCTATTTGAGCTCATTGTGTTATCTTTTCATCACTTGCGACTTGGTCCATTTTCTGTAAATAGTGCATCCTTGATTCCCGATGGATAGAATGAGCTTACAAATATGATGTTAAATTTTTATATGTCATTGACTCCTCATAATGCTAAGCTTGATCATGGCTTGACCAACATCACATTTTCTCCTAGCAACACAACTTGGACTTCATTCATCATGGTTTATGAAATCCTTGTGTGAATAGACCTTCACTTCATGTGTGCCCATTACTGAGCTACTCCAACTTGGTGCTTGCTACTTCTTCTGTTAATTCCTGTGAGCTTCATTTGACATTTCCTGAGCTCGAGATTTTATGTGTTTTATATTGACTTGGCTTCATTAGCCTGATCTTTCCCTTCACTGCGAGTTTTACTTTCTATACAACAAATGACTTGCTCACCTAAACCTTCATGCGACACTTTTCCAACACAGCCTCTTGTAGTCTTCTAGTGCAAACTTACTTTTCCAACACTACATTTCACGACTTGCTTCCATGTTATCACGATGAATTCTTCACTTATTTTACCAAGTTTGATGTGATATTGAGTCTTACATTACTCGTGAGCTCACCTATTTTACATGCTACTGATCTATTCGGGTGTCACTTACTCCACTTAGGTGCCAATTCATTAGGACTCGAGCTATTCCACCTCTCTACAAGATTGCAATTCAATCCTCGCAGCTCGCCTCTGTATGCTTGAGCCCGAATCATTTAGCTACTTGTTTCCTTGATCACTTTTGACTCACCTGAGATATATTTGGAACTCGATACCCCTCCACACATATTATCAACATTGCATTTGAAGAAGCTAACTGAATAGCTTGTTTTTGTCCTCTATGAGCTCATTGAGCCATCCAAATAATTCATCACATGTTCATACACCTGATGTGAATGAGCTCTAATTGAGCACTCTAATCTCGACTTGGTGGAATAATTCATCTTGAAATGTCATGAAACTCCTCGTGAAGTCCCTTTTCCAATTCCAAGGAACGATACGCTCTACTTGTCTAATTAAAATTGGATAACAATTTGAAAAATATAAGGAAAAAGGTGATCCATTGGAACATATTAAAGATTTTTATATGGATTATCAAGAAGATTCCTATAATGAAAACTATTTGATTCACCTATTTCCAAGAGTCCTAGGAGGAAAAGGTATTGAATGGTTATTGTACATAATAAAGGGTTATATCATGACCTTCCCCAATTTGAGTGAATGGTTTATATATCATTTATATTATAACATGGATTTAGAAATAAAAATGATGGAATTCTATAATTCAAAGAAAAGAAATACTGAAATCTTGTCTTCATTTCTACAAAGATAGAGAGGTCTAACAAGTCATTTCACTTGTACTTTTCGTGAGATATAATTGGTTAGAATAACTATCCATAACTTGAATCTCAAAAAAACTTTCTACATACAAATATATTTTTTGACCTCTTTTGAAGAATCCATAGAGAAATGGATACAAATTAAGAAGGATCTTATTGTAAAATATGTGATAAAACTCTACAATTAATATAATCAATAACAAAAACCATAAAGAAAGGACAATTTTTTTCAATAAGAAAAAGAATGTGGTTGGAGATAGTGTCACAAATTCCAAAAATTTTCAAGTTATCTAAATGAAACCCCGATCACTATATCAACTAGGCCTCTTAAATAAGACATCAGAAAAGGTAATACACTCCTCGAGGAGAGCCTTAATCATATGTATTTTGTCTTCTTGAGAAAGTGAGCATGACTATATTTACACTATCCAAGAAATTTGATGAAATTATTCTTAATCCCGTTTGGTACAAAGAGAATGGGTACTATGAATTTCATTGTATCAAAGGATGCTCAATATATCACTTAATTAAGTTTAAAATCTACATTCAAGACTTGATTGATCATGGTGCAATCGAGGACAAAGGAGGAAAATTGTCAAAAATCATAATTATTTTTTATCTCGGGGATATATCTAGATCCTTTTCCTAAACATAATAGTTAATCCACAACTGATAAAAGGATAAAGTTCCTATATGAAAAAAACCAACCATTATAAATCCACTTTCGATAAGCTTGTTGATTTTATCCATCCTATCGAAATTACATTTCTACCATCGAAATTAAAGCTCCCAATTATGTTGTCACGACTTGGTGAAATAAAATCATGTCAAGATAGCTCCTTTACCTAACACTACTAAAGGCCAATATGACCTTATTAAAGAAATTTAGAATAATCCCACATGATTTTTATCCTAGATCTTCTCAACATGTCTACAATTTATAGATACATACTACATCATGTCTTACAAGAGTCATGATTTCCAAACGAAATTCACCCCTCACAATTATAATCCTTGGTCATCCACTTGTCCCTAAGCCAAAAATCACCTTTATTCAGAGTGACATCCAAAATTATAATCTATCCATAAAATATCCATTATGCATTGAATAATTTGTTTTCAAATCCAAAATCAAAATGGTACCTATAGAGAATGGTTCTAGGATAAATACATATAATTTGAATATTATCAATTTCTTAGGAAAATCTTGAAAATATTTTAAATCCAATATTATAGCCATTAAATAATATGATAATGTGGGAAGGCAAACTATAGGCACTATCTTACTACTACTCATAGTTGGGACTATCCCCCACCAAACCCTATTCCATGTCCTCCATCTTGATCTCCCATACAACCTCTCCTCCTTAATCACCCATGGATTCATGGTATGTGTCTCATTTCTTCTACTTACCAACAATTCATAAAAATTCATTTGTGAGGGTAGGGAATTAATCATAATAGACAATTATAATCCTTTTTAATATTGTAGGATATTACATGCTCAATATAAAAAGAATATTTCATTCCCACTCACTAAAAATGAATCTAAAGAATCAAAACATGCTATATCCACCTTGATGAAATTACTTCTACTTACAAAACTAACCTAAAACCCATATCAAGATCATTGACAAAGGCATTGGGGAATATGAAATCCAAAACTCATTTAATGTATCCCAACTTCCCATATTGTCTCATGGTTGTGTGACCTAACATATATAAGTGAAATGAAGTAGTTCACTATCAAGTTAATGGCTCTACCTTCATCAAATGTGGGCTCATTTATGAAGATAAATTTCAAATATCCCTAGGATCTTTGTTATATGATGATAATCTCTTATCCTATTAAAATCAACACAATATCCCATTAGTAACAATATTTTTTAATTCATGAACTATAATAGAAGAGGACTAGAAATCAATGGGAAGAGTATCTACGAACCCATTCCAATTAACTCAAACCTATATCACTACAACATCGGTTTGAAACCTTTCAGTAAATTTCATGATGATATTATTGATAACACTTTTTATCAATGAGGAACCTTCTTCTAAAATTAAACCAAGGACCCCTTATAGCCTCTATGAGGATATTGTTTCCATAAATCTATTTTACAAAAATATCATCCTAACCATCTATAGTCGATCCCATCAAAAGGGGCCAACAAGATCACATAACTATCGAATTCTTCTAAAATTACTAAGCTATCATAGAGTTCATTGGAGTCATACTAAGGGATCATAAGAAGGATTTTTAAATCAATTGGACCAAATGGCCTATTTTGGAAAATAATTTGAGTTCCTTCATAAAAATAAGTTTAAAACATCAAAATTAAATACATCCTCAAGGAACTATTGGATGGGAAAATTAAAAAATTATAAAATAGATGAGTCTACTAGTAAAAATTTCTTTAGACAAATAAATGTAAAATTTGGTCTTCACCCTACGACCACATAGATTGAAGGTGAATCAAATTTTCTCAAGTCTATTCCCGCTCTTGTAAAACCAATAAATTTAATTCATTTCCAATGCATATCATATTTTCCAAAATTAATAATGAAAATTCCCACAAGTAAGGATTCAAATTCAAAATGGTAGGTGAAATTTTTGTTCATTATTCCCACTATAGTTCCCACCATCATAATATAATCATGACATGCCTCTATTACCATCCCATTTCACAAGGCCAACAAAATCCTTACATCCACCACTCCTCAAAAAACCCCTACCTTAAGCAGCATCCTTCCTCATAGGGATGATAAAAATACCTATTTTGGATTCGGATGAAGTAACCTCAACGATACGGTTGGATCACAAAGACATTTGCACATACCCAAGATATTAAAACTAGAAATTTATTATTAATTAATAACCCCTACTCAAAAGTTTGGTAGGATCTCAAATTAGCATCCCCTAGTGAAAACCTCTCTAAGGCACCATGGGATGGAAAAATTCAATATATATATATATATATATATATAGAAAATAAAAATTCATCCAATAGTGATAACCATTATTAAGTCACCTTATAAATATACCATGGTAAAAATAATCTCCTTTCATCATAGTAGAACCATTAACCACGAGTTGTACCATGCAAGGGGGAACTATCACTTTCATTTTACTAAGTCTCACCATCCATTTCCCTATCTCCTTTTCTTCACATCCAACTTGGACCTAACCAAGAAAGTGGATTAACTTCAGAATTTTCGGGATTGTGGCTCACCTTAACACATATGTAGCTAGTATAATGGAACAACACAAAATTAGAATCATATTTACTATAATCCTCATGAAAATATAATATAGAATTCAATCACTATTCCTACGCATGATCTAACAGAAGATATTCTTTGTCACTATCCTTGTGTTACCCTTCATTTAATTCAAGGGATCCTAATATCCTTGAGATACATTTTTGTTCCCAATATTTTTTTAGTGTAGTGACTCACCCCTCATCATCCATAAACATATAGAATCTGATGCAACCTAGAATTCACCAATACAAGCCCAAGCGCATTGGCACATCACTCATCCTAGACAGAGCGCTCACCCAAAACATGAAAAGGTACCATGCCATTTTTAAGGGTTGTTGTTGCAGGATGTTAGCATAATGAAGACATAAGGCATTCAGATCTATGACTAATATATCATTCTAAAGTGCATGTTCAGATCTAGATCTAGAGAATAACAGACTTAAAAGATAACCATGATGAAATCAAGCATGCAATACTGAACTATAATCATGATAACACCTTGATTCAGTCCATAGTCTCCATTATATTAAATTTAGTAATACACATAAGATTCTTTATAATAACATTAGCATACGCTCATATGCATATCATATTTGGCAGCATAATCTTACTATAACACAGCTTCACATACCCTCTCTCCATGCCACATAGTTTAATACATATTTATAAGGATGGGGACTTGCTTTTCACCTCTTATCTAATCCCAAAATAGGTCGCATGTTATTATTAGCCACGCGTTGTTACAAAAATAGCCACACATGCAAGTGTGCTAGCAATAGATCTGCGTTTAGTTAATCGATGAGTAGATCTATTCTTGGCCCGTATCTATGCAAATAACTTCATATATGATCCTCAAAAAATAGCCAATGTGTGTTGCGTAAGTATCCAATCAATTTGTGTGCTCCGCACACTATCTCCAAAAATAGATCCTTATCGTGAAAATGGCTAAGTCTCGAACTTGTTTCTGTTCTTCGTGCACGATCCTTTCAATACTTCGCACCTTTGAATTTACTTTTCTCTCTTGCACGAACCTTATTTATTTCCTTCACTAAGTGCCAAATTCTGACAAACCAACATTATCCCACACTAATTGTATTTCCACCCCAACAATGGTCGTCTCCAAAATGAATCAAATAATGTGAATAAAGAATAGAAAGAATTTTGATGAATAAAAGAATATCATTACCCCGCAAAGATCTTCTCGCTTTAACCTAAATAATTAATTTTGGATATCATTATTTTATTTCCACCTATGGAGTCTACCAATCATTGAGTGCGGCCTCTCGCCTTCTCTAGAATATTCACCGTAATTGATTCTAACTCATCCTTTACAATATCTCCTTTCTCGTTACTGCAAGACCAACACAATGTTGGACATGACAATCATTCTTCCTTCTAGTTGTCCATATTTTGCACAATGAGTTTTCCAAGCTAATCAAACCTCTCCTTGTGTGATTCTTGAGCTAATGTAAGGGCACGATGATTTTTCTTAACAAGCACTAATCACTCTGCGCAACCCAATGTTTCATCTTTCATGGCCTTCAGACCTCATTGTCTTCTAAAATGGTCATGGTATTTATAACTACTTCATACCAGTGCAAATATTTAGCGCTTGATCTCGCCTTCTTTAGTTCTTCCTCTAGGCTCAAGAAACCCTTCATATGATGTAATCTTTCACATCACTGAAGCCTTTTCCCGCTTTTCTTCCTGCGTTGGATCCTTTGGCACTGGCATGCACAGAGGTTCATCTGCAAGCACTAAGTCCACCAATGTACTTACATAATGTATTTCCAAAGGAAACATTTTAGGTACCTTTGGCTCTAAGTGTGGCCTAGCCTTCATGACATTGTCCCCAATCTCCTCTGCCATGCTGATAAAAACAACGTTATTCTTCTATGCCAAGTCTTTTTCCTACTTTAGGCATGTTATTTCCTCATCCTTAGTATTGATCTCCTCCTCAATGCCCCAATTGTTGTAACTTTATCCATATTCCATCATGTCACTTCATCAATACTTTCACCAAAACATTACTCACTTGTTCATCTAACATAATAGTAGGCTTTACTATTATGTGCTTGGCCTGAGGTGTCTTCTTCAACCTCCTTAAACACACGAATCTTCACATACATCAAAATTTGGTTCATCCATGTGCATGTGCATCGACCATGACAGTTGCTTCCTTGTGCACATGGTTGTCATATCTTCATCCATCAACTCCCAGCCATATAACTCCTTTTGTGTCATTGTGCTTTGGAAATGGGCACGGATAATTTTACCTATGTCCTCGATGTAGCCCATGACTGGTGGAAGATATTCTCCACTTGTTCTTTTTAATCTAGGTTACTTAGGAACTTGGGCTTTAAGATTTGGAACTTGTACTTTTCGTGTCCTAAGTAGGCTCAGGCTTTTGTCTCATTTGCCTCCTTTCCTCCTTCATCTCCATCCTTCATATCTTTATCTTTTGTTTCATCTTTGTTCTTTGGAAGTGTAGGGTAATTTGATGTGCTTTCCTCAAACTCTTCCGCTTCCTCATTCAACTTCAATTTCCTTCTTCTTTTCTTAGTTATCTCCTTCTATGGAGAGAGTCGAGGTGATCTGCACACTGATTATGGAGTAGCACCTAGGGTCCTTATTCTCCTGAATACTCTTTTAAAATGGCACTCTCCTTGGACTGCATCTAAGTCCTCATCATCTCCCTCTTGTGGCTAAGGTGGTGTAGTCATGCGCTCAACTTCTTCCTTATTTGGAGGTTGTCTTCGCCTCTTGTGCTCCAAACCACCACTATCTTCATGCTCTTCTTCTTCATCATCTACTTGAATTGTTACTATGGGCTTAGGCGTTGGAACATTTTCCATTGTATGCCTACCTTTTGCGGCTCTGGGAGCACGAACTCATTCTCCAAATACTTAGTGTTCTCCATTTTGGGTTTGAGTTGGAGGTACACAAGCTCTGCTCGGTGTCCCCAACTACCAATCTTAAAGGCTTCATTCTTATAATATCCTAAATAAGCCTCTCAATGTAGGTGTTCCACCCTAGATATACATATTTCTTTCTCAAAGTGTGGTACTCACAATCTACCTTATCCGAAATTAAGGTTAGGCAACAGTGCATATGAAAACGGTGAATTACTACTTGGAAATACCTTAATGTGAAGGAATATAGTAGTTTTCACCATGGGCTCTAAGCCTCGTCCTTCATCACAAATCACGTGATAAGAAAATGTTGGTAGACTACAAACTGAACTTCCTTACCCACCATTGACGGAAAATCCTTGGGTATGCACCATTCTTATTCAAACATCATGTGGATTCTATCATACCACATCTCTACCCTTTGCTTGAATGGTCTTCTCATTGATCCGTCGCACAAGTACTTGCCAAAACTTTCCGCATGTGTGACTTGTGCGCCGTGGGGCACTCCCAAATCTTATCCTTTGGCCCATCAGGCACCCTAATCTCCATAAACACTAAGGACAATAACACAGCACCAAAACTTATTTTGTCACCTATCCACGCTTCTTCAATGATTATCTTTGCTATGTGATCTACAATAGTGTAGACCACTCCTTGAGAAGTCTTCTTTATAATGTGTAGCCACATTGTGTTTACCTGCGACCATCGTCCTTGGTCATTCAACTTTGTTACAAGATGTGTAACTTCCTGCACTACTGGGTATTTTTTCAATTTGTCAATTTCCATGCCGCATGGACCTTTGGTATACCCCAACTCCTTTCTTGTCTCTAGGATTGCGTCCTTATTAGTTAAGTTTCTATTTAGATCCACTCCTAAGGCCCTTAGTCCCGACACGGTTGAAATCAAAGAAACTGTGATCATAACCCACCATCCGGTGAACTAGAAGAATTATTCATGAACTCTACTCATCAACCACCAATACAATGGTTCATACTTTCCAAATTATGGAAGCTCATACAATTGGTAGACTCTATTCTATTTTAGTAGCTTCTTACTAGTTTCATCGTACACCGACATATCTTGTACTGTGCGTTTGTTCATTTTTGTGCTCAGCAACACATTGATATCCTTCTTATTATCTGATGTTCGATGGTTGTAATCGTTGATTTTACATTGATGGATGTGGGAATCCCATTCTTGTCCCACAATCACGCCCTCTGGATACTGTATTTTTGAGAAATTACTCTCGGGAGAAATTTCTTCTTCTTCCCTTTTTCTCCTATTGCGGGTGCTTTCTTTGGTGCTATCTAAAAAATCTTTCTTTTCTTCCCTCTGTAAGCGAGCAAGTTGAAACCCTAGTTTAAATCTCCATGCCCTAGTGGAAATCATGTGCTCTAGGTCATTTTTAATATGTCTACTTCTCTCAAACCCTTCACCTATGGGAACACAAGCTTCTCCTATGCATAACCCTTCTCTCCACATCTGGTTTCACACTCTTCGTACCTCAACATGATTTCCTAGGTCGTTCGCACTTAACCCTTTTCAAAGTTTCTCAATCACAACAAAAAATGAACTTGCTTCCCATCCTTATATAGAATTTCAAAAATTTAGTGCATTTATTGCTCCTCCACCTACCAAAATCCTCTCATTAATCGACCCTCTTCATTCTTTCTACGTGGTACATCTTCGCACCCAAGCTATAACCTTTTAGTGTGCCCTCCTACCTTTTGGCTGCAGGCTTCTCTTCAAAGCACTTCCATGCACCTGAGTACCTCGTCATTGCACCTTCTGCTATTAGTCTTCACGGCCTCCACTTACCTCGTGTTATACTTGTTTTCATTCCTCTCTATCTATTTTTCTTGTGTCCAGAAGAAATCTCTTTTTTCTTCAATTCTCCAACCTTGAATAACACCCATAGATAGTTCCTTTCATGTGTACTTATTTTCATCAATCTTGTACCTAGATATCAACAACCTACCCCACACTAAGGGTATGTGTAGTCCTCTGTGCATAAAAATTCTTCAAATAGTAATTAGCTTCTAGCACATAAACGCGCTTATTACACAAACACACCAACTAAATTGACAAAGTATAGCGACAAAGAAAGAAACACATTAAGGAAATGCAGAATTGAAAACCTAATCTAAATAGCAACATTGCCTTATTACAAACACCAAGAAGACTTATTTATAGTAGGGCTTCAGCCTACTCCCATTGAAGTAACTGGGTAATTGTATTCCATCAAGTGCCTCTAATTGAAAAATGGCTGATTAGAGTTTATGAGTGATAACATACGGCCGTAGTTAATGTACCTTGATTTTTCCTAGATGGCGTGAAAATTTAAAATCATAAAGGAGAAACATTTGTCCTATCTCAAGATTTTTATCTATTATGTGCCTGTCGTGCCATGCTTTCTACCTAGACTTCTCTTGTTTTTGACTCCAACGTGTTATGGCTCGTCACTCATTCAAGTTGATTAACTTTTGTAATGTTTTCTCATCAATAAGATCTCCAGGTCTGCGCAATACACAAACAAAGTAACATATATTCCATAGGAAGAACTGCTTCCACACCAAACACTAACTGAAATGGTGTGTCTTTTTTCAACCTTTTATATGTTGTTCGATATGCCCAAAGTACTATAGATACTTTATCATCCCAATCCTTTCTTCCAACATCACAAATTTTTATCAATGTCTGGCTCAAAATTTTGTTGAAGCCTCAACAGCTTCCATTTTTATGAGGATGATAGGGTGTAGTCTTATGGTGTGTAATCATGAATTCATCCAATAGAATTTTGATTGTCTCATTAAGAAAATGTGTTCCCTTATCACTGGTCAAACTTAAAGGACATCCATACCTTGTAATAATATTTTCCCATAGAAACCTAGATGTTGTAGCCGCTATACAATTCTTTGTAGGTGATTTTTATTCCCACCTTGTTAGATAATATGTGCAAGTTATGATGTAGTGCGATCCATTTCTATGTGTAGCTGGTGAAATAGGACCCACAAAATCTATATCCCATTTCTCAAATGGTTCTGCACTAGTAATGGGTCTTAGAGGCATTTCATCTCGTTGACCTGGTTTCCCAAGATGTTGACAATGATCACAAGCCTTACAAAATTCCTTGCAATCTTTATACAGGGTCTCCCACCATAATCCAACAAGTAGAATCTTACGCATAGTGGCATCACCTACATAGTGGCCACCTACAATACCACCATGAGATTCTTCCATAATATTTGTGCGCTCATGTTCCAATACACAACGATGCAATACTTCATCCTGGCCTAACTTGTATAGGTCACCACTAATCAACATGTAGGGGGTTGCGCATATAGCAAGTTATTTCTTCTCCAAGGATTTCATTCCTTCTAGTGTCATACATGTTCGTAGAAAGACAACAATGTCCTCTAGTTCTGATGGCGCTCATTATAACTTGTATAATTGTGCATCTGGCATGGTATCTTCAATTTCATGTGCTTCTTCTCTTGATTGTATTCTAGATAAATGGTCTGGTCCAGAATTACTTTTCCCTGGTTTTACCACAACTGTGAAATTAAATTCTTGAAATAAGAGTACCCACCTATATATGTGTCCTCAGTAGAACAATATTTTTACCAAATACTTAAATGCCATGTGATATGTATAAAAGATGAATGGTGTAGCTAGCAGGTACTATCATAATTTATGTAGCACATAGATCATTGACAAAGCTTCGCACTCTATAGTTGTGTAATTCTGTTCTACATGAGTCAACTTTCTACTAGCAAAACAGATAGGATGATCTATAATACCTTCTCCAGTTGAGCCAACACCGCGCTAATGGCCATGCCAGAGGCATCCACATGTACATGAAATGGTTGGTCCTATGAAGGAAAATGTAGAATAGGCGCGAGTAATAAGTTTCTCCTTTAATGTCTTGAATGCGCGCTATCAGTTCTCCCCAAGAGAAACATACCTTTCCCTTTTAGTAAATCTTCCAACGGTGGGGCAGCTTTGGCATATCCTTTGATAAATTTTTTTAATATCCTCGTATGACCCAAAAATCCATGCACCTCACTTTGAGTGATAGGCTCTCTTAGGCCTATAATAGTTGTAACCTTGGCTGGATTAACCAACAAACCTTCTTTGTAGATTAAGTGTTCTAACAAATATTCCAAATGGTGTAGAAAATATGCACTTCTTTATGTTCAAATAGATACGCAAATCGTCTACATCTTTCAAATATTAAGCTTAAATTTTCACAATGATCTTTAACTAATCCATACATTGCCCAATCATCTAAATAAACCTGTAAGAATTTGTGAATAAATTCCTTGAACGCTTGAACAACTATGCGCGAAAATATAGCAGTACATTTTTCAGACCAAAAGGCATTACATTATAGGTGAAGCTACCCCATTCAGTAGTAAAAGTAGTCTTTTCCTGATCCTCTTGGACAATCCTAACCTGATGATACCTAGAGAACCCATCTATAAATGAATAGATTTTGCGCCTGCAATGCCTTCTAGTATTTACTCGAATGAACAACGTAAGAAAGGGATCATGACACATGCAACATTCATCTCCCTATAGTCCACAAAAATCCTAATCCGTCCATCCTTCTTAATACTGATCACCATTGGAATAACCCATTCTGACTTATCAAAGGGCTTGATAATCCCAAACTTCAACATTTTGTCAATCTCTTCTTTAACCTTTTCACGCAAGTTGGGTTTCATCTGTAGGTCTCTTTCTTACTAGGCATGCACCCTCTTTAAGCTTTATTTTCATCTCCCCTAATGATTCATGCACTCCTTTAAGTTCATAGTACCCCTAGGTAATAAGACTGATAATCCCTTAGTAACTCTATGATTTTTTCCACTTCACAGTCTGATCAATAGTCTCCAATTATATCTTCCTTAGGCTCAACATCTAACCTAATATTCACCTTCTTTGTCTTCATAGGTTCATGATAGGTGTGTGTGGTCTTATCTGCACTGTCCAACACCTCACACCTACCTATTGAATGGTTTACATCCATATTTTCCACTTCTTTGTCATCCACTAAGTAGACCATTTTTCCTTTTTCTTTCTCAAGGCAAACACGTTGAAGTAGTGTGGCATCAACCTCTGTCTCTTCAACAAAATGTGCTCCTGAGTTTCCTTCATCTAATAAATCCTCGAAGGGGTTCTTCTACCTTGCACTATTTCCCATAGTTAAGTGCTTTATGATTCTTAATGCTTCTTTCACCGGAGGTTTAGTAGAGAAGAAGTCAAATGTCCGGCCATCCCTATAATTAAATCCTATGAATTTCTAGTCTCCCTATGGATCTCTACATATACATATAAAGCATTTTTGTAGCCTTGTAAGGTGGAATAAAACTTGTGCAGCCATAGCGAAGGCGGTAAAGCTTCCTTCCCCTCTTCCAAAGTTTCTCACACTTCTAAACGTAGTGTTGAATAGGTTGATTACCCGATAAGTGCATATTTGAGTACATGCATTTCTCCTTAAGAACATAGTAGCAAGACCAATCCTAATTTCATTCCAGCCTACAAGTTATCCTTTGTGGGCCACCCACCAAAGATGTTGTTGTCCCACATAGTGTATATGCTAGAATATTTCTTCTTTCTAGCGGGTCTATCCATTGTTCCTCCATGGCGTGAAGGAATACCATGGGATCTCCTTCTCCGGTGTAACAAGGTACTCGATTTGTTACCTATCCTCCGACATAACGTTGTTTCTCGCCTTTAGGAAATATGCTCTTTAATTCGCGCCTACCAACTCATAAGTGTTATGAGCCCAATTATCACAAACAACACTTGTAGTATCACTAATAGACTGCATCCTCCCACTAAATTATTCCTTCATGAGATGGCTCAAACATCTCTAGATCTTGGGTGGTGTGTACATAAATCCTATTAAGATCTTATTCACTTAAGGGCTTGGCATATGGCGTAGATTTTCCATCTCGTTAAAGGGATAATAAATCTTTCCTCCTTATTTTCAAAACTGATATAACACTTATTGAACTGACAATTAACATTATTTGCATAGTACCAAGGATGCCCCAATAGAGCTAGGAAGCTATCTGACTCTGTAAGTGCTAAAACCTCAAAATCTCTAGTGAACTTGGCTCCTTGTATGGTAATGGATGCATCTTTCAAAACTCTGATGGGAGTGGCCTTAGTCCAATTAGCCATGAACAATACATTAGAGGATGGATGCAATGGGGGTCTTCCCATTTGTACCCATGCATCTAAAGTAAGAACATTAACTTCACGCCTGTATTAATCAATATATTACTCAATAGCCACCCATCCACAACAACATTCAGAGTGATTTCCTTGTCATAATCTAGGCTATGAGGGGGAAGATTTACATGCAGGATCTATCATTTAGTCTCAACACTTACTGCACGGAGTGTTTCCTTTTAACCAATTCCCCAATAGTGGAATGATATTCTCCTAGCACAACAATTTGCACACTTCTCTCAAGTCATCCATATTAGTCTGGACTGTCTCTGATGCTTTCTTTTGCTCCATCTTCCATGATTGCTCCTTTAAATATTGTATTTCACCTTGAAGATTCCTGAGTACCTCCATGGTTTCCTGATAAACCTCCTTCTGATGGGTAGGATCGGGTACTGTGCATGAAGAACCTCCTCCTTAGTGATGGTAGGCTTCTGTTATAATGCTTCTCTCAAGCGGGGCCGCCTCACGGTTTGTGATCTTTACTTGTAATGCCTCGGACTCTGCTTCCAACTTAGGAATCCATTGATTTTCCATAGCGTGTTGTATCCTAACCATCCTTGCACCTTTTTTTCTTGTTTATGATGTTTTCTAAGATGCTCATACAAGTCCGGCACTCCTCACGCTATGAATCTTTCAACAAAAAGAACATGTAATATTTTGAGGACATTCACACCTGTAGTGGTCAGGAGATCTGCAAGTATAACATGTTCCACAAGAGAACTCACTTCTTCCACCACCATGGCCTCATCCTCCAAATCCACCATGGTATCCTCAACCTCTGTCAGGACCACCTTTAAAACGCCCTTCATTCCTATCATAGTGTGTATGATTGTGATCCCGGTCCTGATGCTCGTTCTTTCCTATAGAGTTATCTAAGATTCATGTCTGCTTACACCAATATCTATAGCATCATCAATCTAACCAATCATATGGCAATATTCTATGTCATGAGTCATGGACCTGTAGATTTTACAATAGCTTGAAACGTTCTTCCCGGTCGCATGTTGTAATAATGGACAACGACTAAAATCATGGTTTAAATGGCATATCTCACAATCCAACCGTAATGAGCACACGATCTGCATGGGGACAACTATCCTTTATGTGACCTTCTACTTCACAATATATGCACCAAATCCCTATGTGTGTCTCATGTGCTAAATTTTTCGATAGTTTCTTTAACTACTTTGCCATAGTTATGATCTATGCTTCTAAAATGGGTTCACCCCAAGTCTATGCTTCCAACTACCTCAAGGTGCGTAAGGCTGCTTCAAGTGGTTTACATGGATCGATGTACATCTTATGTGATAATGCTCTCCTAAAAGTGGTAATCGGACCCCCAAAACCATTGTGCATGTTGTCTTGCGTGTATGTCATAAGAAATCTTAGATAGTAGTGTTTTAAAACAGGCATCATACTCTCTGACACTTTTAGTAGTGCCTTGCTTAATATCCTTGAGTGCACTTATACTCTTCTGCTCAAACTCAGGGATGTGAAATTCTTTAAGGAATGCATCTTTTAAAGCTATATAGTCTACGCAAGTCTGATCAGGGTCAAACTTTTTGTACTAGTTGTGTGCGCATCCTTGTAACATAGTAGCAAATTGGCTTGCCCTACGCTCAAAATTCGTGATTCCTTTTGTGCACCATAGTATTTCACACATATGCACATGTTCAACAACATCTTCTATGCCCCTATACTCTAGAAGATGAAGAGACATCTCCATGTAAATATTTTGGGGTTGGTGCAGACCTTTCCCACCTGATCTAGAACCTCATGTGTTTCCTCTACCTCTAGAACCACCAAATCTGCTGGAACTAGAGCCACATATACCTACTAATCCTGAACCTGTAGCTGGGGTTAGACCAGAAGATTTACTTTCTTATGTCCCAACAGTAGAACTAAACTATACCCCGACAGTTTGCAGAAGCGTTACTACTCCTAGAAGATAGTCCAAAAATCTACGCACCTAAATTCTGTGTAGATGATATACTTGAAAAGGTACTCCCATATAACAATGAATCCATTTGTGTTGTCATTGACGTGCCTCTTATAAGAATCACTCCTACTCTCCCACTTATTGAATTATCTTTCTGATTATTTGTTGTACTAGATGCTGGAAAACCAAGCACAAGGGAAAGGTTTCTAGGTGGATTCAGATGCACACTCGCCGCCTGTGTCATCTTTGATGGTGCGCTTCTACATGAGGATGAGGAGGGTTCCATGTCATGTTTTCCCAAATGGGGAGTTCTTGAGGCTCGGGTTCCACGTCTTCTGTGTGAACTTCCACTCCTTCCCGAACTATCTTTCTCCACAATGCCATTTTCTCTACAACCTCTCGTTGCTTCTCTACATCCCTCTCACGCACCTCATTATACTTAAGCCGCCTTTCCTCTCTCTGCCTTTCTACCGCTAGGTCTGCCATCTTTCACCAAACTTGATCCTTCCCCGTGCATGGTGGGGTTTAGTTAGCCATTGGTTGATCAACAAAGTGGAATGCCTTGCAGGTAAGTTCCCCTTAGATATCGTAAAAACTAGAATTCAGCTACCTCAGGCACGAATAAGTGAAAATTGAGTACTCCAAGATATAATTGTTCAAAATACCACATAACCACGTATCCACAATGTGAGTCCAAATCGATCAGCATCATAAAGGGCCTAAAATTATTCCTGCATCCGCACAAGTCTCGTGATACCTCCAATTCCAATTAGACACATAAGAAATCAGCCACTCATACAATTCTACTGGAAGGATAGTGAAAATCTCTCATATAATTTTGTTCCACCCACACATGTGCGTTAAACTTAGATCCAATGTTAAACCGCCATTCGTATTATTCTTCCGATCATGTATCCACTCCTCGATACTTTCTAAGGTCAACCAATATGTCTTCATCACGAACCATCCTGAAAACAATTGAAAAATAATTCTTGGTAATGGAACCAATGATGCAGCCTAGAATTCACCAATACAAGCCCAGGACACATTAGCACATCACTCAGCCTAGACTGAGCACTCACCTGAAGCACACAAAGGTATCAGGCCCCTCTTTAGGGTTTCTGTTGTAGGATGTTAGCATGTTAAATACTTAAGGCATTCAGATCTATGACTAATATATCATTCTACAGTGCATGTTCAGATCTAGATCTAGAAAATAATAGACTTAAAAGATAACCATGATGAAATCAAGCATGCAATACTGAACTATAACCATGATAACACCTTGATTCAGTCCATAATCGTCATTATATTAAATTCATAATACATAGAAGCTTCTTTATAATAACAAAGAGCATACGCTCATATACATATCATATTTGGCATCACAATCTTACTATAACATAGTTCACATACCATGTCTCCATGCTACATAGTTTAATACATATTTATAAGGGTGAGGACTTTCCCTTCACCGCTTATCTAATCCCAAAATAGGTCGCATGCTATTATTAGCCACTCACCATTACAAAAATAGCCACAGATGCAAGTGTGCTAACAATAGACTGCTTTTAGTTAACTAACAAAGAGCAAATCTATTCTCACCTATATCTATGCAAAGCACTTCATAATTGATCCTCCAAAAATAACCAATGTGTGTCACGTAAGTATCCAACCGATTTGTGTGCTCCGCACGCTATCTCCAAAAATAGATCCTTATCGTGAAAATGGCTAAGTCTCGAACTTGTTTTTATTCTTCACATGTGATCCTTTCCAATACTTCTGCACCTTTGAATGTGATCTTATCTCTTGTGCAAACCTTCTATATTTCCTTTGCTAAGTGCCAAATTATGATTGATCAATAGAATCTATAAATGTTGGGGGTGACTAATTATTATCATCACTATTGATTTCAAGTTACATTAAGCCCCATTCAAATATCTAAGTATGTATTACACTTGGAACAATTATTCACTATCATTAACCCTATAATTTGGGTGCTATTAAAATATAATAAACTATAAAATAAAATTTGTACTTGTTTCATGCTTATTTGTATTTATGAATAATGTGTGTGTTTTACTTTCTTTTGAGTCAAAATTCCTCGTGCATATCACAAAAATTGCATCATATTTTTCTCATATCATGATGAATCATGTCATATGTTATATTAAATATAATATGCTCAAACACATATATAGACTCATACAAGATAAGTAACATGTTTCATATTACTAGCACTTCACCTATCATTTCTACACACTCACTCATCCATAAATCTAATATCACCACCTCATATTTACTTCCATTTCCATCATCTCTTCAAAGCACCACCTCATTCATTCTTCTTATAAATCCATCTTGTAAATATTACTTGACCACACATACATCATGGAAATATTACTTAAGGATCATCCTTGAAATAAACATGTGTTTATGTACATCCTTAGCCACCACCATATCCATCACTCCCTTTTCCCTTTATTTCTACATGGTCTTCTCCCCCAAACCATCTTGAAAGTCACCACCGATCCACATTATCTTTTATCAAATACTTCACTTTCAGTCCTCCTTTTTAGAAATTTATCAACACTAAATTAACCACTCCATCACCCATTTAACTTGTTAATATTATTTGATCACCCATCCATTATGTCAATACTATTCAAGGATCCTCCTTGAGGTATGCTTCCCATCCCACACATCCTCTAATACCATCACTCTTCTCACCCCCTTTGTCCACTAATCCTCCTATTCCATATCCCCTAGCCATCCCTAAAGCCGCCACCTTCTCCAAATCATCACTCCTTACCATTAAAATCTTCCCCATTACTTTTTTAATGGCGAATCAACTAATCCATCACTCATATAAATTTTAAATCTTACTTAACCATCATTGTCTCGACCAATTTTCTTTCCTGCAAATCCTCAATTACAACCTTTATTTTTAAAATCTATTTACTAACATTCCTCCTATATCACCCTCTTTTCCATATTCAAAACCACTACCTCATCCGTAACACAACTCATCACCACCCTCATTTCTTGTTTCACCTCTTTCATACCATGATGAAGCATTACCCTTGCTAATATATCCAAGATTATTTCCATCCTCCCATATTTCATATTTTTTTCCTTCACTTAACCTTATCATTCCAAAAACATCTTCCTCATCTCCATCTTTGGAATCATATATCTACCCCATTTTCACTTCTTTTCTTAGCTACATCATCATCCTTTCTTATTTACAAACTATTTTCTTCACCCTCCTATTCACCCTTTTCTTACACGTCCCACAACAAGTTCATCAACAAAACTAGTGTAGCTTATCCTCTCACAAACCTTATCATCTTATTTACTTTCACCCATATTATTTCAAACCTCTTTCACCAACCATATTTGCATTATCATCTTACTCTTCATTTTTATGCACCACTTTAACTTTCCTCTAATAGGATGCATGCCATCCCTTTTACTTATCCTAATCCGCCAATATGTTATTTGGTCTACTTATATCTTGACCTTACAACATCTCCATACTTATAATCTTGTCTTTTATTTACTCTTGAATGCAACCATTTCCACATTATACATTACTTTCCTTGATACAATTCCTCACCGGTACTAGTGCATCTAACCTTTTCACACACTTTAAACCCCATCCCTAAATCTATATTTATACCCCCATATCATTTAGTGTATATCAAATTTATTATTAATTATATACCATATAATAATTGTTTTCATCCCTATTTTCATGATCTTCCCAACTTCACCTCGATCTACTTCAACTCCCGCTTTACACAACTTTCATCATCTTATTTTCACTCTTCGTCATGCATCCATAGTTCTCACTCTTTTATTCCCTCTAACATTGATTTATCTTCTACTCATTATCACTTTCAAAAACATCCACCTTATCATTTCCTAGATACATACTTATTCCCACACCCTCACCTAGTTTATATTCTCTCACATATGCTTCCACATGCCCCTAAATTAATTCTCCATCTCTATATATACAACCGAGTTCTCCACTCATTACTTTATCCTTACTCAAAATTTTTACCTCATTTTTATGTACTTTCATAAAAATAAAATTTTGTTTCAAATTTTAGTTCCCAACAACATAATCAATTTAAGCCGATTCACCAACTTATACCTCCCTCATTACTCCTTCATCTCAACAATGTATTTCATTTTCTTCCTAATTTTCCCTTGTCATTTCTTCACTACAACCATTCCCTTCATCCACAAATGGATTCACATAAATTTACTCACTAGAAATAAAATCATCCACATAGGTATAGTTAGCAAAATGTGCCACCCTTACACATATATCCATGCATTTTGTTCCATACTCACATACATATTGTGTCACCACCCAATCCCCTCTACTTACATCTCGATTGTACCTTTTTGTTACTTCAAATATGTCATGCACCTAGATCTATCCTCCTTTCCATTTTTATTTTTAAATTCAGTCATATAATCTCACACCAGGATCATTCTTTCACTTCTAACATCAAGGTCAATTTTCCATCGCCACTATTTTTTTGTAGGTGATGCACCATCCTATCCATTCTCCCATATAGTGTTTTTTTATTGCATTTCTATTATGTGTTCTCTATCTTTCAATATAATCACCTTATCCATGTAAAAATACTTGTTATACCTCCAAGCCTTGGAGCATATTTGCATTTATCAAGCACACATTGCACAAAGCTTATAATATGCTCACATGAATTTAATGTTATTGATCTTGTTCTTAAAGAAGATCAGAAAATACTAATGATGACGCTTAGGTCAAAGGAAAGTTCAAACCCAATTGGCTCAGACCTTATATAATCATTGAAAAGATAGGGCATGGTGTATATCATCTCGCCACTCTTCTTGACAAACCAATTAATAATCCTCTCAATGTCATACATCTTAAATGCTATTACACTTAGCCATTTTCTTGTCTCAATACCCTATGACGCACTTTGTCATGCTATGGTTCACAATTAACATTAAGGGAACACTACATAAATGAACCTCACATTACACACTTCATGATTTGTGCTTCATAACATATATTTTCTAGCATATACTTGCGCGCAACACACCCATTTCCCGATGATGCACTCTTATTCTATTGTTCAATCTTGACTATTAAGGGAGCATTTATAAATGAACCTTATTTCATGCACATTCATTGGGGAAACATGTCTCCTTCCATTTTCACATTTTACATACCATGTCATCACACCATCATAACATTTGCATATCTTGGTTGCATTTACTCTTGCTTTCTATACTACTTATATGTTGCACTTTTCTTACTATGCTAGATGGATACTCAGTATGTCATTATATTTTTCTATATACATATTTACATTCACTTGGTCACTAGAAGTGAATATAGATCCTTACACGATGCATGGTGCCCGACATCGAATCCCTTTCCATCCTGGTCCGAGGATCCTGGGACATCTACCTTTACTACTCTTACACATTATAGGTTCTATTGTCACATTATTTATCTTTCTCTGTCACTTTAATTTTTTTGATATATACATGCTTTGACATACTATTTATCTTTCTAACATGCTAATATATGCTTCATGTGTAGCATTTTCCTTGCAGGACTATATGCAACCATGGTTATTTGATACATTTTTTTAATCTTATTTTCTATTGTATGTTATTGTTTTGGGCTATGACCTATGTCTTGTATGATCATTGTATGCTTTTGGTCACTTTGGCCCTGATTGTCTTGTGATATTGTGAGCAATGTCCCATGTATGAAACCCACTTTTCGTGGTCCATCTTGTTTGCACACTTTCTTGTTACATTATTTTCTATTACATGTTAACTACTTTTACTAGTAACACTTGCTACTATCCTACTTTATTTACATGTGCCTTGGTTTCTACCATGCACATCCCCTACCCCCTACAAGTATCCACTTTAGATCAACATCAGGTCCTCTCCTTTGGGCCACATTCTCCTACAATCATCACATGCACCCCAAACGAGGGGGCATATATTGGGTGAAAAAATCACCCCTATAACAACTCAAAACTACAAATCAAATCAAAACAATACATAAACAACAAATTTATACATTCATGGAACAATATAGAACCAATCTCGGACTTCACACACAATATGAACACTAGTTCCCAGCACCTAGATAGTATCTCTCGACACTTGTGTCCTCCCTGGCACTAATGTCCTGTGGGCATAAACATGCAATTTTTAGTACAACATATTCTTCAACACAATTCTCCAAAGTAGAAGGCATTTACCTCCAATTATAGAATGCATCATATGTCCTATAATTAGTTATAATATGGAACATACAGAACAATACGAAACTAATCAAGATGTTTTATCTGCATTGGTGCTCATTTGGGAAATAATCATGGAAAGATATAAAAACTATACCTCTCTCCCCAATGCTGTTCTCTTGGTGTGAGATCACCCGGAAAAATTGCTCTTGGCATGAGATCACCCAAAAACTCGTTCTCAACATGAGATCACAAAAACTCTCTCTTGGTATGAGATCGCCAAAAGCCTCACCACTCGACAAAAATTCAGCAAAGATCTCCAAGAAAATCGGAAAAATTTTTATCTCATACTCTCTCAACATATCAGTGCACACTTTCCTTTTACACACTTTTACTTAATTATACATGAGCATTACTTTGATTTATCATATATGAAACTTTGACTACTTGTTTGCTCTTATTTTGTATGCGGTTTTTAATATGCAACAAGAAGTAACTCACATCACAAACACAACATACTACTATGACAGATTCACACCTAAGCTCTACTTCCCTTTCCTATTTTCCATGCTTAACTTTACACTTCACTTGTTCACTCGGTAAGCTATTGGAAACACACTTCTCTACAAGGTTATAATGTACACATCTTCTATCTACTTTATGTTATCGAGTATTCACTCAAAAACATAAAGTGGGGAAAAATGTAGACAAAAATCTATGCACTTGGGTACATTTCTAGCTCCTAAAAGCATGCTAGCACTTACATGATTCCTAATCAATAAAAATAGTAATTGATAACACCCTTTATCCTTTTTTTTTTTCCATTTGCACTTTGACTAGATTCATACATCTTACACTCTTTCCAGTATTTGACTACTTTATCTTTCTATGGCCTCAGACACTAACGCCCAGTTGGGACACTATTGCCAAATGCTCCTATCATAGGCTCTCATGTCCTTCTTTACCTTGTTCTTATCCTTTTGGATCTCTTTCACTTCTTAATTACTTTTTACTACTTTGGGTCGGCCTTTTAGTTGTCAATTATGAAATTTAAACAAGGGAATCATATAAATACATATGTGTGTTTCAAAATAAAGGACCAAATACTAAGAATTATCTATCATCACCTAATATTGCATTCAAAGACAAAAGAACATCAAAGGCATCCATCTAGCACTCATACAAGCAAAAAGGGTTGCATCACTTCTACATATACAATATAGGAGGGGAATTCTATTCTATTTCATCCCACACATTCTATACATTTATTACATTCTAGATCTATCTCATTATCATTGTGTAACTTGCACAAGGGCATCATAGGGAATAATTTCTACACACACACACACACACACACACAAAGAACTACATGGATCCTGAGATGTAGTGCATCACTTGGCCATAATTCCACTCTTTAGGTGACCATTAAGTTCATTTTGACTCCCCATTATGCATTTTCCTTTTTAGGTTTGATGTAGTTTATGGGTATATGCATGTGAACTTATTTATTGCATGTTATAGGTACATTCACAAATCAGACAGTGAATCTAGAGTGAAAAATAGAGACCAACAACAAAGCTTATCATGCATAGAAAATATCAGATCCAGAGCACCTACACAGACACTAGTACCTAAAATGCAGCACTAGCACCCGGGTGCTCTGTCCTCCCATGGGCACTCTTATCTAGCACATTTCCAGATCTCGGAACCTCCAATTTACAATGACGATGTTGTTTACAGTCTCTTCCAATATTTCATCTACCCACATCACTTCTTGTTCACTCAAAATCAATTAAGCCCCTATCTCTCCTTCTTGCTTAGGGTTTCATATTGTACATGCTTTATTACTTGTGTCTTACTATATATTAGCATTTGTACATCATTTATTATAGTAGTTACTCTGAAAATAAGATCTAATAATTTAATTTACATTAAATCAATATTCATTCCATATATGGTTAGGAGGTAAATGCATACAAGTGAAGGTAATAGTTTTGTTGAAACACTGTAAGTGTATCTATGATAGTATAAAAATCCATTGTTGGCATATCACTAAGGAGGGTATTATTTTATAATGCCTCTAGGATTACATCCTTATATGATGGTGATTCCTTTAATAACTCAAGAATTGATATATTGGCTTGATTATTTCATAGTTGATACAGTAAGTCATATATGTTTGGATTAACCACATGTTATGTAGAAGTAGGTGGAGGTGGTATAAGATTGGATTGATTTCCCCCACATTGTATCTTTACTCACCTTGTATTGATAGAATGGAAAACCAATCCCAATATAATTTGGGTCTTAATAATGGGGGTGGGATGGTACCTAGTAAAACATAAATTTTGAGGGGGAGAAATGTTTCGTGCAAGCCCTTTGCTGATGAGTAGTAACATGGATTATTTTACTTTGAATATTATTATATATGTAGGTGTGGATAAGATGTTCTAATTTAGAACTAGAATTTAAATTATCTCAATATTCTAGTAAAGTATGACCAATATGTGCCAAAGGTTTTACATATGTATGACATGTATGTTGTGCTTTGTTTGAAATTCAATACTATGAGTATCGAGTAAATCTTGGATACCTTTCTTTATCCTAAAATATCAATTTGTAGAATAGACAATACACTTATGATAATTAAAATACATATGAGCATAAAATGATATTGATTAAGGTTTACTCACATCAACCTCTAATGGGAGAGGGAGAGATATGAGTTTACACTCAATCAAGTGTTGAAGCATTACATGCAGAGGTGAAGTTAGCTTTGTGAATAAGCATTGATTGATGTGAGGAGTGATCTTAAGGAATGTGATGACTAGGATATTAGAAAAAATGTGAGTATCAATATCACTTTTATTAGAAGTATCATTGACCCAATCCCTATAGAAATTACTAATGGATAAGAATGTGTAATAAATATAGCAAAATAAAAACCTAATAACATCTAGGATTTAAGCTAAGAATCCAATGGTGACCCTAAGAATCAACAAGGATTTACAAACCCTAGGATAAATATGTAAATTCAGAATTAGCATACATATATCATAATGGTAATATGGAAGAGAAGATAAGAATTGAAACCCTAACATGGAAAGTTCAATGGATTCAATTAATATATGGTTCAACAAATGATTTAACCCTAATTAGATTTATAGAATCCTAAATAGGTTGAAAATATAGAATATATTATGTGTTACCAAATTTTATAAATAAATGCTCAAACATTCAAATTTGACAAAACATGTATATGCAATAAAGAGATATTATTTGATTAAGAACATGCTAAAATATAGTATCACACAAGAAAATAGATTGAATTATGATTTTGGGTGTCTCACGAGACATTTTTAGATCTGGAATTAGGGAAAAAGAAAATGTGTCAAGTGTAAACATGATTTTCCTCTAAAACTTAGTTATGAAGCCCTCCTAAATACTAGATCCTAGCGCTTATATCCTTTCTAGATCTACATAGGATTATGAAATTTTATGGGTTGCTTCTCTGTTGTTTGTACCTATTGTGTGCATGTGTACGTCTTCTAAAACCCTCACTCGTGTACCTTTATAATCAAAACCCTAGCTTCCTGCTCTAGCACTCAAATAGACATGAGATAACAATAGGAAAGAAATGTGTGGTGGAGTTGTACTACCCTTAGTAGCAAAACCATTTTTTTCTAACCAAGCACAACACTTGCATTACCCAAATGAGGGGCTCAAACTCCATGTAGTTCTCCTAGTATTCATGCAAGTGTGAATGCAATCTAGAAAGCCTCCATGTTGTGTTTTCCCTTGTGCTTTGACACAAATAGTGGTAAAACTATATATATAATGTACCCTTCATGTGTTTTGAATAGTGAATTTTTGTAGATAGATGTTGCTTTAGAATAGTGAACCCTTGAAATTCCGTTGATATATAGATGTTTAATACTTGACGGGACTTTGGAATGTTTGTATTTGGAATAATCTCCTCTTAACCTATCTTGGAATGTTTCATACTTTTGTAGGGGATACTCCTTATGTATGATATTTATTTAGGGAGATTAGGGCGGCTTTACATGAGAATTTATAGATATCTCGCTGAGGATTTCTTGAGAATTCCATGTGAGTAAATGAAAATGGTAGAATTGCTTGTATACGTTTTAAAAGATATAATTTCACGATAAATTTGGCCTACAAAGGGGAATTAGGATAAGATTAATAAATTTGATTGTTGAATCTCAAAGGGAAATAACATCTAGCTCTAGACACTTGCATCTAACGCTAATATTCCAATGGAAAATAGTGTCCATAAGACATAGATTGTAATGGAAGATGTGGGAAATGTCGATAGGATATAAGATATGTTTATGATCATTTATATCTTTCTTATAGAGGTCAAAACAATTGATGAGAGAAACATGAGGAGTATTTTATATCCTTTAGAGAGGGGATGGTAATATATTTATTCTTTGTTTGTGTGCACAAGTCATAATTAAGTGATATAATTTATTAAGTAATTATCAAGTACATAATTACCATATTCTCATGGCTATATACACATCATTTTACTAGTGAGCATTGTTATCCAAAATGTGCCCCCTACTCATTTTGTGGCTAACTCCTCCCATTCTTCCCTCTCTTGTGCCTCAGTCACAAAATTTTTCTTTCAAACACTCAAAACCTTCTGGAAGTGGCACCATTGGATAGAGCTCTTTCTCAGCTTTCCAAAAAGGTAAAGTTTTCCTCCTAACTCCATGTATTTTTGAAGTTATGGCTCGGTGGAGTTTTTTGGAAAACTTTTCCCCTGAAAGGCCCGCAGCCAATGAGATGCTGCCACGTGGCACCTAGAGTGGCAGAGTGTGGGGAAATTTTGGAAAATTTTCCAAATGACCAAAAAGGTGCAAAAATTCGAATTTTCCCACCGACCCGATTTGGTCCTGTTTTGACCTAAAACTTCAAATCGCCATATCTTTCGATCCAGAGCTCAATTTTTCGTGTTCTTTATATCAATGGAAAGATGGTGAAATTATCTACAAGATTCCAAGGTCATTTTTGCATTTTGGTTCAGTTTGGAGAGATAAAATCAAGAAACACCTCTAGCACGTGGTCATGGCTAGAAATGACATTTCAACAACCAGTTTTAATGCAAAATGGGTCGCATTCTTCTTCAGTATGGTCAAAAATGTCAGGGCATGGGTTTGTAAGGACCTCCATGCTGTTTTAATGCATCTTCATTCAATGGGTAATGGCTCCCACGTTTTTTCACGTTTTCTCTCTCCTGGGCTCGACCCATGCATTGTAAAAGCCAGAATGAGTTCATTTTGCAAAGAGAGACACCTTTTCAGCTCTGCAACTTCCTTTTTCTTCCTCCTTGGTAGAATTTGTGAAGATTTTTACCTTTCCATGTAATACAACACCTCTTTTTGCCTCTAGATCACTGTAATGCATTGTATTGGACATGGAATGTTAATATATGTTCTGTGATTAAAATCCCTCAATCCTTTCATATATCTATCATTGTTTTCCTGATCTTTCATTACATTTTGAGCAATTTGTGCATGTTTTGTGCTGTGTTTTCTTGTGGATTGTGTATTTTTTATGTAGCAGCAGGTGTCTACAACTCCTTTAGTGCATCACCATCATTAGCATTAGTTTAGTTTCAATTTTTGCACTCTTCTACCTTTGTCCCTTTGAAATTTAGAGTAGATTAGGATTCAAACCTCTGCAGTTGTGCAAATAATGGATCTGATCAGAGGAGTTTGAGGAACCAGCCTCTAATCTGGAGATTCCTCTCTCATTTTACAAGTCCCACACTTGGAGAGAGGTTTCAATGTTGTGCAATCACACTGGATGCCTGAAACATCAACTTATAAACTTGATTTGCATCCAAGGGTGCTGCTGATTTGCAACAATAGTTTTGGCACACCCGGTGGGACCTTAGAGGTCTTCCACTTTATCTTTGACAGGTTGGTGTGTTCCTATTAAAGATTCAGCCTTTTGGAGGCACTTTCAAAAGCACATCTGGCGACTCCATCTGGTAAACAACTCATTCTCTAAGTTGCAGACCTATTTTCCATTCATTTCCATCCATTCTTCTTTCCATCATTTCCATTCTTTTCCATTCCATGAAGTTGTGCAATCATGACTTCATTTCCATCATGGAATTCACATCAACAACAACAGTATATTCCACCTCCAACATGCATTACAACTCTTTCAAATCAACATTTTGAGCAGATTCAAGATCAGTATGCATACCCATATGAGCAGCAGTGCCAAAGTCAGTTTGGATATGAAGCATGTCAAGCACAAGGGTATGCTGGTTGTGAGGGCAGTCAAGAAGAAAATGTAGATCTGCTGGAACAAATCCAAAAGATGGAGGCAAAGATGGTGCAATCAAGAGCAACAACTCAAATGAAAGCTTTCGGGGTGGTTGCGGGACTCCTTGTCCATGGGAGGCCCTTTTCCAAGACACTTCAGCCCTCAGGAGAAGCTGGACTTCATGATGAAGATGTTGCCCCAACTTGCACAATGGACAGCAGAAATAGAGGCCTATACACTTGTTGTTGAGCAACCTTGTCAATGGGTAAGTTCTACACCATCATCTGGTTTTTCTCTTCCCATTACTCAAGCAGCATCATCTCATTTGGAATTACAAATTCTAAACTCTCCATCTATTGTCCCAAATGTTGATCCCATGTCTCCACCTCTTAGTCTTCCACCACACCTCAATTCTTCTTTCCTTTTTCCTTCCAAACAGTCATCCCCTCCACAAGAGCTAAAAGAAATACGCTCTCCTCCAAAGAAACAAGAGGTTTCACCTCCTCTACCACCACAAAAAATTGCCAAATCAATTGAGTTACGACCCATCCCTCCTCTTGCATTCCCAATTCCATGTGGGGAAGAAGAAATTGCAAAAATCAGCCATGAAGGACAGCAAGAAGAGGAGCCCAACAGAAAAGAAATGACAAACAACTTGAGGAGTTGGGCTGCCAAATTTGGGATGAAAAAGATCCCCTTGATGGTTAAGCCTTCAGAAGAGGTTGGAGTTGGAGAACAGGTGGTGGTTAAGACTGATTTTGTGGCAGCAGAAGAAGAGCAAAAAGAAGAAGCAGATCAGCGATCGGTTGCTCGAGAAGTAGTGTCCATGTTGGCACTCTATTTAAAGGGAATGCTGATTCAATTCAAGTTGCACAATCAGCCATAGAGGAAGAAAGCTCAGAAGAAGATCTTGCAGTCCCAACTTGTCCTCTAGAGCAGTAGATTGAAGAGTTTGACTTGACGAACTTCGTGCTAGAGGAAGAGTTCTATCAAGAGCAGGATTGTCTTCAAGTAGTAGAGAAAGGAGAAGCTGCTCCAGATCCAAAAGAAGAGGAGCACATTCTAGTTGTGGAGGAGAAAATTGCATATCCAAGGGCTTTGAGCACAAAGCAAGCTATGGGAGAACCTTCAGTTCTTTTTTCTACTTCATCTCTCCCGAGTTCTAGTGCTGAAGAGGAGTTTGATCTCTCAAACTCAATGTTGGAGGGTGAAAGAAACCATGGTGGTCAAGTTACAGATCAAGAAGACACCATGGAGGAAGTGGAGCATTTGCAGCAGGACAGCCATGAGGCAGTTTATCTGTCAGATTTGGAGGACTGTTTTGATGGAGAAGAGTCGGTTGAGTTTCCACCATTCTCTCTTTCATCATCCACATTCCAAACACTTGAGTCTGTTGTCATGAAGGAGAACATTCATTTGCAGCAGCCTGCATCTTATAGCAGCTCTTTGGAACCAAGATTGGAAGATTTTAATCTTTCATGTTCTTCATTGGAGGAAGAGAAAGGACAGAGGAATTTTGCCATTGCTTCCACACCATCCATTCAGGAGGGTCTACAAGAAGACTCCATTTTTGGAGTTGAAAATCAGAGCTATGGGCATATCAAATGGATCATACCTTGCCCAATAAGGTATTTGACTTCATTGGAGTCAAAGGAGAAGTCACAACCAGTCATGCTTGCTTCTAAGCATGAGGATGAGCTACAAAGTACCAAGGATCAGCTGTCATACCTCTTCAATCCAAATGCAGAGCAACTAAAAGAGGTATTGGATTCACCTTCAGCTGATACCTTGATGATTTGGGTGGGAGACCAGCTTCTTGTTGATTTTCCACTCATCCTAACAACCATGATCAGCTCCAAATCAATTGCATGGCTGCCACTTTTGAGAAAGGGAAGCTATTTCTCACAACCAATTGCAGGGTTTGTTTAGCTTGCCTTTACTTCTAGTTAGAGTAGAGTAGGTAGGTTTGATTTTAGCAGAAGAAGTGCTTGTGCACACTCTGCATGTTCCATTTGGAGCATGTATGATTTTCAGTTCTATACATAGTTTTTGTGGTGCTGGTTTTGCTCTTGCATAGTCCATTTCAGTGGCATTTTGGTGAGAACAACTCCATTTCAGTGGGTTTCCAAGTGGCTCAGAGAGGAGGTTTTCAAAGTTCAGATCAGTTTGCAGGTTACAACTCATGACTCCATGCCCAATGGATGCTTCAGGAAACTGGTAACTTCATCTAGCAGGCAGATGACCCCTCTGAGTCGCCAAAATTGTTATCCAAAATGTGCCCCTACTCATTTTGTGGCTAACTCCTCCCATTCTTCCCTCTCTTGTGCCTCAGTCACAAAATTTTGCTTTCAGCACTCAAAACCTTCTAGAAGTGGCACCATTGGATAGAGCTCTTTCTTAGCTTTCCAGAAAGGTAAAGTTTTCCTCCTAACTCCATGTATTTTTGAAGTTATGGCTCGGCGGAGTTTTTGGAAAACTTTTCCCTGAAAGGCCCGCAGCCAATGAGATGCCACCACGTGGCACCTAGAGTGGCGGAGTGTGGGGAAATTTTGGAAAATTTTCCAAATGACCAAAAAGGTGCAAAAATTTGAATTTTCCCACCGACTCGATTTGGTCCTGTTTTGACCTAAAACTTCAAATCGCCATATCTTTCGATCCAGAGCTCAGTTTTTCACGTTCTTTATATCAATGGAAAGCTGGTGAAATTCTCTACAAGATTCTGGGGTCATTTTTGCATTTTGGTTCAGTTTGGAGAGATAAAATTGAGAAACACCTCTGGCACATGGTCATGGCCAGAAATGACGTTTCAACAACCAGTTTTAATGCAAAATGGGTCGCATTCTTCTTCAGTATGGTCAAAAATGTCAGGGCATGGGTTTGTAAGGACCTCCATGTTGTTTTAATGCATCTTCATTCAATGGGTAATGGCTCCCACGTTTTTTCACATTTTCTCTCTCTCCTGGGCTCGACCCATGCATTGTAAAAGCCAGAATGAGTTCATTTTGCAAAGAGAGACACCTTTTCAGCTCTCGACTTCCTTTTTCTTCCTCCTTGGCAGAATTTGTGAAGATTTTTACCTTTCCATGTAATACATCACCTCTTTTTGCCTCTAGATCACCGTAATGCATTGTATTGGACATGGAATGTTAATATATGTTACGATTAAAATCCCTCAATCCTTTCATATATGTATCATTTTTTCTTGATCTTTCATTACATTTTGAGCAATTTGTGCATGTTTTGTCTTTGTGTTTTCTTGTGGATTGTGTATTTTTATGCAAAGACGGTGTGTCTACAACTCCTTTAGTGCATCACCATCATTAGCATTAGTTTAGTTTCAATTTTGCACTCTTCTACCTTTGTCCCTTTGAAATTTAGAGTAGATTAGGATTCAAACCTCTGCCGATTGTGTAAATAATGGATCTGATCGGAAGAGTTTGAGGAACCAGCCTTTAATCTGGAGATTCCTCTCTCATTTTACAAGTCCCACACTTGGAGAGAGGTTTCAATGTTGTGCAATCACACTGGATGCCTTAAACATCAACTTAGAAACTTGATTTGCATCCGGTGCTTTGCTGATTTCTGCAACAACAAGCATCACAAAGGTGTACATTGGAATTGTATATTGTGAAATTTGAAACTAGTATTTTTCAAATTTAATGACGTAATATATGTCATAGTTGGCACCATATGTTAAACAAACAAAGCTTCATCACAACTACAACAAAGACTTGCAAAAATTCACACATTAGAATTTTGGAAATGGCTCCTTGATCTATCTGAAAGATGTTGCCTTAACTTAATTTAGTGATTACATTGATCATGTTTTTGAATATCTAACGAGTTGACATTATGCATTATATAACAAAAACCTTATCGCAACTCCAACAAACTCTTGTAAAGACAATAAGCTCATTGATTTGTAAAAGATGACGAGATCCATTAAGCTATTTCATTTATAACATTCAATATTCAAAACATTAAAATTCACTAATATTTACATGTTTTCATAATTATTGAATCCACATTTTATGTTTCAAATTCACATATGAACAAATTCAACTTTTCATCTTGGTTCGCATGTGTCCAAGCTAAGTTATAGTGGTAACAAGTGGCTTATCATACTACACATGTATTTCAATGATTCGTTCAATATTTAAAATCATTCCCATTAGTAATGTTCACATGTTTTCACAATTTTGAAGTTACATTTTATGTTTCAAATGAATTTATGAAAAACTTCTAATTTTCATCCTTCCTTACATATCTCCAAGCTACATCGTTGTGGATAAGTGCCCTACCATGCTCCCACACCTCATTATGTAAATGAGTGTCATAAAGTATACATTGAGGCATCTATTTTCTATCAAATCTTAAACTAACATCTTTTCAAAATTTTAGGGGTCAAATATATGCCATAGTTGGCACCATGCATTAAGCAGACAAAACTTCACATCTACAAGTGTTTGACATCATGCATTGTACAAGAAAAAGCTTTGAAAACTCCAACAAATACTTGCAAAGATAATAGGTTCATTGATTTATACGAAACTAATGAAGCCACAAAGGTATTTCAAAGATACATTTAATATTTAAAGCATTCAAATTGAGTAACATTGACATGTTTTCACAATTTTAGATTTGCATTTTTTGTTTCAAATGCATATATATGAATATTTTCAACTTGTCATCCTTAATGGCATATCTCTAGCTAAGTCATTGTGATAATAAAGTGCCCTATCGTATTGTTACACCTATATTTACAAAAATCATAACTCCAACAAATATGTACAAGAAAGTATCCAATATCGGTTATAGTTGGCACCATGAATTCTACAAGAAAAACTTCATCATGGTCATGCGACAGACTTGCAAAAAGGTCTACATTGGAACCATCTTTTTTTCTATGAATTATGAAACTAGCATTTTTCGAATGTGTTTTTACAAGATCAACATGTCTTTGATTGTAATCAAAGATCAAGTATCTTATGTTTGAGCGGTAGTTGCATTTTTATCGTGTGTCTAAGGCACTAGCAAATGAACTAAGTGTTATTTGTGATAAAGAGCCTTGCAAACTCTTGATTTCCAATACTCATGTTCGAGATACTACCAAACTTCTATATATTTATGTTAAAGATGTCTACAAATGTTGTTGAAGCAATTGTACACTGATCTCTATCAAACCTTCAACAACTTCCACAATCTGCTCACCAAAGACTAGGTTCACCTTAACATATCATCCGCTTTCGAACAATAGCTTGATAAGGCAAAGCTTTTGACTATTTTGTGTCTTTTTATTGCCTTTGATGATGAAAATTTGACCTAAGAATTTAGAACAATAAAAACTTGTTCAACGGATATATTGAGCATCAAGATATATCTAATTACAAAATTGAATTTAGCATGTTAAGTCACCTAATGTGCTTTTGTACATTCATAAAAGCTTTCATTTCTACTTTTGATAAATGCATTGTGAAACAAATTCAATTGTAAATCTATAAAATATAGGGATGGAGAAGTTTCAAAAACGCATTACACACTTACATAAATGAAATATATTACAGTGCATGAATTCAATTTTTTATTTACAATACATGTGTTTAGGGAGGATTTATCGTTTCATTAATTAATCATTAATATGTTTCTATTAAACATCACATCTATGACTACTTTACCTCGTCTATATCATTGAAATTTGTCCAGATTTACATAGAGTATTTGGAATGAGACATTTACACGTTATCCTAGAGATTGATCATATGGATAATGGGCCCTAAGTAGATGGGTGCATCCGATTAATATCGACATGGGCATTAGGATAACAGACACGATATGGATAATGGCATCACACCCAAACATTTATTGGCGCAAGCGACCTTCTACGTTGAAAAACATATTTTAAAAATAATAATTAGTGGCGGTGGAAGCATCTCACTCACCGTCAACAATAAACAATATTTTTGCACCAAACAAATGCCGGCTTAACTGAAATAGCTCCTGGAATTTCAAATTACCGCGGCCTCTCATGACGGTTATCTCTTTTTGGTGGTTGTAAAATTTATTATTAATAGTAAAAGCTAATTATAATATATCATGGGATTGGGAAAGTGTCTTAGTCTTTCCAATACGAGTTATTTTTGGTATTTTAAAATATTTTTCCTCGCAACTTTATATGGCAGAAGATATTTTATTTTCTTCCTCCCTTCATGTGGGTTGCAGATATTTTACTATTACCTCTTTACAAATATATATTTTGTAATCTGTATTTCTCCTTTATACTTGCCTCTTACGAGGGGACATGGGCATCCTCACAAATCAATGACTTCATTTCTCACAAAAATACAATATACAAGTGTTCAACTTGATCATAAAGGGTTTGTTTTCGGGGATGTAGTTGCAAAGTGCCCTATAGATATGTATGCGCAAGAAGCACACACTAGGCATGTGAATTGTTTGGTGAAATATCTCGAAAGAAATGTGATCTCATAGACCATAATGATTGCAAGATATTCACATAACATGTTTGTTGAAATGCTCAATTATGGTGTATGTTCTTTACTGATTTTTTTGTTTTAATTTACATTTGCAAGAAACAACATACTCCTCTAAAATAGTCCTCCATCGTGCTAATTGAGGCTTTCGTAGGAAAAAGTTTACACCTATTTAGTCACTAGGGTTGCAATTTTGATTATTTGATCCAATGTTTTCATGCTCTTCTAGTGCATTTCGTTGTTGTAGAGATAGGAGAGAAGGAGAACATTAGTGCAAAGAACTTGAGCCTTAAATAAGGATACACTTTACTCTACATATTTGTATACAATTGTTAGAGGTTTTGTTTTGTTTTTGACCTAATGAGGCCAAGGCCACAACATTAAGGATTCTTAGCATGTAGTTTGTTAGATCTATAGATTTTAGTTGTGTTTTTTCCATTCCACGGGTTTGTTACTTTGTTTATTTGCTTTTGTTATTTTTCTAAAGTTGTATAAATTCTAAAATACAAGCAAGATTTATGTTGATTAAGGTCATTTTACCCAAACATTAATTTAACTTACACAACTTTGTACCTTTTTTAATAACATTATATGAATTTTAGATGTTTTTTGCATCTTTTTATAGAACACTTATATGTTGAGATTTTTCAAAAACTTAATTAATATCCTTTCAAAAATATAGGAAATGACTTCTTTTGTGTGGGACTTTGACTCATGACCTTTTTAATTTGTAAGAGACTATAGATGTCATAATTATTCGAAAATATATGTGAGAAACTTAAGTGAGTTAAAATAGATTAGGATTTCCCTTATGTTTAGGAAAATGCTCTTGTAGATTGCTTGCAGGGAAATTCCAACTAGAAAATTAAAGACATGGAAAATGTGAATGATGCAGAGGTAGAGAAAAATGAAATGTGAGAAGAGAAGTCTCTACCTCCTCAAACACAGGATATACAAACTGAGAACTCTCCCCAGAATGAAGAAGACAATTATTGTAGGATAAGTTTTTTTGAACAAAGCCTTTCAAAGGTTAACCTTTATCTAAACATGAGGAATGCATAGTTGTTGTGAGGTGTTGAATGCAAGTTTGCAAGTCCAATATTGAGACAGTACATCACATAACATTCTTTGCACAGAGGAAGATGTTATGATAAATAATTTCAAAGGACTATGGAAAATCTTTTATAGTGCTATATTAGTTGAAAGTGGAGACAATTCAATATGATGTGAAGCTAGAGGATGATGACATTATGAACTATGAAGAAGTAGGGGATTATGTTTTGAAGAAGAAGGAAGAGGGAATGTAAGATATTGGTATTATGAGAGAAGATAATAAGAGATTGAAAATGACAATATTTGATTTGTTGAAGAAAATTAATACAACTTTGTTTGAGATGATTAATAATGAGTCTATCGATCTCGAGTTGAAAGAGCATCTTAGTGCAACAAGATTTGAAATAACAAATATCTACAAAGAGAGAGCTTCTTAGCCAAATGACATGGCGATGAGGAAGAAATGGATAAACATTAACATAAATTCTTCAGGAGGATTGGTTACTCGAGTCTCTCCATTCATGTTTTGAAATAGGTTGTTCTAATGTGAGTTTTTGTCTAATCCATGAGGTTCACAAGACTCCAAATTATATTTTATTTGTGGGGTTTTGTTTGATTTTGACCCCATGTCAAATTTTAATTAATACCATCAATAATGCAACAAAGTTTTCAAAGGTATCACATGATTCCTCAAAAGAGTTCTCTTTGATTTTTCATTTACATAATATGATATTTACAAAATACTTGAATTGTTGCATACAACATATTATTTCAAGGAATGCAAACTAATGCGATCAAATTATGGGTCATCCCTCGTAATTTTATCAACATATTAAGCATTTTACTCCTATGAGATAATCTTGTTCCAATAACACAAGTATGTTGTTATCCACATTAAAACATTCTTTGATGTCGTAATTCAACTATTTCAATGAGGACAATACAAAAAGCTCCCTTTAATTGTGAGATCACAATGTCATGGTAATACTATATTTCAAAAGTTTACAATTAATAAACATGAATCAATAGGGGATAGAGTGAAATATTCCACTTATAAAATATCAACTCATGATTGAAACACTTCTATAGTTCTTAGTAATTGTGTAATTCATCATTTTTAAAGATGTAAAATAGATTTCAATGATATATTACTAACATTTCCTATTTTCGTTTGGATAATACAAATAACATGTTATTTTTACACTTATATGCATTCTACATTAGTTTTGAGCCCACTATATCAAAGTTTATCTCTAATATTGTTAAAAAGACAAATTTATGTGAGACATGAAAATTGGTTCTGTTATTTCAAAAAAGGAAATGTTCTTGTATAGATTATTGGTAAGGCTATGTGAAACAATCTATAAACTTAGGATTTCACTATAGCAAGGTGGCCCGTGTTATCCCTATAATAATGTTATATATTTAATTTATTAGTAATTTACTCGACCCACAACTTTTTTTGGGAAAAAATAGATATTTGCATTGTCCTTTGCATAGCTTGCCACCCTTTCAGATCACTTCTAATGACATTTTTTTGTCAATCGCTTCAAACTTTTAATCACCATGTCATCCTTCCTACAACGTCAACTCTTGTCCCAGACCAATTTATATCGTTACTTCAACATTTCATCTAATTTGTTTCTCATTCATTATTTCAATACAAATATCGAATTTTCACTTCTCAATACGGGAGTAATTTCCGAGCTTTAGAGTATGAGGACTTGTGTGTGTGTGTGGCTTTACATTTCTATATAAAATGACCAAACTATGGTTTTGTTGACCATAAAACTTTTGTTGTTTGTTTCTTTTATGGAATTGATTGTAGTGGTGTTATTATTTGTATAGTTGCGTACTCAAGAAAACTTGTGGCTCGATGGAAGAGAAACCCCTTGTATTCGTATCACAATGTTCCCCATCTTTCTACAACCCTTGTTGATGTACATGTGGTATGGTATGAAAAATTTAGCCTTATTCAACAGCTTTATTTTGGGAGCTACTTATAGTTGTTGGGTCATATTTGTATGGAATGCCCAAGAATACCTCTCCTTCCACTAGAGGATGTTATGGTAGAAGGCTTTTGAATGAATTATTTTGGATTTCAAGCCAACATTTAACCATCCTTTATAAACGAAGGGAAGCTTCTTCCCTACATGTGGGTGGGGAAATCAACTAATGAGTGTCATAGGTACTAGGTGGAGCACATGTCCATTTCACCAACCAATGCACTACCCTCAAACCCTTTCTCTAATTGTTAACATTGATTGAATGATCATCAATATTGCCATGGTTATCCTACGAAGTTGTTGGTGGACCTAGGGGTTAATATTTATGAATCGTTTACACATTCTTCATGATTTTAGGCGTAAAATATTTACACTTTCATCAAATAACAATCACGTACAATTTACATATTTAAAATATGACCATCATTTTTATATCTATATTTATATACAAAGTATATAAATATATATTCAAAAATTTGAATAAAGAGATTTATCTTTTATATATTTTATTAGCGATGTATAAATAACATTGCTTTCTATTTTTGAAGGGCTATATTGAAAAATTATCGACACCTAAAAATTGTTTGAAATATATAGGTATCTATCAAATTTAACTCCTAGAGGATGACACAAGAAGAATTAATTACAACGCATGAGGAGTTAATGGGTGACAAATTTCAGATTAAATATTAGACACAAAACCTATTTGGTATTTCAAGAGGATACATAGGGTAAATTAGATGAAATGAGGTTGTAAGTGGGAGTATGATGTCAAATTTTCATATGTAGACATGCGCCTATGTTACAATTATTGGAGGAATTAAGTCAAGAAGACCGAAATGCAGTGAATGAAAGGAAATGAACTATAACTGCAAATGTGGAAGGAATGGAAAGAAAAAGCTGGAGGAAGCAAGCAAATGTGTTTGGGAAGCAAACAAAATAGTTGGGATAATGGAACGAATGTGGGATTGGGAAGAAGGGTCATGGGAAGAAGGCATCAAGATTTTCACAAGCCTTTAAGATTTGTATATGGTTGTGAATTATTTATATTTAAGGTTATTTTTCTAAATTTGTAATTTGAGATTTTCTTTCATTCAAATGTTTGTTATTATACCATTCCATTCCCATAAATTCTCCACTCCCATAAATGCTCTAATGGTCGGAAATAATTATAGATGATATAGCAATGGTGGAGTTTGATTCCAATTCTCTTGTAATTACTATTAAGCTTACAAGAAAATTCCAAAGAGCTTCTATTATTCTTAATGAATTTAATTTGGAAAACAACATCCATCCATCAAAAAATAATTTGGTAACCAGAATCCTTATACCTTGTGATTATTGAGCCAAACATATGATTTTCCTCGCTTAAGATAAACAATATAAAGTATTAGGAGAGAATGTATATATCTTTAATGCTCGTCTAAAATAATATTTATGTACATTCTAGGGGGCAACAAATATGTGCACACATGTTTTGTCTTCTAAATCTTTGTGCAATGTTACAAGATTCAATTTTGTAAATATTGGTTTGACACTTTCACTTCTACAATAGCCAAAGCATTTTTTTATTGGTTATTTTTCAAGATTTAATGTTCCTTACTTTCTAATTTAGTTTTTGAATTTATTGTATTCTTACGAGTGTACTCATCAATAGACTTCCATATCTCTATTGCATTTACATTTAAGCGCTACAAACAGATGTATCCAAAGCTTTGCAAGTATCTGCAAGAAAGAACAAAGAGAGGTGCTTGTGTTTCAAAAGAACTTCCTTTCCATCTCCAAAACATGTTACTATATGCATTTATTGAGCTTGCCTTCTCTTAGGATTTTTTTACCTTTGATGCATCCTTCTATTCTCATCGGCCTTCATCCAACCCCATCATAAGAACAATGAGATGGTGACATTGTATTACAAGTTTCGTATGACCTGCTTTATGATAATTCATTTCTATATAAACATTATATTTTCATCCATCTAGTGTTTCTTGCACCTCAAGTGTAATTGCTAGTTTAATATACAATGTAAATTGTATGGGTATTGAAATTATCATTCTCATATTTTAGGACCAATTTATTTTACAATGAATCAATCCAAAATTTATTTTTATCTCTAATGAAACACACAAAACAAAAATAGTAAATTAATGGTACAATAATCGTATTATGTCATTTCTCTTAATATTGAGAGATGAAGATGGTTTATTTAAAAAAATTACCCAAAAATTTAAAGGGGTCACCATAAATATTAGTAATTGAAGGGCATGCATAGATTTTTTGTTTCCTTTAATGTCAATTACAGGTGTGTACTTACTCTATGATCAATCTAAATTTTATTTTGTAATCCTTAATTAACTTATATTTTTAAAGTTAGGAATATGGTGTTTTTAAATGACATATTTGTATCTATTTTTTTTTTAATTTTATAAAATGATATAATCATGATGTTGTTTGCATCCACACAAATTTTGATCTATAAAAATATTGGGACTGCAAAATTATTATGCATTGTTGCTTTCAACCTTGTTTTGCATTGTTGTGGATGTGGATGTGGCATTCGTGAAGTTATTGAATGTAATTATTTATTTATTATTTATAAAATAGTAGTTATATGTGTTACTCATATGCATGGTGATGGCCTCTATCCATGCTTAAAAATTTGTAGAAGATATTATTTGTACCATAAAATCAATTGTTGTTAATATTTCATTTAAGATGATTACAATTGCAAAGAAGCCAACCCAATCTACTCTTCCAAAGTGAAATTTGATAAAATAAGGATTACAATAAAAAACAATGGCTTTTAATTGGAACTATTCAAACATCTACATGTTAACTCATAAATATGTGTTAGGTAAAACTTAGTTTACCTTAGGTAGTTATGCATTGTACTACTTTGTTACCATTTATCATAGGTAATTATTTAGTTACATGGTTAATTGGTTAGTTTGTTATTTGCATGATTTTATGGTTAATTTTTTTTTTTATTGGTAAACGCTTTTAACCGGAGCTATGAACCGGTGGGGAGAGGGACCCCAACCCTACAACAAGAAGAAGAGGAGAGAAGAGGGAAGACGGTGGAGAGAAGGAGGTAGAAGAAAACGGAAAATGAGGGGAGGAAGAGGATGCTGAGACAAAGGAAACAAACACGCCACGAAAAGGACGAGGGCTACAACCAGTTAACCAGAAGAAGGGCCAGCGCGAGAAGAGGCCGCATGCAACAAGAAATTGAAGGCTGGCAAAGCACGATCCTTAAGTGCGTTCAACTGATCCACTGCGGAGTGAAGAGGATAGAGGGCCGCTTCAATATCGACCACCGGAAGAAAGCGCTGGTCCAAAGATGGATGAAAGTTCTGAGTGAAAGTGACCAAATCTCTGTACTGCCCACTGAGCCAACGGATGTCCCGACCAGAACCGATGGCCAGCTCGTCGACTTCCTCCACCCACAACAGTGGATCCGGAAGTGAGAAATCTACGAGTTGTTCTTGTAGGCCGACGCAGTGAACTGCATAGATTTGGTCCAAAGCGACCCGTTCGACATCCGCCGTGTTAGAGTGAAGCAGCAGGCAGAAAGAGACGAAAGCGGAAGCTATGTCAGAATCTGTCCGGGGGCGACGAGCATAGTAATGGTAGGAATCTCCGAGGATAGCTTCGATGGCTTCGGCCTCTTCAGACGTAGAAAATTTGAAGATCATTGCAAGACGGCGCCTGTCAATGGCTGAGACGTCGGCCAGTTCGCGGAACTGCCCCCGAAGGGCCACAAAAGGGAAGCCAACGAAGGGCATAGCGTCAAGAAGATACCGAACAAGAGCCGAACAAGAGCCGAAAGAATGAAGCCTGGAAAGCGGCAATAAAGGAACATGAAGCGTGTGAGAGAAGAGATGAAGCGACCCCGGGAGGAAAGAGCAGACAAGGGGGCACACGGACGTGACCGAGAAGGCCAGAACCTCGTGTAGGAGTGCATCGGTAGAAAGGAAGAACGCCGCCGAAAGAAGGGGAGAAGACAACACGCACGAGGGAACTGCCAAACGCTATGGAGTCACTGACAGGTTACCCACAGGTACCCTCTCGATCTTGGGAGAGAAGGAGGGAAAAACCTTGCCAAACATGAGCATCGCTGGAGGAAATACAAGCGGAAGGATTGTCGATAGCGAAGTTAGCCAAGAAGTCCGCTGCCCGATTGGCTTCCCGGTAATTATGGGAAATATTCCAGAATGGAATTTACCTAGCCAATGTAGTATAGGAGGGATGAGGAGGTTCATCTTCCACGACGGGAGGCTCCTCTGGAAACAACTGAAGATAAGGATTTGGGAATCCCCTTCGATACATAAATTTGAACAACCAAGATGTGCTGCCATCTTAACCCCTTCGAGAAGAGCCTGGGCTTCTGCGGTATTACAAGTGCCCTCTTTGAGAGGGAAGGATCCAACATTGATGAGGTGTCCTTGATCATCTCTGAGAATGCAGCCAGCTCCAGATAAACTGGATTACCTCTGGAAGCTCCGTCGAAGTTTAATTTCCAGTGCCCCTTTGGAGGAGGATGCCACCTGGTTTTCTTCCTTAGTATCATCTTTTCAATTTGAGAGAGCCCTTTACGAACAATTGATCCAGGTTTAGGAAGTTTAATAAACGACCAATGGTGGAGAATCGAGAAATCCTTGGAGGAGAAGGAGGAAAAGGAGGGACACTTCGCACTAACACATTCTGAAATGGCCACCTCGAGCTTAGAAAGGAAGGTAGGAAGCTCAACCGCTTGCTCCCTAAAGAGACGGAGGTTTCGTTCCCACCAGATATGCCAGAGCAAAAAATAAGGGCTGACATGCCAGATAGAGCTGAACAGGCAATTGGTGAAAAAGGACGGCCAGGAAGAAAGATTAGCAACAATGCTGTTACAGGGGACCCAGGAGAGATTTAACTTGTTAAGAAGCCATTCCCAGCAATTGGAAGTGAATGGGCAGAACAGGAAGAGGTGATCCAAGTCTTCCTCCTCTGCACCGCACATTAGACATTTTGAGGGGCCATGAAAACCCCACGCACGCCTTTTAGCATGTGTGAGTACCTTTCTGTTTAAAACTAACCAGCCGAAGAAAGCTACTTTCGGGGTGATGTTGGGATGCCAGCAACCGAAAGAACTCGGAGAACCAGTTCCTGCTTGAGAGACAAGAATGTTATAACCGGCTTTAACTGTATATGAACCGGTTGAGTCGCCAACCCATAATAAGCTGTCATCTCTATCGAGAAACGTGGCATGTCTATCCTGTATAGAATTCAAGAGGAAGGTGGATTCTTGGGCAGAGGCGCCAATTGACGTAAAATCTTTCCAAAGCCAAGAAGGTGAACCATCAGGGTGTTGGCAACCGTAGTTTGATACAAGAGAACCCCAGTGCAGTTTGGAAGAATTCATAACACCATTGAGAGTAGGCAGCAGATTGAGGGGGAAACCATTCCAGCTTTCATCCCAAAATGACACTAGCTGACCATTGTTTATCCTCCATGAAACCTTCTCAGCGATGAGTGTTTTGGAATTACACAGGAAGTTCCAAATGTGAGAGCCTTTCGGTAACTCGGAGCTAGAGAGAATATGCTCATGCCGGTGCCCATCGAGATATTTGTGAGAGAGGACCTGGAAGGCGAGTCTGCTTCCTTCAGAAATGAAGTTCCACACCAGTTTAGCACCGAGGGCCATATTTTGAATGGCGAGATCCAAGATACCCATACCGCCCAACTTCTTAGGAAGCTTGACCAGATCCCAGTTAGCAAGATGGAATTTGCGTTCGGTGCTGAGTCCTTGCCATAAAAAGGTGCGAGCCACTTTTTCAATTTTGAGCAGGACAGATTTCAGAATCTGTAAAATGGAAAGCATGTATATTGGAATTGACAGAAGCACCGAGTTGATGAGAAGAACACGGCCTGCAAGAGAAAGCCATTTGCCTTTCCAAGAAAGAAGTTTGGAAGAAATGGAATTCAGAAGCCCGTTCCAAAGGTGAGTCTTTCCCTTACCATGAAAGAGTGGAATTCCAAGATATGTATGGGGAGATTGCCCAAAGAGAAGCCGAGAATCTCTTTAATTCTGCCTTGAAGCCGGGAGCCACATTGAAGAAGAAAATAACAGATTTATGAAAGTTTAAAACTTGACCCGCAACTAGAGAATAAGAATCCAAAATAGAGGAGAGGCACCTGGCTTCAGGGACAGTCCCTTGACCGAAGAGAAAGGTGTCATCCGCGAATTGCTGATGGGAAAGAGGAGGGAGGTTGGAGGTGATGTGGAGACCTTTCAGAGAACCCTCATGAATAGCTGACTTAATGCTGCGACTGAGAGCTTCCGCAACCAGGGTGAAGAGGAAGGAGGAGAGCGGGTCTCCCTGACGAATGCCTCTACTACTCTGAAAAAAGCCTTCCGCGGAGCCATTCACAAGAACAGAAAAATGAGGGGAAGCAATGCAATTAAAAATCCATTTACAGAAGTGAGCACCAAAACCCATTGCTTGCAAAGATTTGAGGAGGAACCTCCAATTGACACGATCGTAGGCCTTGCTGAAGTCAAGTTTTAACAACATTCCAGCTCTAGAAGAGTTTTGAAGTGAGTGAATTAGTTCGTGGGAGATAATGATACCCTCGGTAATAGACCTACCCGGAATGAACCCACTCTGTTCCCGAGCAACCAATTTATGCAACAAGGGGCAAAGCCTATTGGCAATAGCTTTAGAGATGATTTTATACGTGGTATTACACAAAGATATTGGCCTGAAATCATCCAACTTCTCTGCCGGGGATTTTTTAGGGAACAAGCATATGAAAGTATGGTTAAGATTACCAAGAATCTTCCCAAAATCCTGGATTCCTCGACCGCGTGCCAAACTGAGGGACCAACAATATCCCAAAAGTCCTGGAAGAAGGAGGCAGGGAAACCATCGGGCCCGGGGCTTTATCCCGTTTCATAGAAAAAATAGTTTTCCGAACCTCCTCCAAAGAGAAGGGCGAGAGAAGCATTTCATTATCAGCATCCGTAATAGAAGAAGGAATCTGAGAGAGGAATTGAGTCTGCGCTCCAATGGGGGAGGCCGTATCATTCAGAAGCTTACAAAAGAAATCCACCGCTTCTATTTTGATCTGAGCTTGTGAAGAGGCGACGGTGGAATCTTCGAGCTTAAGAGTAGAGATGTAGTTGAAGTTTCTTCTAGCTTTGACAGAAGCGAAAAAAAAATTGGTATTCTTATCCCCATCCAACAACCAGGCTTCTCTGGATTTTTGACGCCAAAAAGTTTCCTCTTTCAGAAGGAGATCCCCCAGATCCTTAAGGAGAGATTTTTCTTTCTGGAAATCCTCCTGTGTCATCCCATGCTCCAGAATGGTCTCATTGAGGGAGCGAAGATCCTTCTCTACTCTGAGCTTTTCTTGAAAAATGTTTTTAAACTTCGAGTGATTCCAACGCACTTGTAAATTATCTTTTAACAGTGACAACTTTTTAGAGAGTTGAAACATCTTGGTCCCTTTGACAACAAAAGAGTCCCACCAGACCTTGACCAGCGACTTCAGTGGGGGTCCTGAAGCCACATGTTCTCAAATTTGAAAGGGGAGCGACGCGGAGGGAGGTCGAAATTAAGAACCACGGAGATAGGAAAATGGTCTGAACCGGATAGAGGGAGAACCGAGCTTTTAAGAAGGAAGTTATTATGCAACCAATGCTCGGAAACCAGGAAACGATCAAGACGCACTGCGAGGGAGCTGAACCCGGATCTCCTATTGTTCCAAGTAAACCAGCCCTTACAGGGCTCTAGATCAATCAAATGAGCAGAGGAAACGAAAGAAGAAAAATCCACCTGTGAGCGAGGTTGCCAAAGAAGACCTCCACTCTTATCACGATCGGAAAGAGTAGCATTGAAGTCACCAGCGACGATGATTTTAGCGGCGTGTCGGAAGACAAAAGCTGACTGAGACTACTCCAGAGAGCTCTTTTCCTAATAGGAGAAGAGGGACCATAAATATTACAAAGGAAAAAGAAATCCTCAGAGTGTTTAATCGAAACTTTACACCAAATGAAGTTAGGGTCGATTACAAGGGGTTCAATCATGCAACTGCTAGACTTCCACAGAATGCCCAGACCACCCGAGGCCCCAGATAGAGTTAGAGAAGCTGCCTTCCCAGCCTCTCCATTTTCTGAACCAACTGCTTTTGCAACCAGCTTCCGACATTTTAGTTTCCTGAATCAAACATATATCCACAGCCTCATCCGAGGCGTAGCACCTTAACAGACGCTGTTTGTTAGGGGCATTAAGGCCCCTAACATTCCAAGAAAAGAGGATCATGTTTGCTTCAGAGAGGACTCGCCTCTCCTACTCGACGACGGGAAGAAAGAACGGAGTTGAAGTTGCTTCCGTGCGCAACTTCGTTGAGAGAAAGCTTACTTTTGTTGGGGCGACCAAGAATGCTTTTTGGTCCGAAATCCACGTTGAGCAAAGGTGGAGTGGGAAGAAGTGGACCCAACGACTGGATTGTTCGAGGGAATGAAACTCTGTTGTTTCTTCATGGTCTTCTGTAGGGTCGCCATCTTTTGACTGGAGCAGATCCTCTTTTTCCATAATCCATTTCTCAAGGGAGGATGAGCTACCTCCCATACCTATGGAAATGCCCTCGTGGAACAGGGATAGAATCCTAGAAGAGTCTTTTACAACAACTGTCGTTTCTTTAACGAGGGAGAAAGTGTCAGGATCCAAAGCAAGAGGTTCAAGAACGATGGGGGAGGGGGTGGGATGAAAGGCAAAGACGACGGAGGAAGAGCGCGGGGGAGGAAGGTGGGCAGGGAACAGGGGGAATGTGGGGAACTTTCCGCCATTGCTTAGCACAAGAAGGGGGGCTTTTACAAAATTTACGAGTATGACCAGGCTTCATGCATTTGAAACAGAGATTTGATAAACCTTCGTAAGCAACTTTCTGCTTCCATAGACCCGAAGGGGAGTTGATATGAATGACTTCCTTTAGCTTAAGAGCGGGATTGACAGAAATGCAAATTCTGGCAAAGGAAGAGAGAGTACCATTCAAGGTAACGGGATCGATGCGAATAACACGACCCAGGCTAGAGCAAATTTTAGTGAGAATGGGGGCAGACCAAAATTCACTGGGCAGGGAGTAGAGTCTGATCCACACTTGGTGACCATCCGCGTCCGCTTTGGTGCAGTCAAAGAGAGGTTCCCAATCACGGATCACAAGACCAGAGTCGGAGAGGAGAAAATTTTTCCTTTCCATAGTGTCATTTTTCTGAGCAGCGCTACGGAAGAGCACAAGGAAAAAACCTTTTTCCAGGGAGCGAATACTCAAGCCGCTGCCCCACTGAGTTTCGCACCAATTTCTAAAGCCAGAAAACGAGAGTCTTCTCCCAATAAACTTAGCGAAAATAGCCCTCGAGTAGAAACACTTGGTGTGTGCAGCGAAAACAACGTCCTCGACCAGGGACACGGAGGGAATGTCATCCTGAAGGGCATGCAGGTCACAATCGACTCAGAACCAAGGGGACCCAATCTTTTTTTCAAAGCTTCCGACAAGCCCTGGCCCGCCAGATGCGCCATTGCAGCACCCCGAAGGGGCGAGGCCAGAGGACCGTTGTCGGAACGTGAATTCAAAAAAATGACCATTACGAATCCCCACTCCCTCCAACACTCTTTTCTATATTATTATGTTATTACTACTCTATTTTTCGATTTTATCGTTATATTGTTATAACCTTTTTTTTATTGTTTTATTGTGCGATCATGTAGGTTTATTGTTGCATAGTTGCGATTATCATTTGTATTCATGCTATGCAACTTATGTATTGCATCCTTGTAATATTCTCATGTAATCTTCTTTATTTCATATCAATAAAATTTATGCAGTTGCCTCTATGTTTCCTCGGGTCCTCAAGATTTGGAGTCAAAGCCGAGTTATGGAGATCATGATCATGTGAGTAGATGTTGTAGGATATTGCATTTTCTTAGAGAAGAAAACTTCCTTCCTGGAGAGCCTTTCCTTCCTCCAAAGCAGCCTTCTCATACCCACTATGCATCCTCACAACCTCTATTTCGATTTCCAGGTGAAAGTAAAATAGTATTTTTGCACTCGTGCCTCTGAATTTGCTACATTTTAGTTTATAAAATAAAAATATATATATGTTCACTAATGGGGTTTCTCCTCTAAATTTAGAGGAACATTTAGTAACCTCTATAGTTAGTGGACTCTACCTAAGTTGGAGGTATGTTTTTGCATTTAGGAGATTTGAGCTCCTAACCAAGTTGAAAGTCTTGTTTGACGAGCTACAAAGTTATATGCACCAACCGAGTTGATTGGGAAGTTGCATTGGATAGACGAGTCATCTACACGACGGGTGAGTTGGCATAGCAGTCAGGACTGAGCTAAATCAAAACACTTGCGAGTCACATGCCTACAATGAATCTCAAGCTATAGCGGATGAGTCTAAGGGAGAGCTTTGGAAAAACTTGAGCAAAGTATCCTAGATCGGCAAGTTCTAGGCCGAGTGAGTATCAGCCAAGTCCCGACCATTAAGAGCGAGATGATCAATTTCACAAGTGGCCGCACAGTACAAAAACAAGCTCAAACCCTTGCTCCAAATTTACGGTTGACTCCACGTCCAAAGGCCGAGTTTGAGCTATGCATCAAGTCTTGCTGAGCCATTAGAGATGAGATCCATCGCTTATCCCCTGTAAACAATCAAAACATGATGGAGACCTGCAGGAAAAACATACGTAGCCAAACACGGTTTCCTCAAATCTACAAGCAAAGAAACATATCCAAACTTGCGTTAAAAAAATACAAAGAAGAGAAATAAAAAAGAAAACAGAGAAGGATAAAAGCAAAGATCCAGTTTTTCAGAAAACCTAAAACATCCAACCTACCCCCGGCCACCTCATGGTTCGCCAGGAGAGCGACACATCGTTTTTCAATAAAAGGTTGGTCTTTTTAAAATTGTTTAAATTTATTATATTTCAATTGATAACACAAGTATTTTAAGTGCCTTGATGGCTAGGTGAAGTGTTGAGAGGTTAAGAAGTCGACTTCCCCTCGCACAAACATTTTTCTATTTAAGAATTTGGAAGCACTTTTAGTCGTAACCACTAAACGTAGCATCCATAAACCTTGCTAAAAGAGTTAGTGATACTAAAACCCACCCCTAATAATAGTTTAGAAAACTGTATTGAAGGAGAAATTTTCTTTTTTTTTGAGTTATTTTTTATGATTTTCCGCATTGTGAGCCATTTTGAGCTCTGGAGGCCACTAGGACCTCAAAAACAAATCATTTTGCCTTCCATTAAAATTTTCTACATAGTCGGCCGCAATCACATATTTTCAATGTGTTTTTGCATTTTTTTGTGCTAACAATCCATTTAGTTGGGAATAGTCTTACCACCCACTATGGGAAACAATGAACCAAATTTATTCTTGGCTGACTCAAAGCTACTCTGTGGTGAGAACTATGCCACGTGGAAGATCAAAATTCAAACTCATCTCAATTTTGAAGAAAATTGGCCGATTGTGAATTGTTCCATAACCAAATGAGTAGATTATACACAGGCTCAACAAAATAAGTTTGACAAGGCCAATGTGATAATCTTGCTTGTAATGTTTGATGACATATAACCCCACGTTTGAGATGCCAAAACACATAAAGAAACATGGGAAAAGTTGAGCACTTGTATACGAGGCCCAAAACAAGCATACCATTTTTCACTTGCAAATTCAATTGCTTATATTGTAATTTAAGTCAAATGTGAAAGTGGAGGATTTTTGTGGAGAAACCGCGCATTGAGGATTCACTTCTAGCCCTAGGAGCGGAGGTTTATAATAATGATCTTATACCCATTGTTTTGATAGAACTTCCTCCATCGTACCACATTTTTGTGACAAAACTCAACTTGTTAGATCATACCATATGGTTTGAAAAGTCAGGCAAATTTGTTGCGGTAAGAAGATGCAATTTATAACAAAGATGAAGAAGAAGAACATGCACTATCTTCTCATCGAAAAGGAAGGGAAAATCACAATATTCCCAAAATCCCAAAAACAACATCAAAAGGGGACAATCAAAAGATGAAATGTTCTATCTCGCAAACGAGGACATGAGTTGAAATATTTTTGGTATAACACATACAAGAAAGACTCATCCCCAAAATCAACAATCGAACAGGGGAAAGTCACACTACTTGATTTAACAAAAATATAAATTTTGTAAAACCCTAATTGTAGAGTCACGTATGATAAATAAACACTAAAGTACATATTTGACACAAGCAATAAGCTAATAAAATATAAAACCCTAAGTGTAAGAGAGAGAGTAAAGGACTTAGCTGATTTATGTTTTGTCTGCAGGACCGATGTAGACAAGTAAAACCGATGAAAAAAAGGGTAGACTATCGCCAATGCTTAAATTAAATTCTGCAACTATTAGATAAGGCTAGAACAGGGCACTGGGTACCGAGTCTGCTTTTGGGTGCATGTGACTGTGAAAGTGGTCGGAACCTAATTTTTCTGGTGTCACACAAGTGTCATTGATAGTTGTTGTTGGTCACTTGTATGTCACTATATGATTGTCTAGTGCACATGTAACCTATAAAACAAATATTCACATGCAAAACTCACAATACCACATCAAATCCAAAAATTAAAGATGCAATATGGGGAGTCGGATTGACCCCAACAATCACCTGACTGAGTGAACTTACAACCAAGCACTACAATACATCTCAGACACCATATAGCTCTTGTGCATGTGTGAAAGAATAATTCCTTAGGATGCCCTTGTGTAAGTGCACTTGATAGCAGGCAATAGCCAGATGTACCAATGTAAATAGATATGTGGATGGAATAATGAACTTTCCCTTCCTATGCAGTATGTAGAAAATGTAGTCCCTTGTCCCTTGAATGGGTGCTAGATGGATGCCTTTGATGCTCTTAGATGCCTTTGGATGCAAGCTTAGGTGATGATAATAGATTCTTAGAGCTTGGTCCTTTATTTTGGTCACATAGATTTGTATTTATATGATTACCTTAGTTGAATTTCATAATTGACAATTGGAAGGCCGACCCATAAGAAAATAAGATGCCCAAAAGATAAAAGAGACCCAAAATATAAAAGAGACCCAAAAGAAGCGAGTAAGATAAAAAAGGTTTAGGGACTCCTAGAGGGGTTGAGGGCGCCTAGGTGTTGGTGTCCTAGATGAGCAATGGTGTATGAAGCCATAAAAGGTAAGCAAGTACAGTACCAACTAGGTTGTAGGGTGTAAACAACCAGAAATAAGACAAGAAAAAAAAGCAAAGAGGCCAAAGGTAGTTGTCAATTACTAGTTTTCTCGCTTAGGAATCATATGAATGCAAATATGCTTTTAGGACCTAGAAATGTACCCAAGTGCGTGATTTTGTGTCTACATTCTCCCCCACTTTATGTTGTTGAGTGAATGCTCGATAACATAAATTATTCAGAATATGTGTACTTGATAACCATGTAGAGTGTGATGGTGATAACATGCAGAAGAGACAAGAAAAATCTTGGAGTGATAAAAAATGAAGCGTGGAAACTAATAAAGAGGAAGTGACCTTAGGGCTAAAGCTTATTGTGTTCTACCTATTGTTGTGCTTAATGCGGGTTGTTTCTTGTTTTGTATTAAGGACGGACCTATAAACGAAGAGTGAAAGAGTAATCAAAGTAATGTATTATGAAAACTCTGTAAAAGTATGTAAAAGCATATAAATATATGTAAAATTAGTAAAAGGAAAGTGTGCACCTGATGAACATGAGTGTAAAAGGATAGAAAGATGTCTTGAAAATTTTGTAGAAGAGTGAGTTTTTAGTGATCTCAAGTGAAGAGCGATTTTTTTGGGCGATCTCATGCCAAGTGCAAATTTTTTGGGTGATTTCATGACATGAAAGAAGAGTGTTAGGGAGAGAGGTCTAGTTTTACTCTCCTTCCATGTCTGCTTCCTGATTTATACACCATTGTAGATGGTGTGATTTGTGTTGCTCCAAGTTGTACCATATTTAGTTCTAAATTTATTCCGAGTTGAAATGGAGATAGAATGCATTTTTCTTGCTGAAGGACTCGTGCTTTTCTTGTGAATGTACTCAATGAATTGTTGTAAACTATGTTGATATGAGAAAGTAGTTGTATTTTCCCCTAGGACATAGGCACCTGGGAGGTCGGGAGCACCCAGTGCTAGTGTATGAGTATGGGCACTTTGGTGTTTGTGTTAAATTGAGAACCTAAGTAAGATTTTGGTCCTTTTCTCAGTAACTATATCCTATGTAGATTCTATATTGTGCATATCTCTGAATCTGTAGCTTTGAGATGTTGTATGGGGTGATTGATTCACCTAATGTATGCCCCCTCATTTGGGGTGCATGCGATGTCTCTAGGAGAATGTAGCCCAAATAAATGACTAGATGCTGAATTGAATTGTGTCCATGCGGTGGGAAGGAATGTTCATGGTAGAAACCAAGGCACATGCAAACAAAGTGGCTAGATGCATGTGTTAGTAGAAAAGTAGAAAACATGCAATAGAAAAACAATGCAACAAGCAAGTGTACATATAATATGGACCTCGAAAAGTGGGTTTTAAACATGGGACATCACTCACAATGTTGCAAGACAATTAGGGATGAAGCGGCCAAAAGCGTACAAACAGTGATCAAACATGACATAGGGCATATCCCGTAAAAAATGGCATACAATATCAAACAGTGTCAAACAAGATGTAATAGACAACCATGGTGGCAACTAGTTCCTGCAAGGAAAATGATACACATGAAGCATTTTTATCATGTTAGAAAGATAAAAATTATGTCAAAATATGTATAGATAAATGGAAAGTAATGTCCTAGTAAGAAAAAGTAGTAAATAATGAAACAATAGTACTGTGATGTGTAAGAGTAGTAAATGTAGATGCCCCTAGGATCCTCGGTGGGACTGGTAAGAGGTATAGTGCCAAACATCATTGCTATGTGTAAAGATCTTTAGAAAGTAAACATTCACAAATAAATACCAAGTGAACGTGCATGTATATATAGAAAAGATATTGACATACTAAGTATTTGTCTCGCATGGGAAATAAAGTGTACACATAACCAATAAAGCAAACAAGAGTATGTGCAAACAAGATATGTAGTATGATGTGTTTGAGTGAAATGGAATGGAATGAAATGTGAATGTGTGATCCAAAAACGGGTGTTTTATTTTTTCCACTTTTAAACGTTTTCAAGGATCGTTATTTTTTAATCAACTTGAAGTCTTTTATATTCCAAAAATTGATCAAATACTAATTTAAGATGAATTCAAACTGAAATAAAGTTTGCAATTTTACTCAAATTTCACTGTTTGATCGAAGCCCCAAAATCACGGTTTCTTGATTTTAATTGGTTTTCCAAAGTTGTCAAATACTAATTACCATTGCATCCACATTATTTTGATGAAATTCAATAAATGAAAATAATCATAAACTGAAAATAAAATCAGAACACAATACCATTGTTTACGAGGTTCAAATTCCTACGTCCCCGGGTTCGTGATGAACCGATCCATTAATAATGTTAAAAATGTAAATACAATAAAATTTACATTAACCAATAATGAATCAAAAAAATTTAAAATGTGTTTCAGACCTTTGAAGGATGTTAATAGAGCTCAACCTTTGTCCTTCACCTTCCTGATCCACTTGCAGTGGTGTCTCCCTTTGGTTCTAATCGTTCTTGTGACTTTAATAGAAAATAACTCTATCACAAAAGCTCCAAATCAGAAAAATGATCACACCATCGCGATCATCTCAAAATTTTGAACAAATTTCATATATAACTCGAGATCTTGTTTTGAGTGGAAGTGCCTCAAAATTGCATTTTTCTGCAAGTACCCCTATTCTGCCTATACACACTGACACTTGTCCCTTACAAATACCACCGAGCTCCTTTTATATTGTTTAGAGCTCCTTGGCGTAATGGCTGGGTGCTCATCCTTTTACCCCACCATGCATGGTTCAAATCCCTATCTCCACTCCCACCGCCAACTACCATGGGATTAATCCCACCTTCTTATCCATTATGGATAAAGGAGCACTTTATTTGGTAAGGCATATACATTGTTTATTGGCTTAGAGAGTCGTTTTGGTGGGAAGGATAACCAAAAGACTGTGGAATTTGATTGTTTGACCATGCATAAAGTTGGCCGTGGCATGTGCAACATAGTACTATGTTTGGTGCATTATTAAATAATGTTTGGTAAATAATGTGTTGGTTTAATAATTGCGTGGAATTGGGAATTGGTTTAGTAACCATAAAGTGACATGGATTTACATGGTGAATAATTATAAAAGTAATAAAAAATTTGACCATACCATAATATGATATTCCACTAATGAAATATGGAAATATGGAAGATAGGCAAATCGAACTCATGGTGGCTTGAGGACCCACCATGTTGGTGATGATATAATCGTCCTCACGGCTACGGTGGGCTCTCTTCCGTTATAAAATTTGAGCCTCTTGTTCTAGACCACTTTTACATGTGTCGAAGACCAGAGATTGCAAATAACTCAAACAACCTTTATTTTTCCCTTTTTCTTCTTTTGTCATGTGTCGCAGTCTTTATTGGTCCATTATTGACACAGTTAACTGAGTTGACTTTCCGTTGATTGAAATTTGATTTGGACATAAGTTGAGCTCAGAGTGTCTGTTTTTCACATTCTTATAGTCTTTGGAAATCTCTATGAAGGATCTACTGTAATGAAATGGTTTAGGGAACTTACAATGAAAAATATCCCCTGATCAATCCTCCCTATTGAGAAGGCTTTTTGTCCATAAAAAGTTGTGTATCAACCCACAAAACATGTTATCTCTTCCTGCATTGAAAAAACACATACAAGAACCTGAAATAACATTATAGGTTAATAAAATGCAAATAGTTGATTAGCTAATTACATAACCAATTAGATAATAACACCCAATTAAGCTAGTGTTCAACTGAAACGCTACACAACTCTGCACACAATTGTGAACTGTCATACCCCACTGTAATGCCATCACAAATAACTGACTAGATAATAACACCCATTCTATTATAGAAAGCTAGTGTTCAACTGTCACTTTGTGATACAAATGATTACTTAAATTACAATTTCATAAACACATATTAGTATACCAGACATCTAAACTACCCACAATTAGGCTAGTGCCCACTGTCCATCTGAAACTGTAACAACTGCAAGTATTCACTATCCAGAATAAAATAGACTATCAACGCCAAAAATAGCTATAGTCAACAACTGAATCCATGTGAATATGCCAAAAAGATTGTATTGCCATCAAAAATAGTGATTCAGATAATAACACCCATCTATAATGGAAGCTAGTGTTCAACTAACACTTTGTGATTATGCTGATTACAACTGTAAATATTCACTATCCAGAATAATTAAACCATCAACGCCCAAAATGGCTATAGTCAAAATCTGGATCAACGTGAATACGTAAATATTCTATCCATACACTGAATTGTAAAGGGATATATTATAAACTGTATGCTTACCCAAATTGGTGAACTGCCATAATCTACAAAATGATCACCTGGTACCTTTGCAAACCATTTTGTTAGTGTAATAAATTTACACCCTAATTGCAACCACATCTGATAGTTACAAAAATCAAAATTTCCCAAAATAAGGGTCTTATAAATTAGTGCAAATAACACATGTGGATACAACAAGTTTGTCTATTTATTACAATATCAAACAAGTTCCCGAATGGGTCTTATAAGCATCCATAATATTTACACAAATGACAACACTATAAAACTGTAAGTTTCAAAATAGACATTCTGATGATGCCCATATCCATGCATATTATTGTCAAAAATGGAATAACCAACCAAAATGTGAGAAGATGAATATGAGTATGATGAACCTATCACTCAAATCTTCTTTACGATTGCTTCCAAATTATTTCAAAGCTGAATATTAACATAGGATCAAAATCCCTAAAATATAGCTTTGAAAATGTTTGCATACTATCACCAGTTACTGCAATGCAAACATAAAGTTGAGGAATGTTTTACCCATCCAATTACTTGGATTTCTCCGTTTAGGTGGTTTTACTTCCCCAGTACCAGAATGAGCATTTACATGAGTTAGATCAACAAATTTTGGTTTGACATTATTTTCCTTTTTAACAACTTTCCAATGTTGCACTGAAGGAACATACCAACACATCTTAACATCATGACCATTCCTTTTACAATGGGAACAAAATTTAACTTCCTTATTTTTAGGAGTCTTACCCATTTTTCCATTCCTTGAACTCTGTCTAGGAAAATGATTCCCCTATTTAGGAGAGGTAACCTTTTTCCATTTCTCGCCTTACCAGAGTGAGATTGGTCTTTTGCACCTGCCTTATCATTCACAAAAGGCATTAACTTCTTTATCATATTTTTCCTCTTCCAACAATATGCTGTAGAATGATTAGTACCTTCACAAAACGTGCAAGGAAAACCATAATTTTTTCTACCAAAGCTATATTGTTCAAACTGAAAGAGTGTTTTAGAAGTCTTAGGATTTAATTTCCCCTTAGTGTTATTTTTAGTGTAAGTGGGAGGAGGTGGAATTTCATTACCTTGTTTACCTATTTTTTTAAACCTTTCATTATTCCTCTTGATGGTGGAATCTTGCAATTCTAGTGGCATAGATCCTTGGTTGTTGGAAGCTTGTCTTCCTTCAACTGCTTTGGAACTTTCTCTAATTTCCATTTTCCCACTAGAATAACCCAAACCTACAAACCAAGGTTGATCCTCTACCTGTATTGGGTTAGCATCACCTTGTCCATTTTTACCAAGGCCTTTTCCATTATATCCCATCTTAACCATTAGCTTAGACCCAATTCCCTTAGTGTGTTTTTCAAACTGACCCAAAGGAATATCTGAAACTGAATGAGAGGAAGAATTAAAATGTGAACAACTTACAATGCATTCTGTCATAGTACCTACATCTGATTTGGAAGGCATTTCCTTCTTGTGTTCACCTTGTTACAACTTTGCCAAGAGGGCATCCTTGGTCCATATTTCTTCCTGCAACTCTTTAACAAATCCCATCAACTTCTTGCTTTGTGCAAGCATCTCATTGACATACTCCTCTTTCTTGGTTATAGAGGATTGTGGCTCATATTTTAACCACACTATTTCCTCTTCTAAGGAATAAAAATTAGCTCTCAGGAAAGAGTTTTCTTCCTAGAGTTGGCGGTTAATGGCTTCAAGCTCATCCAGTTTCTCCTGTTTGGATGACTTGCCCATGATTCCCTATTCCTGCAAACACAACCTGTACTTCCAAAACTGCACACTTGCAAAAGAAGATTAACAAGCCCCAAAATGTTTGCACACTAAAAACTGAAATCAATACTGAAATTGAAGCCAAATTTTCAAACACAATTAGAAGCTAATCCGACAATCTAACTGCTCTGATACCAAACTTGATCCGAAAATGGGTGTTTTAGTTTTTCCACTTTTAAATGTTTTCAAGGATTGTTATTTTTTTAATCAACTTTAAGTCTTTTATATTCCAAAAATTGATCAAATACTAATTTAAGACTGAATTCAAACTGAAATTAAGTTTACAATTTTACTCAAAATTTCACTATTTGATCAAAGCCCCAAAATCACTATTTCTTGATTTTAATTGATTTTCAAAAGTTTTCAAATACTAATTACCATTGCATCCACATTATTTTGATGAAATTCAATAAATGAAAATAATCATAAACTGAAAATAAAATCAGAACACAACACTAGATTGTTTACGGGGTTCGGAATTCCTACGTCCCCGGGTTCGTGACAAACCGATCCATTAATAATGTTAAAAATGTAAATAAAATAACATTTACATTAACCAATAATGAATCAAAAACCTGTAAAACTATGTTTTAGACCTTTGAATGATGTTAATGGAGCTCAGCCTTTGTCCTTCACCTTCCTGATCCACTTGCAACAGTGTACCCCTTTGGTTCTACGCATTCTTGTGAATTTAACAACAAATAAATATTTTAAAAAGATCCAAATCAAAAAAATGATCACACTATCATGATCGTCTCAAAATTCTGAACAATTTTCATATATAACTCAAGATCTAGTTTCAAGTGGAAGTGCCTCAAAATTGCATTTTTCTGCAAGTACCCCTATTCTGCCTATACACAACCTGACACTTGTCCCTTACAAATACCACCGAGCTCCTTTTATATTGTTTAGAGCTCCTTGGCGTAATGGCTGGGTGCTTATCCTTTTACCCCACCATGCATGGTTCAAATCCCCTATCTCCACTCCCACCGCCAACTCCCATGGGATTAATCCCACCTTCTTAGCATTATGGATAAAGGAGCACTTTATATGGTAAGGCATATACATTGTTTATTGGCTTAGAGATCCGTTTTGGTGGGAAGGATAACCACAAGACCATGGAATTTGATTTTTGACCATGCATAAAGTTGGCCATGGCGTGTGTGGATATAGTACTATGTTTGGCGCATTATTAAATAATGCATTGGTTTAATAATTGCGTGGAATTGGTAATTGGTTTAATAACCATAAAGTGACATGGATTTACATGGTGAATAATTACACAAGTAATAAAAATTCGTCCATACCATAATATGATATTCCACTAATGAAATATGGAAATATGGAAGATAGGCAAATCAAACTCATGGTTGCTTGAGGACCCACCACGTTGGTGATGATATAATTGTCCTCATGACCACTTTTACATGTGTCGAAGACCGAAGATTGAAAAAAATCGAACAACCCTCATTTTCCCCTTTTTCTCCTTTTGCCACATGTCACAGTGCTATTGGTCCATTATTGACCAATTGACCAGAGTTGACTTTTCTGTTGACCAAACTTTGACTGGACATAAGTTGAGCTTAGAGTGTCCATTTTTCACATTCTTACGGTCGTTGGAAATATCCCCGATCAATGTGATAGGAGAAGCGTGTCCCCTAGCAGATGTGGATGAGTATGAAATGAGGTTCATTTAAAAATACCCATCAAAAATCAATAATGAGCCATAGAACAAGAATGTGTCATTGGGAAATGGTTTTCAATGTGCACTAGATAGATAGAACATGAAGCATAGAGTGTGAAGAGTGAATGATGATGATGTTCATTTTAAATTTAGACCCTCGGTAGTCGAGTATGAATCATAGAATTGCAAAGCATCATAAGGTAGCATGATATGTGAGAATAGAATGCTACAAAGATGTATCATGAATCGAAGAGCATGAAACGTCTAATGTTTGAGGCTCATGGATGTAATATGCCCTCAACAGGTCAAGTGTGAACCTTAGTCAAGATGTGAAGGATTGCTTAGAAATAGGAAGTATAAAGCACAAAACGTAAGAGTATAAATGATAGATACCTAATGATGGTAGTAAGGGGGAAAAGTGAGCATGATTCCCCAAGTGTATGAAGTGTATAATGATCAAGTAATATCATCTAGAATATTGTCAATGTCATGGTCAAATGCAAACAGAGAGGGATCATAAACTTGGTAAGTAATAGTATGAGGTTGATCATATTAAGATCCATTGTGAGGTAAATTGTACATAACAATTGCATATTCTTTTCGGTGAAAGGTGGTTGTGGAAAACCATGTGCATACCATCGAGTGAGATCTTTAGCATAGATGAGAAATGAATCATTGTAAATAGAGATACACCCAAAAGGCATCGAAAACGTGATAATAGTGTGATTTGGATCCAAAGTGTCACTAATGTAGTCAAGCTAAGACTGCGCCCTGTAAGTGGAGAAGAACGAGAAGTACATGTAAGGAATATTTTCAAATGAAAGACATAGAGGCCATAAGTAGCAGTAACATATACACATTCATGATAAAGTTACAGAAAATGAGGTGGTGGGTAGAGATCATCAAGTGTTAATGCAAGAGGGAATAATCCACCATGCGTGCAAATTGTGTTAGAGAAAGTAACATCGAATGGAATATGAGGCCAATAAGATTCATGTATGAAAAAAGTACATGTAAAAGGAGGAGAGGATGACACATAGGATTCCTGGATATACGAAGCGGATGACATGATGTCTAATGCATAAATAGATCCTTGAAGATGAAGCATGTTACTGGTAGGGGCATGATGTTTCGTGAGTTGATACACATCATTGAGATATATAGAAGGATTATAGGGATGACCGACAATATGATAGATAAGCAAAGTATGGAGAATAATGAGTGGGTCTAGGTTGTAATATTTGAATGGGTCCCAGTCAGCAAGAATGGTATATAAATAGCCATCATGTAGGAACTTAACACATTGATGAATTGTAGAATATACTTCCTGCATAACGTGAAGCCATGGCCTACCAAGTAAGCAATTGTATTGGATTTTGGCATCGATAACAAAGAATACCATAGGAATGGTTTTAGGCCCAATTGTGAGAGGTAAGGTGATAGTGCCCATGCACAAAGTGCAAAAGAATCATAACTATGGATAGAAATGGATGTTGGACTAACATGAGATGAGGAAAGGACAAGTTGTTAAATAAATGTGAGATTATAAATATTGAGCTCGGATCCATTATCAACTAGTACTCGCCTAATGCCTAGGTTATAGATGAAATCTTTAATATAAAGAGGAGGATCATTATCATAAACATAGAGAGAAGTAGCTGCAACAGATGGGAAAGTGAGATGTTCGTAAAATTCAGCTACAAACAACCGATAGACATGGTCTAGAGTAGTATTAGAATGAATGTAAGTATTGTTAGTGCAAAATCACAAAGCACCCCAGGACGCACATCGGGCTTCTAGGTTGATGTTCGTGCATCCAGTGTGATTGCACAACATGGAAACCTCTCTCCAAGCGTGGGACTTGTGAAACCGAGAGAGAATCTCCAGAGAAGGCTGGTTCCTGCTCCTAAACTACTCGCCACAAGCTATTCCGGTGCGAGTAAGCTAATCTAATCCTAATCTAACCATGCCATGCCAAGGAGACAGAGAGAGAGAGAGAGAGGGAAAAACAGCAAAAGCCTACACTAAAACGGTGATACACCGTAGAAGGAGAATGTTGAACATCTATCAAAACCCATGGGACAAAGAGAGGTGAGCAATGGGAAGGATGGACGAGATGCATCACAAAGCGCGGATAGATTTCACACAGAAAGTGTCCCAAAACTCCATGAACACAGCTCCAGATCTGCAGTGAACGTTCAAACATGCACAGATACCTGCAATGAAGAGAGGCAAGAAGAAAACAAGCAAAAATGAGAAAGGATGGACAGATGCATCACAAAACACGTTTTGTTGCTTCAGAAGTTTGCACAGAACATCATTCCATTAGTAAAAGGCAAAAAACGCCATTACAGAGTAGGGAGGAGGTTCGAACTCCATTTTCAACCCTAGAGAAGAAAAGAAGGGAGGGCAGAGCAGAAAGAATGAACAACCTCTTTGTTATGAGCCAAATCTGGCTTTTACATTGCATGGGTCGAGCCCAGGGGACAAAAAACGTGGGAAAACGTGCAAGCCCATTCCTCATTGACTGCAGATGCATTAAATCAGCATGGAGGATCTTACCAACCCATACCCTGTCATTTTTAGCGATTTTGGAGGAGAAAGCGACCCATTTGTATTAATTTGGCCGCTAAATGTCACTTCGCCATGCGAGAAGAAGAATGCGACCCATTAGCATTAAACGGGTTGTTGAAAGGTCGCTTCGCCATTACCACACGTCGAGTCGTTTCTTGATTTTATCTCTTCGACTACACCAAAACTTGAGATTGATCCTAGAATCATGTAGAGGATTTCACTAGCTTTCCGTTGATATAAGGAACATGCAAATCTGAGCTCTGGATCAAAAGATACGACGATTTGAAGAAAACAGGCAAAAATGGATTTGAAAAGCTTTCCCGCGCTTCGCCACCTTGATGACACGTGTCAGGTGTTGATTGGATGAGCAAGGTCTTCAGCCTGTCGGGTTCAGGATTCTCCTATGCATTTGCATCGGGTTTGGGAGGTGGCTCAACATATGTTTGATGCTCATTTTTTCCCGAAACCCGCTTCCGCCAGATTATCCAAATTTTCCTTTGTTGTCGGGCTTTCCGACCCCTCCGACATGTTCTTGCCTTTGGACACGTGGCAGCTTCTCGTTGGCCTGGGCTGACCCTTTTAAAACTTGCCCTTTGACTTATTTGACCTTTTTTCCTGAGACACGTGGCGGCTTCTGATTGGTCCTCGACTGATTCGGGTCCTTCGCGTACTTCGCCTCCATTTGTCCCGGATGTCCCATTTGATTTTGGGCCCTTTGTGCTCATTTCGGCCGGTTCGGGCATTTCGCGTCCATTTGTCCCAGACGTCCCATTTGATTTTGGACCCTCTGGACCTTTTTCACCCGGTTCGGCCGGTTCGCGCCTTTTCGGCCCTCTTAACCCAAGCAGTTAGTCGATTTTCTCTCGGTCGAACCGGCATTTCGCGCCCGCCGCGTACTTCTGGCCCATTTGTCCCGTTTTCTTTTGGACTGTCTGTGCTCATTTCGACCGATCCGGCCGGTTCGGGCCTTTTTGTCCCATTTGTCCCAAATGCTACCTTGAGCAGGACTTAGCCAATTTTCACACTTTTTCCTGGATCAACCTACTTGCCTTTCTGCAACCTTTTTTTGCATTTTCTCAGAGCTTGCTCTTTTCCTCTCAGACAGGGGACTTAGAAAATATTTGAGGGGACTCTAGCAACATGATTTTTGGCCCCGAATCAATCAATTTTCCTGGGACTTGAATATTCTGATGCATGTTATCAAAATTACCCTGGGGGGGTGAATTTTGGATAACAGTTTGGCGACTCAGTGGGGTCATCTGCCTGCTAGATGAAAAGACCAGTAGCCTGAAGCAATCCATTGGGCATGGAGTCATAAGCAAGCCTGAAAACTGATCTGAACCTTGAAAATCTCCCTCTGAGCCACTTGGAAACCCATTGAACCTGGAGTGTCTTCACCAAGATGCCACTGAAATGAACTGCAAAGAGCAGAACCAAAGAACACCAAAACTATGTACAAAACTGAAAATCATACATGCCCCAAATGGAACATGCAGAGTGTGCACAAGCACTTCTTCTGCTGAAAGCAAACCTACCTACTCTACTCTAACTGGAAACAAAGGCAAGCTAAACAAACCCCCGCAATCAAGTTGTGCAAAATAGCTTCCTTTCTTCAAAATGGGCAGCCATGCAATTGATTTGCACGATCATGGCTGTTTGGATGATGGAAAATCAACAAGAAGCTGGTCTTCTATCCAAATCATCAAGGTATCAATCAAAAATCCAATACCTCTTTTAGTTGCTCTGCATTTGGATTGAGAGGTATGGTAGCTGATCCTTGGTACTTTGTAGCTCATCCTCATGCTCAGAAGCAAGCATGACTGGTTGTGGCTTCTCCTTTGGCTCCAATGAAGCCAAATACCTGATTGGGCAAGGTCTGATCCGTTTGATATGCCCATTGCTGTGATTTTCAACTCCAAGAATGGAGTCTTCTTGTAGACCTTGAATGGATGGTGTGGAAGAAATGGTGGAATCCTTCTGTCCTTTCTCTTCCTCCAATGAAGAACAGGGAAGATTAGAATCTTCCAATCTTGATTCCAAAGGGCTGTTGTAAGATGCAGGCTGCTGCAAATGAAAGCTCTCCTTCATGACAGCAGACTCTGGTGTTTGGAATGTGGATGATGAAAGAGAGAAAGGTGAAAGCTCAACCGGCTCCTCTCCATCAAAACAGTCCTCCAAATCTGACAGGTAAACTGCCTCATTGTTGTCCCGTTGTTCGTGTTCAACTTCCTCCATGGTGTCCTCTTGATCTGCAACTTGACCACCATGGTTTCCTTCACTCTCCAATATTGAGTTTGAGAGATCAAACTCCTTTTCAGTAATAGAACTTGAGAGAGATGAAGTGGAAAGAAGAACTGAAGGTTCTTCTGTAGCCTGCTTTGTGCTCAAAGCCCTTGGATCTGCACTTTTCTCCTCCACAGCTAGAATGTGCTCCTCTTCTTTTGGATTTGGAGCAACTTCTCCTTCCTCCAATGTTTGAAGAGAATATCGCTCTTGATTGAACTCCTCCTCCAGCATGAAGTTTGTCAAGTCGAACTCTTCAATTTGTTGCTCTAGAGGACAAGTTGGGACTGCAAGATCTTCTTCTCCAACAAAATCAGTCCTCACCACCATTTGTTCAACCTCAGCCTCTTCTGTAGGCTTAACCATCAAGGGGATCTTTGTCATCCCAAATCTAAGAGCCCAACTCTTCGACCTGTCTCTGTCACTTCTTTTCTTTTTGGCTCTTCCTCTTGTTGTCCTTGATGACTGATTTTTTCAATTTCTTCTTTCCCACATGGAATTGGGGATGCAAGAGGAGGGATAGGTTGAAACTCAACTGATTTGACAATTTTGTGTGGTGGTGGAGGCGGTGAAACCTCTTGTTTCTTTGGAGGAGGGGGTATTTCTGTTAGCTCTTGTGGAGGGGATGACTGTTTGGAAGGGAAAAGGAAAGAAGAATCGAGATGGGGTGGAAGACTAGGGGATGGAGGGATGGATTCAACACTTGGGACAGCAGATGGAGAGTTTAAAGCTTGACAATGCTGAAATGAAACAGATTGGGAAAGAGGAAAAGAAAAGGCATGAGAAGATGTGCTTACCCATTGACAAGGTTGCTGAATACTTCTCTCATACACTTCTATTTCTTCAATCCACCTTGCAAGCAAAGGCAGCGTTGCAATCATGAAGTCAAGTTTCTCCTGAGGGCTGTAATGCCTTGGAAAAGGTCCCACCCATGGACAGGGTGCTCCACAACCGATTCCAAATGCTCTCATCTGTGCCTGAGCCTTGGACTGCACTATCCCCACCTCCATTCTTTGGATTTTCTCCAATAGACCAGCATCTCGCATCTGATGGTCTTCATTGTATGCACACCCTTGCTCTTGGGAGCTTCATTGCCAAACCGACTTTGCACTGTCATATGAGTATGCATGCTGATCCGGAGGATTTGTAAAACATGTTGGAATTGGAAAATACTGCTTTGTTGTAAATGTGAGTTCCATGATGGAAATGAAGTCATGGTTGCACAACTTCATGGAATGGAAAAGAATGAAAGGGATGGAAAGAAAGATGAATGAAAAATGGATGGAAATGAATGGAAAGGAAGGTCTCGCAACTTCGTAGATGGTTGTTGACCGATGGAGTCGCCGATGTGTTTGCAAGTGCCTCCAAAGGCTGAAATCTTTACAGAACACATCAACCTGCAAAAGATGAAGTGAAAGACCTCTAAGGTCCCACCGGCGTGCGTGAAATCTGTTAGTGCAAAATCACAAAGCACCCCTCGGATGCACATCAGCTTCTAGGTTGATGTTCAAGCATCCAGGTGTGATTGCACAACATGGAAACCTCTCTCCAAGCGTGGGACTTGTGAAACCGAGAGAGGAATCTCCAGAGAAGGCTGGTTCCTGCTCCTAAACTACCTGCCACAAGCTATTCCAGTGCAGGCAAGCTAATCTAATCCTAATCTAACCATGCCAAGGAGACAGAGAGAGAGAGAGAAGGGAAAAACAGCAAAAGCCTACACTAAAACGGTGATACACCAGAGAAGGAGAATGTTGAACATCTATCAAAACTGCCATGGGACAAAGAGAGGTGAGCAATGGGAAGGATGGACAGATGCATCACAGGCCCAAGGATAGATTTCACACAGAAAGTGTCCCAAAACTCCATGAACACAGCTCCAGATCTGCAGTGAACGTTCAAACATGCACAGATACCTGCAATGAAGAGAGGCAAGAAGAAAACAAGCAAAAACGAGAAAGGATGGACAGATGCATCACAAAACACGTTTTGTTGCTTCAGAAGTTTGCACAGAACATCATTCCATTAGTAAAAGGCAAAAAACGCCATTACAGAGTAGGAGGAGGTTCGAACTCCATTTTCAACCCTAGAGAAGAAAAGAAGGGAGGGCAGAGCAGAAAGAATGAACAACCTCTTTGTTATGAGCCAAATCTGGCTTTTACATTGCATGGGTCGAGCCCAGGGGACAGAAAACGTGGGAAAACGTGCAAGCCCATTCCTCATTGACTGCAGATGCATTAAATCAGCATGGAGGATCTTACCAACCCATACCCTATCATTTTTAGCAATTTTGGAGGAGAAAGCGACCCATTTGTATTAATTTGGCCGCTAAAATGTCACTTCTGGCCGTGCAGAAGAAGAATGCGACCCATTAGCATTAAAACAGGTTGTTGAAAGGTCACTTCTGGCCATTACCACAGTCAGATTCGTTTCTTGATTTTATCTCTTCAGATGCACCAAAACTCGAGATTGATCCCGAAATCATGTAGAGGATTTCACTAGCTTTCCGTTGATATAAGGAACATGCAAATCCAAGCTCGGATCAAAAGATACGACGATTTGAAGAAAACAGGCAAAAATGGATTTGAAAAGCTTTTCCCGCGCTTCGCCACCTTGATGACATGTGTCAGGTGTTGATTGGATGAGCAAGGTCTTCATCCTGTCGGGTTCGGGATTCTCCTATGCATTTGCATCGGGTTTGGGAGGTGGCTCGACATATGTTTGATGCTCGTGTTTTCCCGAAACCCGCTTCCGCCAGATTATCCAAATTTTCCTTTGTTGTCGGGCTTTCCGACCCCTCCGACATGTTCTTGCCTTTGGACACGTGGCAGCTTCTCGTTGGCCCGGGCTGACCCTTTTAAAACTTGCCCTTTGACTTATTTGACCTTTTTTCCTGAGACACGTGGCGGCTTCTGATTGGTCCTCGACTGATTCGGGTCCTTCGCGTACTTCGCCTCCATTTGTCCCGGATGTCCCATTTGATTTTGGGCCCTTTGTGCTCATTTCGGCCGGTTCGGGCATTTCGCGTCCATTTGTCCCAGACGTCCCATTTGATTTTGGACCCTCTGGACCTTTTTCACCCGGTTCGGCCGGTTCGCGCCTTTTCGGCCCTCTTAACCCAAGCAGTTAGTCGATTTTCTCTCGGTCGAACCGGCATTTCGCGCCCGCCGCGTACTTCTGGCCCATTTGTCCCATTTTCTTTTGGACTGTCTGTGCTCATTTCGACCGATCCGGCCGGTTCGGGCCTTTTTGTCCCATTTGTCCCAAATGCTACCTTGAGCAGGACTTAGCCAATTTTCACACTTTTTCCTGGATCAACCTACTTGCCTTTCTGCAACCTTTTTTTGCATTTTCTCAGAGCTTGCTCTTTTCCTCTCAGACAGGGGACTTAGAAAATATTTGAGGGGACTCTAGCAACATGATTTTTGGCCCCGAATCAATCAATTTTCCTGGGACTTGAATATTCTGATGCATGTTATCAAAATTACCTTGGGGGGGTGAATTTTGGATAACAAGTATTAGCCAAGAGAGTTTCGATTTTAGCCTTACAATAAAGATTAGCTTGCAAGAAGGCATGGATGGAAATATCCATGATGGAAAAAGCATAAGATATTGAAATAACAATAAGAAATAAAAATTCAAGAGTGTTCGAATACTTGGGTTCACCAAATGATTTAACAAAAATATAATTTTTTTAAAACTTTAATTACATAGTCATGTATGATAAATAAAAACTTAAGTATAGATTTGACACACGCAATAATCTAATAAAATATAAAACCCTAAGTAGAAGAGAGAGTAAAGGACTTAATCGATTTATGTGTTTTCCGGATTGATGCATACCGAAAAACTAACGAAGAGAAAGGGAATAATGTCATCAATGCTCATATTAAATTCTACAACTTTCAGATAAGGTTGGACTAGGGTGCTTGGACTGGGTCGAGGTGTCGTGGTTTGCTTCTAGGTGCCTGTGGATCGTGAAAGAGGTCGAACCTAATTATAATGGTGCTGCACAAGTGTCCCTAATAGTCATTGTTGGTTGCATATGACCACCGAGTGCACTTATAACTGCGCAAAAAAAGCTTCACCTTCAAAACCCATAAGCACCACATCAAATCCAAAAAAAGAAAGATGCAATATAAGGAGTTAGACTGACCCTAATAGTCACTCGATTGAGTGAACTTACAATGAACATTGAACTACATCTCATAATCAATGTAGCTCTTATGTGTGTGTGAAATAATGGTGCCCTAGGATTCCCTTGTGAAAGTTCACTTGATGGCGGACGATAGCTAGATGTACCAATGTAAATAGATGTATGGATGGAATAATGAAATTCTTCTTCCTATGCAAAGGTGTATGTAGAAAAAACAATATCTTGTCCCTTAAATGGATGCTTTGAGGGATACCTTTGATGCTCTTAGATTTCTTTGGATGCAAGCTTAGGTGATGATAATATATGCTTAGATAGTGGTCTTTTATTTTTGTCACATAGCTTTGTATTTATACGATTCCCTTCATTGAATTTTGGAATTGATTGACAGGTGGTAGGCCGACCTATAAGAAAATAAGATCCCCAAAATATAAGAAACCCAAAAGAAGCGAGTAAGAAAGAAAAGGGTCAGGGGCACCCAAAGGGGATGAGGGCACCTGAGCACTGACATCCTGGCTGGTGCTAGTGTCTGAAGTCATAAAAGATACTCAAGTAAAGTATCAACTCGGCTGTGTAGGGTTTAAAAGACTAGAAAGAAGACAAGAAAAAAGCAAAGAGGCCAAAGGTAGTTTTCAATTACTTGTTTTCTCACTTAAGAATCATACGAATACAAGTATGCTTTTAGGACCTATAAATGTACCCAAGTGCGTGATTTTGTGTCTACAACTACAATCAAGGGAAGAAGAAGGTGAACTAGAAAAAGAAACCCCATCAACAAGGAAATGTAGCTAAGAAATAATACCATTCAGATGATGATGAATTCTTGTACATTTCCCATTCCAATGAACCATCCACATCATCTAGTGATATTCAAGATACATTGATTTGGGAGCCACTCGACACATGATCGGGCACAGAGACTAGTTTACCACCATGAGGGACACACCTTCAAAAAATTGTGTTACTTTAGGTGATGATTCTTCCTACACGGTACAAGGTATTGGGAACATTTCTCTACCTCTTGCTTCACATAATTATATATTGTATGATGTATTATATGTCATTGGCTTAACAAATAATTTACTATCAGTTAGTTAGCTTCTAGATCATAATCCGAAGATTGATTTTGATATTCATTCTAGTAAGAAAGTGAGCTTTATCCGAGATAAATCTAGAGGCTCAAAAATTGTTGCAAAAGCCTCAAATATGGGGTGGATGTTCCAACTTGATTTTGTCCACGTGGATGATTAAACACTAGTGGATAAGAATTCTTCCTCTGCACATTTATGGTATCGAAGACTTGGTCACATTTTAGATATATCAATACACTTCACTAGTACATTATGGTGAGAGGATTTCCATCTATCATAAAGGATACAGACAAGTGTCCTAGTTACCTCATAGGAAAACAACATAGATCTTTATTCTAGATAAGTACTTGTCGAGCTCCAAGTAAGATTTTTTTGGTTCATATCGATATGTGCGGTTTTATGCAACATAGTCATTCTAGATTTCAATATTTCATGTTATGTGTTGATTATTACTCTAGAAAAATGTGGTTTATTTCTCTTTATAAAAAAGTGAAGATTTTGATAACTTCAAGAAGGTCAAAGTGGTTGTTGAGAATGAGACTCGGTCATCACATCGATCTCTCCTCTCGTTGAAGGGGAATTCACCAAGATTGAGTTCAAATCCTACCTAGAAACTCACAAGATTCTTAGACAAATTTCTCCTCCACACATTGAAAAAAATGATGTTATTGAGAGAAGGAACTGTACTATCATGGAGATGGTGTATTGTATGATAAATGATTTTAGACTAGCGAGGATATTAGTATATTTTCCGAACATAGTGACTATAGTTTCTCTTGATGGAGTAACACCATATGATGCATGGTTGAATCATAAGAAATCTATTACACACCTCAAAGTATTCAGGTGTAAATCCAACATGCACATACCCAAGTAGAAAATAAATAAATTGGATACGAAATCACAAAACTCATCTTTATTGGCTATAGTGAAGAGGATCTTGGGTACATATTGATGGATCTGAAGACCAAAAATTTCTACACCAACAAATATGTTGAGTTCTTTGAGAAGAAGGAAGTTGATACTCCTTCTCCAAACTCACTTGATGAAGATAACACATGTGTTGTGAAAATAGAAGCAGATGTTCCCGTTGATGATGACACGATGATGGGATAATGGTGATGATCAAAAAGTACCATGACCCATGGGAAAAGTAAAACGTATTCCCAATTGGTATAGAAACATGACTCGATATGCTAAGTTGGATGCTCCTCTATATACATCCACCACTAGACCATAAACTCACAATAAATCTTGAGAAGAGGCAATTTTTTCTTTAATGGATAAAGTTGTTGAAATTTTGAGCCCTTTCTTGTATAAAAATCCCTAATGTTAAAATATTGGAAAGATTCCATAGATGCTAAGTATCATTCGATGATGAAAAACAACACATGGCATATTTTCTATATTCGACTGTGGAGGAAACCCATTAGTGCAGAGATGGATATTCAAAATAAAGTACAAAGAAAATTGGACTATAGACAAGTACAAACTTAGATTGGTAGCAAAGGGGTATGCATCAAAAGCTGGTGTAGAATATGAAGAAACATTTACTCCCACAACTAAGATCAAAATGATTAAGATGATCTTTGCTCTACCTACATAGTTTGGTTGGAAATTCCATCAAATGGACATGAAAATTGTCTTTTTGAACATATATCTACAAGAGGAAGTCTACGTGACTCAACCCAAGGGTTTTTTCATACCTAGATAAAAAAATAAAGGTATGTATACTCAGAAAATCTACATATGGCTTTAAAAATCACCCTTGGCATGGTACATCAAGATTGACGAGAATATCATTCAACATGGATTTTTAAAAAATCCATATGATCCCAATCTCTACCTCAAGAGACAAGGAGGAGAAAATTTGATAGTTGTTGTATATGTTGATGATCTATTCATCACTAGTAACACTTTGAATATGATCGATACTACAAAGAAATATATTAATCAATCTTTTGATATGAAAGATCTTTAGATCATGCACTAATATTTTGATTGGAAGTATGACATAAGGATAATCATGTCTTTATTTCTCAGGTTGAATTATAATAAGATAACACTCCATAAATTTAGGATGATAGATTACACACTAATTACTCTACCCATGGAGATGAGACTTTAGTTATCTCTTACAATTCCATCTCCTCTAGTAAATGCAACTCTTTATCGACATTTGATTGGGAGTCTCATTTACATACTAGACCAGTTATTAGCTTTGTAGTTATTCATCTTCCTGTGGTCATTCAGGAACCCAAAGTTTGTCATTAGAAAGTAGCAGGAGGAACTTGAGATATCTCAAGGGTACTATGGATCTTGGTATAGAGTACAAAAAGAATGATAATATATTCTTTACTAGATATTCGGATTCAAATCATGTAGGTAACATTGATGATAATATATCCACTTATGGATTTGTATTATTTTGGGATTTGGACTGATATCATGGGGAAGCAAGAAATAAAACTTTGTTTCTCACTCTTCTATAGAGGCTGAATATCATGTTGTAGGTGGAGTTGTCTATGAAGCAATATGGCTACGTTGCATACTTGAGGGTCTTGAGTACCACATGAAAAATCCACTACCTTGTATGTTGATAATGAGGGTGTTCTCAAACTTGTTCACAATCCATTGTTTCATGAGAGAACCAAACATATTGAGGTACATGTTCATTTCATACATAAGAATGTCTTGAAACACAATACACAACTTCAATTTTCCCAATGATGAATAATGAAATTTAAATATTTTCACAAATTCAATTATACATGGAAAATTTGATTTGTTCAAAAAATTTCTCATCTCATCCCTTAAGGAAATACAAAATTAAGGGGGGGATGTTAGGTAAAACTTCGTTTACCTTAGGTAATTATAAATTATACTACTCTGTTACCATTTACCATAGGTAATTATTTAGTTACATGGGTAATTGGTTAGTTTTTATTTGCATGTTTATATGGCTATATTGTTATTATTTTATTGTACAATCACATAGGTTTACTTGTTGCATAGTTTCAACCTATATTTGTATGTAATATTAGGATATGAAAATTGTATATTGTATCCATATAATCTACTCATGTAATATGCTTTAATCATATCAATAAAATCTATATATGCTACCGCCATGTTTCCTCAAGTCCTCGCATAATATGATCACTATAATATATTTATCTTCTCAAGCTCTAATGATCAAAACTGGAAAATATGATGCTACCAAGGGATATGGTGTTTTGTCTCAATGCAAAGCTAATGGGAGAAAACTCGTGAGTTGATCAAAGATAACTCTCAAGTTGTAACTTCAATTTTGTGTACCCTAGAAGTTGAATGAACTGATGTAGGAGAATATTCGTTGGTTCATAAGTAATCTTGCATCACTTGAAAACACTTATAGTTAGTAAATAAATATTTTTGAAATGTCGTTTCATTCCTAAGCAAGTCTTGTAAAACCCATTGCCTTAGTCCTTTTGTAAAACTTGGGAAAGATTGTCAAGCTTTATAAAAATATGAATGTCGTGAAAGCCTACCCAAATTTAATAACACCACAAAATCCACTCAAGGTTACATAAGTTTTGGAATACACAAATTCCAAGAAAGTATTTCCATATAAATGCAATACTATGAAATTTATGAATACCTATTTAAATTCAGGTAACATTGGGGATGCCACAAAAATTTGGCCCAATGCCACACTACACTATTGAAGTTGTTAAATGATAGAAATGTTGTGGAATATTACATTCTTATGGGACCACTCCTATGAGCTTCAATGATGAGATCCGTGTCCGAAAAAATCAATGTTATCCAATTTCACCCCCCCAGGGTTGAATTGATAACATACATCAGGATTCCCAAGTCCCAGGCTGAAAAAGAATGAGCTCTGAGAGAATGCGAGAAGTTGCAGAAAATAAGCCTGGGCCAGAAAAAATTGTGAAAATCGGCTAAGTCCTTGTCCTAGAAATATTTGGGACATGCGGGACACCAAGGCGCGGTTCGGCCGAAACGCCTCCAGGTGGCCCGCGAAGCAAAGGGACATCTGGGACAAATGGACACGAAATGCCCGAATCAGCCGAAAGAAAGAAAATTTGTCCAAGTCCTTCACCGAGAGCAAGCGGGACAAGAGTACGTAGAGGACGCTTGAACCGGCCGGTTCGGCCGAAACAGAAAATTTTAGCACAAGGAAATTTGGGACAAAAAGACGCGGTGGACATGAAAATCCAGCAGGCCCGTGGACGAATCACAACATGACACGTGTCGTCAAGGAAAAAGGTCCAAAAAGTCAAAGGGGCGAGTTTTCAAGCACTGATCCAAACCAATGAAATAGTGCCACGTGTCCAAGTTTAAGGGGCCCACAAGAAAAACCCGCAAAAGGTGGAGAGAGGGAATTGCTCAGCGGACCAGAGCCTACCACGTGTCGTCCAGATGGCAGAACGCGGGAAAAGAAATTTAAAAATCTGTTTTCGCCTGTTTTGTGCCCTAAATCTTCAGACCTTCATATCTTTCGATCCAGAGCTCGGATTTGCACGTTCTTTATATCAACGGAAAGCTGTTGAAATTATCTACATGATTCTGGGGTCAATCTTGCATTTTGGTGTAGTTTGGAGGGAGAAAATTAAGAAAACGTCTCTGATGTGTGTAATGCTTCAACAACCAACTTTAATACAGCAGACAACTCACTGCTCCTGATAGACAGCCCACTGTTTTGCTAGGATCCACCGCTTGGATCATAATGAGATGATTTAAATGCTACCAAGAAGTGGTTGGAGCAGATTCGAATTTCCCTCTCTCCTCTCTCATTTCTTGATATATATTGTAAAGAGGAGCCCTTTTAAGAGGTCGGACATCTTTGTTTTGCATCGCCCCTTCTTCCCTTGCTTGCAAGAGAATTTGTGGAGCTTTCAAACCTCCCATATGGGTTGTAATGCCAGTATTTTTGCCTCTTGGCCACTGCAATGTACTGTATCGACTTTTGAGCAATAATATATATGTTTGTGATTGATTCTCAACCCTCTCATGTATTCATTGTTGTCATTTTGATCTCTTATTGCAGTTTGGTTACCTGTGCATGGTGTTTGTATTGCATCTATGTGGTCTGTGTTAAATTTGCAAAACAAGTGTCTAACATTCCTCGGTGCATCACCTTTGTAGTTTAGGTTTTATTCTATGCATTTTCTTACCCTGTCTCCTTGGCAAGTTAGATTAGGTTTTAGTAAACCCTCTGCATTTTTTGTATGCATCTGAACAGAGGAATAGGAACCAGCCTTCTCTAGAGAATCCTTCTCATCCTTACAAGTCCCACACTTGGAGAAAGGATTCCATGTTGTGCAATCACACTGGATGCCTGAATATCAACCTAGAAGCCTGATCCGCATCCAGGGGTGCTGTGAGTCTGCAACAACAATCACTTGTTGACACATTACACTTAACAGAGGATACACATGGCCCTTGATCCATCTATTTTAGCGAATGATCAATAGAACAATTTGATTGAGCTCAATTCAATGGAAGGAGACTTCTAGGAGCTGATCAATGGCTCGAGAGGATACCTAAGGAAAATTTGGCAAGGGAAACTTGTCTTGTTGAAGGAACTTTGTTTTTCAAAGATGACTTGTAAATTATATAAATATAAGGGATCTGTAAACATGTGAAGCAACCTAGGTCTTATAGAAGAGATCTAATTATGAGTTAAGGAATTAAATGACCATCCTTGAGAGTTTCAAATCAAGTATGGTTCTATAGAAGCTTCAAAAATTCTACGAGATTAAGATAGGTAAAAGACTAGAATCCTTAGAAGGATGCTTACAGATACTGTCATGAGACTATAATTAGAGTGTTGAGCTATTTTTCCAAATTATGTAATATTTCCTTACATTTAATAGAGAAAATCTATTATTTTCTTATCAATTATTCTCCTTCACTTGGGAACCCTAATTTCAACTAGATAATTGTTTTTATCAAAGTAAATATTTGGAATTCTTGTTAAAGATATTGGTATAGACATCAATCTGGGTTGTGTGAGTGACCTTAGAATTTTTTTATTTCCATACGGGGGTGTGGGTAGAAGGTAGTTGTAGACATCTCCAAAGACTTGTGTTTTTGGGTAGAGGGTTAGGTCACAAATCTTATTGTTGATATATTGTGAGGAAAGGATGACAAAAAGAGTAAAAAAGTGCCAAAACTTGTAAACTTGGTTGACGTGATTAAAGGAATGCAAGCCTCTTTGTAGGCTATGAAAACCACACAATGTAGAGGATTTATTATGGCGATGAAAGCGGGCATGGACACGAAGTGAAAGAGCCTATAGATAAAAGGATAAAAAAATTAGATGAGAAAGAGCATCAATTATTGTGTGTAATCACAAGGATTAGAAGAAAACCACAAATAAAGTTCCATGCTACTTTGGGAACTTTAGATCTAGAAGATATGATAGACTAAATTGTAGAAACAAGAGATATAATTTTAGTATGTATGAAAGATAACAAGAAGGTGATATTTGTGAGTACCAAGTTAAAAGTGCATGCATCCTTGTGGCGGGATCATGTACAGGCCTACATAGTCCAAAGAGGAAAAGATAAACTTAAGAAGTGGGGTCAAATGGTGGTAAAGGAGAAGGATAAATTCATGCAACTAGATTACCAGCCCCATTTGTTCAAACAATAATAAACGTTAAATAAATTGAGTTTGAATAAGTACACCAAGGACTTTTATCTACACAAAATCAAAGATGGACATGTAGAGGATGATGCAAAACAAATCTTAAGGCATGTGTAGGATGACACAAAACAAATCTTAATCTATGTACATACATGGATTAAACCTTCCAATCTTGGATAAACAATGAAGGATATGTAAGTCATTCCTTATTTGAAAAATAAAAAATTAAGACATTATTAGAATACACATTGACCTCAAATAGTCATAAGTAGGAAATGATGATAAAGTGGAACAAGATGACACAATTTTAAAGTGGAGGAACTAAGGGGATCGATATAGTCAAGATGTTCTTATTAGGGGCCAAGACTAATAAAGGCACTCTTAACATGAGACTAAATAGGAACAAGTGTCACATAGTGGCTTATTCCCATTAAATATATTGTAGTTGAAATTAAACATGGGGTCAAAGCATATAACTATGTCCTACTTTTTTATAGTTTTTGCACTTCCAACATATTATGTCCGAAAACCAAAACATGACCAAAAACATATAAAATGACCAAAAATGTATTTTTAAGATTTTAAATACACCAAAGCACATGGCATCCAAAATTTACCTTATTTTTTAAACTTTTAATAGTATTTTTAAATATTTATTTACTAGTCATATTTTAAAATATTTTTGGCCACCAAGTGGGACACACTTATACGCTTTAAACCCATGTTTAATTGTATTAAATGAATGATCTACTTACAATTGTTGTAAAAGTGTGAAGTATGCAAGAGGGAATGTGTTATTTTTAAAATAAATCCATTTTATATAATAAGGATTATTTTGAATATTAAATTTTATTATATTTAATTGTATTCAATTATATATACGTAAAAGTGTTGATCATCATTATCATTTTTATTTGATTGTTCATGGTTAAAATGTAGTGATTGCGGAATAAGATCCATAAATATTTGTTTAGAATCATCTTTAGAACATAAATATAATCAAATATTTTCTTTAGTCTATAAACACTTAATATAACCAGATTGATTAAGTATTGTGGTGTTAGTGTATTAATTTATTATTGGTATGTAATTACATAATTATTATGATATTATGGTATTAATGTATCTATTAATATTGGTATGAGACTAATTAATTACTATGTATAAATTTATTTGAATTTTTATACTATAAAGTTTTGACATGATAAATGTAAATATGTTAGTTGATGTAACTAATCTAACGTATAATAAAATTTAAAGATGTTGGTTGATATGATGGATCCAACATATTATAACAATACATACAAGGATGTTGTTTGACGTGATAGATCCAACATATAACTAATACAAATATTTTTAATAGAGTTATTTTTAAAATGTTGATAGATACCAATTTCATTAAAAGGCCCCAAATATTTCCATCTGGTTAACATTTAGTAATGTTTACAATTTTTTGATTGACTTTTCAAATTTAAAAAAAATTGTTTAACTGACAAAAATAGACGTCAAATTTAATATAGAGAATAAAAGTTTATATGGTCACATCATTTGATCCCACCACTTGTTACCATTGCATAATTCTTATTGGCATGATATAAAAAATAAAAATAAAGGCATTGATTGACATAGTAAAATTATAAATAAATATGTTGATATGGAACTATGGAAGCCATCGAACATTAGAAATGTCGCATAATATTGTATTCTTGTGGGGCTACTCCCACGAGATTTAATGATGATATTTGTATCTAAAAGTATATAAAAGAATCACATGTCAACATTATTACGATTAGTAGATAATACAAGTGGTCCTTGATCCGTCTATTTCACCTAGATAACAACAAAATTATTCAAATGAGTTCGATCCAATGGAAGGGGATTTTAGGATTTTATCAATGTCTTTAGGAGGCCACCCGAGGAATATTTAGTAAGGGAACCTTGTCTTGTATAAGGCACCTTGTTATCCTTGAAGGAATTGTGAATTGTATAAATAGAGGGAGATACAAACATGTGAAGTAGCCTGGGTCTTATAGAAGAGATTGAACTCCAAGTTAAGAATTTAACTGATTGTCCTTGAGAGTGTGATATCAATATAGTTTTGTAGAAGCTTTATAGAGTCTTCAATCTTAAGATATAGGTATATGATTAGAATCCTTAGAAGGATTCCTACAATCTTGTTATAAGACTATAATTGTAGTGTTGAGCTATTGTGCTAATTCTATAATCTTTCCTAATATTTAATAGAGAAACTTTCTTGTTTTCTTGTCAATCTTGTGCACGAGATATTGCTTCTGGTGAGGTATAACTATAGAAAGCGAGTTTCATGGTGTAAGGTGTCCCTTCACTGGTAACCCTAACCACATCTACATCTTGAAACCATCAATGAAATGAAGATATTAGTCTAAGTAACACCTTGTTAAAGTTTTGAGGTGAACAAATTGTTAGGTTGAATCCATGTGGACTTGAAATATTTATTTACCAAATTCCCTCGTTCTGTTTGATTCATCGAACTAAGTACTAAAGAAAATAATTAACTCCAAATATGTGAGGATTTAAGGTACCTTGATATGGGATGACGATGTGTACGAGTGTAAACAAGAGATCCTTCTCTGCAACAAGTTAGATGACCTTCAAATCTAGAAATCTCAACACAAAAATGGATTAGTAGATATATGTGTGGGTTTCTGATAAAGTCAGTCCCAAGAAGTGAGAACTTCCTAGGATGGATGTTAACGCATATTTTTATTAAAAATAGATAAGTAAATGGAATATGGATATGATATAATGTAGAATCTGAAATAAAATAGAAACTAAAATGTTAGATATAAGATAGAAATGTAGATCTAATCTAAATGCATACAAAGTAAATCAAACCTGGATGGGTCAATGGTGACCCAAGGTCTGCTGAAAACAATCTACAAAGAACGAGACAGAAGAAAAGAAAATCTAAAAATAAACCTCGCAAGATCTCTTGAAGCTAGATTTGAAGATGATCTATATTTGGAAGTGATGTTGAGTTAAAGACAAAACACCGCAAGATGATGTGGATCTGGATATATTAAAAAGGATGCAAGAAAATTATGAAAATGGTGATGAATGCAATAATCGCTGATCTAGTCGATGGCGACCATGATGAATCAACAACGAATGGAGGTTGATAGGATAGATCTGAAGGTGATAGAAGGGAAGGATGGAAAGATATGAGGGTTTAGGAAGTTGGGAACACAAAAATAAAAAAAAATGAAAAAATAGAAATTAGTTGTGAGATGGATCAATGGTGACCGAGATAGGGTCAACGGTGACCAAAACAGATCTAGGGATAAATGGATGGAAATGGATAAAATGAAAACCTACGAGATGATGATAGATATGGGTGAACACGAGAATGAGGTTTTGTGATGGTTAAAAACTTACAAAAGTTGATAATGATGGTTGGGATAAAGAAGATGGTAGATCCAATCATGAAATATGGAAAGAGGAGTTGAAAGCTCTAAAGATGGTACAAGATCTCCAAGAATGGCTCTAGGATAGTGATAATAAATGCAGAGATACACATGAAACAAAAGAAAATACGTAAGAGAGCCAATGGACTTAAATTTAAATCCTTCAAAAAGGAGGGGGAGTCAAATTTATAGGTTCGACGGGACTGGATGGGTCACCACCGATTGCGAGACCCATCTATTTGGGGGTGGAAAGGTAACAAGCTCGAAAAAAGAGCCCATTTGATGTGATATTAGGGTTTTGAAGGGTTATGGTGAATTAGGGTTTCTTAGGATGAGTAAATTATTTAAGATTTAAGGCACTAAGAGGGGGTGAATCAATGTTGATAAAACTTACAATCAATTTCTTCTTTTCGTATTTGTTGTTGTTAACTATTATTGATTGTCACAAGCATGCAATATTAACCATGAGATTATAGAAATAAGAAGCATACTCACACATTCACATGAGGAGACCAGATATAATGTGGGAAACCCTTTCAAGATAAAACCCACTGAAACCATTGCTTATATTACTCAAAGCAAGGACTTGTAAGAATATTACAAATCCTACAAGATTTGTTTAGTGAGGCATCAACCCCACAAGGAGCACCAACCCCATACACATTTTCTTATATTACGCACAATAAATAAATCAAGTGAATATTATGTATCACAAGATATTTCTTTAGTGAGGCACTAACCCCACAAGGATCACCAACCCCTAATTTAATCAAATACAATTGATCTTCTACAGAACCTACCCACAAGAAGGCTGCAACCCTCTAAAAATGCTAAGCTAGAACTTAGACTTATTGTTCACACAAATTTTTATCATTTAGCCTTTGTTCTTCTTACACAACTAATTATGATCACCTTGTTTTTGTTCCTTCACAATCACTCTTCAAAGTTAGATATGCAATATTTTCTTTACCTCTTTTTGGTCTCTCCTCTCTTCACCTTCGACTCATCAATCTTTCTACTTTTCTCTACACATTAGTTCTTTATTTGATAATGTTGTCTCCTTCTACACATAACGCTTATCTTTCTTTCTCGCACTAGATCCTTATTATTCTCGCCGTGTCTCTGTTCTTTCTCTTTTCAATGAATTTGTTCTTATCTTCTCCTTTCTCTTCTCTTTAGAAAATCTACATCATTTGATTGTATATTCTTTCCTTGCACATCTCTCTCTTGTCTCTCTTTCAATTTCTCTAAGTCATTTCCTTCTCTGAAAATCTCCTTGGCTTAACTACACTTTCTCTCTCTTTTCTCTATTCTTCATATCTTCAACTCTTCATATCTTCAGCTCATGAGAGTGCTCTTGCTGATTTCATTAATCTATGATGCATCTGATCAAATTTCCAAACTCTACTCTTATACTTGCATTACTCCTTCTGGCCTCTCTCTTCCTCTTTAGCTCCTTTATCTTGAGTGCATCATTTTTCTCTTGAGCCTCTTCTCTCCTGTTTCTCCTTTAAATCTGGTGCATAGTTTTTACCACTTGAGAAACACCCCAAATGTTTCCAAATTTATTTATATGGATAATCGACCCAATCCGCCACTTCATCTTGTGTGTTGTGTAGTATCTCCTTCTCAGTCACCTAAAAATATGGACTATTAAATGCATGCCTCTAATCCCGATTTTAATCATTTTATGTTCAAATTGATTACACCTTCTTCTATGCATCTTCTAGAAATTATTTATGAGTCAACTCCTAAAAATAGATTTCTTGTATTTTTAGGATTTCCTCGTGATCAGGAATAAACAAGCTCCTTTCTTCTCCAATATTTAATTTACACCTTGGAATCAAGAATCTTCAGGAGAGTGTAATGAATTACTTTGAAGTCAACAAGCATTAAATTCAGTGCGGAACAATGTACTTCATTGCTCTTTTTGGAGTTCCAATTGTACACGTAGATACAATTTTCTATCAATCAAATCATCATTGATTTTGGATAATGAATCTCACTTCTTCCATTTTAAACTTCTATCTGATTTTCCTTGATCCATATCCAATTCATATTTTCTCAATCTGTGGCTTCCCTTGGATTTTGTGACCTTTTCCTTTGTATCACGGAAATATTATTTGTTCTACGAATTTTCACCTTTCTTGGCAGATTTTTAATTATCCGTGGTTCTTATATTCTTCTCACATGATTCTTCAATGTCTCTTGGCTATACTCTTTTTCCTTCTCCTTTCTATGGATTGTTCCATGTCTAAAACTCTATCTCTTTTACTTTCGGCTTTTGAAGTCTTCCGCAGCTATCTTCCATCCTCGGTGGCTTATCTAGTCCTTCATGGTTATTCTCTTTATCTGAAACTTTGATTTCACTTACATGACTCTTCCTTCACATCTCGTGGCCTTACCTTTATCTCATGCAACTTTTCCTTTGGCTATTTTTCTTAACGACTTCATTACTTTTCACACAATGCTTGTTAAGCTTCCGCAACTTCAATTTTTATGCTTAGAGATTGTTCCTTGACTCCTTGCATTTTAGCAACATCATTCCTTTACCCACAGATTCTCCTAAGCCTTAACAATTCTTCTTTGAGTTTTGCAGCTTCATGCAAAATTCAACGGCTATCTTTGAACTTTAGTGACTTTCTCCTGACGTTGGCGTATATATCCTTGTCTTTGTGGCTTGCCCAAAAACTAAATAAGTCCCTTAGAAATTATCCTTGACCATATGAAGCCCATTTCACATCTAACTGACTCTTAATGTCCTTATTTTACTTCTAAACACCCAATTCACTTTCCTGAGGCTATTCCATGATGATGAAACATTTTTTAATCCTTCAATTCCACTATCATGTAGTCACCTGGTTTAATCTTAAACTTTCTCCACATGTTTTCTTGAGATGCTTTCTGATTCGAATGTTTTCTTTGTGAGATGACACTACCAATCAACCTTCATCTTCATTATTTTCTCACTTTACCAATTAACCCTTTTTTCCATCAATGTCACTTCTTCCATCCTCTACAACTTTGACATCAATGACAACACATATGACAATAACAAAGTTTTCAACATAAATGGGTAGGTGGAGGGTGGAAATTATTAAATAAAGTCCATGGAGAGGTGAAATCATTAAATGGTGGCCTTGAAGATAAATAGAAGATTTAGGGAGGATGAAAAATTTAGGTGATGATTAGGATTGATTAATGGAGATTAGGGATAATTAAGATAGATAAAATAATGGGATGGGTAAGATAAGATTAAAGGTGGGAAATAATAATAAAATGGAAGAAATGGGAAGAAAGGTATGTATGTGAATAATGATGATGAAGGGGAGTGGATTTGGAATGAAGGACTAGTGATACCAAAAATTGGTGTCTACATTTGCCCCTTTTTGTTGAGTGGTTTGTGTTAGGCAAGCCATGAACCAAAAATGGGAAAGGATGAAAAGATGATTGATGAGGTGCTCCCCTCAAAATAGGGATTGATAATATGAAGGGAATTGATCATGAGTTTGAAAGAGATAGATGAAGGAATAAAGGGTGGAAAGGATGAGAAAATAAGAGGATGACAGAAGATTCCCCAGATGAAGAGGGATGAAAAACTAAAACAAACAAAAATATGGCAGTGATTTTGGAATCAATTTAGTAGGGAACAAAGTACAACCTCAATGGAGGAAAATTAAATGTCCTACAGACCTCATGAGTCGGTGAAAACCACGATGATATGGGAAGATTCCAATGGGAATCCACTCGAAAGGATGTGAAAGACGTGAGACCAATGGGTAAAATGTGAGGATGGTCAAGACAAAGGTTTGACAAGGTGTGGGGAAAACTATGTGATATCCTTCATACATGAGGAATCGAGAAAATATGTATCCTGGTGGGATGGGAAAGATAAGATGATCATAATGAAGAAGGGATGAAATAATGGTTCCCAACATGGAACACAAATATGGCCACAAAGTGGACTTAAGACGAGATATGGTGATAGATTGGATAAGATTGGATGGGATAAGGTGATAGATGGAATAGGATAATATGTGATGGATTCATATGATATATGATGGATGTTAGATCATTAGAGAATAAAGGGATGGTGTAAAAGTAACTTAGATGTGAGAGGAGGATTGTGACATGATAGGAAGTGGCCAAAATATAGGAATGACATTCTGCTATAGTGTGGAGCGTATGGATGATCAATGTTTTGAATCAGTATTGGAGGTAAACATCGAAAGGAAACAAACAAGGCCAGGCATTAGTAACCAATAGCAGTGTTAACACATAACCACCGATATTTAGTTATTCCAAGGATCACAAGGAAAATATGGAAGGTGAGCTTATGAACCTAATGTTGACAAAGAAAAGGGGTTGAGATGTAACTCATACGTGAGAAAATAGGCTATCCTTAGGTGGTTATTCCTAGGTCTATGCCCCGATCCGAGAAGTATGTTGTAAATTAATCAATGTGGGAAGCTTTCTTAAGATGCATGCTTTTGGATTATATGATTTTTCTTTGACTATATAGAAGGTTGGTCAATGCAGAAGCCTTCATTGCCATGATACTTAGTGGTAGCCATCCTTTGAGGGAGTGGTCTACAATTTTATTTATGCTTTTGGATTTTATATTTTTCTTTAAATGACAGCATAAGATATGCATGATATGTGTCCTTTGAGGGATCAATCTATAATTTTGGATATTTTTTCTTTATATTAACAACTATCCTTTAAGGGAGCATTCTACTTTCTTTTGAATAAAAAATATTTTGATTATGAGCATCCATAAATTTTGAAATATTACGGAAGATCTGGGGATAGCCAAGTAAACCACTTGGGGAGGGGATGGTAAAATTTACAAGAGACACCCATGGACCCTTAACATGGTTCTAGTAGGTAGATAAGAGGGTGATGGATGTAATGATCATGGGGTTCCCACCTAGAAGTAGGAACTTGTCCATAAGGAATATGCTATGAACAGATCCGCAAAGTGCCCATATTCAAGGTCACAACTAGGAAAGTGATGATAGAACACATAATTCCAACTCATTATGATGAAATATGGAAGAGGGTAATGATGGATTTAGGACCACCGAGATGACTAATCTCTCATTGGTGGATGTGTTAACAATAGAAATACCACAAGTACAATGCGTTAAGAGGTTCTATTTTTTGTTTACCATCAAGATAAGCTAAATGATAGGATCCAGACTGTGTTTATGCATGATAATGTAAGGTCCAATCCATTGGAAGAAAAATTTCCACGTTGGCTCCTTTACGGGGTAGTGACGTTTTGATTTATTTTACTGACAAGGTCACCGATGTTAAAGGCACACTCTTTTAGATGTGGGAATGGATGGGATAGGATGATAGCTCTTAGAAGATTAGATGAGGTGAGATAGATTAGAGGAGATAAACTATTGTGTGCTGTCCTTCGAAAATGAGAAAGTGAGGAAATATTTGTTCTGGTGAGATGAATATGGCTACAAAAGGGGGATTAGGAAGAGATATGGTGATAGATAAGTGGATTGGATAAGATGAGATACCATATGAAGAATATGTATTGGAAAAGATGACATATAATATTGGGAAAGATGAAGAATACGTAGATTCAAATGGGATTGGGTGAGATTTAGATGAGAAAATGTGGGGATTAAGAGAAGATACCTAGCTCGATAATAATCCGGTTCTAGAGTGATTATGTAGATTAAAAGAAGTTAGGGGGAAAGGATGAAACATTGTTCATATCCATGGGATGGTTGGATGGAGAAGGAGATCTATCAATTTGTATGGGAGATGTGGATGAAGAAGGAGATGTGATAAGATTAAGATTGGGGAGTGGATACTCCCTAGTGAGAGATGTTGCATTGCATTAGAAAACTTAGTTGCAGATATGGACGAGCTAGTGGATGTCGAGAGAGAAGGGGGTAGGATCTTTAGAAGGATAAACGATGATGACTCAAACATGAGAAGAGTAGAGGATATATGATTCACATAAGAACATGAGAAGAGTTCAATTAATTCATCATGGAAGGGAGAATGATAGTTGGTTAATGATTTCATGCCATTGTGTGATGAATTTTGTGATAAACTTGTCATCAAACTATCTAATGACATAAAGGTATGTGATAGTGCTCTTACACATAATATTGATTGAGAAGTGTTCTAGGAACAATTGCACAAGCAAGTTGGGTGAATGAGAATAATAAATGTTGGGGAATGCCATTATACCAATCCAAGGAGGGACCGACCAATGACATGGGGAAGATGAAAAGCATAAGGTATTTCTCATGAGCGATGAGGTAACATGAATGTATAAAAGTAGGAAGGTGTTGTTGTGGGTCCTCTTTGATATTGAAATTAGATAATTTCAGTATTTTTCAATGAGGAGGATAAGGTTTAATAGAACCGAGGGGTCTATGGGTTCATTACAAATTATATCATATGAGAAGGTGGTATTGAATCCCAATGTAGTGGCTTCAAGGTTATAATTTCTACTTGATAATGTGTGCCGGGATCTTTTGATGGATGGGTTTAGGTGGATGTTGTTGTTGAGATATGGGGATGTGATATAATTGGTGAGATTGAGCCGATTGTTGATTGATAAGCATAGGATGAGTTGGGATATAGGTGATAGGTGGTTGAGATAATTGAGTGGATTGGCTAGGGAAAATGTAGCAAAAGGCACCTTAACGTAGAGGTTGATGAGTTTGTGTTGATTTAGATGGATGAGGTTGTGAAGTGATTACATTGGCATGAACATGGGAAGTGGAAATGAGGGGTAGAGTTGAATTATGTTGTTCAGGTGGAGGAGGAAGAAAGTGAGAATCTTGTGGAGGTTGGATAGGGGTATTGATAATAGCAGTGGATGAAGAGTTAATAGGGTAATAACAATTGGGGATAGTGTTTATACAAGGTAGGTTGGGTGGAATGGGCTCCACCAATTGAGTGGATTGATGGGATTATGGTATCATGATGTATTTATAGACTAGATAGTCATGAAGAATGATAAGATTAGGGTCAAGGATTTCTTGAAAATTTTAGCATCCACAAGGGATGGTAGGAGGTCCAATAGTCTTTAAAGGAGTAGTAAACATAGGTGTACTTGTTCTAGAGGAAATGAATTGACGAGGGATAAAAGGATTGGTTTCAAGATGAGGATTATTTTGGATGGCATGGGTATCATGAAGAGAGACCATAGAAACAAGGGGTTGGGGGACCAAAACATGGTGATCATAGGCATAGAAGGAGAAGTGACAAGTGCAAAAGTTGGTCTAGAGGGAATGGAATGATGAGAGGTATATTTTTGAGTTTTCCTAGCCTAAGAACGGGTAATAACAGGCATGAAAAAAAAACAAGAACTTATGTAGTTTATTAATAAAAAACTCAAGCAACAATTTTTATTTATTTAGAAAATGTAAGAAAGAAAAGAGAAATGGGCTTGAAGGGAACCTAGGAAATGGCCAAAATATGGATTGTTTCGGTAGTTTTGATGGAGTCCTTGATATAACAAAAGGTATGCAAGGCATGAATATATGGTGACTACGGGTGCGAGTTTGGTATTGGGGCCTACCTCCTCACTTCACGGTCATGCAGTGATAAGGGAGTCAGGTGCTTAGCCAATATACCAAGAGATGAAAATTTGTAACGTAGCCAAAACACCACGGCAATTTTCTTGCTAGGTGATGAAATCCTAATAGTTCCACTTGGGAGGAAGTTTTTAGATGTGTAGTTTGATTTGTGTGTTTTGGGATGTGTTTGATAAAGTGTATGCAATGAGTTTAACCCACCTAACTAGGCTAGACTTCTAAGAAAATATAAGGGGTTCTTTTTAGAACCAAAATGAAATGTTACACATTTGATGAAAGTAGAGGACAAGGAATAAAATGCAATAAAAGAAAGAGATGGGGAATAAAAACAAGGAATACCTAGATAACACTTTTCCTTTTTATCTAAATTTTTAAAGCAAACAAGCAAAGCAAAGCCAAGAAACACAATCCACTACAAGCAAGCAAAGCAACATGCCTACATGCAGGGTTAGTAGAAAATGGAAATTAAAGACAAAATGAAAAACTCACCAAAGAAGGGTGGGTCCCATTGGGTGTGTTAGAATACTGAACAAATTCACTCCTTCTGTTTCAGATTAGTGAACTAGTACTAAAGAAAATAAGTAACTCCAAATATGTGAGGGTTTAAGGTACCTCGAGATGGGATGATGATGTGTACGGGAGAAAACAAGAGATCATTCTCTACAGCAAGTTAGATGACTTGGAAATCCAACAAACTCAACATGAAAATGAATTAGTAGATAGATGGGTGGGTTTCTGACAAAGTTAGTCCCGAGAAGTGAAAACTTCCTAGGATGGATGTCAACCCACATTTTGATAAAAATAGATAAGTAAATGGAATATGAATATGATATAATGTAGAATCTAAAATAAAACAAAAATTGAAATGCTAGAGATATGATAGAAATGTAGATATGATCCAAATGCATACAAAGAAAGTTAAACCTAGATGGGTCGATGATGACCTGAGGTTGTAGAGCATGGTCGATGGTGACCAGGACATGATAAGAAGAAAATGCAAAAAAAAGACCTAAAAGATCTCTTGAATTTGGATATGAAGATGATCTGGATTTGGAAGTGATGTTGAGTTGAAGACATAACACTACAATATGATGTGGATCTGGATCTATTTGAAAGGATGTAAGAAAATTATGAAAATTGTGATGGATGTGTTGGTGATCAAATTAATCTCATTCTGTTTTTCATTGAATTTCTCACCTCGGCTTTGGCGGGCCATAGACACGTGGTGGGATGGTGCTTGTTTGGGGTAGGGGATGTGCATGGTAGAAAACAAGGAACATGCAAATAAAGTGGCTAGATACATGTTTTAGTAGAAAAGGACCAAGCAAAGCATGTAATAGAAAATAATGTAACAACCAAGTGTGTAAAAATGTGGAACGTAAAAATAGGGTTTCAAACATGGGACATCATTCACAATTTCATATAATAATCGGGCCGAAGCAGCCAAAAGCATACAAACAAAGGATCAAACAAGACATAGGGTATATTTTGCAGATAATAGCATACAAGTAGAAATCAATGAAAAGGAAAATGTATCGAAAACCATTGTGGCATATAGTCATGGAATGCAAATATTGCACATGAAGCACCTATTAGCATGTTAAAAATATAAAAATTATGTCAAAACATGTATGAATCAATGGAAAGTAAATGCTATGTATGAATGTAATGGAATGGTATGCAATGTGAATGTTAAATGAAAGGGGAAATGTGCCCCATAATAGATGTGTATGAGATGAGGTTCATTTATAAAATACCCTCAATAATCAAGAATGAACCATAAAACAAGAGTGTGTCATCGAGAAATGGTTTGAAAATGTGTGCTAGAAAGATAGATCATGAAGCATAGAGTGTGAAAAGTGTGAGTGATGTGAGGTTCATTTCATATTTATACCCTCAATAGTTGAGTATGAACCATGGAACTAGAGTGCATCATAGGGTAATGATGATACAAAGTATGTATCAATATGTGTAAGAGAGATTAGATGTGGATCACAAAGCGTAATGTGTATGTGTAGAGACTAGAAATAATTAGTAATGATCAAAGGTGGGGGGAAAGAAACCATGATTCCCCTAAGTGTGTAATATGAAAAAGAATAAAGTAAAATCATCCAAGAGATTGTTAGTGTCGGATCATAGCCGATTAGAGATGGGTCGAAACTTGGTATGCAATAGTTTAAGGTTGATCATATAAAGAGCCATCAGGGCACAAATTGTACATTCCCATTGCATATTCTTCATCAAAGTGAAAGGTGGTTGAGGACAATCATGGACATACCAATGAGTTAGATTTTTTGAATATCCCAAGGAGTCATTGCATATATATATGTGACCAAAAGGCATGGGAAATGTAATATCAATATGATCGGGATCCAATGTGCCACCGATGTAATCAAGCAAAGACTAGCCAAGTGTGAGTGGAGAGGAATGAGGAGTGTGTGTAAAAAATAATTTCAAATGGAAGATGCAGAGGACATATGCAGATTAATGAAGATACATCCTTGATAAAGGTGAGTAGATTGAGGTGGAGGAAGAAGATCAACAAGTTCAAATCCTATTTGATTCAAGACATAATGTGTGAAAATAGTCTAAGAGAAAGTGGGGTCAAACGGGTATGAGGCTAGTAAGAAATGCTAATGAAGAGAGTACATGTGAAGGGATCAAACAATGGAGAAAAAGGAACTTGAGGAGATGCAACAGTGATGAAATTTCTAATGTATGTACAATGCCTTGAAAGGAAATCATGAAATTAGTGGATAGAGGAAGCTTCTTGAATTGATATTCACTAGGATCAATAACAACACAAGTATCTTGGAAGTAGGAGTCATCAACTTCAATAGGAATAAAGTTAAGATTGTGAAATGTTTCATCATAATGTCATACAATGTCAACCTCATCATCTCAGGTGTCATCGGTGATAACATTATCTCGTTGAATAATAGTATCAAGGATATTAGTAGGAATGGATTCAGATGTATAATTGGGAGGATCCGTAATACGTGGAGAAGTAGCAGTGATATTTGGGTGGACATGGTGGGTAAGAGGATATTGGTATTATGAGTAGAAATGGAAAACTGTGTGGAGAAGTAATGTATGGAGTAGGAGAACTTTATTGACCGAAATCATATGTACAAAAATTTGTGATATGGAATCGATGAGATGGAGAAGTGGGCATGACGGTGATAGGTTTTATGTGAAAAAACTTGAATTGGTAAGTATCCACAACTATAGTATGTTCATAGGCATCATGTCTAAATTTAACGCACCGATTAACTACAGAGTGGGTGACATGAATCTAGGGTTTTCCAAGTAACTAATTGTATTGAAATGTGGCATCAATAATAAAGAATACAATAGGAACCATTTTGGGCCAAACTTGTAAAGGCAATGTGATGGTGCCCATGCATGTACGAGTGGTGGAGAGAGAGAGAGAGAGAGAGAGAGAGAGAGAGAGAGAGAGAGAGAGAGAGAGAGAGAGAGAGAGAGAGTTAATAGTAGCGGTGATAAGAAAAGGTGAAAATGGGTTGTCAACAATAGAAGGATGGATATTGTCATCACTAAAAGATATAGCATGTGGCATATTTTTGAGATATTGAATGAGGTGAGTAAATGCAATAGGTGAATTATTTCTTTCAATGTGAATGGAACAAAGGGAAACCTCTAATGTATGAAGTTAATTAGGTGCACTGTGCAATAAATCATAAAGAGAGATTTTTGTTGGTGTATTCTTAAGCTTCTATATGATGTCATAACCCTTAGAGGTAGTGGTAGGAACTATGGAAGTAATGGGTGGTGGGAAAGAAGTAGGTGGATCTATACAAGGATGAGTGTGAGGATTTTTACTACATTGAAGCTTGGATTAGATATTGGAGTAAGAAAGAGAGGAGGATGTTGAGTACGAACTCACATAAAATCAGAAGCAATAGTAACAATGCAAAAAACCTTGGTTAGAGTAAGTGAAGGATAACAAGATTGATCCATGAATTCATAAGAAGGTTATGAATTTTGATACATTCTTAGAAGGTAGGGTTTGAATGAGCAGGTTTACCAAATGATTTAATAAAATATGAATTAAATCTAATTGCAGAGTAACATATATGATAAAATATAGTAGATATACAAATCCTAAGTACTTAAGTACTATAAAACTATAAGAAAGTAGGAGAGATAGATGACTTAGATGAATCTTGCACAATATGGGACTGATCTAGGAAATGTAAAGTGTTAAACAAGGTTAGAACTATGTCACAACTGCTCTCTGAAAAATCTGGATTTTGAGAATGATGTCAGACATGGGCACCTGGTGCTGGACAAGGGCGCTAGGTTCCGGTGACTACTCTTGTGTGTTGGTGACTACATAGAGGCTTGGAATCATCTTTCTATAGTGTCACAAAATCTTCGTTGTTAGTTCATGTTGATCGCTTGATAGTCACACTATTGTCATTAAAAAATAGGACTATCCATCTTGGCCCGAAATGAATTTTGATTTTATATTCTTCATCAAAAAATTCCCCATTTGCTAAGGTGATACCTCTTGGCTGAATGTAATAAACCTAGTGCACATCACATAATGTTTCTAAGGATTTAACTCAAAACATGTATTTAAAATTTCCTAAAAGAAGTGATGAGTCAGGGTGGAGGTTTGAAGGTAAGTGCAATTTAAAAAAATTAATTAATTAAAATATTTATTATTATAATAAATCTTTCTTCCTCCTACATAAGATGTTAGATGGAGATATTATTTGGGTATGTGGAAATTACAAAGTGATAATACATCAGTCAAATAGGTCATGCAAAGAAATTGAGGATCAATTCACTTAATCCATCAGTTCTCTGAAAACCCATTTCACCCGATCAATCTCTGATAAGCCAATGGGATCAAATTAGGAGGTTGTCAAAAACTTGGCTTCTTTTTTAGAACTAATGCAAGTTTTCCATCCTTTCATCGGTTCCCCATGGCTCATTTTCATCCGCAAGCCTTTCATTTCATGGCTTATGTAGAGGTTGATGACCCAGATGGAATGTTCTCCTGAGCCCTTCGTTCCCCAAGGCCTAGTGTTCTTCGCATATCCTTTGTTTCCACACAACATTTATATTCCCTATATTGTGGGTTTTATGATATATTTAAAAACCAAAGGAAATGTTCCATTTGTGTTTAAGTTCTCTACATCTCGCTTTTCACCGCCACCCTTTCCTTATCCTATGCATAGAATCGATACTTGATTGAACTGCTTCTTTCATGACTCTCATTCCCCAAAGCCCCATGTTCCTTGCAACTCCTTTTCTCCCACACCATGGTGAGTCCTCAAAGAATCTACGAAAGTTAATGAATTCACATATCTCATGGAAAAATAATTGATCCATTAGTGTTTACAAGGATAAGATCTATAGTATAGAAAGATCACTAAACCCATAGAAATGAAGTTTGATGATATAGGTTTTGAGAAATGCATTTTATTGGTCTTATTTTTGAATGTATATCTAGATCTCCTCCTTCAAATGGTAAGAAAGAGTTAATATTATGATGAGCCTCTAAGTAAGTTGTAGAATTTTTCCTAAAGAATGGTACATTTTCAAGATGCTCATGACGCAAATTAACAATAAGAGTATGTTAGGTACCTACGTGAGATGAATAATGAGATAATTAAAGCTTGACAACAAAAGGAATGTGTTGGTGCCTTCAGTTGTCAATTAAGGTCATAAGGCTCTTATTAGACACCTCACTCCCTCAATTTCATCCCATATTTTTTATTATGGTCACTAATATAATGGATAAACTAAGAATTCTGGTTTAGAAATGCATCAAAGGGAAAGCAAAATTTGAGGATAAGGGAAATTTGCTTCGACCATTACTAGAAAACTTCACATGAAGAGACGTTTAACTTGAGTCCAAAGAAATTTGCAACAACTGGTTTTATAAAAAAAAATTCAAGAAATTATTCCATGTATATACCTTGAAGTGGCAAAAAAATTGGTCATTGAGGAATGTGTTAAGGACACATTTTTCCTTTAGTGTGCACACGAATTGTTTAACAAAATGCCTCAAGGAATTGATTAGTTTTTGAGTAGCATAACACATTCTCTCCATGCTTGATGTGTTCGATGAATTTTTTCAATGATGGACAGTGTTTTGGAGCATGCAAGGTCTCAAATTGACAATATGCTTGTGTCCAAGTAACTTTCACTCTGTATTGGCATGCATGTGATCCTCACATATAATTTGAATGCAAAAAAAGGGGCTTGATGAATGAAATAATGGGTACCGCTTTGTAATAAATTTGACATTGAACTTGGGGCTCTAGAATGGCACTTTTCTCTAAAGATGGATTATTTAAAGGATAAAGTGCAAATAAAATTTGTGAAGGAACGTATTATGAAGAGAGAGTATGAATAATTCAACATTTAAGTCGGTCATGCAAGAACTCATAAAGTTTTTGAAGAAATAATTTGTGCTAGATCATGATGTTTATAATGTAATTATTTATCATTTGTAAGGGGATATTATGAGTTTCGAGTTCTACAAAATTATAGAATTAGAGCACAAAACCTCCTCTCTGCTGAAATCATGGGATATAAGATCCCGGGCATGTCACCCCATTTTCTAGTTGCAAAGAATGATATTGGTTCATAACACCATTGCAAACCTTGGACTCTCTTTAACATCTTATGGAGTATCGGGCTTACATCTAATGATTGAATCATTAAAGCATGTGTATTCCGTGAGGATGAATCTTAGTGATCCATATTTTATGAATGGATACCTCTCTCCTAAATTTGCTTTGTGAGCTAAAGAAAATTGTATATGATAATACAACCTTGATATTTCTCATTATGAGGGGCAAGTGGAATAAATTTAATAGTCACAACATCAGCCATTTTATCCATTATTAATGAAGGTCATAATGTTTTCCCCATAACTAACACTATGAACTTATACTTTGGGGATAAGTTGTTTTCTCGTAAAATAAGTGTAATTGTAAACAATGAAATGAGGATGAATTTGAACTTGAAGGAAAAGAAGTTGAAATTAATGAATGGATATTTGAATTCATGCAATTATTATGCATGCATATGGGCATTTATTTATAGGCTCATATGAAAATTTGCGAGCTCAAGATGGAGTTGTGCACTCGAACCATTGGGAAACCGTGATCGTGAAGAAGATCAACACCTCTTTGATATGACATCATGTAAGTTCCAGGAAATAATAGATTTGTATTTCTTCAATTGGGGAAACGTTCATATGTGCATAACCAGGAAAATAATTCCTTGGATGAAAGTTCCTCAAAGGAACGGTCATGGCTCAAATTTAGGTGCCCTATTATTGAGTACAAGATCAATACTCACAAGATGGGAAAATTATGAGGAATACTTGAGAATCAAGATTGATTTCTATGAAGGATTACTTTCACTAGGCCAACAACATTTTGAGAGTGTAAAAATCTAGTGATTACTTGCCTTAACTAGTAGGTTTAATCTTGGGTGATGGTATTCTTCAGAGATTATTGAACTATTCAAAAAAGTAGAGGAGGAAATGTAGAAACAACTAAAATGTGTGTGGAGTTGGAAAGCTTTAATACATATCATTTTTGTATATAAACGTTTATTGTGAATCTTTGATATATCATGAGGGTGTGAAGAAGTCTCAAGAAAAGCTTTTTGTAACTCTGCTTGAACCTTACTCAAGATCAATATGCAGATTACATGTCATAACATGTATTAAAACATGGGGATGGGTATGAATACAATGCATTTTCAATTGTTGTGTTAATGATTCTCAATTACAAAATCTGCTATTCTATTTTTGGTTGAGTTGTTAATGTTGCTCCTTCTTCATAGTGTGATTGATTCTCAAGTGATCAGACTTTGTGCTGGATATTAGGGTATGTGGAATTTTTGCCATATCAACATATTCTGAAGTAGATGAAGACTTTGTGCTTCCCATATTTCAAGCCCATCAGTATACCTTCTTTCCAAATAGAGAATTTTCCCTTGTACAACTCTCAATCTGCATAACTCTTTCCCTCATTTTCTTATTTGTGTGAGTATGGTGATCTTGTATGACCAAGAAGGATATGTTTTTCCTTGATAGATAGATTTGCACAACTTTACTTCTCAAGTTTATCTGTCTTTCTAAACACTTACATGGTTGTGTTATTTCCCTCCTCAATCCTCCTTCCTCTCTCGTATTTTACCTTTCCCAATTTTACCACCCTTTTGTGATTTCTAGTTAAAATCACCAAAAATATAAAGATAAAATCATATGAGGTAACCGCCCTCTCACAAAGTAGAGGAAACTTCACCTTGTCAAAAGGTGGATTTCCCTAATCATTGTTTTTTTATGCACTTCCATTGGGCATATTCAGTGAAATAAAATCCAACCAACATACACAAAGAATGTCAAAGGTACCAGCAGCTTGCAAGATATGAGTTCACCTACAAAAATAGATAATCCATATCAAACCTAAGAAGAAATATGCAATATGGGGATTCAGAGGCTGACCCGACGATCAACCCAAGAGTGAACTTACGATTGAGCGCTAAACTACATCTCAAAATCCATGTAGTTATTATGAGTGTGTGTGAGAATGATGCCCTAGGATTCCCTTGTGCTAGAGCACTTGATAGTGTGTTGTAGCTAGAATGTAGAAATATATTAAAATGTATGGATGGAATAAAAAACTTCCCCTTCCTATGTTGTGTATGCATAAAATGAAGTCCCTTGTCCCTTAATTGGATGTCAAATGGATGCTTTAGAGTGCTTTAGGTGCCATTTGGATTTAAGCTTAGGTGATGTTAGTAATGCTTAGTGCTTGGTCCTTGATTTTGGTCACATAACTATGTATTTATATGATTTCCTTGTTTGAATTTCATAATTAACAACTGGAAGGCTAACCCATAAGTGAAAAATATTTCCAAAATATAAAAGATACCCAAAAGAAGCAAGTAAGGTAAAAGGGGTCAAGGGCACCCAGGATGGGACATGGGTGTTTGGGCACTCCACCGCCTGGATGGGCACCGGTGTCCTGGAGCCATAAAAGATAAATAAGTAAAATATCGATTGGGTTGTAGGGTGTGTAAGACCGATAGAAAACAAGAAACAAAAAAAAGAGGCCAAAGATAGTTGTCAATTAATAGTTTTCTTTCTTTGGAAACATATGAATGCTAGTATGGTTTTAGGACATAGAAATGTACCCAAGTGCACGATTTTGTGTCTATAGATATATCCTATTTTTCACCTCTCAAATGTGTGTACAGAGACTCAAAACACTCAAACTACTAATCTCTTTATTTAATATCTTCTTTATGAAGTCACTAAAAAATAAGCAAAAACATTAAGCTAAATTTACACCTCAAGTAATGTTATTTTCTTTATGTATTGTAACTTTTTGCATCAATGTCATATATTATTATAGGTTAAACATTTTGGTTTTGTATCTTTCATCTACTATTTTTGTTGTACACATCACAAATCTTAATCTTTATAGCATTTTTTGGTATCTATGTTGCCTATGGGAAATGCTTACGAGTAAATCTATTAGGTTGGACTACCGCATCTATCACCAACATATCTATAATAGAAACATCTAGGCATCATTCCTATAACTCATCGGTGAGTTATAAAGATACCAAATGACATCCATTCAGCCATCTCCCTCTGTCAAGATTGTTAGGTATAAATCCCAAAGAGGTGGAAGACCATCAAATTACAAATGATGGATTCTAAATAAATAAGTTGTCATTAATGTGATGAGTTCATTTTATTTAGTTCTTAGGTACCATGTACCATTATTATCTCATGTACATTAAAAATTCTCTCACCTATAAATGCTAATATAAGATGGTGATATTTTTAACTCTTAACAAGTATATTGTAAGGACATGTATATAAATAGGTTTTATAGATTAGCCTAATGGTATATAGAAAGGAACATATTTTTTGGAGTGATACAAGATGAATCATCTACCTCACAACATTATCATTTGAATTTCAAAATATTTTATACTAAAAACATACAAGCTCCCATAATATTGTGCACATATTTGATTAACAAAGTTGTGATTATTTTCTTGTTTGATTGTCTTGTTTGTTAAAACCAAGTAGAACTCAAACAAAAATCATATGTCACCCATTTAAAGACACCACTCAAGGAAAAATTAAGAATGGAGAGGTCCTTTTGATAATCCATTTGTTTATAACCATATCATTGAAAAATTCACAATGATGATGATAGCCTTGCCAACTAAATTGACTATAGTGATCACAAGTTTCTCACTAGACCAGACCATGCCAAAATTGACCACTTTAAATACTAAAATTGATATGAAATAATCCAAAATATTGTCGATCAAGGAGCTAAAATTCCCCATGAATTTAAATTTTAATACCTATGTAATAACATAAGGAAAGAGTAACAACCTCCATCCATTAATCAACCTCTTAAATCTCTTCATCCCCGAATATTTAGTATCAAGCCTACTTTTGGTGAAAAATAAAAATAAATGGAGGATGAAAAACCTTTCCATATATCCATAATGAAATATTACATGATCGAATCCAATAAATAAGCTTCTACATTACCCAATATTACTTCAAAAGTTGATCTTGAAGCATCCAAATCCTCACAACACAGTCCTAAAACCTTTGATTGATCCTCTGAGATCAAAAATCCAAATTGTATCTACGTCTTTCATCATCAACCCACGACATGCACTTTTCTTAAGAATGACATGCCATGAAGGATGCCCTTTAAGGATTGTAATTATAAATAAAAACCACGGTAAAAGCAGTACACATTTGAAGAATTATGTCGTGTAGACACAAAATCATCCACATAATACTATTTTACTATGTTGTCAAGTATGTTGTATATGCATGGATCTTAAGTTAAAAAAGTATTAACTAGTGACACAATTATTCATCCATCTACTTGATTTGATTTTTCTATTGTCTCTCTCTCTCTATCATATGTCATTTCTATACCCAGATTTAAGTAAGGTCACATGGATCCCTATCTATCTATATTTTCACAATTTTCATCATTTATCCTAGGACATTGATTTAATTTAATTTGATTTAAGTCTAGATATTTCAAAGTCACTATTGAACCAATAATGTATCAATGTAGAAATTATGTATGAAAAACTAAGATTTAATATTTGAAACCCTAAGAAAGAAGTAGAGAAAGAGGACTTAACTTCTTTATGCTTGATTCAAGACTGATCAGAACTAGTAAAAGTGATGAACAAAAAGGAGAGAGTGTCTTTCGTTCTCACAATAAATTTTACGACTCACTAATAGATAGAGCCGGATATGGGCGCCCTGAGATAGGAAATGGGTGTTGGAGACCTCTTACGGGAGTTGGTGATTACACGGGAGCTCTAGATATGATTTCTAATGTGTCGCAAGTATGTCACATTTAATTTGTTTTGATCACTTGGTAGTCACACAATGATCATTAAGGTACCTATAACCGGCCATAAAAATATTCACTGTAAAACCCACAACCACATTAAACCTAAAAAAAGATGTAGTATGGGGAGTTAGACTGACCCAGAGGGTCACCCCCCGAGAGTGAAAATACAAATGAGTAATGCACTATATCTTATACTCCATGTAGTTCTTGTGAGTGCGTGTGATAATGATGCCCTAAGATGCTCTTGTGTAAGTGCAATTGATAGCGAGTTGTAGCTAGAATGTAGTAATATAGTAAAATGTGTGGATGGAATAAATAATTTCCTCTTCATATGTTGTGTATGTATAAAAGGTAGTCCCTTTTCCCTTGAATGGATGATTTAGAGTGCTTTAGGTTCCTTTTGGTTGCAATCTTAGGTGTTGATAGTAATTCTTAGTGCTTGGTCCTTGATTTTAGTAAGATAATTATGTATTTATATGATTCCCTTGTTTGAATTTAATAATTGACAATTGGAAGGATGAACCATAAATGAAAAAGGTTCCCAAAAGATAAAAGAGACCCAAAATGAGTGTGCAAGTTGAAAAAGGGTCTAGGACACCCAAAGGGAATAGGGGTGCTTGAGCACTCCTATCCCGACTAGGTGCTAGTGTTTGGAGCCATAAAATAGAAATTAGTAAAATACCATCTGGGTTCAGGGGTGTGTAATACCGAAGAGAAACTAATAAATAAATCAAAGAGGACAAATATAGTTGTCAAATACTAGTTTTCTTTCTTAGGAATCATATGAATGCTAGTATGTGTTTAGGACCTAGAAATGTACCCAAGTGTTCAATTTTGTGTCTAAATTTTCCCCCACTTTATGTTGTTGAGTGAATAATTGATAACATAAAGTACATAAGAGATGCATACTTTATGTTTCTATAGATCATGAGGTGAGAAACATACTGAGTAGACAAGTGAAGCATAGAATGGTGCAAAGTGAAGCATGAAGACTAAGAAAGGAAAGTGACCCTAGGGGTGTAGGCGTATGTGTTTCATTGAACCTATTTTTGTTGTATATTTTTATTTCTTCTTCTTGTAAGGATATACTTGTAAAAAGAAGAGAAAGAACGTAGTCAAACTCAAGTATATGATAAATCAAAGAACAATGTATACAAGTATGTAAACATATGTAAAAAGTTGTAAAAGGAAAGTTTAGACCTCATGTAAAAGAGTGTAAAGGGATAGAAAAGTGTCTTGAAATACTTTGTAGAGCAATTTTTTTAGGTGATCTCATGCCAAGTGTAAGTTTTTTGGGTGGTCTCACACTAAGAGTGAGTTTTTGGGTGATCTCATGCCAAGTTTGAGTTTTTTGGGTGATCTCACGCAAAAGAACAAGTGTTGGGGAGAGATGTACAATGTTACTCTCCTTCCATGAATCTTCCTGATAAACACCAATGCAAATGGTGTGTCCCCGATTTTTTCCAAATACAATGATTATTTTGATTGAAATGGATATTACATGCATTCTATTGATAGAAGACTATGCCCGATACTATCAAACTGCTCTAAAGGATTCTGTGTATTGTGATAATATAAGAATATTTTTGTGTGTTCCCCTAGGACATTAATTCCCATTGGAGGAAACAGGGGCCGGGCGCTCTGTTTGAGCCTAGGAGCTAGTGTCTATGTTGTAATTCTAACCCAAGTATAATTTTGGGCCATTCTATAAGTGTCTACCTATCTTGGTTCTATAATATATTGAATTGAATTGTAGCTATGAGCTTCGTAGGGGTGATTTGTTCACCCAATGTATACCCCCTCGTTTGGGGTGAATGCAAAGACTATAGGAGTGTGCGGCCCAAAAGATAGGCCCTTATGTTGATCTAAAATTGATGCCTGTAGGGGGTAGGGGATGTGGATGGTAAAAACCAATGCACATGTAAAAAAAGTAGCTAGATATCTGTGTTAGTAGAAAAATTAGTAAGTATGTCGAAAAACAATGTAACAAGAAAATGTGCGTATAAGAAAGATTGCAAAAGCTAGTTTCAAACATGGGACATCGCTCAAAATGTCACAAGACAATTAGGTCCGCAAGCCCAAACTCATATAAGAAATTATCGTACAAGACATAGGGCATATCCCACAAACAATAACATGTAATGAAAGACTAAAGAAAGCAAAAATGTGTCGATAACCATGGTGACATATAGTCTTGCAAAGAAAATGCTACACATGAAACACTGTTAGCGTGTTAGAAAGATAAAAGTATGTTAAAGCATGTATGTACCAATGGAAAGTAGTGTGTTAGGAAGTAATAAATAATGAAATAATAACACATGTAATGTGTGAGAAAGTAGATGTGATCTAGAGTATAATAGGGTGTGAATAAGTTTCCTAAACCTCCCTAAGCTATGACCAAGAAATAGAGCATCTCTATACCTTTCTGACGATATGTAGAACGTTAGAAATGGAGTCTAGATGTAGAATATATCACAGGTCAAAGATGGTATAAAAACGGGTCAAACTTGGTCAACATGTCAGCAATGAAAACATGGGTAAAAAAGTAAAAAATTGTGTTTTAAAGCCTCCGATATTCGACACACAAAAAATTGGTGGGCCTTGCTATTTCTTTGGATAGGGGACCTCAGCTAGGTTCAACACACTCTTTAACGGAGGGTGCCTCGGCCTTCAAATCGTTATATCATTGTTATGATATTGTTTATATATGCCACATTATTCCCATATATTCTACATGTGGGATTATTGTAGGTTTGAATTGTAATGTAGGGTTGATATTGTATTGCATTACACATGGGATAGCTCACCCGAGCTATTTTCTAGCTACAGGGGGTGGTCAACTCCCCACCGAGTTGACCTACTTATTTCCTCAACGATCAAGTTGACCTTATCTCCTTATAACTCAATGGCTATTTACTTAGCCAAACAATCGACTCCACATCATTCAAATGGGATCAAATTTGTATGGGGTGTATTGATATATCCATACTACTTGGCCCAACATATTAGCTTTATCATAAACTAACTCACCACGTAGTGGTTAACCAACAACTTGGGCCATTATATGGGCAGTTCTAACATCTAGACCGGTCCAAACAAAGTGCACAACTTGGTTGTATTCCCATATGGTGGGGACGGTTCAAAAAAGCAAAGTGGATCGAGCATTTCCACCATGACGGTCACCATGTGGCCCTTTCTAACTCAGCCCAACATTGGCGAGCTAAAAATCAGTTATGTGGTGAAACAAAATGTTGAGACATGGCCGCACCCATGGGAATATTAGGTGCTTTTCCCAATATAAACACTAAACCATCCCTCCCTATGAAACATGTGGGATATCTCCCACGTAGAAAGCAAACCAATCAACGATCAAAAGGGAGGATAGAGACTCGAACCCACGACCTTCGAATATGAGCTAGGCTGACTCACAAACTCACCTATGCAGCTCGACGGGTATAAAATGAGCTTGGCCATATTTATAAATGGTTTTTGACAAACCGTAAAAAGGATAGAATAGAGCTACTACCGCAGAGATCATCGGTTTTGGGGCACGTAGAAGACAAATTTTAATTTGGTGTAAAAGAAAAGTTTCTCATAACTTAAAGAGGAAGACAATGGTAGTCTTCTTTTTCCATGAAGTGTTGCGGATTTTATGGTGTAGGAATTTTTTGATCACATTTGCATAGAAAATACATTATGGAGAGCTTATGGAGCCATAGTTTAATTTGTGGACATTGTCGATAGGAAATTAGAGTTTATAAACCTATTTCTAAGCTCCATTATAGGTATAAAGATCTATATTGTCATTATTGAAGGTGATTGAGTTGTAATTCATTGGGCATTAATCGATCCATTCATGATTACATGAATCGAAGATGTAGCCTATGGGTGAACTCCGTTATAGATTTTTCTCGTGTGGATTTCATTTCCGAGTTTTGAAGCTTTTGATCAAATAAAAATTACTATATGAATTTCATTAATTTTATAAAGAAAGTAATTAATTGGTTAAATTGGATTTAAGTAAAAAATTTGCAATCCATTATCCACAATGAGATAAAATGAATGCACATTTCAATTTTGGGTTTAAAATAAGATTGAGGTGCATCTGAAAACATAGAATTGATCAATTTTGGAGAAAATTAAAATGTGGAAAGTTGATTAAATTTTACGATCCATGAAAATAATAAAAATAGTGAAAATTAAAAACTACATTTTCAGATCAAATTTCATAAACCTCCCTAAACCATGACCAAGTTGAAGAATGTTTTGAGACCTTTAGGTGATATAAAGAATGCGAAACAAATTCGGATGTAGAAGATATCGCGAGTCAAAGATGGTTTGAAAATGGGTCAAACTTGGTCAAGCTGGTGATTAGGTTGTTGACACATGGCAGCGATGAAAAATTGGGTTAAAGTAAAAATTTGTGTTTCTGACCTCGGTCTTCGACACATGAAAAATTGGTGGGCCTGTTATTTTTGGCTAGGGAACCTCATCCAGTTTTGACACACTCTTTTAATGGAGGGGTGCTTTGGCCTCCGACTCATTATATCATTGTTATTATATTAGTTATATATTCCACATTATTCCTTTATATTCTCGCATGTGGGATTTGTGATCTAGAGGATATTATGGTATGCAAAAGTTTCCTAAACCTCCCTTAACTTTTACAAGTAGTAGATCATCTCAATACCTTTATGATGATATTCGAATGTCAAAATGGAGTCCTGATGCAAAATTCATTGCAAGTCAAAGAATGGTTTGAAAACGTTCCAAAGTGGGTCAACTATCCAATTAGAACATGACACGTGGCAACAAAGTGAAAATGGGTAAAAGAGTAAAATTTTGTGTTTTAAAGCCTCCAGTCTTCGACACATGAAAAATTGTTGGGCCCCACTATTTATTGGTGGGAGCCCTCACCTAGGTTTGGCATACTCTTTTAATGGAGGTTTAGGAAACATTTGATTTGAATGACCAAGTCAATAATGTTGGTGGCGAGTTGGCATTTGCATATCGCCACATAGTGTTGCCCGGTCTAAAAATGTGGATCATCCCAATATTTATGTTAGATGTGTGACATGGCCATAGTTGAACCTCCAAACGATTGGTGAGTAATAAGTAGATTCACTTAGTTATATTGATAAGTCTATATTGTATGGGCACCAGTGATGGTCTATGTGTAAAATGGCCAAACCGGCCAAATCGCTAATCTAATAAATGGCTCGGTTGATCTATGCCCTACACAATACAATCCTACAATATAAATGATTTCCTTGCAATAACAAACTACCACATTGACAGAGTAATAGAAACATGAGGCATATATAAGAAAAATTGCGATATTGGTAATATGAAGAAAAAGGCAGCAAAGACACCCCTCCTTCAAAAAAGTGTGCCAAACTTTGGTGAGGCCCCTAGTCGGTAAATAGCGAAGCCACTAAATTTTCATGTGTTGAATATCGAGAGGCTTTAAAACATAAATTTTTACTCTTTTACCCATTTTTTCACGTCTCTTGCGTATCAACCACTGTTCCTTAGTTGACCAAGTTTGACCTATTTTAAAACCATCTTTAACTTGCGATATCTTTTGCATCTGGACTCTATTTTTATGTTCTCGCATATCTTCATAAATTTATTGAGATGCTCTAATACTTGGTCATGGTTTAGGGAGGTTTAGGAAAATTATAAACACCATATTATCCTCCGGATCACTCCTCCCAACAAGGAATTCTTTTTGTCCACAAAAAGATGTTTTCCACCCACAAAACTTATCTAAGCCATCTTGCATTTCAAAAACACATACAAGATCCAGAAATAGCATTATGGGTTAAATAAATACAAATGGTTGATTAATTAGTCATGAAAAAATTTATCGATAATAACACCCATTCTACAATATAAAGTTAGTGTCCAAACCCGATACTCATTACCACTGTCAACTTCGCAATAGTTGTGAACTATAAAATCCCACTATGATGCCATCACAAACAATCGATCGATAATAACACCCATTCAATAACAGAAAGCAAGTGTTCAACTGATACTATGTGATACGGATAATCACTAAAAATATAATTCCACCAAAATAGATCAGTATCCAAGACAACTAAAATGCCAAAAATAGCTAGTGTCCATTGTCCATGTGAAACTGTAAAACACTGCAAATATCACGATCTAGAATAATTAGACCATCCACGCCAAAAATAGCTATAGTGAAAGCTGAATTAGATGAATTTTCCATATCTTTCCCCATATCTTGAACTATAAAAGGATAAAAACAAACGCAGATGCTTACCCACAACAGTGAAGCTGCTATCTGTTGCAAATGATCACCAAACAACACTTGCACACTAGTTTGTTAGTGCAAATAATGTACATACCAATTGTAACTACATATGGTAGTTACAAATAAATGCCCTAAAAATAAGGGTCATCATGTATGTGTAAATACCTATGTAGACACAACAAGTTTGTATATTAATTACAAAACCAAAAAGGTGTCCAGATTTGCACAATGACATTTAACAATAGATACTTAAAAATGCATTTCAAAAAATAGACATTATACCCATGCCCAATAAATATGCATACATTACTACTAAAAATAGATTAGGAATTTTTCATCCTTTAATAAGTAAGAAGTTTAATCGAGTATGTTTAACCTATCCCTCAAATCCTCTTTATAGGTGACACCATTTTTCCAATTTCAAAGCAAATAAAAATAGGGAATTTTTCCTTTCAACATACATCGGAAACCCAAAAATGCTCTGAAAATAACGCATGTTATTAAACATTTATGGCTATGCAAATATAAATCTATCTAATTCACATGAGTTTTCATTTTCCATATTAAAATAGAATGGACTCATTTTTGGTTTAACTGTGGATAGATCCAAGGTTGATTCAATTTTAACTGATGGTTTAAAAACTTCTTTTACCTTATATTCCAACTTTTTCTTACCATACATCCGATGTCTTGTTGGGTGAAGTTTCCAATAGTTATAAACTTGATCTCCACTCATCTAAAAATGAGTGCAATAGTTCCTCTTTTTCTTCTTCTAAAGTGAGGAATTATTTTTACCATATCTCGCCTTTGAATGCTACGAGATTGGTTTTTCAGCTCATCTAGAAAATAATTTTTCCAAAATGATTTTCTCTTCCAACAAGATGCAACAAAATGATTATTTCCTCCACAAAAAGTACATGGAAAATCATTCATCATTTTCTGTAGATTATAACCATATTGTTTAAACAAAAATAATGGATCCTCAAAATATTTACCATTTTTCCTAGGCTTATGATTATGATAAGAAACAAGAGGTGGAATTTTGTTACCTTTCCTTTGATTTTTCTTATCATTTCCATTTTGCTATGTTAGTGGGGTACACACTTTCTTGTCAAAAGCTCGTATACCTTCAACATGCTTGGAGAACTCTGCAATTTCCTTTCCCACACCCGACAAACCCAAAGCTACATGACGAGGATTATCCTCACCTATATTGGGTTAGTTATATCTTAGTTGTTCTTATCAATGATGATTCTTTAAAACCCATTTTATTTAACAATTTAGATCCAATGCCTTTAGTGTATCTTTCAAAATGATCAAAAACATATTTACTTGAATTTGAATCCAAATGGGAAGAGGAATATGATGGTGACATACTTACATTGCATTCATCAATCATTATTTTTGCATATGTAGTTAAGGGTCTCTCCCTTTTCTTCTTATCATTATGCAATCTTGCCAATATTTCATCCTTGACTTGTAATTCTGATTTCAATCGAGCATTCTCCTCTTCTAAGGAGTAATACCTGATATTAGGAGAGAATTCTCTTCCGGATATGGTGATTTTAAGCCTCACTTTCCTCAAGATGTGCATGTTTAGACAATCTCCCTATAGTGCACACATACATTTAACCACATTGAACTAACTACACCAACTTGAATAAATCACACTATTAAATCAAATTCAATTGAAAACAATTATTGAGTGAATCGGATTTGATACGAAAACTTGATCCAAAAACGTAAATTTTAATTTTCACTTTTTTATTGTTTTCATGGATCGTAAAATTTAATAAAATTTTCATATTTTAATTTTCTCCAAAATTGATCAATTCTCTATTTTCATAGATGCACCCCAATCTGATTTTAAACCCAAAATTGAAATGTGTGTTCATTTTTATCGATGTGGGTTGCCATTTTTTTGCTTAAATTTAATTTAATCGAGTTAATTGCTTGCTTTATAAAATTAATCAAATTCATATACTTGATTTTTATCTGATCAAAATCTTTAAAACTGAAAATGAAATCCACATAGAAAATTTGATAACAAAGTTCACCCATAGGCTACGTCTCTGGATTCACATAATCGTGAATCGATCTATTAATGCCCAATGAAGTACAACTTAATCACCTTCAATAATGACAATATAGACCTTTATACCTGATAATTGGAGCTTAGAAACATGTTTTTAGACTTTGATTTCCTATCGAAACTATCCACAAATTCAATGTGGATCCACAGGATTTCCACAATTCCTTTTTATGTGTAAATGCGATAAAAAAATGCCTACACTGGAAAATCTATAATACTTCATGCAAAAATAAGACAACCGCTATCTTTCTCTCTAAAATCTAAGAAACTTTTCATGTTACACCAAGTTCAAATTTGGCCTCTAAGTGCCCCAAAATTGATGATCTTTGTAGGTATCTCTATTATGTCCTTTTTATAGTCTGCCAAAAAGCTCATTTTATACCCTGTCGAGATGCCTGGCCGGTTGGTAAGTCACCTTGGATCATATCCCGAAGGTCGCGAGTTCGATTCTCTATCCTCCCTTATAATAATCAAATGGTTTGGTTTCTACGTGGGAGGATATCCCACATAAATCATATGGGCGGATGGTTTGGTTTTTATATTGGGAGAAACATCCTAATATTCCCATGGTTGTGGCCACGTCTCAACATTTTGTTTCACCACATAAGTGTATTGGGCTATATAAATCTGTTGGCTATTGATTATTAGATTTGGCCAATGTCGGGATGAGTTAGAAAGGGCCACATGGTGATCGCCATGGTGGAATTGCTTGATCTGCTATGCTTTGTTGAACCGTCCCCGCCATATGGGAATTTGACCAAGTTGTGTGCTATGTTTAGGCACCGGTCGAGTTGTTAGAACTACCCATATAATGGGCTGAGTTTTTGGTTATCCGCTATGTGGTGAGTTAGCTCTTGATAAATCCAATATGTTCGGTTGAGTAGTATGGATATATTGATCCACCCCATACAAATGTGATCCCATCGAATGATGTGGAGTCAATTTTTCGGCTAAGTATATAGCCGTCAAGTTATAAGGAGATAAGGTCGGCCCGATCTTTGAGGAAATAAGTAGGTCAACTCCGTGGGGAGTTGACCACCCCACCGAACTAGAAAATAGCTCACCCGAGTTGTCCCATGTGCAATGCAATACAATATCAACCCTGCATTACAATTCAAACTTGTAATAGTCCCACATGCGAATGTATAGGAATAGTGTGGAATATATAATCAATATCATAACAATGATGTAATGAGTCAAAGGCCAAGGCACCCATCCGTTAAAAGAGTGTGTCAAACATGGCCGAGGGCCCTTAGCCAAGAAATATCGGGCCCACCAATTTTCATGTGTCCAAGAAAAAGGCTTTAAAATATAAATTTTTACTCTTTTACCCATTTTTTCATCAAGTACCACATGTCAACCACCTATTTGCTAGTTGACTAAGTTTGACCCATTTTCAAACCATCTTTGACTGTGATATCTTCTCGCATCTAGACTTTAGTTTTAACGTTGTGCATATCATCGGAAAGGTCTTGAGATGCTCTACTTCTTGGCCATATTTTAGGAAGATTTAGGAAATGTTAAAAGGTACAATGTCAAACATCATTGCAACATGTAAAGACTTGTAAGAGATCTACATTGACTCCAAAATACCAAGTAAATACACACATGTATATAAAAATATAGTGACATACTAAGCATTTGTCTAGCATGGAAAAGAAAGTGTACATGTAAGTATGAAAAAACAAGAGTAAGTAAAACCAAGATATGCAACATGCGATGTATGAGTTTGATGGAATGGTATGAAATCTGAATGTTATATGAGAATCATTCCCATGCAGCAGATATGTATGAGATATGTATGAGATGAGGTTCATTTATAATAGACCCCTCAACAACCAAGAATGAACCATATAATAAGAGTGTGTCATTAGGAAATGGTTTGAGAATCATGATGATAAAGATAGATCATGAAGCATAGAGCATGAAAAGTGAATGTGGTGATGTTCATTTCATATTTATGCCCTCAACATTTGAGTATGAACCATGGAACTAAATTACGTGAGAATACTAGTTTATGTATGAAAATGTGTAAGAGTGACTAGATATAAAACACAAAGCATAATGTGTATGTGTAGAGATTAGGAAAAATTGGTAAAGATTGAAAGGGGGGAAACATGATGCCCCTAAGTGTGTGATGTAGATAAGGGTCAAGTAAAATTATCTAGAAGGTTATCGAGTGTCGGGATCGTAGCTGATTGGAGTTGGGTCAAAAACTTGGTAATAAATATTGTGAGGATGATCACATAAAGTGCCCTCATGCGGCTTAAAATGTACATGCCCATGTTGCATATTATTCATCGGTGAAAGGTGGTTTTGGACAATCACGTGCTTACCATCAAGTGATATTTTGATAGTAGCCCAAGAAGGAGTCATTGCATATAGATACGTGGCCAAAGGCATGGGAAATGTAATATCGTATAATTGTGATCCAATGTGCCACCAATGAATTGAGCCAAGACTGTCCAAGTGTGAGTGGAGAAGAATGAGGAGTGTGCGCAAGGAATAATTTCAAATGGAATATGCAAAGGCCATAAGAAACAATAATGAAGATACATCTATGATAAAATTGAGGAGAGTGATGAAGAGGAAGGAGATCAACAAGTGTAAATCCTAGCCGAGCCGAGCCATCATGTGTGTAAACAGATGTCGAGCAAGTGGGGTTGATTGGGATATGAGGCCAATAATAATTACGAATGAAGAGAGTGCATGTGAAGGGATCTAGGTGCGGAGCAGAAGGAACCTGAGGAGATGTAATAGGTGATAGAATGTCTAATGTATGTACAATGCCTTGGAAAGGAATCATGACATTAGTGGATGGAGGAAGCTTCTTAAATTGATATTCACTAGGGCCAATAACAAAAAAATTATCCTAGAAATAGGAATCATCAACCTCAATAGGAGTAAAGTTAATATTGTGCAATGTGTCATCATTAAGCTCTATGACATCAGCCTCATCATCTAAATCATCGGTGCTAACATTATCTTATTGAATAACATTATCAAGGATATTGGTAGGAGTGGAGTCAAATGTAGAATTGGGAGGATCCATGATAGGTGGAGAAGTAACAACCATAGGGGTAGACATAGTGGGTGATAAGATATCAGTAGTATGAGTAGGAATGGACAAGTGCATGAAGAAGTAGGAGCGCTAGATTGACCGACATCATATGTATTGAATTTATGATATGGAATTGGCTGAGATGGAGGAATGGGCATGGTGGTGATAGGGTCTATGAGAAAAAACTTGAATGGGTCGGGGTCCGCAGAATAGAATAGCATGTTCATAGCCATCATGAAAACATTTAATGCACCGATGAACTGTAGAAGGGACAACATGCATTGCATGAATCCGTGGTCTACCAAGTCGATAATTATATTGGAATGTGGTATTAATAAAAAGAATATAGTAGGAACCATTTTAGGCCCAAATTGTAAAGGTAGGGTGATGGTGTACTTGCATGTATGCGAGTGGTGGAATCATAGTTGCGAATGACTTGAGAAGATTTGTTAATTAGATTGTCCAGTAATGCCTATTTTTCCTAATGAGAGAGATAGAACATAGGTTTATAGCAAAGCCATTGTCAATGAGTACACATTTAATACAGATGGTGCCAATAGTAGTGGTGATAAGCAAAGGTGCAAATGGATCATCAACAACAGACATAGGGATATCTTCATCACTAAAAGATATAACATGTGGAAGATTTTTGAGAAATTGAATAAGGTGTGTAAATGAAACAAGTGAATTATTGTTTTCAATGTGAATGGAGCGAAGGAAGCCTCTAATGTATGATGACAATTGGGTTCAGCATGCAATAACTCGTAAAGAGAAATTTTTACAGTGTATTCTTAAGTTACTCTATGATGTCATAACCCTTAGTGGTAGTGGTAGGAACTATAGAAGTGATAGGTATATTTACAAAAATGGACAAAGCCATAGGAGGAAAATTTGGCGGTGGTGACTACATTGATGGATGAATTAGACATTGGAGTGATAAAGTGAGGAGGATTTTGAGTATAAACTCACATAAAATCGTAACGTGATAGTAGCCATGCCGAAACCTTGTTTGGAGTAAAAGAAGGGTAGGAATATTGATCCATAAATTTAGAAGAATGAGATAGATTTTGAGACATTCTCAAAAGTAGGGTTTTAATAAGCGGGTTCACTAAATGATTTAATTTAATTTGAATAAATATAGATATTTTAGAGTCGCTATTGAAAAAATAATGTATCGATAAAAATGAATAAATGACATAATAAAACTAAGATTTAAGATTTGAAACCGTAAGTAAGAAGTAGAGAAAGAGTTCTTCACCGATTTACACTTGATTTGGGATTGATATGAACTGGTAAAAGTGATGAATATTAAGGAGAGTGTCCTTACTTGCTCACGATAAATTTTGTGACTCACGGACAAAGTCAAACACGGGAACCTAAAACAAGACATGGGTGCTTAAAGCACTTTGGAGACCTCTTCTCGGTCTTTGGTGACTGCATAAGAGATTTGGATCTGATTTCTAATGTGTCACAAGTGTGTCACAATTACTTTGTTTTGAATGTCTCGTAGTCATAAAATGATAGTTGATGTACCCGTAACTCGTAAGAAAAATATTCACCCGCAAAACCCACAAACCACATCAAACCTAAAAATAAAGATGCAATATGGGGAGTTAGATTAACCCTGGTGACCTCGAGAGCGAACTTACAATCCGAGGCGTTGCACTACATCTCACACTCCATGTAGTTCTTGTGAGTGCGTGTGATAATGATGCCCTAAGATTCTATTATGCAAGTGTACTTGATAGCGGGTTATATTAATGTAGTAAAATTTATTGATGGAATAAAGAACTTCCCCTTCCTATGTTGTGTATGTAGAAAATACAGTCCCTTGTCCCTTGAATGGATGCTAGATGGATGTTTTAGAGTGATTTAGGTGCCTTTTAGATGCAATCTTAGGTGATGATAGTAATGCTTAGTGTTTTTTCCTTTATTTTTGTCATTTAACTATGTATTTATATGATTCCCTTATTTAAATTTTGTAAATGACAATTGGAAGATCGACCCATAAGTGAAAAAGGTGGCCAAAAGATATAAGAGACCCAAAAGGAGCGAGTAGGGTGAATAAGGTCAAGGGGAGCTCGGAGGGGACAAGGGCGCCAGGGTGCTCCAATCTTGGATGGGCGCTGGTGTATAGAGCTATAAAATATAAATAAGTAAAATACCAATTGGGTTGTGGGGTGTGTAAGACCAAAGAGAAAATAATAAAGAAAACAAAGAGGCAAAAGATAGTCGTCAATTACTAGTTTTCTTTCTCAGGAATCATATGAACGCTATTATGTGTTTAGGTCCTAGAAATGTACCCAAGTGTGTGATTTTGTGTCTACGAGACACCATCACCCACTCTAGAAACTAGCACTCAGGTGCTTCTATCCTCTTTGTTCTTTTCACAATTTTTGACATTTGTGGTTGGCCTTTTTAGTTTTTTTATCCTAATCCTGAGCTCATAGATGGCCTTTCGTATAACTAGTGTTGAAATTAAAACAAAATATCTATATATAAACATAACATACACTCTATTATTCTGGTTGGAAATTCTAAGAGGCAATCACATCTACATACTATCATTACCATCAAAGGGACTACATTTTTGGGTTGCATACTATACATAGTAAGGGAAGTTCTCAAATCCATATCACACATCTACATTCTATCTAGCTATAGCTCATTATCTTAGCATCATTAGTGCGAGGAAACCCAGGACATTATTGAAAACACAAACAAAAATAACTACATGGGTTCGGAATGTAGTGTAGTGCTTGGTCATAAGTTCACTCTTTGGGTGACCGTTGGGGTCAATCCGACTTCACATATTACATTTTTCATTCCGATTTGATGTGTTTGTGATCTTGTGCAAGTAGCTAGGGTTTTGTTTTACATGTTACATGTAACCTCGATGATCAATAAGTGAATATCAAATGACTAACAAGAAGTGGAAGTGAAACCCTAACGACATGTAACAAAGTATATTTAGAGCTTCTACATAGTCACTAGCACCCAAGAACAATCACTAGTACCCGGTGCCCCTGTCCAAAGACTATCCCTTTTTTGAAATTATTCACAAGTTCTAAATTTTACAGAGAGTAATTACGACATTGTTTCAATCATGTTCAACACTTTACACTTCCTAGATTGGTTCCATATTACGTAGGACTTAGCTAAGTCATTTATCTATCCTATTTACTTATAGTTTTACATTGCTTGATTGCTTAGCATCTGTATATGTATTGTATTTTATCATATCAATTACCTTGTAATTATATTTAATTAAGGTTTTATTAAATCATTCCCTTACCCTCTTGATCTTGATATGTTTTATGTTCCCTTATTACATTACTTCAAACCCCTAAAGTTTGTGTTGTCGCCAAATCACCGCACCCTTCAAATGGCCAGAATGTGAACATGATGTTCGGTCTGATTGGGAAACATGGGATCACCTCTCAAGCTGTGGTACTTGGGCTTGAGGTCAACCTCCGGAGAAGGCCGATTCCTCTTCCTAAACTAAGTACTATACTACTCCTAGTGTAATAAAGTGATTATCTAGACCTATGCTAACATTTCATGGGTTTTAGGGAAAGAGATTTGTAGGAAATGAAACTATACTAGGGATGGTGATGCACCAAATAAAGGGTGTTTCCAGACTCAGGAAGGGTTAATTTGAAGAGGGTGTGTGCACCACAAGTCAACTTCACCTACTGCAACTTAGAGAGGGTACAAAATACCATAGACTAGGAAACACGTGTTCCCTTTGTTAAACTCAATTAGACAAACAAGTTATCAGTCTTCTAGTGAAGAAGGATGAACTTGAGAAGGGTGAATAGGCACCACAACTCAACTGCATGCAATAATCCACCACTTGATAAGCATAAAACTCCAAGAACCTGTAATAGAAACATGAACTTGCACAATGTACCTGTAAGCATGAGAAAAGGCACAAAGAAGTATAAAAGGATGAAAGGACCGAGATTAGTCACAAAACACACACTTTTATTACTTCAACAACATGCACAATGCATCATACATTTAGAAGAGGAAATGGTTTCCATTACAGTCTTGAAAAGGAGGCTTGAAATTTCCCTCAACATACAAGGACAACTTGCAGAAGAGAGAGGAATCTTGAAAAATTTACACTTGTCTCAGATATCTAACTTGTCTAACCCCTTGGAATGAGCTTCCAACTTACATTTATAGAAGTTGAGAGAGAGAGAGAAAGAGTCATAAATTTCCTTCCTAAATTGAAGGTATATGATGTATTTATTACAGTTGGTTGGACAATTTGAGAATGTTCCATCATGTATCATTAATGCCTAGTTTGACTTAATCTTCTCAATTAATTAAAAGAATATTTAAATAACATATTTTAATAATAATAATAAATATTATTAATAAAATATTTAAAATATAAATATTAATTTAATCTACAAATATGGTGGGCCCCTCGAAGACTTCATTTGCACCGAATAGGGGTTTTCATGAGAAATGGCCAAAAAAGACCAACTCGGTGGTTGGCTAGTGAGCCAACTCACCGAGTTGGGCTCGAGCTCCACTACCATTCATCACAACCAAGCTCCCATTCTGCATGCATTGATCGAGCTACTTTGCATTATTGCATCCAAATTGACAAGCCCAAAACTAGTATGTATGATCTCACCACCGAACTCTAACTCCACGAGCTCTATTTGATAGGCATCGATCTATCCTTCGTTTGAGTGCATTTGACCAAACTCACCACCCATGCGACCATCACCGAGTTCCTCCACATCGTGTTAGTTTTCCTTGGGTGAATTTACCATTTTGGCTTTGTAGACCCCTACCAAGCTCATACTCGAATTCCATATTGAGTCGTTCCTAGCTCGGTTATAACTTGGTTCACCGAGTCAAGTTCTTCATGTTTCATACGAGCCTAAATTGGTAATGTAACTTTGAGCTCGACTCCACTCCCATTGAAAAATTCATACGAGTAACTTGTTTGACCCATTATCCTAATTTTGAGTTATGTCACCGACCTATGTATTGGCCAATTCCATTATTTTTACGATTTTACTCACCTTTGATTGACTCGCTTGTCGATCCGTTGAGTCATTCCATTGTGTGTCAATTCGTGTTTGAAATGGCTCACCTGAGCTCACCAACACTGAATTCAAACTCATTTTATTGCATGCCTTTCCATGACTTGGTCACTATAATCCCTATGAATCTGAGTTCTCCTTTTGATCCACCTTCACATTTTCTTGGTCCATTCTACCATGATGCCAAATCAAAGCACTTCCAACTTAACCGCATGAGCTACAGTGAAACTCATGCACGCGAGGTTACTACATATTCCTTCAATGTTAAGGAGGTTCATCTACCTGTGCGTGATGCTTCTCATTTTCCCTATACTTAGATTTCTCTCGAGTTCCAAACTCATTCCTATCCGATCATGTTAATTCAGATCAACTCATGACCAATGTGCATACATTTACAAACTTAACATTCAGGCATGAGTTGAATATCAACACTCCTCCAAAGTTATGTTCATTTTCTCTACGGCTCGGTGATTCAATCCATGCACTTCCCGCCAGCTAATTTCTTCATGGATGAGGTCGAGCCTTTGTGCCATTGTTGTGCACCCCACAAAACCTTCAACTTAGGCCATCCTCACGTGAAAATCTAGTGAACTCAATCCGCCATGGCTATACTATTGAGCCATTCTCTCCAAGTTCTGCGTACTCCCAACTTCGCTTTGATTGTTTTAACCCTACTTGATCTTAATCAATCCAAGTCCTTACCAAAAATTGTTCCTAATATTAATTGAAATCATCGCTTGCAATTTTGGCTTGCCTTGTAAGGATTCGACCATTTTTCAACACGACTCGGTACCCTGATGTAAGTATGAGTTATACTCAAACTTCGAGCTATCTCTATGTCTCAACTTAACTGTTCCATGCAAATACATTGCCAAGCATCTGAGCCCGATATTCAAAAGTTAGCCATGATATGATATCCTCATCTGTAAGCTCAACCCAACTACAATCACCTCACCATGTCAAGTCGTCATATCGATACGTTCATGCCAAGACCATCAAATCTCCACCTTCCGCGTTGTGAGCCCGAATCAACCTCGTAATACCTTTTCCAACTTGACAAACTCAGTTGCTTCACCATATAATCATTGAGATCCTAGGTCTCAACCTCCTCACACATTGAGTAGGCCCCGATAAACCTACATGATCGAGCTCACTAAAAATTTTCTTTTCAAAGCTCAAGGCCTCCAAAATCGTCTGAAAAGGTTTCTCCAAGCTTCATTCGTTCTTCATAGGTGGGCTCAAAAATGCCATTGAGCTCATACCTAAGCTTTCCACCAACTCGCTTAACTAGAACCAAGCCTCACATAATGCTTGATATTGGGCTCCCACTAGTGATTCATCCCACACCAAAACCGAGTTATCATTAGCTATCTTGACATGCATGACAATCTTTACATCCGAGATAGCTCCATGATTCATCTCACCCGTGTGACCTCCACATCATTTTTTATGTTGAACTTATGTGCCACCTAGTTGATTCCCATTTACTTGAGTTATATTGAAGAGTTGCTTTTCTACTCAAATGCACCTCATTCACTAGGCCGAGTGACTTCTTACGGTTTCCAATGCTTCGGTAAAGCTTTCACTCACTAAGCTCATCGTTAAAAGGCTCGCCAAACTAAATTCTATGTTTAACATGGATCGAACCAAAGTTCCTTAGCTCACCTTGGCTTCTTTCCATATGCGACTTCGGCAAGGCTGATCAACGTCATCTCCTTCATGCAAATGCCAAGAATATTCGTCAAATCCCCTGCAAGCTCGGCCTCTCACTTAATGGGGCAAATCGAATCCTAGGACTAATTACATATGTGTCTTCATGAATAATTTTGAGTTTTTCTAAATGTGTACCGAGTAACAATTCCAAACGTGACCCAAGCTCTGCGACCTCCTCTCTTTCCCTCTGCATCTAATACGAGTTGACTCTTACGACGGTAACATCATTAACATGCATTGTTGAGCTTGTTTCATTTACACATTTAGGCTCAAAAGCTATGTTGATTTTCCTCCTAACTATACCATAGATGCTTCATGATTCAAAGAAATTATTCCTTCACCGCTAATCAAGAATTTGTTTCAACAGATATTGGGTTCTTCGCTAGCAACCGCATTGGATCCTTCACGACTGCTTTGACCATGACGTAAATTTCTTGATATCTTGGCAATGGACCCATACCACCTCCATGCATGGGATTCTTCCATTAGGTTTCCATCTTGACATCCCCACATGAAAATGTTCATCTGAATCTCCCACTTTTTGACAAAGCGAGTCTCGTAACCCCCCTTGTGCGGAAACCTTGTGATGGTTTGTCATCAACAAAAGCCCACTTTGGCCGCCAACCTACTTTATCCCCTCTTGGCAGAAACTTGAACTTATCCCACTGAACTCGGTTTTCTTCCAAGTCAAAGTCTAAGATCGTTCATCGTTTAATGCATGCCTCGATAACACATCCAACGATGAACCCAGAAAAGATCCAAATATAATTCGGCATCGATCAACTCAGCCATGAACTCGAACTCTCGATCCACTTCACCGCTAACTCGTCAACTCTTCCAAGACTCGCCAAGCTCATTTTGGTTTCTACCAATCTGTGTTCTTTCCTCTGAGTTTGGTTTACCAAGCCAATACATGTTTTTCCCCATGACCGAGTCTGATATCCTTTGTCAAGCTTAATGAACGTGTTCCGATCTTGAGGCCCCGAATAGTAATGACTTTAACAAACCCATCTCTCCATGATATACAATCAAGACATATTCTTCCTTTCACCACTTACAACCATTTCTGAGGTCATTCAAACCCCATTTATTTCATGTGCCAGTTATTTGAGCTCATTGTGTTATCTTTTCATCACTTGCGACTTGGTCCATTTTCCATAAATAGTGCATCCTTGATTCCCGATGGATAGAATGAGCTTACAACTATGATGTTAAATGTTTATATATGTCATTGACTCCTCATAATGCTAAGCTTGATCATGGCTTGGCCAACATCACATTTTCTCCTAGCGACATAGCTTGGACTTCATTAATCATGGTTTGTGAGATCCTTGTGTGAATAGACCTTCACTTCCTGTGTGCCCATTATTGAGCTACTCCAACTTGGTGCTTGCTACTTCTTCTGCTAATGCCTGTGAGCTTCATTTTACATTTCCCGAGCTCAAGGATTTTATGTTTTTATATTGACTTGTCTTCATTAGCTTTGATCTCTCCCTTTGTTATGAGTTTTACTTTCTATACAACAAATGACTTGCTCACCTAAACCTTCATGCGACACTCTTCCAACATGGGTCTCTTGTAGTCTTCTAGTGCAAACTTACTTTTCCAACACTGCGTTTCATGACTTGCTTCCATGTTACCATGATGAATTCTTCACTTATCTTACCAAGTTTGATGTGATATTAAGTCTTACATTTCTCATGAGCTCACCTATTTTACAAGCTACCAATCTATTCGGGTGTCACTTACTCCACCTAGGTGCCAACTCATTAGGACTCGAGCTATTTCCACCTCTCTACAGGATTGCAATTCAGTCCTCGTAGCTCGTCTCAGTATGCTTGATCCCGACTCATTTAGCTACTTGTTGCCTTGATCACTTTTGACTCACCCGAGATATATCTGGAACTCGGTACCCCTCCACACATATTATCAACATTGCATTTGAAGAAGCTAACTGAATAGCTTGTTTTTGGCCTCTATGAGCTCATCGAGCCATCAAAATAATTCATCACATGTTCATACACCTGATGTGAATGAGCTCTAATTGAGCACTCTAATCTCGACTTGGTAGAATAATTCATCTTGAAATGTCATGAAACTCCTTATGAAGTCCCTTTTCTAGTTCCAAGGAACAATAGGCTCCTGCTTGTCTAATTTTGCCCCATGGGCAAAATTGGATAACAGTTTGAAAAGTATAAGGAAAAAGGTGATCCGTTGGAACATATTAAAGATTTTTATATGGATTATCAAGAAGATTCCTATAATGAAAACTATTTGATTCACCTATTTCCAAGAGTCCTAGGAGGAAAAGGTATTGAATGGTTATTGTACATACTAAAGGGTTATATCACGACTTTCCCCAATTTGGGTGAATGGTTTATATATCATTTATATTATAACATGGATTTAGAAATAAAAATGATGGAATTCTATAATTCAAAGAAAAGAAATAATGAAATCTTCTCTTCATTTCTACAAAGATAGAGAGGTCTAACAAGTCATTTCACTTGTACTTTTTGTGAGATATAATTGGTTAGAATAATTATCCATAACTTGAATCTCAAAATAAATTTCTACATACAAATATATTTTTTGACCTCTTTTGAAGAATTCATAGAGAAATGGATACAAATTAAAAAGGATCTTATTGTAAAATATGTGATAAAACTCTCAATAAATATAATCAATAATGAAAACCATAAAGAAAGGACAAAGTTTTTCAATAAGAAAAAGAATGTGATTGGAGATAGTGTCAAAAATTCCAAAAAATTTCAAGTTATCTAAATGAAACCCCAAATCCCTATATCAACTAGGCCTATTAAATAAGACATTAGGAAAAGGTAATACACTCCTCGAGGAGAGCTTTTTCATATGTATTTTGTCTTCTTGAGAAAGTGAGCATGACTATATTTACACTATCCAAGAAATTTGATGAAATTATTCTTAATCCCATTTGGTACAAAGAGAATGGGTACTATGAATTTCATTGTATCAAAGGACGCTCAATATATCACTTAATTAAGTTTAAAATCTACATTCAAGACTTGATTGATCATGGTGCAATCGAGGAAAAAGGAGGAAAATATCCAAAATCATAATTTTTTTTTTTATCTTGGGATATATCTAGATCCTTTTCCTAAACATAATAGTTAATCCACAATCTGATAAAAGGATAAAGTTCCTATATGAAAAAAATCAACCATTATAAATCCACTTTCAATAAGCTTGTTGATTTTATCCATCCTATCATAAATTACATTTCTACCATCGAAATTAAAGCTCCCAATTATGTTGTCACGACTTGGTGAAATAAAATCATGTCAAGATAGCTCATTTACCTAACACTAAAGGCCAATATGACCTTATTAAACAAATTTAGAATAATCCCACATGGATTTTTATCCTAGATCTTCTCAACATGTCTACAATTTATAGATACATACTACATCATGTCTTACAAGAGTCATGATTTCCAAATGAAATTCACCCCTCACAATTATAATCCTTGGTCATCCACTTGTCCTCAAGCCAAAAATCACCTTTATTCATAGCGACATCCAAAGTTATAATCCATCCATAAAATATCCATTATGCATTGAATATTTTGTTTTCAAATCCAAAATCAAAATGGTACCTATAGAGAATGGTTCTAGGATAAATATATGTATTTTGAATCTTATCATTTTTTTAGGAAAATCTGGAAAATATTTTAAATCCAATATTATAGCCATTAAATAATATGATAATGTGGGAAGGCAAACTATAGGCACTATCTTACTACTACTCATAGTTGGGAGTATCCCCCACCAAACCCTATTCCATGTCCTCAATCTTGATCTCCCATATAACCTCCTCCTTAGTCACCCATGGATTCATGGTATGTGTCTCATTTCTTCTACTTACCAACAATGCATAAAAATTCATTTGTGAGGGTAGGAAATTCATCATAATAGAAAATTCTGATCCTTTTTAATATTGTAGGCTATTACATGCTCAATATCAAAAGGATATTTCATGCCCACTCACTAAAAATGAATCTAAGGAATCAAAACATGCTATATCCATCTTGATGAAATTACTTCGCTTACAAAACTAACCTAAAACCCATATCAAGATCATTGACAAAGGCATTGGGGAATATGAAATCCAAAACTCATTTAATGTATCCCAACTTCCCATATTGTCTCATGGTTGTGTGACCTAACATATATAAGTGAAATGAAGTAGTTCACTATCAAGTTAATGGCTCTACCTTCATCAAATGTGGGCTCATTTATGAAGATAAATTTCAAATATCCCTAGGATCTTTTTATATGATGATATTCTCTTATCCTATTAAAATCAACATAATATCCCATTAGTAACAATATTTTTTAATTCATGAACTATAATAGAAGAGGACTAGAAATCAATGAGAAGAGTATCTATGAACCCATTCCAATTAACTCAAACCTATATCACTACAACATCGGTTTGAAACCTTTCAATAAATTTCATGATGATATTATTGATAACACTTTTTATCAATGAGGAACCTTATTCTAAAATTAAACCAAGGACCCCTTATAGCCTCTATGAGGATATTGTTTCCATAAATCTATTTTACGAAAAATATCATCCTAACCATCTATAGTTAGATCCCATCAAAAGGGACCAACAAGATCACATAACTATCGAATTCTTCTAAAATTACTAAGCTATCATAGAGTTCATTGGAGTCATATCTTGAAGGGATCGTAAGAAGGATTTTTAAATCAATTGGACCCATGGCCTATTTTGGAAAATAATTTGAGTTCCTTCATTAAAATAAATTTAAAACATCAAAAATTAAATACATCCTCAAGGAACTATTGGATTGGAAAATTCAAAAAATTATAAAACAGATGAGTCTACTAGTAAAAACTTTCTTTAGACAAATAAATGTAAAACTTGGTCTTCACCCTACGACCATATAGATTGAAGGTGAATCAAATTTTCTCAAGTCTATTCCCGGTCTTGTAAAACTAATAAATTTAATTCATTTCCAATGCATCTCATATTTTCCAAAATTAATAATGAAAACTCCCACAAGTAAGGATTCGAATTCAAAATGGTAGGTGAAATTTTTGTTCCTTCTTCCCACTATAGTTCCCACCATCATAATATAATCATGCCATGCCTCTAGTACCATCCCATTTCACAAGGCCAACAAAAACTTGCATCCACCACTCCTCAAAAAACCCCTACCTTGGCTACATCCTTCCTCATAGGGATGATAAAAATACCTATTTTAGATTCGGATGAAGTAACCTTAACGATGCGGTTGGATCACAAAGACATTTGCACATACCCAAGATATTAAAAACTAGAAATTTATTCTTAATTAATAACCCCCTACTCAAAAGTTTGGTAGGATCTCAAATTAGCATCCCCTAGTGAAAACCTCTCTAAGGCACCATGGGATGGAAAAATTCAATATATATATATAGAAAATAAAAAATTCATCCAATAGTGATAACCATTATTAAGTCACCTTATAAATATACCATGGTAAAAATAATCTCCTTTCATCATAGTATAAAAATTAACCACAAGTAGTACCATGCAAGGGGAACTATCACTTTCATTTTACTAAATCTCACTATCCATTTCCTATCTCCTTTTCATCACATCCAACTTGGACCTAACTAGGAAAGTGGATTAACTTTAGAATTTTGGGATTGTGGCTCACCTCAACACATATGTAGATAGTATAATGGAACAACACAAAATTAGAATCATATTTACTATAATCCTCATGAAAATACAATATAGAATTCAATCACTATTCCTACCCATGATCTAACACAAGATCTTTTTGTCACTATCCTTGGTGTTACCCTTCATTTCATTCAGGGATCCTAATATCCTTGGAGATACATTTTTGTTCCCAATATTTTTTTAGTGTAGCGACTCACCCTCGTCATCCATAAACATGTAGAATCTGATACAGCCTAGAATTCACCAATACAAGCCCAAGCACATTTGCACATCACTTAACCTAGGTAGTGCTCACCCGAAGCATGCAAAGGTACCATGCCCCTCTTTAGGGTTGTTGTTACAGGATGTTAGCATAATGAAGAATTAAGGCATTCAGATCTATGACTAATATATCATTCTACAATGCATGTTTAGATCTAGATCTAGACAATAGCAGACTTAAAAGATAACCATGATGAAATCAAGCATGCAATACGGAACTATAACCATGATAACACCTTGATTAAGTCCATAGTATCCATTATATTAAATTCGATAATACACGAAGCTTATTTATAATAACTATAGCATACGCTCATATGCGTATCATATTTGGTAGCATAATCTTACTATAACACGTTCACATACCCTCTCTCCATGCTACATAGTTTAATACATATTTATAAGGGTGGGGACTTGCCCATCACCACTTATCTAATCCCAAAATAGGTCGCATGCTATTATTAGCCACGCGCCATTACAAAAATAGCCACACATGCAAGTGTGCTAACAATAGACTGCTTTTAGTTAACTGACAGTAGTAGATCTATTCTTGCTTTGTATCTGTCTGCAAAGCACTTCATAGATGATCCTCTAAAAATAACCAATGAGTGTCACGTAAGTATCCAACCAATTTATGTGCTCCGCATGCTATCTCCAAAAATATATCCTTATCGTGAAAATGGCTAAGTCCTGAACTTATTTTTGTTCTTCGTGCGCGATGCTTTCCGATACTTTTACACCTTAAATGTGCTTTTCTCTCTTGCACGAACTTTATTTATTTCCTTTGCTAAGTGTCAAATTCGCGAACCAACATTATCCCACAATAATTGTATTTCCACCACGACAATGGTCATCTCCAAAAATGAATCAAAGAATGTGAATAAAGAATAGAAAGAATTTTGATGAATAAAAGAATATCATTACCTTGCAGTATCTTACTCTTTAACTTTGAATAATTAATTTTGGATATTCTTATTTTATTTCCACCTCTGGATTCTACCAATCATTGAGTGCAGCCTCTGCATTCTCTAGATTATTCACCACAATTGATTCTAACTCATCCTTTACTGATATCTCCTTTCTCGTTCTGCAAGACCAACACAATGTTGGACATGGCAGTCATTCTTCCTTATAGTAAGTCCATATTTTGCACAATGAGTTTTCCAAGCTAATCAAACCTCTCTTTGTGTGATTCTTGAGCTAATGTAAGGGCATCATGATTTTTCTTAACAAGCGCTAATCATTCTATGCAGCCCAATGTTTCATCTTTCATGGCCTTCAGGACCTCATTGTCTTCTAAAATGGTCATGGTCTTTATAATTACTTCAGCGTGTAAATATTTAGCACTTGATCTACCTTCTTTAGTTCTTTCTCTAGGCTCTGAAGAAACCCCTCATATGATGCAATTTTTCACATCACTGAAGCCTTTTCCCGCTTTGCTTCTTATGTTGGATCCTTTGGTTCTGGCATGCACAAAGGTTCATCTGCAAGCACTAAGTCCACCAATGTACTTACATAATGTATTTCCAAAGGAAACGTTTTAGGTACCTTTGGCTCTAAGTGTGGCCTAGCCTTCATGACATTTTCCCAATCTCCTTTGCCATGTTGATAAAAGCAACATTATTCTTCTATGCCAAGTATTTTTCCTACTTTAGGCACGTTATTTCCTCATCCTTGGTCTTGATCTCCTCCCTCAACGCCCCAATTTTACAACTTTATCCATATTCCATCATGTCACTTCTGTTGATACTTTCACCAAAGCATTGCTCACTTTCTCATCGACATAACATAGGCTTTACTATTATGTGCACGGCCTCAGTGCCTTCTTCACCTCCTTAAAACACACAAATCTTCACATACATCAAAATTTTGTTCATCCATGTGTGTGTTCATTGACCATGACAGTTGCTTCCTTGTGCACATGGTTGCCATATCTTCATCCATCAACTCCTAGCCATATAACTCCTTTTGTGTCATTGTGCTTTGGAAACAGGCACGGAAAATTTTACCTATGTCCTTGGCGTAGCCCATGACTAGTGGAAGATATTCTCCACTTGTTCTTTTTGATCTAGGTTACTTAGGAACTTGGGCTTCAAGATTTGGAACTTGTACTATTGTGTCCTAAGTAGTCTTAGTTGTTGTCTCATCTGCCTCCTTTCCTCCTTCCTCTCCATCCTTCATATCTTTGTCTTTTGGTTCATCCTTGTTCTCTGGAGGTGTAGGGGAATTTGGTGTGCTTTCCTCAAACTCTTTTGCTTCCTCATTCAACTTCAATTTCCTTCTTCTTTTCTTAGTTATCTCCTTCTGTGGAGAGATTCGAGGTGATCTGCGCACTAATTATGGAGTAGCACCTAGGGTCCTTGTTCTCCTAATACTCTTTTAAAATGGCACTCTCCTTGGACTTCATCTAGGTCCTCATCATCTCCCTCTTATGGCTGAGGTGGTGTAGTCATGTGCTCAACTTCTTCCTTATTTGGAGGTTGTCTTCTGCCTCTGTGCTCTAAACCACCACTATCTTCATGCTCTTCTTATTCATCATCTACTTGAATTGTTTTTGTGGGCTTAGGCGTTGGAACATTTTCCATTGTATGCCTACCTTTTGGCGGCCCTGGGAGTGCAAACTCATTCTCCACATACTTAGTGTTCTCCATCTTGGGTTTGAGTTGCAGGTACACAAGCACTGCTCAGTGTCCCCAACTGCCAATCTTACAGGCTTCATGCTTATAATATCTTAAATAAGCCTCTCAATGTAGGCATTCCACCTTGGATATACATATTTCTTTCTCAAAGTGTGGTAGTTGCAATCTACCTTATCTGCATTGAAGGTTAGGCGGCGTGCATATGAAAACTAGTGAACTAATGCTTGGAAATACCTTATTGTGAAGGCATATAGTAGTTTGCACCATGGGCTCTAAGCCCCGTCCTTCATCATAAATCGCGTGATGCAAAAATGCTGGTAGACTACAAACTAAACTTCCTTACCCACCATTTAAGGAAAATCCTTAGGTATGTGCCATTCTTATACAAACATCATGTGGATTCTATCATACCACATCTCCGCCCTCTGCTTGAATGGTCTTCTCATTGATCAGTCACACAAGTACTTGCCAAATATTTCCACGTGTGACTTGTGTTCCGTGGGGCACTCCCAAATCTTATCCTTTGGCCCATCACGCACCCCAATCTCCATAAACACTAAGGACAATAACACAATGCCAAAACTTATTTTTTCATTGGTCCATGCTTCTTCAATGATTACCTTTTCTATGTGATCTGCAATAGTGTAGACCACTCCTTGATATGTCTTCTTTGCAATGTGTAGCCACATTGTGTTTACCTGTGACCATTGTCCTTGGTCATTCAACTTTGTTACAAGATGTGCAACTTCCTGCACTACTGGGTACTTTTTCAATTTGTCAATGTCCATGCCATACAGACCTTTGGTATACCCCAACTCCTTTCTTGTCTCTAGGATTGTAGCCTTATCAGTTAAATTGCTATCTAGATCCACTCCTGAGGCCCTTAGTCCCGAAACAATTGAAATCAAAGCAAGCGTGATCATAACCCACCTGTCTGGTGAGGTAGAATAATTCCTCATGGACTCTGCTCATCAACCACCAATACAATGGTTCATACTTTCCAAAGTATGGCAGCTCATACAATTGGTAGACTCTATTCTGTTTCAACAGCTTCTTACTAGTTTCATCGTACACCGACATATCTTCTATTGTGCGCTTGTTCGTTTTTGTGCTTAGCAACACATTGAGATCCTTCTTATTATCTGATGTTCGATGGTTGTAATCGTTGATTTTACATTGATAGATGTGGGAATCCCATTCTTGTCCCACAATCAAGCCCTCTGATATTGTATTTCTGAGAAATTACTCTCGGGAGAAATTTCTTCTTCCACTTCAACCTTCTTCTTCCCTTTTTCTCCTCTGTGGGTGCTTTCTTCGGTGCCATCTAAAAATCTCTCTTTTCTTCCCTCTGTAATTGAGAAAGTTGAAACCCTAGTTTAAATCTCCATGCCCTAGTGGAAATCATGTGCCCTAGCTCATTTGTAACACGTCTACTTCTCTCAAACCCTTCACTTATGGGAACGCAAGCTTCTCCTACACATAACCCTTCTCTCCATGTCTGGTTTCACACTCTTCGCACCTCAACATGATTTCTCATCTCATTCGCACTTAACCATTTTCAAATTCTCTCAATCGTAACAAGTAAAAATGAACTCGCATCCCATCCTTATATAGAATTTCAAAAATTTAGTGCATTTATTGCTCCTCCACCTACCAAAATCCTCTCATTAATCGACCCTCTTCATTCTTTCTACGCTGTACATCTTCACACCCAAGCTATAACCTTTTAGTGTGCCCTCCTACCTTTTGGTTGCAGACTTCTCTTCAAAGCGCTTCCATGCGCCTGAGTACCTCGTCATTGCACCTTCTACTGGTAGTCTTCACGGCCTCTGCTTACCTCGCATTATACTTGTTTCTTCATTCCTCTCTATCTATTTTCCTTGTGTCCAAAAAGAAATGTCTTTTTTTTTCAATTCTCTAACCTTGAATAACACTGTAGATAGTTCCTTTCATGTGTACTTATTTCCATCAGTCCTGTACTTGGATATCAACAACCTACCCCATACTAAGGGTATGTGTAATCCTCTGCGCATAAAAATTCTTCAAATAGTAATTAGCTTTTGGCACATAAATGTGCTTATTACACAAACACACCAACTAAATTGACAAAGTGTAACGACAAAGAAAGAAACATGGAAATTTAGAATTGAAAACCTAATCTAACTAAAGAACACTACCTTATTACAAACACCAAGAAGAATTATTTATATTAGGGCTTTAGTCTAGTCTCATTGAAGTAACTTGGTAACTGTATTCCATCAAGTGCCTCTAATTGACAAACGGCTGATTCGAGTTTGCAAGTGATAACATACGGCCCCAACCAATGTACCTTGATTTTTCCTTGATGGTGTGAAAATTTAAAATCACAAAGGAGAAACATCTATCCTATCTCAAGATTTTTATCCCTGATGTGCCTGTCATGCCATGCTTTCTACCTAGCCTTCTCTTGTTTTTGACTCCAACGTGTTATGGCTCGTCACTCATCCAACTTGATTAACTTTTATAATGTTTACTCATCAATAAGATCTCCAGTCGCGTAATACACAAAGAAGGTAACATAAATTCCATAGGAAGAACTACTTCTACACCAAACACTAACTGAAATGGTGTGGCTTTGTTCAACCTTTTATATGTTGTTCGATATGCCCAAAGTACTGCAGATACTTTATCATCCCAATCCTTTCTTCCAACATCATAGATTTTTGTCAATGTCTGGCTCAAATTTTTTTTTAAAGCCTCAATAGTTCCATTTTTCTTGAGGATGATAGGGTGTAGTATTATGGTGTTCAATCATGAATTTATCCAATAGAATTTTGATTGTCTCATTAAGAAAATGTGTTCCCCTATCACTGGTCAAACTTAAAGGACATCCATACCTTGTAATAATATTTTCCCATAGAAACCTAGCTGTTGTAGCCACTATACAATCATTTGTAGGTGTTGTTTCTGCCCACCTTGTTAGATAATATGTGCAAGTTATGATGTGGCGCAATCCAGTTCTACGTGTAGCTGATGAAATAGGACCCACAAAATCTATAGCCCATTTCTCAAATGGTTCTGCACTAGTAATGTGTCTTAAAGGCATTTCATCATGTTGACATGGTTTCCCAAGATGTTGACAATGGTCACAAGCCTTACAAATTTCCTTGCAATCTTTATATAGGGTCTCCCACCATAATCCAACAAGTAGAATCTTACACGCAGTGGCATCACCTGCATAGTGGCCACCTACAATACCACCATGAGCTTCTTCCATAATATTTGTGCGCTCATGTTCCAGAACACAACGACGCAATACTTCATCTTGGCCTAACTTGTATAGGTCACCGCTAATCAACATGTAGGGGTTGCGCGTATAGCAAGTTGTTTCTTCTCCAAGGATTTCATTCCTTCTAGTGTCATACATGTTCATATAAAGACAAAAATGTCCTCTAGTTCTGATGGCGCTCATTGTAACCTATATAACTGTGCATCTGACATGGTATCTCCAATTTCATGTGCTTCTTCTCCTGATTGTATTTTGGATAAATGGTCTGGTCCATAATTACTTTTCCATGGTTTTACCACCACTGTGAAATTAAATTCTTGAAATAAGAGTACCCACCTGTATATGTGTCCTTGTAGAACAAGATTTTTACCAAATACTTCAATGCCATGTGATATGTATAAAAGATTAATGGTGTAGCTAGCAGGTACTATCATAATTTATGTAGTGCATAGATCATTGACAAAGCTTCGTACTCTGTAGTTGTGTAATTCTCTTCTGCATGAGTCAAATTTCTACTAGCAAAATAGATAAGATGATCCATAGTACCTTCTCCGGGTGAGCCATCACCGTGCTAATGGCCATGCGCGCGAGGCGTCCACATGTACATGAAATGGTTGGTCCCACAAAGGAAAATGGAGAATAGGTGCAGTGATAAGTTTCTCCTTTAATGTCTTGAATGCGCGCTCTGCAGTTCTCCCGATAGAACATACCTTTCCCTTTTAGTAACTCTTCCAACGATGGGGTAGCTTTGGCATATCCTTTGATAAATTTTTGTAATATCTGTATGACCCAAAAATCCATGCACCTCACTCGAGTGATAGGCTCTCTTAGGCCTATAATAATCGTAACCTTGGCTGGATTAACCAAAAAAATATTCTTTGCAGATTATGTGTCTAACAAGTATTCCAAATGGTGTAGAAAATATGCACTTCTTTATGTTCAAATAGATACTCAACTGTCTACATCTTTCAAATATTAAGTGCAAATTTTCACAATGATCTTTAACTAATCCATACACCATCCAATCATCTAAATAAACCTGTAAGAATTTGTGAATAAATTCCTTGAACGCTTAAACAACTATGCGTGAAAATATAGCATGTGCATTTTTCAAACCAAAAGGCATTACATTATAGGTGAAGCTACCCCATTACGTAGTAAAAATAGTCTTTTCCTAATCCTCTTGGGCAATCCTAACTTGATGATACCTAGAGAACCCATCTGTAAATAAATAGATTTTGCGCCCTGCAATGCCTTCTAGTATTTCCTCAGTGAATGGTGTAGGAAAGGGATTAGTCACACATGCAGCATTCAGCTCCCTGTAGTCCACACAAATCCTAATCATCCATCCTTATTGATAATGATCACCATTGGAATAACCCATTCTGACTCATCAAAGGGCTTGATAATCCTGAACTTCAACATTTTGTCAATCTCTTCTTTGACCTTTTCACGCAAGTTGGGGTTCAACTTGTAGGGTCTCTTTCTTACTAGGCATGCACCCTCTTTAAGCTTTATTTTCATCTCCCCTAATGATTCATGCACTCCTTTAAGTTCATGGTACCCCCTAGGTAATAAGACCTGATAATCCCTTAGTAACTCTATGATTTTTTCCACTTGATCGACCAATAGTCTCCAATTATAGCTTTCTTAGGCTCAACATCTAACCTAATATTCACCTTCTTTGTCTTCATAGGTTATGTTGTAAATATCTCCCCCCGGGTCGATATAGACAAACAGGAGAATATAGAAATCAAAGAAGCTCAAATCCCTGACATGCCCAAGGCGCACAGAAGTGGCACACGACAATGGATGTCGACAGGGCAAACGGTGCACCCAAGGCACACAGAAGTGGTGCACGACAATGGATGTCGACAGGGCAAATGGTGCGCCCAAGGCACACAGAAGTGGCGCACGACAATGGATGTCGACAGGGAAAATGGTGCACCCAAGGCACATAGAAGTGGCGCACGACAATGGATGTCGACAAGGCAAACGGTGCGCCCAAGGCGCACAGAAGTGGCACACGACAATGGATGTCGACAAGGCAAACGGTGCACCCAAGGCACACAGAAGTGGCGCATGACAATGGATGTTGACAGGGAAAATGGTGCACCCAAGGTGCATAGAAGTGGTGCATGACAATGGATGTCGACACACACATGGATGCGCCAAGGCGCACCTTCAGGAGGCGCAACATTTTGAGCGCGACAGAAGCGATCCACATCGCAGAGATATTCGACGCCATAACTTTTGGCTGGGAGCTCGGATTCATGCAAGGTTGGACTTTTCGGAAAGCTTACGAGGTACTCTGTCCAACTATGACTAGATATCTTTAATTGGGTGAGAAAAAATTCTTTAAAATGTAAAATACAGTTCGCCACTTTTGGGTTCACTGGGTTCTCACCTACCACCATAATGAGATGAATTAAATGCAGTCTGGAGGTGGTTGGGGTAGATTTCGAATTCCTCTCTTCTCCCTCTCTCATTCTTCCTATAAATTGTAAGGAGGGGCTTCTTTCCGTGGTGGTTCATCTTTTCAGCTCTGCCCTCCCTTCTTTTTCTTCTCCAGGGTTGAAAAAAAAATGGAGTTCGAACCTCCTCCCCTGCTCTGTAATGGCGTTTTTTCCTTTTACCATTGAAATGATGTTCTGTGCAAACTTCTGAAGAAACAAAAAACGTGTTTTGTGATGCATCTGTCCATCCTTGCTCATTTTTTGCTTTGTTTTCCTCTTGCCTCTCTTCATTGCAGGTATTTGTGCATGTTTGAATGTTCATTGCAGGTTTGGAGCTGTGTTCATGGAGTTTTGGGACATTTTCTATGTGAAATCTATCCTTGGGCTCTGTGATGCATCTATCCATCATTCCTATTGCTCACCTCTCTTTGTTCCATGGCGTTTTGATAGATGTCCAACATTCTCCTTCTCTGGTGTATCACCGTTTTAGTGTAGGCTTTTGTTGTTTTCCCTTTTCTCTCTCTCTCTCTCTCTCTCCTTGGGAATGGTTAGATTAGGATTAGATTAGCTTTCTGCACTTGGAATAGCTCGTGGTAGGTAGTTTAGGAGTAGGAACCAGCCTTCTCTGGATATTCCTCTCTCATTTTACAAGTCCCACACTTGTAGAGAGGTTTCAATGTTGTGCAATCACACTGGATGCTAGAGTGATCAACCTAGAAGCCTGATCTGCATCCGGGTGCTTTGTGAGTCTTAACAACAGTTTTGCACGCACTGTGGGACCTTAGAGGTGTTCCACTTCATCTTTTGTAGGTTGGTGTGTTCCTGTGAAGATTTCAGCCTTTGGAGGCACTTACAAACACATCTGGCGACTCCATCTGATCAATAACTCATTCTCTGAGTTGCAGACCTGTTTTTCATCCATTCCCACCCATCTTTCTTTCCGTCTCTTTCATTATTTTCCATTCCATGAAGTTGTGCAATCATGACTTCATTTCCATCATGGAACTCACATTTACAACAGCAGCAATATATCACACCTCCAACATGTTTTTTAAATCCTCCAAATCAGCATTTTGAACAAATTCAAAATCAGCATGCATACCCATATGAGCAGCAATGCCAAAATCAGTTTGGCTATGGAGCTTTCCAAGAGCAAGAGTATGCAGACAATCAGATGCAAGATGCTGGTCTGTTGGAGAAAATCCAAAAGATGGAGGTAAAGATGGTGCAGTCCAGAGCAACAGCTCAAATGAGAGCTTTCGGGGTGGTTGCGAGAACTCCTTGTCCATGGGGAGGCCCTTTTCCAAGACACTTCAGCCCTCAGGAGAAGCTGGACTTCATGATGAAGATGCTGCCCCAACTTGCACAATGGACAGCAGAGATAGAGGCCTATACACTTGTTGTTGAACAACCTTGTCAATGGGTAAGTTCTACACCATCATCTGGTTTTTCTCTTCCCATTACTCAAGCAGCACCATCTCATTTGGAATTGCAAATTCTAAATTCTCCATCTGTTGTCCCAAGTGTTGAATCCATTTCTCCACCTCTCAGTCTCCCACCACACCTCAATTCTTCCTTCCTTTTTTCTTCCAAACAGTCATCCCCTCCACAAGAGCTAAAAGAAATACCCCCTCCTCCAAAGAAACAAGAGTTTCTACCACCACAAAAAATTTCCAAATCAATTGAGTTACAACCCATCCCTCCTCTTGCATTCCCAATTCCATGTGGGGAAGAAGAAATTGCAAAAATCAGTCATCAAGGCCAGCAAGAGGAAGAGCCAAGAAGAAAAGAAATGACAGACAACTTGAGGGTTTGGGCTGCCAAATTTGGGATGACAAAGATCCCCTTGATGGTTAAGCCTTCAGAAGAGATGGGAGTTGGAGAACAAATGGTGGTCAGGACTGATTTTGTTGCAGCAGAAGAAAAAGATCTTGCAGTCCCAACTTGTCCTCTAGAGCAGCAGATTGAAGAGTTTGACTTGGCAAACTTCATGCTGGAGGAAGAGTTCGATCAAGAGCAAGATTTTCTTCAAACATTGGAGGAAGGAGAAGCTGCTCCAAATCCAAAAGAAGAGGAGCACATCCCAGCTGTGGAGGAGAAAGTGCAGATCCAGGGTTTTGAGCACAAAGCAGGCTCTGAGGAGAACCTTCAATTCTTCTTTCTACTTCACCTCTCTCAAGTTCTAGTACTGAAGAGGAGTTTGATCTCTCAAACTCAATGTTGGAGGGAGAAAGAAACCATGGTGGTCAAGTTGCAGATCAAGAGAACACCATGGGAGAGATTGAACATTTGCAGTAGGACAGCCATGAGGCAGTTTATCTGTCAGATTTGGAGGACTGTTTTGATGGAGAAGAGCCGGTTGAGTTTCCACCATTCTCTCTTTCATCATCCACATTCCAAACACAAGAGTCTGCTTGTCATGAAGGAGAACATTCATTTGCAGCAGCCTGCATCCTATAGCAGCTCTTTGGAACCAGGATTGGAAGATTTTAACCCTTCATGTTCTTCATTGGACGAAGAGAAAGGACAGAGGAATTTCACCATTTCTTCCACACCATCCATTCAAGGTCTACAAGAAGACTCCATTTTTGGAGTTGAAAATCAGAGCTATGGGCATGTCAAACGGATCAGACCTTGCCCAATCAGGTATTTGGCTTCATTCGAGCCAAAGGAGAAGTCACAACCAGTCATGCTTGCTTCTAAGCATGAGGATGAGCTACAAAGTACTGAGGATCAACTGTCATACCTCTTCAATCCAAATGCAGAGCAACTAAAAGAGGTATTGAATTTTCCTTCGATGATACCTTGATGATTTGGGTAGAAGACCAGACTTCTTGTTGATTTTCCACTCATCCTAACAGCCATGATCGATGCAAATCAATTGCATGGCTGCCACTTTTGAAAGGGAAGCTATTTCTCACAACTAATTGCAGGGTTTGTTTAGCTTGCCTTTGCTCTAGTTAGAGTAAGGTAGGTAGGTTTGCTTTCAGCAGAAGAAGTGCTTATGCACACTCTGCATGTTATATTTGGAGCATGTATGATTTTTAGTTTTGTACATATTTATTGGTGTTGCTTGGGTTTTCTCTTGCACAGTTCATTTCAGTAGCATTTTGGTGAGAACAACTCTAAGTTCAATGGGTTTCAAGTGGCTCAGAATAGATTTTCAAAGTTCAAATCAGTTTTCAGGCTTGCTTATGACTCCATGCCTAATGGATTGCTAAAAGGCCACTGATCTTCTACCTAGCAGGCAGGTGACCCCGTTGAGTCGCCAAATTGTTGTAAATATCTCCCCACGGGTCGATATAGACAAACAGGAGAATATAGAAATCAAAGAAGCTCAAATCCCTGACATGCCCAAGGCGCATAGAAGTGGCGCATGACAATGGATGTCGACAGGGAAAACGGTGCACCCAAGGTGCACAGAAGTGGTGCATGACAATGGATGTCGACAGGGCAAATGGTGCGCCCAAGGTGCACAGAAGTGGCACACGACAATGGATGTCGATAGGGAAAATGGTGCGCCCAAGGCACATAGAAGTGGCGCACGACAATGGATGTCGACAGGGAAAACGGTGCGCCCAAGGTGCACAGAAGTGGCGCACGACAATGGATGTTGACAGGGAAAACGGTGCACCCAAGGTGCACAGAAGTGGTGCATGACAATGGATGTCGACACACACATGGATGCGCCAAGGCGCACCTTCGAGAGCACACACATTTTGAGTCTTGACGAAGTAGCCCACAGCACGAGAGATATTCAAACGGCCATAACTTTTGACTGGGAGCTCGGATTCATGCAAGGTTAGACTTTTCAGAAAGCTTACAAGGTCCTCTATCCAACTATGACTGGATATATTTAATTGGGTGAGAAAAAATTCTTAAAAATGCAAAATACAGTTCGCCACTTTTGGGTTCGCTGGGGTTCTCACCTACCATCATAATGAGATGAATTAAATGCAGTCTGGAGGTGGTTGGGGTAGATTTCAATTCCTCTCTTCTCCCTCTCTCATTCTTCCTATAAATTGTAAGGAGGGGCTTCTTTCTGTGGTGGTTCATCTTTTCAGCTCTGCCCTCCCTTCTTTTTCTTCTCCAGGGTTGAAAAAATGGAGTTCGAACCTCCTCCCCTGCTCTGTAATGGCGTTTTTTCCTTTTACTATTGAAATGATGTTCATGCAAACTTACGAAGAAACAAAAAACGTGTTTTGTGATGCATCTGTCCATCCTTGCTCATTTTTGCTTTGTTTTCCTCTTGCCTCTCTTCATTGCAGGTATTTGTGCATGTTTGAATGTTCATTGCAGGGTTTGGAGTGTGTTCATGGAGTTTTGGGACATTTTCTATGTGAAATCTATCCTTGGGCCTGTGATGCATCTATCCATCATTCCTATTGCTCACCTCTCTTTGTTCCATGGCAGTTTTGATAGATGTCCAACATTCTCCTTCTCTGGTGTATCACCGTTTTAGTGTAGGCTTTTGTTGTTTTCCCCTTTTCTCTCTCTCTCTCTCTCTCTATCTCCTTGGAATGGTTAGATTAGGATTAGATTAGCTTTCCTGCACTGGAATAGCTTGTGGTAGGTAGTTTAGGAGTAGGAACCAGCCTTCTCTGGATATTCCTCTCTCATTTTACAAGTCCCACACTTGTAGAGAGGTTTCAATGTTGTGCAATCACACTGGATGCTAGAGTGATCAACCTAGAAGCCTGATCTGCATCCGGGGTCTTTGTGAGTCTGCGAACAACGGGTTCATGATAGGCATGTGTGGTCTTATCTACAATTTCCAACACCTCACACCTACCTATTGAATGGTTTACATCCATATTTTTCACTTCTTCGTCATCCACTAAGTAGACCATTTTTTTTTCTTTATTTCGCATCGAGTCTCTGTCTCTTCAACAATATGTGCTCTGAGTTTCCTTCATTTAATAACTCTGAAGGGGTTATTCTACCTTAACACTATCTCCAATAGTTAAGCGCTTTACGAATCTTAATTCTTCTTTCACCGGAGGTTTAGTAGAGAAGTCAAATGTCCGGGCCATCCCCGCAATTAAATCCTGCCAATTTGCATTCTCTCTATGGATCTCTACATATACATATAAAGCATCTGTAGCCTTGTAAAGTGGAATGTAACTTGTGCACCCATAACAAAGGTGGTAAAGCTTCCTTTCCCTCTTTCCAAAGTTTCTCACACTTCTAAACGTGGTGTTGAACAGGTTGATTACCATGATAAGTGCATATTTGAGTACATGCATTTCTCCTGAAGAACCTAGTAGCAAGACCAATCCTAATTTCATTCTAGCCTACAAGATTATCCTTGTGGACCACCCACCAGCGTGTTGTTGTCCCACGTAGTGTATATGCTAGCATATTTCTTCTTTTTAGTGGGTCTATCCATTGTTCCTCCATGGCATGCAGGAATACCATAGGATCTCCTTCTCCGGTGTAACAAGGTACTGATTTGTTACCTATTATCCTGACATAACGTTGTTTGCTGCCTTTAGGAAATATGCTCTTTAATTCGCGCCCTACCAAATCATAAGTGTTATGAGCCCAATTATCACAAACAACACTTGTAGTATCACTAATAGACTGTGCATCCTTCCACTAAATTATTCCTTCTTGAGATGGCTCGAACATCTCTAGATCTCGGATGGTGCATACATAAATCCTATTAAGATCTTATTCACTTAAGGGCTTGGCATATGGCGCAGATTTGACATCCATTAAAGGGATAATAACTCTTTCCTCCTTATTTTCAAAACTGATATAACCCTTATTAAACTGATAATTAACATTATTTGAATAGTAACAAGGATGCCCCAATAGAGTGGGAAGCTATCGACTCTATCAATGCTAACACCTCAAAATCTCTAGTGAACTTTGCTCCTTGTATGGTAATGGATGCATCTTTCAAACACCGATGGGAGTGGCCTTAGTCCAATTAGCCATGAGCAATAAATTAGAGGATGGATGCGATGGGGTCTTCCCATTTGTACCCATGCATCTAAAGTATGAACATTAACTTTTGCGCCTTTATTAATCAATATAATACTCAATAGCCACCCATCCACAAGAACATTCATAGTGATTTCTTTGTCATAATCTAGGATATGAGGGGGCAGATTTACGTGTAGGATCTCATTCGGTCTCAACAATTACAGACAGTGTTTCTTTTTAACCAATTCCCCAATAGTGGAATGATATTATCCTGGCACAACAATTTGCACACTTCTCTCAAGTCATCCATATTAGTCTAGACTGTCTCTGATGCTTTCTTTTACTCCATCTTCCGTGATTGCTCCTTTAAATATTGTATTTCACCTTGAAGATTACTTGAGTACCTCCATGGTTTCCTGATAAACCTCCTTCTGATGGGTAGGGTCAGGGTACCGTGCATGAAGAACCTCTTCCTTAGTGATGGTAGGCTTCTACTACAATGCTTCTCTGCAGCACGTGCCACCTCAACGCGGTTTTTGATCTTTACTTGCAACGCCTCGGACTCTGCTTCCAATTTAGGAACCCACTTGATTTTCCACTGCGTGTTCTATCCTAACCATCCCTACACCTTTTTTTTCTTGTTTATGATGTTTTCTAAGATGCGCATACAAGTCCGGGCACTCCTCATAGCTATGACTCTTTCAAAAAAAAGAACATGTAATATTTTGAGGACATTCATGCCTGTAGTGGTCAGGAGATCTACAAGTATAACATGTTCCATGAGGGAACTCACTTCTTCCACCACCACGGCCTCATCCTCCAAATCAACCATGGTATCCTCGACCTCTGTCACAACCACCTTTAAAATGCCCTTCATTCCTATCATAGTGTGTATGATTGTGATCCTGGTCCGATGCTCGTTCTTTCCTATAGATTTATCTAAGATTCTTGTCTGCCTTACAAAGAATATCTATAGCATCATGAATCTGACCAATCAACTGCAATATTCTATATCATGAGTCGTGGACCTGTAGATTTTAGAGTAACTTGAAACATTCTTCCTGATCACACGTTATAATAATGGACAATGACTAGAATCATGGTTTAAATGGCATATCTCACAATCCAACAAAAAGGAGCACACTAATCTACAGGGACAACTATCCTTTATGTGACCTTCTACTTCACAATCTATGCACCAAATCCCTGTGTGTGTCTCATGTGCTAAATTTTCCAATAGTTTCTCTAACTACTTTTCCATAGTTGCGATATGTGCTTCTAAAAATGGGTTCACCCAAATCATGCTTCCAACAACCTCGGTGCGTAAGGTTGCTTCAAGTGGTTTTCACGAATTAGTGTACGTCTTATGTGATAATGCTCTCCTAAAAGGGGTAATCAGACCCCCAATGAACCATTGTGCATGTTGGCTTGCGTGTATGTCATAAGAAATCTTAGATAGTAGTGTTTTAAAATGGGCATCATACTCTCGACACTTTCAGTAGTGCCTTGCTTAATATCCTTGAGTGCACTTATACTCTTCTGCTCAAACTCAGGGATGTGAAATTCTTTAAGGAATGCATATTTTAAATCTATATAGTCTACACAAGTCTGATCAGGGTCAAAAAATTTGTACCAGTTTGTGTGCACATCCTTGTAACGTAGTAGCAAATTGGCTTGCCCTACGCTCAAAAGTCATGATTCCTTTTGTGTGCCATAGTATTTCACACATATGCACATGTTCAACAACATTTTACATGCCCCTATACTCTGAAGATGAAGAGACATCTCCATGTAAATATTTTGGGGTTAGTGCGGACCTTTCCCACCTGATCTAGAACCTCATGTGTTTCATCTACCTCTAGAACCACCAAATCTTCCTAACTAGAGCCACCTATACCTCCTAATCCCGAACTCATAGGCTGGGTCGACTGGAAGATTTATTTCCTTATGTCCCAACAAAAGTATAACTAAACTATACCCCGATAGTTTTTGAAGTGTTACTACTCCCTGAATATAGTTCAAAAATATGTGCACTCAATTACATGCGCAGATGATACACCTGAAAAGGTACTCCCATATAACAATGAATCCGTTTGCGCTGTCATTGATGTGCCTCTTATAATACTCACTCCTAATCTCACGCTTATTGAATTAGCTTTACGATTGTTTGTTTCTTGGATGTTGGAAAACCAAGCACAAGGGAAAGGTTTCCAGGTGGATTCAGATGCACACTCGCCACCTAGGTCGTCTTTGATGGTGTGCTTCTACGTGAGGATGAGGAGGGTTCCATGTCATGTTTTCCCAAATGGGGGAGCTCCTGAGGCTCAAGTTCCATGTCTTCTCTATGAACTTCCACTCCTTCCCAAACTATCTTTCTCCACAATGCCATTTTCTCTACAACCTCCCATTGCTTCTCTACCTCCCTCTCGCGCACCTCATTATACTTAAGTCACCTTTCCTCTCTCTTCCTTTCTACAGCTAGGTCTCCTGGCCATATTTCACCAAACTTGATCCCGTCCCCATGCATGGTGGGGTTTAGTTAGCCATTGGTTTTCTCTCCAAATTCAAAGTCACCAAACTTGATCCTGTCCCCATGCATGGTGGGGTTTAGTTAGCCATTGGTTTTCTCTCCAAATTCAAAGTTACCATCAAGATCTTGATTGGTATTGGAATGCCTTACAGGTAAGTTCCCCTTAGATATCGTAAAAATTGGAATTCAGCTACCTTTGGGCACAAATAAGTGGAAATTGAGTACTCCAAGATATAATTGTTCAAAACACCACATAACCACATATCCACAGTGCGAGTCCAAATCAGATTAGCATCATAAAGGGCCTGAAATTATTCCCGCATCCGACAAGTGTGCGATACCTTCAATTCCACTTAGACACATAAGTAATCAACCACTCGTATAATTCTACTTTTGGAAGGATAGCAAAAATATCTCATATAAATTTTGTTCCACCCACACATGTGCGTTAAACTCGGATCCAATGTTGAACCGCCATTCGTATTATTCTTCCAGATCATGTATCCACTCCTCAATACTTTCTAAGGTCAACCAATATGTCTTCATCACGAACCATCCTGAAAACAATTGAAAAAGAGGTCTTGGCAATGAAACCAATGATGCAGCCTAGAATTCACCAATACAAGCCCAAACACATTGACACATCACTCATCCTAGACTGAGCGCTCACGCGAAGCACGCAAAGGTATCAGGCCCCTCTTTAGGGTTTTTGTTGTAGGATGTTAGCATGTTAAAGACTTGAGGCATTCAGATCTATAACTAATATATCATTCTACAGTGCATGTTTAGATCTAGATCTAGAGAATAACAGACTTAAAAGATAACCATGATGAAATCAAGCATGCAATACTGAACTATAACCATGATAACACCTTGATTAAGTCCATAGTATCCATTATATTAAATTCAGTAATACACATAAGCTTCTTTATAATAACTGTAGCATACACTCATATGCGTATCATATTTGGCAAAGATAATCTTACTATAACACGCTTTACATACCCTCTCTCCATGATACATAGTTTAATACATATTTATAAGGGTGGGGAATTTCCCTTCACCGCTTATCTAATCCCAAAATAGGTTGCATGCTATTATTAGCCACGCACCGTTACAAAAATAGCCACACATGCAAGTGTGCTAACAATAGACTACTTTTAGTTAACTAATAGTAGCAAATCTATTCTTGGCTTGTATCCATGCAAAGCACTTCATAGCTGATCCTCCAAAAATAACCAATGTGTGTCGTGTAAGTATCCTTTGCTAAGTGCCAAATTATGACTAACCAATAGAATCTATAAATGTTGGGGGTGACTAATTATTATCATCACTATTGATTTCAAGTTACATTAAGCCCCATTCAACTCTCTAAGTATGTATTACACTTGGAAAAATTATTCACTATCATTACCCCTATAATTTGGGTGTTATTAAAATATAATAAATTATAAAATAAAAATTTGTACTTGTTTCATGCTTATTTGTATTTATGAATAATGTGTGTGTTTTACTTTCTTTTTGAGTCAAAATTCCTTGTTCATATCACAACAATTGCATCATATTTTTCTCATATCATGATGAATCATGTCATATGTTATATTAAATATAAGATGCTCAAACACATATTTAGACTCATACAAGATAAGCAACATGTTTCATATTACTAGCACTTCACCTATCCTTTCTCCACACTCACTCATTCATAAACTTAATCTCACCACCTCATATTTACTTCCATTTCCATCATCTCTTCAACACCACCTCATTCATTCTTCTTATATATCCATCTTGTAAATCTTACTTGACCACCCATACATCATGGAAATATTCTCAAGGATCATCCTTGAAATAAACATGTGCTTATGTACATCCTCAGCCACCACCATATTCATCACTCCCTTTTCCCCTTTATTTCTACATGATCTTCTCCCCCAACCATCTTGAAAGTCACCACCTGATCCACATTATCCTTTATCAAATACTTCACTTTCAGTCCTCCTTTATAGAAATTTATCAACACTAAATTAACCACTCCATCACCCATTCAACTTGTTAATATTATTTAATCACAAATCCATTATGTCAATATTATTCAAGGATCCTCCTTGAGGTATGCTTCCCATCCCACACATCCTCTAATACCATCACTCTTCTCACCCCCTTTGTCCACTAATCCTCCTACTCCATATCCCCTAGCCATCCCTAAAGCCGCCACCTTCTCCAAATCATCACTCCTTACCATCAAAATATTCCCCATTACTTTCTTAATGGCGAATCAACTAATCCATCACTCATATAAATTTTAAATCTTACTTAACCATCATTGTCTCGACCAATTTTCTTTCCCACGAATCCTCAATTACAACCTTTATTTTTAAAATCTATTTACTAACATTCCTCCTATATCACCCTCTTTTCCATATTCAAAACCACTACCTCATCTGCAACACAAATCATCACCACCCTCATTTCTTGTTGCACCTCTTTTCGTACTCATGATGAAGCATTACCCTTGCTGATATATCCAAGATTATTTCCATCCTCCCATATTTCATATTTTTTTCCTTCACTTAACCTTATCATTCCAAAAACATCTTCCTCATCTCCATCTTTGGAATCATATATCTACCCCATTTTCACTTCTTTTCTTAGCTACATCATCATCCTTTCTTATTTACAAACTCTTTTCTTCACCCTCCTATTCACCCTTTTCTTACACATCACCTAACAAGTTCATCAAAAACTAGTGTAGCTTATCCTCTCACAAACCTTATCATCTTATTTACTTTCACCCATATTATTTCAAACCTCTTTCACCAACCATGTATGCATTATCATCTTACTCTTCATTTTATATGCACCACTTTAACTTTCCCTCCAATAGGAAGCATGTCATCCCTTTTACTTATCCCAATCCGCCAATTTGTTATTTGGTCTACTTATATCTTGACCTTACAAAATCTCCCTACTTATAATCTTGTCTTTTATTTACTCTTGAATGCAACCATTTCCACATTATACATTACTTTCCTTGATACAATTCCTCATTGGTACTAGTGCATCTAACCCTTTCACACACTTTAAACCCCATCCCTAAATCTATATTTATACCCCCATATAATTTAGTGTATATCACATTTATTATTAATTATATACCATATAATAATTTTTTTCATCCCTATTTTCATGATCTTCCCAACTTCACCTCGATCTACCTCAACTCCCGCTTTACACACTTTCATCATCTCATTGTCACTCTTCGTCATGCATCCATAATTCTCACTCTTTTTATTCCCTCTAACATTGATTTATCTTCTACTCATTATCAATTTCCAAAACATACACCATATCATTTCCCTAGATACATACTTATTCCCACACCCTCACCTAGTTTATATTCTCTCACATATGCTTCCACATGCACCCAAATTAATTATCCATCTCTATATATACAACCGAGAGTTCTCCACTCATTGCTTTATCCCAACTCAAAAATTTTACCTCATTTTTATGTACTTTCATAAAAATAAAATTTTGTTTCAAATTTTAGTTCCCTACAACATCATCAATTTACGCTAGATTCACCAACTTATACCTCCCTCATTACTCCTTCATCTCAACAATGTATTTCATTTTCTTCCTAATTTTCCCTTGTCATTTCTTCACTACAACCATTCCCTTCATCCACAAATGGATGCACATAAATTTACTCACTAGAAATAAAATCATCCACATAGGTATAGTTAGCAAAATTTGCCACCCTTACACATATATCCATGCATTTTGTTCCATACTCACATACATATTGTTTCACCACCTAATCCCCTCTACTTACATCTCAGATTATACCTTTTTGTTACTTCAAATATGTCATGCACTGGATCCATCCTCCTTTCCATTTTTATTTTTTAACTTCGGTCATATAATCTCACACCATGATCGTTCTTTCACTTCTAACATCAAGGTCAATTTTCCATCACCATTATTTTTCCTAGGTGATGCACCATCCTATCCATTCTCCCATATAGTGTTTTTTTATCGCATTTCTATTATGTGTTCTCTATCTTTCAATATAATCACCTTATCCATGTAAAAATCCTTGTTATACCTCCAAGCCTTGGAGCATATTTGCATTTATCAAGCACACATTGCACAAGCTTATAATAAGCTCACATGAATTTAATGTTATTGATCTTGTTCTTAAAGAAGATCAAAAAATACTAATGATGACACTCGTGTCAAAGGCAAGTTCAAAACCAATTGGCTCAAACCTTATATAATCATTGAAAAGATAGGGCATGGTGTATATCATCTCACCACTCTTCTTGGAAAACCACTCAATAATCCTCTCAATGTCATGCATCTTAAATGCTATTACACTTAGCCATTTTATTGTCTCAATACCCTATGATGCACTCTCATGCTATGGTTCACAATTGACTGTTGAGGGAACACTACATAAATGAACCTCACATTACACACTTCATGATCTATGCTTCATGACATATATTTTCTAGCATATACTTGCGCGCAACACACCCATTTCCTCATGATGCCTGTTGTTCTATGGTTCATTCTTGACTATTAAGGGAAAATTTATAAATGAACCTTATTTCATGCACATTCGTTGGGGAAATGTGGCTCCTTCCATTTTCACATCTTACATACCATGTCATCACACCATCATAACATTTTCATATCTTGGTTGCATTTACTCTTGCTTGCTTGTACTACTTATATGTTGCACTTTTCTTACTATGCGAGATGGATACTCAGTATGTCATTATAGTTTTCTATATACATATTTACATTCACTTGGTCACTAGAAGTGAATACAGATGCTTACACGATGCATGGTGCCTGACACTGACTCCTTTTCTAGTCTGGTCGAGGCTCCTGGGGACATCTACCTTTACCACTCTTACACATTATAGGTTCTATTGTCACATTATTTACTGCTACTTTGTACATTTAATTTGTGTTGATATATGCATGCTTTGACATACTATTTATTTTTCTAACATGTTAATATATGATTCATGTGTAGCATTTGCCTTGTAGGACTATATGCAACCATAATTATCGATACCTTTTTTAATCTTATTTTCTATTGTATATTATTGTTTTGCAGGCTATGCCCTATGTCTTGTATGATCATTGTATGCTTTTGGTCACTTTGGCCTTGATTGTCTTCTGATATTGTGAGCGATGTACCATGTATGCAACCCACTTCTCACGGTCCACCTTGTTTGCACACTTTCTTGTTACGTTATTTTCTATTGCATGTTAACTACTTTTATTAGTAACACTTGCTACTAGACTACTTTATTTACATGGACCTTGGTATATACCACGCACATCCCCTACCCCCTATAGGTATCCAACTTAGATCAACATCAGTCCTCTCCTTTGGGCCACATTCTCCTACAATCATCACATGCATCCCAAATGAGGGGGCATACATTGGGTGAACAAATCACCCCTACAACAACTCAAAACTAAAAATCAAATCAAAACAAGACATAAACAACAAATTTATACAGTCATGGAACAATATAGAACCAAACTTGGACTTCACACACAATATGAACACTAGTTCCTAGACCTAGATAGTATCTCTCGACACTTGTGTCCTCCCCTAGGCACTAATGTCCCGGGGGCATAAACATGCAATTTTCAGTATAACATATTCTTCAACACAATTCTCCAGTAGAAGGCATTTACCTCCAATTATAGAAAGCATCATATGTCCTATAATTAGTTATAATATGGAACATACGGAACAATATGAAACTAATCAAGATGTTTTATCTGCATTGGTGCTCATTTGGGAAATAATCATGGAAGGATAGAAAAAATATACCTCTCTCCCCAATGCTCTTCTCTTGGTGTGAGATTGCCCAAAAACTCACTCTTTACATGAGATCACCCAAAAACTCGTTCTCGACATGAGATCACCAAAAAAATATCTCTTGGTATGAGATCACCAAAAAGCCTCACCACTCGACAAAAATTCAGCAAAGATCTCCAAGAAAATTAGGACAAATTTTTATCTCATACTCTCTCAACATATCAGTGCACATTTTCCTTTTACACACTTTCACACTTTTACTTACTTATACACGAGCATTACTTTGATTTATCATATATGAAACTTTGACTACTTGTTTTCTCTTATTTTGTATGCGGTTTTTAATATGCAACAAGGAGTAACTCACATCACAAACACAACATACTACTATGCATAGGATTCACACCTAAGGTCTACTTCCCTTTCCTATTTTCCATGCTTAACTTTACGCTTCACTTGTCCACTCGGTAAGCTATTGAAACACACTTATTTACTGAGGTTACAATGTACACATCTTCTATCTACTTTATGTTATCAAGTATTCACTCAAAAACATAAATTGGGGGAAAATGTAGACAAAAAATCTATGCATTTGGGTACATTTCTAGCTCCTAAAAGCATGCTAGCACTTACATGATTCCTAATCAATAAAATAGTAATTGATAATACCCTTTAGCCTTTTTTTTTCATTTGCACTTTTATTGGATTCATACATCTTACACTCTTGCCAGATTTGACTATTTTATCTTTCTATGGCCTCGGACACTAGCGCCCAGTTGGGACACTAGTGCCAAATGCTCCTATCATAGGCTCTCATGTCCTTCTTTACCTTTTTCTTATCATTTTGGATCTCTTTCACTTCTTAATTACTTTTTACTATTTTGGGTCGGCCTTTTAGTTGTCAATTATGAAATTTAAACAAGGGAATCATATAAATACATATGTGTGTTTCAAAATAAAGGACCAAACACTAAGAATTATCTATCATCACCTAATATTGCATTCAAAGACAAAAGAACATCAAAGGTGTAATGTCCCTCGCGATTAGTTCGTCGAAGACCTTTTGGCTGTTTGTCTACCCGATGGCCAAAGGGGTGTTTTCAGGGTGATCATTGTAAATATCTTCCCCGGGTAGATATAGACAAGCAGAAGGATATAGAAATCAAAGAAGCTCAAATCCCTGACATTCGAAAGGCGCACAGAAGTGGCGCACGACAATGAATGTCGACAGGGAAAAGGATGCGCCCAAGGCACATAGAAGTGGCGCACGACAATGGATGTCGACAGGGCAAAGGATGCGCCCAAGGTGCATAGAAGTGGCGCACGACAATGAATGTCGACAGAGAAAAGGATGCGCCCAAGGCGCACAGAAGTGGCGCATGACAATGGATGTCGACAGGGTAAAGGATGCGCCCAAGGCACACAGAAGTGGCGCACGACAATGAATGTTGACAAAGAGAAGAATGTGCCCAAGGCGCACGAAGTGGTGCACGACAATGGATGTTGACAGGGCAAAGGATGTGCCCAAGGCGCACAGAAGTGGCGCACGACAATGAATGTCGATAGAGAAAAGAATGCACCCAAGGCACACAGAAGTGGCGCATGAAAATGGATGTCGACAGGGCAAAGGATGCACCCAAGGCGCATAGAAGTGGCGCACGACATGGAGTGTCGACAGGGAAACGCAATGCGCCCAAGGCGCACAAAAATGGCACACGACACGGAGTGTCGATGCAGGGCAAATGATGCGCCCAAGGCCCATAGAAATGGCGCATGACACGGAGTGTCGACAGGGCAAAAGTTACACCTTGGCGCACATAAGAGGATGTCGACACACACATGGATGTGCCCTTGGTGCACCGCCAGGGAGCACAACATTTTTAGCGCTGATAGAAGCAGCCCACAGCGTAGATATTCAGACGGCCATAACTTTTGACTGGGAGCTCAGATTCATGCAAGGTTGGAATTTTCGGAAATCTTAGAAGGTCCTCTGTCCAACTACAATTGGATATCTTTAATTGGGTGAAAACAAATTCTTAAAAATGAAAAATACAGTTTACCACTTTTGGGTTCATTGGGGTTCTCACCTACCATCATTATGAGATGAGTTAAGTGCATTCGGAGGTGGTTGGGGCAAATTTCAAGTTTCTCTCTTCTCCCTCTCTTTTTCCTCCTATAAAATTATAAGGAGGGGCTTCTTTCTAAACGTTGGACATTCTTCTTTTACCCCTCCCTTCTTCTCTTTGGCAGGTGAACTTGTGGAGTTAAAACCTCCCATTTGAAACTGTAATGCAACCTTGCCTCTTGGCATTTTGCAGTGTGTTGTATCAATCTTTGGAGAAAATTAATGCATGTCTGTGGATGATTCTCAACCCTCTCTATATTCATTTTTGCATCCCCTAATCCTTCACTGTGAATCTGGTTATCTGTGCATGATCTTGCATTGCATTTTAATGGTCTCCTTGGCAAGTTAGATTAGGTTTTTGGTAAACCCTCTGCATTTTCTACGTGTGCATCTGAATAGAGGAATAGGAACCGGCCTTCATCCGGAGAGATTTTCCATTTTCATAATGTCCCACACTTGGGAAAAGCTCCATGTTATGCAATCGTACTGAGAGTCTCAACCCATCGTGTTGCAGACATTCAGGGGTGTTGTGATTCGTCATCAACAGTTTTTGCAATGCCGGTGGGACCAAGAGGTCATTCTACAAGATTTGAAAGGATTTTCAAGAAATTCGGACTTAAAAATTGTAGATTTTACAGTTTCAGTTTTTTCACCTTCCAGGTTGAACTTTGAAATCAATTTTCAAGGGCTTAACTTGCTCAAAACAAGTCAAAATTTCACCAGTTGATAGATCGGGGGATAATCTTCAAAAGGGTATTCTTAGATTTTTGAGATTTTGACTTTCAAAATTTCATGGTTTTTTTATTTTCGGATTTCTGGTTTTTAGAAGTCTGGCATTTTTGGGTTTTTGGGATTGTCATTCCAAATCAAATTCAGAACTCTAAAATATCAAAAATACAGGTCTTTCAAAATTCTATTTTTAAATATTTTCAGGTTTGGTGTGTAACTTGGCAGAATCTAGCCTTTTGAGGCTCACTTTCTAACACATCTGGTGACTCCGAAGGGGATAGAATTCAGCGGTGTAGCAGCAAAAGTTGCCCAGGCATATGAGAAGAATTCAAACCAGGTCCAATACTCGAGAAGAGGGGCTATTTGTCCACTTGCAACTTTCACCAGGCAGAGGAAGGAGAGGAAGAAGACCACAAAGATCACCATCTCCACCTAACAGGACTTTGTCTACACCTCCACCTGGTAGACCTTTTCTCGCATCGACTAGGGTTCTTAGGCCAATCATAATGGCACATCTACCACCGAATCCCTTTGTCAATTTCACGGGTAGTAGTCCACTTGCCCTAAATGCTCATAATCAAATTCCAGTTGCAGCACTAAAGAATATACCCTATTTCACAGGAGAAAATCATACTACTCCTATTGATCACATCCAGGATATTGCTAATGCATGTGCAATCCACGAAATAAATGAAATGGATGTTGCGGTCAAGCTGTTGGCTTCATCTTTCAAAGGCAAGGCCTTACAATGGTTTAGGAGCCTTGCAGCAGGGTCTATTACGAATTGGAACCAACTTTGTTCAGCTCTTTGCAACCAGTTCGGGGAGAGGGCAGACAATTTGTCCTTATTGGAACAATTGACAACAATCAAAAGGGCTCCTAACGAACAAATGACAGATTTCAACTTCAGATTCCAACGGACATGGGACAGGATTCCAATAGCCGTTAGACCAATGCCGAAGGAGCATTCCTTTATTTCTTAAAGGCTATAAATTCAGACATAGCCATGATGATCCAATCAATGGGAGGAACAACGCTGCCAGGGGCCTACGACACAGCTATCAGAGTAGAGAACTGTTTGATCCAAGCTGGCAAGCTTGCACCAAGGCCACCAATGCCTCTCTATCTGGATATGGGAAATCCTACAACTACAAGCACACGAGTTGAATCCCATTCCAACTCCTAGAAATCAAAGCAATAATGAGGCGTCGACTTCTTCAAATACTTCAAAGGAATTGCAGGAGGTCATGAAACAACTGCAGAACCTTGGAAATGAGCTAGTGACTATCAAAAGACAACAAGCTCAAAGTGCTAGACCGTATCATCCTCAAGCACAGTACCAAGCTAGGCCCCCATACCAACAAAATAGACCACCACCTCAGGCTGCAAATCAAAACCAAAACCAAGGACAACCTCAAGCTGCCAGGCCATTTCAACCGTATGATCCAAATGCAACGACGTCCTCAAGAGCCTTGGTCCCGACACAAAATAACATGGCACAAGAGTACGACTGGTGTTACCCTTGCAATCTACCTCACAATCAGTCAGCATGTTTCAATGGTGCACTAAATCAGGCCTTGATGGTGCAAACCATTGGTGTTCCTCAAGAACCAAGCCAGGAGGAGAATCAACAACAAGAAGGACCTCCAACAGAAACCACATTGGCCAATTGGCAAACGGAAGACTTCTGTGGAGTTAACCAACAGCCTTTTCAAGGCGTGGCTACCAACACATGGTCAAAGAAGAGAAGCATAGGAGAGGGACAACCGTGTAATCCAGTTGTTTCTCAGTCCACTCCTACACAACAAGGGGTCAGTAGACCAAACGCAGCTCCAAATGTGCAAAATCAACCTAAGGTACCTGTTGTAGCAACACATGCACTTGTTCAAGCTCCAGAAAAGAATGTATCAAATAAGGGACAAAAAAAGGACAATTCATCCCCTTTCAACATCATCGATCAAATGAAGAAGACACATGTGAACATTTCCATGTGGGAATCACTTGCGATCCCAGGGCAACGAGATTTATTGCAAGCTGCAATGGCTAATTGGTCTGCCACAAATGTATCAAACCAGGGACATGAGAAAGTTCTCACTAATGCAGTATAACAGGATGGGTGCCAGACAAGCAAGAATTTGAAGCCTCCACCATTCTATGTGTCATTGGTTGTTGGAAACCACTTGGTACACAACTGCATGATAGATTCAGGAGCAAGTAGTTTAGTGATGCCAAAGCAAATAGTGGATCAACTGGGTTTGAAATATGAGCCGATCTTTGAAAGGAGTAAATGCAAATAGATGGAGGCAGCGGTAGGAAGCTGTTGGAGTCATCAAGGGGTTAAGCCTAACACTACATTCCTGTCCTAATGTTACAGTTCTGCAAGATGTGTCTGTGATTGACCTTCCGCCACTCTTTGCGTTGTGTCTATCAAGAGACTTCACTGCAAAAATCGGTGGATATTTATCTGCAGATTGGTCACACATGATTTTTAGGACAAGGTATGGAGCCAAAGCAACAATCAGGTCAAAACCAATTGCCAATTTCCATATTGAGCCTCATGTACCAAATCCTATCAATGCAAATTGCTCGGCTTTTTACCAGGAGGAGTGTTCAAGTGATCTAGAAACAGGTACTAAGGTCGAGGGAATTCCTGATTTAACTTTGGATGAATGGGAAAACAAGAGTCATGAATTTGACCCATACAAGGAAATTGAAGAATCTGAATTGGGCGTGTATTGTATACACGAAGAAAATTCACCCATTCCCGACATCATTCAGCCTGAACAAAAGGATGAAAACAAAGTTTGGAAATTATTTTTCGATGGTTCGAGAAGCGAGACAGGTCTTTGGAGGTGGTGCAATGTTGATTTCACCATAAGACATCAAATATTTTTCAGCTTTTCGTTTCCGCTTTTCTGTTCAAACAACACGGTGAATACGAAGCTTTGATTCATGGAATTCATTGGGCGGGAAAAGGGGCATAAAGAACTTGCGGTGTTTGGAGATAGTGAGCTGATCATCAACCAAGTTAGGGGACAACATGCTACAAAGAACGACTCGCTAAAGAGCTACAAGAATAGGGTATGGGACCTCATTGAAGATTTCGAAGCTTTCAACATTGTGTCCATACCCGGAAGAAAAATGAAGTCACGATAGGCTCGCAGCATTTGGAGCAACGTTTGATGTGGTTGACAACATCGAAGGGGAAAAACATAGCCACATATCCATGTGATTGTGAGGCCAGCGATTCAGATAATAACACAAGGCTGGCAGTGTTTTGAGAACGATCAACGATCATCAATTTCTTACAAGAAGAGGCTGAATTCTCACTAGGAATCAAGACAGATTAGAGCAGCAAAGATGGGGATCAAGTAGTGCAGCTATGGGCAACAAGCTTCCTAATGGTTTAGTAACATTGGAGTCTATCTTCAACCCTAACGACCAGTTCCGTAAGGAAAAGGCTAACATATAGGTCAAGAGAGAAGATTCAGAGCCAATTCCGATTGGGGAAGGCAAAACACTTCAAATTGGTAAAGTGGCCACTAAGCAGGAGAAATCAGATTTCATACAGCTTTGCCAAGAATTTCCAGATGTCTTCGCTTGGAGCTATGAAGACTTAAGAGGATTCGATCCAAATTTGGCACAACATACCATAGAATTGGATCCGGATGCTAAGCCCATCAGCGACGAGACCACCAACCCTCACATTGAACCTCTAATGAAGAACGAGCTAAATAAGCTAATAGAGGCAAGCATTATTTTTCCAATCAAGCACTCAAGTGGGTCACAAACTTGGTTCCGGGAAGAAGAAGAGAGAGAAATCAGGTTGTGTGTGGATTTCTGAGACCTAAACAGGGCATCTCTCAAAGATCATTACCCACTTCCTTGAATGGAACAAATATTGCAAGTAGTATCCGAGTTCGAGAGATTCTCTCTCTAGATGGCTACTCGAGTACAATCGGTGTGATGGTGAAAGAAGATGACCAATTCAAGACAGCTTTCACCACCAAATGGGGGACCTATGCCTACAAGAAAATGCCATTTGGGCTATCAAATGCTGGAGCCACTTTCCAAAGGGCAATGGATATGGCATTTAAGGGGTTGATCAATAAAATAGTTCTGATATATCTTGACGACATCACTGTATTCTCAAAAAATGCAGTGGATCACCTTTGTCATTTGAGGCAAGTATTTCAGAGATGTAGAAGATTTGGGGTATCATTGAATCCCAAAAAATGCATATTCTTGGCTCACGAAGGAAAACTTCTAGGCCATATTGTTTCAAAGGAGGGGTTGACGATTGACCTAGAAAGAGTTGAAGCAATTCGAGCATTGCCATTGCCAAGTCACAAGAAGGCTCTTCAAAGCTTCTTGGGAAGGATCAATTTTGTCCGCAGATTTGTTCCAAATTTTGCTACTCTTATGAAGCCAATAACGCTGATGTTAAAGAAGAGTATGGCATTTAAGTGGACATCTGAAGGCAAGGCAAGTTTTGAGGCAATAAAAGAGGCTATATCTCAAGCTCCGACTCTCATCAATCCAGAACTTCTCCAAGGACTTCGTGCTATATGCCTTTGGTGGTGGGGACACGATTTCTGCAATCCTGGTACAACAAAACAAAGGAGGATTAGAACAACCAGTTGCTTTCTTCAGTCAAGGCTTGGAGGAATACGAAACTAGGTACTCTTTCATTGAAAAGCATGTCCTTGCAGTAATCAGGAGCTTAAAGAAATTCAAGCACCTAGTCTCAAACAACAAGATCCAATTATTGGTCTCTCATGCGGGAGTCAGGGACTTCCTTCTAAACAAGGATCTAAATGAGAAACATGCAGGATGGATAACTCGTGTCATGGAATATGACATCGAGATCAAGGTCACCAAACTAGTACGTGGGAAGGGACTATGTGAGCAGCTAGCCTTGAGTCAACAAGTTGAAGCAGGTGATGAAAAAGAGACTACCTTGGTACTACAGGATGATCAAGAACAAGAAAATGATGATGTGCCTACTCCTTGTTGGACTCAGAATATGATACACTTCCTACAGACAGGCCTATGCCCCCCAGAAATGAGCAAAGCAAAGAGGAGATACTTCAGATTACAAGCCATTCCATATGTGCTTGTTGATGGTGTTTTGTTTAAGAAAGACATCAATGGAGTTCTATTGAGGTGCATTGGGACAAATCAAATTAAAAGGGTGTTACGAGATTTTCACGATAGAGATTCTGGAGGACATTTCGCCCCACGAGTAACAACTCTCTCAAGATAATGAAGGCGGGTATTATTGGCCGACAGGTCTTGATGGCTATATACATGGATAAGAAAGTGCAAGAAATGTGCACTCTTCACAGGCAAAGAAAGACTAGCAGCACTTCCATTGCACCCAATTCTAGTTGACCAACCATTTATGCAATGGGGATTGGACTTCATCGAGGTCATCAATCCAAACTCAAGCCAAGGCCACAAGTGGATTCTCATGGCAACGGACTATTTCACCAAGTGGACTGAAGCAGCAGCGCTCAAAGAAGCAAATGAGTCTAACATACTAGACTTTTATGAAGGAATAGTGACCATGTTCGGTGTGCCGGCCACTATCATATCAGACAATGCATTGGCATTTATAGGTTCCAAGATTACAGAATGGGCTGTCAAGAATGGAATCTATTTGAGCACCTCTTCAAATTATTACCCGCAGGGTAATGGACAGTAGAGTCCATGAACAAAAATTTGCTAAGAATCATTAGGAGGACTCTGGATGAAAACCAAAGAACATGGCATACCAAGCTAAAATCAGCATTATGGGCTGACAGAATAACACCAAAGAGGTCTACAGGTAATTCCCCTTACAAGTTAGTCTATGGAAAAGAGGCGTGATTGCCTATATCATTAGAACTACTGCATTGGAGCTCATGAAGCAGTTGGAGTTGGCTGAGTTTGAACCAATGGAGGCCAGGTATGTAGAGTTGATGGAATTGGAAGAAATTAGAGAACATGCAGTTCAAACAATTGAGAAAGATCAGGCCTTAGTAAAAGATGGTTTGATAAGAAAGCAAGAGCAAGGACCTTCCAGAAGGGGACCTAGTTACGAAATGGGATGCGACGGCAAAACCAGGAAGGCATTCCAAGTTTGATGCCATTTGGAGTGGCCCCTACATGGTCACGGGATGTAAAAGTAGTAATGCCTTCCAATTGTCTACTTTGGATGGAGGAGAACTCCCAATTCCGGTTAACGGAATCTATCTTAAACATTGCTACTAAAAGGAAAAGGTTTACCCTTGTAAATATTAGCCTAGATTTCAATTCCTCTAAGTGCATATGCACATTGTCTTGTTGTAGTTAGGTTTCAGTTTCCCTAAGTGCTTTGGCATAGGTTTTTTTGCTCCTAGGTTGGATTTCTACAATTCAGCGTGCTCTCGAAGAAGGGGTTGTGATATCAGGATCGGGATCAGATATCAAGTTGGTTTCAGGTTATTGCTTACGACTCCATGCCCAATGGATTGCTAAAAGGCCACTGATCTTCTACCTAGCAGGCAGGTGATCCCGTTGAGTCGCCAAATTGTTGTAAATATCTTCCCCGGGTAGATATAGACAAGCAGAAGGATATAGAAATCAAAGAAGCTCAAATCCCTGACATACGAAAGGCGTACGAAGTGGCACATGACAATGAATGTCGACAGAGAAAAGAATGCGCCCAGGCGCACGAAGTGGCGCACAACAATGGATGTCGGCGACAGGCAAAGGATGCGCCCAAGGCGCACGAGAGTGGCGCACGACAATGAATGTCGATAGAGAAAAGAATGCACCCAAGGTGCACGAAGTGGCACACGACAATGGATGTCGGCAGGCAAAGGATGTGTCCAAGGCGCACGAAGTGGCGCATGACAATGAATGTCGGCAGAGAAAAGAATGCGCCCACACACGTGGCGCCGCGACAATGAATGTCGACAGGGAAAAGGATGTGCCCAAGGCGCATAGAAGTGGCACACGAAAATGGATGTTGACAGGGAAAATAGTGCGCCCAAGGCGCATAGAAGTGGCGCATGACAATGGATGTCGACAGGCAAAGGATGCACCCAAGGCACACAGAAGTGGCACATGACAATGAATGTCGACGAGAGAAAAGAATGCGCCCAAGGTGCAAAAAAGTGGCACATGAAAATGGATGTCGACAGGGCAAAGGATGCACCCAAGGCACACGCAGAAGTGGCGCACGACACGGAGTGTCGGCAGAGAAACGATGCGCCCAAGCGCACGAAATGGCACACACGACACGGAGTGTCGAGCAGGCAAACGATGTGCCCAAGGCGCAAAATGGTGCACGACATGGAGTGTCGACAGGCAAAATTTTTGCCTTGGTACACGTAAGAGAATGTCGACACACACATGGATGCGCCCTTGGCGCACCGCCAGGAGGTGCAACATTTTGAGCGCTGACAGGAAGCAGCCCCTGGCGTAGATATTCAGACGGCCATAACTTTTGACTGGGAGCTCGGATTCATGCAAGGTTGGACTTTTCGGAAATCTTACAAGGTCCTCTGTCTAACTACGACTAGATATCTTTAATTGGGTGAGAAAAAATTCTTAAAAATGCAAAATACAGTTCGCCACTTTTGGGTTCACTGGGGTTCTCACCTACCATCATTATGAGATGAGTTAAGTGCATTCTGGAGGTGGTTGGGGCAGATTTCAAATTTCTCTCTTCTCCCTCTCTTTTTCCTCCTATAAATTGTAAGGAGGGGCTTATTTCTAAATGTTGGACATTCTTGTTTTGCCCCTCCCTTCTTCTCTTTGGCAGGTGAACTTGTGGAGTTAAAACCTCCCATTTGAAACTGTAATGCAACCTTGCCTCTTGGCATTTTGCAGTGTGTTGTATCAATCTTTGGAGAAAATTAATGCATGTCAGTGGATGATTCTCAACCCTCTCTGTATTCATTTTTGCATCCCCCTGATCCTTCATTATGAATCTGGCTATCTGTGCATGATCTTGCATTGCACTTTAATGGTCTGTGTTTATTGGCAAGACAGGTGTTCTTCATTCCTCGGTGCATCACCTTTATAGTTTAGGTTTTATTTTATGCATTTTCTTACCCTGTCTCCTTGGCAAGTTAGATTAGGTTTTTTGGTAAACGCTCTGCATTTTCTACGTGTGCATCTGAACAGAGGAATAGGAACCGGCCTTCATCCGGAGCTTTTCCGTTTTCGCAATGTCCCACACTTGGAAAAGCCCCATGTTATGAAATCGTCATCGAGAGTCTCAACCCATCATGTTGCGGACATTCGGGGTGCTATGATTCGTCATCAACAAAGTGACTTCGGTTTATTATTTTATTATATGGTGCTCGAATTAAAGTAAAATATCATTAAAGCACATATAATGAATTAATAGACTGTTTGAGTGATTTTGACTTAGGAAAGTGCATTTAAATAAATTAATAAATTATTTAAATTGCCTTCCTAGCCAAAAATGCGACTTGTTTGGGTAATGGCCAAATATACCCAAAAGTGCGACTTGATTAGTGAAGCAAAAATAATTAATTAAATATTAATTATATGGTATTAGCCAAAAAGTGCGATTTGGCCTTTGGAGGGTTTTTGGCTATATGAGGAAAAATGCGGCTTGGGTAAAGCATTCAAATCATTATTATTATTTTCACAGAGCAGTTAGCACAGAGCTTTTGCAGACAAAATCCAAGGACGGAAACCCTCTGGATTATTCCTCTTGCGGACGGAAACCCCAGGAGCAGTGAGAGAAGTTTCCATCCAGGAATCTTCATTGTTTACATCAGTTATTCAACATTTCAGCAGTGTCAGGGAAAGAAATAAATTGCAGCTGTGGGCTTTGCACATCTATCTGAGTGGGGGCGGCTTCTCCTACAGCTATTCATTACTGTGTCAGAGGTATTTTTCATGTTAGATATCTATTGTAATTCCCAGCAGCAAATAAGACAAATCAGCTAGGGTTTTGATTCATTTTCTGTGGATTTTTGGATTATCATTGTTATTAAATCTTTCTACAGATTTATATTTGTCTGGCTGTAATATTTAGCTTCAGAAACCAATATTAAATATTCAGCTGAAATATTTACAAAGAAATCTGCCAGATTTGCCCTAGGCGCCTAATTTATATTCACCCGGATTGCGGGCTTTCAGTATTTATTTATCTATGCAGTTTCAGTGTGATGTTTTATGAATTCCTTTAATATTATCAGTTCAGATCTGAGCCAGAACATTATTTTAATATATATATATATATATATATATATATATATATATATATATATATATATATATATATATATATTGAGACAAAAACGGGTTTGGGATCTTTCAGTGGTATCAGAGCAGTGTATCCTCCCAGCCTGTGTGGGAAGGAGCAGACAGGGTATTAAAATAGAAATCAGCCTTGAATGCATCACAGAGAGGACGGTACACATAGATACTACACCCGCAGACGAGCACGACTCGAAGCTGGTATTGCAGGAGGTGACAGAATGGAATATTTGGGCGAGAGGCCTGAGAGTCCTCCTCGAGAGGAACATGCAGATCCAGATAGGAATTTTATTCGGGATATGGCAGCCACGCAGAGGCAGTTATTACAGACCATGGAGCGCATGGGTACTACTTTGGACAGGTTGGCACTAGATAGGCCGCGGGACAGGCATGGCAGGAGGGATAGATCCGTATCAATTGCCAGTAGCTACAGGGGTCATAGCAGATCACCTTCAGAGCTTGGGAGTGTTAGGGGATCGCCACGCCGTGAGCGGAGGCATACCCATACAGATGAGAGGAGACCTACACGGACGACAGATAGGCCCATGCAGCCTAACTTCTTGCCTAGAGGTGACCCACCAGAGATTGAGGGACGGTCGGAAGAAGCAGCTTTCCCGGATACTATCATGGTAGTCAGTGATGAGTGGAGGAGTTTGCCACAGCATGTGAGGGATGCATTTCCCCTCCCACAGTATTGTGCTCAGAGGAGAGACAGCATGAGGTTGGACAGGATAGGAGACCTAGAGCACAGCAGAACAGAGATTTGCAGCAGGTTACCAATAAGGTAACCCTTTCCACTTTTGATGGTAGTGGAAAGATCAGTGCCAGGGCTTGGATTCACAAGCTCGACACCTACCTTACCCTCAAGCCCATGAGGGAGCAGGAGGCCATACAGTTTGCTACATTGCACCTTGAGGGGGTGGCTTATGATTGGTGGCACCATGGGTTAGTTACAGCAGGGTCATGAGCTTCTACATTCATACAGGGATTTCAGTGATAGATTGATTGCGAGGTTTGATCGCAAGGATGTGGAGTTATATTACAGGGACTTAGCACAGCTCAGACAGAGTGGACATGTTGATTCTTACATCAACAAATTTCAGCGGATAGCCATTATGGTTCCAGAGATGCCTGAGAAGAGGGTGGTGATGTTATTTATAGAGGGCCTCCATGACAGGATGAGAGGATTGGTCAAGGCTCTTAAGCCTAGGACATTGCATGATGCCATTCAGATGGCATTGGACTTGGACACATCCCCCACTTCCTATCAGCCCACTTCTTATCAGCCCAATAAGAAGTTTCCCACGAGCTCCAGGCCATTTCAGCGCTCTACCCCACAGAAGAGTGCACCACCTCCTAAGGTGGATCAGGAGACTCGTAACGAGTTAAGGAGGAGGAAGCTTTGCTTTCATTGCAAAGACCATTGGGAGCCTGGACATCGTTGCCTTGGTAAAGGCAAGGTGCATCTCATTGAGGTGATTTCAGATGGAGAGGATGATCACTCGCCAGGTACAGATGTAGAGGATGAGGGCGGTGACCATGATGCACAGGGGGAGCAGCCCCAAATAGAGCTTGGCGAGGGCGAGGCATTGGATTCATCCGATGTTACTATTGCCACACTTTCAGGCGTTCCTAGGTACCATCCCTTTCGTCTGAAGGGAGTGCTTAAGGGGCAGCGGATTGTTTGTCTGGTTGACAGTGGAGCTACGCACAACTTCATTGATGAGGGGTTGGCGGCGAAGCGAGGATTACAGGTTGAGGAATTTGATGGGTTTAGTGTACGGGTGGCAGATGGATTTGCTATCAGTTGCACTAAGAGGATTCCACGACTTAGTATTCAGATGGGGGACTATACATTGACCGATGACTTCTATGTTATTGGACTTGGTGAGATTGATACAGTATTGGGTATTCAGTGGTTACAGTCCCTTGGCAGATATGTGCAGGATTTCCGCAGGATGGAGTTGGAGTTTATGGTGGATAAGAAGAAGATTGTGCTTCGGGCTCTTTCTGACGGTGGGCCTAGAGTTGTTTCAGCACGCAGGATGGAGTCTATAGTGAGACATGGAGAGGTTGCATGGGCAGCCCAGTGTTTCATTTCATCCAAATCTTCTTCAGACGATGAGCAGCCTTATCATATTGACATCCAGTCCATACTGGATAAGCACGGTTCAGTGTTTGGTGACATTCCTCCAGGTAGACCACCAGATAGAGGGTTTGAGCATGTTATAGAGCTTGAGGAGGGTGCTAAGCCCATGATGACTATGCCTTATCGCCATCCTAAGACATACAAGGATGAGATAGAGAAGGCCATTAGAGAGCTCTTGGAGATGGGACACATCCGTCCTAGCTCTAGTCCCTTTGCTTCTTCAGTTGTGTTGGTAAAGAAGAAGGATGGAACCATGAGGATGTGCATTGACTATCGTGCACTGAATAAGAAAACCATCAAAAACAGGTATCCCATTCCCCGCATTGATGAGTTGTTAGATGAACTGCATGGATCTATCTATTTCTCAAAGATTGATCTTCGATCAGGTTACCACCAGATTAGAGTTCGGGATGAGGATATCCACAAGACAGCCTTCAGATGTCACTATGGGCACTACGAGTTCTTGGTGATGCCATTCGGACTCACTAATGCACCTGCTACATTTCAGTCATGTATGAACCATCTCTTCAACAGGCAGTTGAGGCAGTTTGTGTTGGTGTTTTTTGATGATATTCTGATTTATAGCAGGACATGGGATGATCATTTGAGGCATCTTGATGAGGTACTTAGCATAATGGAGACTCAGTCTTTGTTTGCTAAGATGTCCAAGTGTGAATTTGGACTTACGGAGATATTGTATCTTGGGCATGTCATTGGGGCCAATGGGGTCAAGGTCCATCAGGAGAAGATACAGGCAATGCAGGATTGGCCACCACCCAGGAATATCTCTGACTTGCGAGGATTCTTAGGGTTATGTGGTTACTACAGGAGGTTCGTGAAGGGTTATTCCTAGTTGGTAGCTCCATTGACAGATCTTACACGGAAGGGTGCATTCAGTTGGTCAGATGAGGCACAGGTGGTATTTGAGAGGCTCAAGGTAATTATGAGTACCTGTCCAGTTTTGGCTCTTCCAGATTTCTCACGGCCCTTCATTTTAGAGTGTGATGCTTCGGGATTGGGAATTGGTGCGGTTCTTATGCAGGATCGCCATCCTATTGCCTTTGAGAGCCGGAAGCTGAGAGATAATGAGAGACTGTATTCCACTTATGATAAGGAGATGCTTGCCATTATGCATGCCTTGGCAAAGTTTAGACAGTATTTGGTGGGTGGAAAATTTGTGGTGAGAACCGACCACAACAGTTTGAAATATTTCCTGGAACAAAAAGAACTCAATGAGAGGCAACAAAAATGGGTCAGCAGGATCCAGGCATATGATTTTGACATTGAGTATGTCAAGGGGACGAAGAATGTAGTGGCTGATGCACTTTCCAGGAAACCCCATCTCGCTGTCCTATGTTCGTTGAGCGAGATTTCAGCAGATTGGAAATCTCAACTGGCAGTTGAATATTCCAAAAACACTTGGGCATGTGACATTATGGATGGAAAAATTCAGGATGATCGGTATAAGGTAATGACTGATTTGATTTTGTATAAGGGCAGAATTTACCTAGTTCCTGAATCTGAACTTAAAGAGAAGATTATGCATGCTTTCCATGATGCACCACTGGCAGGACATCCAGGGTATTTTAAAACATACAGGCAGATTAGAGAGAGATTCTCCTGGAAGGGTCTCAAGGATGATGTCCTGCGCCATGTCCGTGAGTGTATGACTTGTCAGCAGAATAAGTCAGAGCATACTTTCCCAGCAGGTTTGCTACAGCCATTGCCAATTCCGGAGCAGAAGTGGGAGAGTATTTCTATGGACTTCATTACAGGACTTCCCGTGGTGCAAGGGAATGATCGCATTTACGCAGTAGTGGATCGGTTAACAAAATATGCACACTTTTTCGCTGTCCCTACTAGCTTTAAGGCACCTCATGTGGCTGATTTGTTCTTCCGTCAGATATTCAGGTTGCATGGACTTCCAAAGAACATAGTTAGTGACCGGGATAGCAGGTTTATGAGCATATTTTGGCAGGAGCTTTTCCGTCTGGTTTACACTGAGCTGACTCCTAGCACCAGTTATCACCCTCAGACAGATGGACAGACAGAGATTGTGAACAAATGGATAGAGGGTTATCTTCGCAACTACGTTGCAGGACAGCAAAAGGCATGGGTTAAGTTGTTGTATTTATGTGAGTATTGCTATAACACCACTTACCATATGTCTATTGGTATGACTCCATTCCGAGCTCTTTATGGGTATGATGCGAGATCCTTTGTTGATATGGCATTTGGGGATAGTAGAGCTCCTAAGGCTCAGGAGAGTTTACAGGATATTCAGGAAATCCTTAAGGTGCTTAAGGAAAACATGCAGCGGGCCCAGAATCAGCAGAAAATATATGCAGATAGGCACCGAGTGGAGAGATCATTTGAGATAGGGGACATGGTTTTCCTACGACTTCAGCCTTACAGGAAAAGTACTCTCAAGAAGAGTGGGGCTGAAAAGCTCAAACCGCGATTTTATGGGCCATACAGGGTGTTGAGGAGAGTTGGTGAAGTGGCATATGAGCTGGAGTTGCCTTCTGAGAGTAAGATACATAATGTTTTTCATGTGTCTTGCTTGAAAAAGGCTTTGGGGCAGAACATTATTTCCTCTACAGATTTGCCACCCCTGGATGAGGAAGGGAGATTAGACCTAGTGCCAGAGGAGATCTTGGACAGCCGAGAGAGGAGACTGAGGAACAGGGTCATTCGGGAGTTCTTGGTGAGGTGGAAAGAATTGCCAGAGGAGGATGCTACATGGGAAGGTGAGATTATATTACAGCATCCAGCTCTACAGTTGCTTGGGGACAAGCAATCTCGGGAAGGGAGGACTGTAATGTCCCTCTTTCGCGATTAGTTCAGTCGAAGACCTTTTGGCCTGTTTTGTCTACCCGACGGCCAAAGGGGTGTTTTCAAGGGTGACTTCGGTTTATTATTTTATTATATGGTGCTCGAATTAAAGTAAAATATCATTAAAGCACATATAATGGATTAATAGACTGTTTGAGTGATTTTGACTTAGGAAAGTGCATTTAAATAAATTAATAAATTATTTAAATTGCCTTCCTAGCCAAAAATGTGACTTGTTTGGGTAATGGCCAAATACACCCAAAAGTGCGACTTGATTAATGAAGTAAAAATAATTAATTAAATATTAATTATATGGTATTAGCCAAAAAGTGCGACTTGGCCTTTGGAGGGTTTTTGGCTATATGAGGAAAAGTGTAGCTTGGGGAAATCATTCATATCATTATTATTATTTTCACAGAGCATTTAGCACAGAGCTTTTGCAGACAGAATCCAAGGACGGAAACCCTCTGGATTATTCCTCTTGCGGACGGAAACCCCAGGAGCAGTGAGAGAAGTTTCCATCCAGGAATCTTCATTGTTTACATCAGTTATTCAACATTTCAGCAGTTTCAGAGAAAGAAATAAATTGCAGCTGTGGGCTTTGCACATCTATCTGAGTGGGGCGGCTTCTTCTACAGTTATTCATTATTGTGTCAGAGGTATTTTTCATGTTAGATATCTATTGTAATTCCCAGCAGCAAATATATCAAATCGGCTAGGGTTTTGATTCATTTACTGTGGATTTTTGGACTATCTTTGTTATTAAATCTTTCTACAGATTTATATTTGTATGGCTGTAATATTTAGCTTCAGAAATCATTATTAAATATACAGCTGAAATATTTATAAAGAAATCTGCCAGATTTACCCTAGGCGCCTATTTTATATTCACCCGGTTTGCGGGCTTTCTGTATTTATTTATCTATGCAGTTTCAGTGTGATGTTTTATGAATTCCTTTAATATTATCAGTTCAGATCTGAGCCAGAGCATTATATAAAATAAATATCGACAAAAATGGGTTTGGGATTTTTCAAAAGGCATCCATCTAGCACTCATACAAGGGAAAAGGGTTGCATCACTTCTACATATACAATATAGAAATGGAATTCTATTCTATTTCATCCCACACATTTTGTACATTTCTTACATTCTACATCTATCCCGTTATCATTGTGTAACTTGCACAAGGGCATCATAGGGAATAATTTCTACACACACACACACACACATAAGAACTACATGGATCCTGAGATGTAGTGCATCACTCGGCCATAATTCCACTCTTCGTGTGACCATTAAGTTCATTTTGACTCCCCATTATGCATTTTCATTTTTAGGTTTGATGCACTTATGGGTATATGCAAGTGAACTTATTTCTTGCAAGTTATAGGTACATTCACAAATCAAAAAGTGAATCTAGAGTGAAAAATAGAGACCAACAACAAATATTACCATGCATAGAAAATATCGATCCAGAGCACCTACACGCACACTAGCACCTAAAATGCGAGACACTCAAAGACTCGTGTGCTCCTATCCTCCAGAAGGCGCTCTTATCTAGCACATTTCCAAATCTCAGAACCTCCAGTTTACAATGATGACGTTGTTTACAGTCTCTTCCAATATTTCATCTACCCATATCACTTCTTGTTCACTCAAAAATCAACTAAGTCCCTATCTCTCCTTCTTGCTTAGGGTTTCATATTGCACATGTTTTATAAGTTGTGTCTTACTATATATTGGCATTTGTACATCATTTATTATAGTATTTACTCTGAAAATAAGATTTAATAATTTTATTTACATTAAATCTATATTCATTCCATATATGGTTAGGAGGTAAATGCATACAAGTGAAGGTAATAGTTTTGTTGAAACTGTAAGTGTATCTATGATAGTATACAAATCCATTGTTGGCATATCACTAAGGAGGGTATTATTTTATAATGCCTCTAGGATTACATCCTTATATGATGGTGATTCCTTTAGTAACTCAAGAATTGAAATATTGGCTTGATTATTTCATAGTTGATACAATAAGTCGTATATGTTTGGATTAACCACATGTTAAGTAGAAGTAGGTGGAGGTGATATAAGATTGGATTGATTTCCCCACATTGTGTCCTTACTCACCTTGTATTGATAGAATGGAAAACCAATCCCAATATAATTTGGGTCTTAATAATGGGGGTGGGATGGTACCTTGTAAAACAAAAAGTTTTAGGGGAGAAATGTTTCGTGCAAGCCTTTCTTGATGAGTAGTAACATGGATTATTTTACTTTGAATATTATTATATATGTAGGTGTGGATAAGATGTTCTAATTTAGAACTAGAATTTGAATTATCTCAAAATTCTAGTAAAGTATGACCAACATGTGCCAAAGGTTTTACATATGTATGACATGTATGTTGTGCTTTGTTTGAAATTCAATACTATGAGTATCGAGTAAATCTTGGATACCTTTCTTTATCCTAAAATATCAATTTGTAGAATAGACAATACACTTATGATAATTAAAATACATATGAGCATAAAATGATATTGATTAAGGTTTACTCACATCAACCTCTAATGGGAGAGGGGGAGATATGAGTTTACACTCAATCAAGTGTTGAAGCATTGCATGTACGAGAGGTGAAGTTAGCTTTGTGAATAAGCATTGATTGATGTGAGGAGTGATCTTAAGGAATGTGATGACTAGGATATTAGAAAAAATGTGAGTATCAATATCACTTTTATTAGAAGTGTCATTGACCCAATCCCTATAGAAATTACTAATGGATAAGAATGTGTAATAAATATAACAAAATAAAAACCTAATAACATCTAGGATTTAAGCTAAGAATCCAATGGTGACCCTAAGAATCAACAAGGATTTACAAACCCTAGGATAAATATGTAAATTCAGAATTAACATACATATATCATAATGGTAATATGGAAGAGAAGATAAGAATTGAAACCCTAACATGGAAAATTCAATGGATTCAATTAATATATGGTTCAACAAATGATTTAACCCTAATTAGACTTATAGAATCCTAAATAGGTTGAAAATATAGAATATATTATGTGTTACCAAATTTTATAAATAAATGCTCAAACATTCAAATATGACAAAACATGTATAAGCAATAAAGAGATATTATTTGATTAAGAACATGCCAAAATATAGTATCACACAAGAAAATAGATTGAATTATGATTTTGGGTGTCTCACAGACATTTTAGATATGGAATTAGGGAAAAAGAAAATGTGTCAAGTGTAAACTTGATTTTCCTCTAAAACTTAGCTATGAAGCCCTCCTAAATACTAGCTCCTAGCGCTTATATCCTTTCTAGATCTACATAGGATTATGAAATTTTATGGGTTGCTTCTCTGTTGTTTGTACCTATTGTGTGCATGTGTACGTCTTCTAAAACCCTCACTCGTGTACCTTTATAATCAAATCCCTAGCTTCCTGCTCTAGCACTCAAATAGACATGAGATAAAAATAGGAAAGAAATGTGTGGTGGAGTTTTACTACCCTTAGTAGCAAACCCTTTTTTTTCTAACCAAGCACAACACCGCATTACCCAAATGAGGGGCTCAAACTCCATGTAGGTCTCCTAGTATTCATGCAAGTGTGAATGCAATCTAGAAAGCCTCCATGTTGTGTTTTCCTTGTGCTTTGACACAAATAGTGGTAAAACTATATATATAATGTACCCTTCATGTGTTTTGAATAGTGAATTTTTGTAGATAGATGTTGCTAGAATAGTGAACCCTTGAAATTTCATTGATATATAGATGCTTAATACTTGACAGGACTTTGGAATGTTTGTATTTGGAATAATCTCCTCTTAACCTATCTTGGAATGTTTCATACTTTTGTAGGGGATACTCCTTATGTATGATATTTATTTAGGGAGATTAGGGCGGCTTTACATAAGAATTTATAGATATCTGCTAGAGGAGCTCTTAAGAATTCCATGTGAGTAAATGAAAATGGTAGACTTTGCTTGTATACATTTTAAAAGATATAATTTCACAATAAATTTGGCCTACAAAGGGGAATTAGGATAAGATTAATAAATTTGATTGTTGAATCTCAAAGGGAAATAACATCTAGCTCTAGACACTTGCATCTAACGCTAATATTCCAATGGAAAATAGTGTCCATAAGACATAAATTGTAATGGAAGATGTGGGAAATGTTTGATAGGATATAATATATGTTTATGATCATTTATATCTTTCTTATAGAGGTCAAAACAAATGAGAGAGAGAACATGAGGAGTATTTTAAATCCTTCGAGAGGGGATGGTAATATATTTATTCTTTGTTTGTGTGCACAAGTCATAATTAAGTGATATAATTTATTAAGTAATTATCAAGTACATAATTACCATATTCTCATGGCTATATACACATCATTTTACTAGTGAGCATCACAAAGGTGTACATTGGAATTGTATATTGTGAAAATTGAAACTAGTATTTTTCAAATTTAATGACATAATATATGTCATAGTTGGCACCATATGTTAAACAAACAAAGCTTCATCACAACTACAACAAAGACTTGCAAAAAGTCACACATTAGAATTCTGGAAATGGCTCCTTGATCTATACAAAGATGTTGCCTTAACTTAATTTAGTGATTACATTGATCATGTTTTTGAATATCTAACGAGTTGACATTATGCATTATATAACAAAAACCTTATCGCAACTCCAACAAACTCTTGTAAAGACAATAAGCTCATTGATTTGTAAAAAGATGATGATCCATTAAGCTATTTCATTTATAACATTCAATATTCAAAACATTAAAATTCACTAATATTTACATGTTTTCATAATTATTGAATCCACATTTTATGTTTCAAATTCACATATGAACAAATTCAACTTTTCATCTTGGTTCGCATGTGTCCAAGCTAAGTTATAGTGGTAATAAGTGGCTTATCATACTACACATGTATTTCAATGATTCGTTCAATATTTAAAATCATTCCCATTAGTAATGTTCACATGTTTTCACAATTTTTGAAGTTACATTTTATGTTTCAAATGAATTTATGAAAAACTTCTAATTTTCATCCTTCCTTACATATCTCCAAGCTACATCGTTGTGGCAATAAGTGCCCTACCATGCTCCCACACCTCATTATGTAAATGAGTGTCATAAAGTATACATTGGAGGCATCTATTTTCTATCAAATCTTAAACTAACATCTTTTCAAAATTTTAGGGGGTCAAATATATGCCATAGTTGGCACCATGCATTAAATGCAGACAAAACTTCACATCTACAGTGTTTGACATCATGCATTGTACAAGAAAAAGCTTTCAAAACTCCAACAAATACTTGCAAAGATAATAGGTTCATTGATTTATACGAAACTAATGAAGCCACAAAGGTATTTCAAAGATACATTTAATATTTAAAGCATTCAAATTGAGTAACATTGACATGTTTTCACAATTTTTAGATTTGCATTTTTTTGTTTCAAATGCATATATATGAATATTTTCAACTTGTCATCCTTAATGGCATATCTCCTAGCTAAGTCATTGTGATAATAAAGTGCCCTATCGTATTGTTACACCTATATTTACAAAAAATCATAACTCCAACAAATATGTACAAGAAAGTATCCAATATCGAGTTATAGTTGGCACCATGAATTCTACAAGAAAAACTTCATCATGGTCATGCGACAAAGACTTGCAAAAAGGTCTACATTGGAACCATCTTTTTTTCTATGAATTATGAAACTAGCATTTTTCGAATGTGTTTTTACAAGATCAACATGTCTTTGATTGTAATCAAAGATCAAGTATCTTATGTTTGAGCGGTAGTTGCATTTTTATCGTGTGTCTAAGGCACTAGCAAATGAACTAAGTGTTATTTGTGATAAAGAGCCTTGCAAACTCTTGATTTCCAATACTCATGTTCGAGATACTACCAAACTTCTATATATTTATGTTAAAGATGTCTACAAATGTTGTTGAAGCAATTGTACACTGATCTCTATCAAACCTTCAACAACTTCCACAATCTGCTCACCAAAGACTAGGTTCACCTTAACATATCATCCCGCTCTGAACAATAGCTTGATAAGGCAAAGCTTTTGACTATTTTGTGTCTTTTTTATTGCCTTTGATGATGAAAATTTGACCTAAGAATTTAGAACAATAAAAACTTGTTCAACGGATATATTGAGCATCAAGATATATCTAATTCTCGCAAAATTGAATTTAGCATGTTAAGTCACCTAATGTGCTTTTGTACATTCATAAAAGCTTTCATTTCTACTTTTGATAAATGCATTGTGAAACAAATTCAATTGTAAATCTATAAAATATAGGGATGGAGAAGTTTCAAAACGCATTACACACTTACATAAATGAAATATATTACAGTGCATGAATTCAATTTTTATTTACAATACATGTGTTTAGGGAGGATTTATCGTTTCATTAATTAATCATTAATATGTTTCTATTAAACATCACATCTATGACTACTTTACCTCGTCTATATCATTGAAATTTGTCCAGATTTACATAGAGTATTTGGAATGAGACATTTACACGTTATCCTAGAGATTGATCATATGGATAATGGGCCCTAAGTAGATGGGTGCATCCGATTAATATCGACATGGGCATTAGGATAACAGACACGATATGGATAATGGCATCACACCCAAACATTTATTGGCGCAAGCGACCTTCTACGTTGAAAAACATATTTTAAAAATAATAATTAGTGGCGGTGGAAGCATCTCACTCACCGTCAACAATAAACAATATTTTTGCACCAAACAAATGCCGGCTTAACTGAAATAGCTCCTGGAATTTCAAATTACCGCGGCCTCTCATGACGGTTATCTCTTTTTGGTGGTTGTAAAATTTATTATTAATAGTAAAAGCTAATTATAATATATCATGGGATTGGGAAAGTGTCTTAGTCTTTCCAATACGAGTTATTTTTGGTATTTTAAAATATTTTTCCTCGCAACTTTATATGGCAGAAGATATTTTATTTTCTTCCTCCCTTCATGTGGGTTGCAGATATTTTACTATTACCTCTTTACAAATATATATTTTGTAATCCTGTATTTCTCCTTTATACTTGCCTCTTACAGGGGACATGGGCATCCTCACAAATCAATGACTTCATTTCTCACAAAAATACAATATACAAGTGTTCAACTTGATCATAAAGGGTTTGTTTTCGGGGATGTAGTTGCAAGTGCCCCTATAGATAAGTATGCGCAAGAAGCACACACTAGGCATGTGAATTGTTTGGTGAAATATCCGAAAGAAATGTGATCTCATAGACCATAATGATTGCAAGATATTCACATAACATGTTTGTTGAAATGCTCAATTATGGTGTATGTTCTTTACGCTTTTTTTGTTTTAATTTACATTTGCAAGAAACAACATACTCCTCTAAAATAGTCCTCCATCGTGCTAATTGAGGCTTTCGTAGGAAAAAGTTTACACCTATTTAGTCACTAGGGTTGCAATTTTGATTATTTGATCCAATGTTTTCATGCTCTTCTAGTGCATTTCGTTGTTGTAGAGATAGGAGAGAAGGAGAACATTAGTGCAGCAACTTGAGCCTTAAATAAGGATACACTTTACTCTACATATTTGTATACAATTGTTAGAGGTTTTGTTTTGTTTTTGACCTAATGAGGCCAAGGCCACAACATTAAGGATTCTTAGCATGTAGTTTGTTAGATCTATAGATTTTAGTTGTGTTTTTTCCATTCCACGGGTTTGTTACTTTGTTTATTTGCTTTTGTTATTTTTCCTAAAGTTGTATAAATTCTAAAATACAAGCAAGATTTATGTTGATTAAGGTCATTTTACCCAAACATTAATTTAACTTACACAACTTTGTACCTTTTTTAATAACATTATATGAATTTTAGATGTTTTTTTGCATCTTTTTATAGAACACTTATATGTTGAGATTTTTCAAAAACTTAATTAATATCCTTTCAAAAAATATAGGAAATGACTTCTTTTGTGTGGGACTTTGACTCATGACCTTTTAATTTGTAAGAGACTATAGATGTCATAATTATTCGAAAATATATGTGAGAAACTTAAGTGAGTTCTGAAATAGATTAGGATTTCCCTTATGTTTAGGAAAATGCTCTTATATATTGCTTGTAAGGAAATTCCAATGAGAAAATTAAAGACATGGAAAATGTGAATGATGCAGAGGTAGAGAAAAATGAAATGTGAGAAGAGTCTCTGTCTCCTCAAACACAGGATTTAAAAATTGAGAAATCTCCTCGGAGCGAAGAAGACAATTATTGTAGGATAGATTTTTTCTAACAAAGCCTATCAAAGGTTAACCTTTATCTAAACATGAGGAATGCATAGTTGTTGACAGTGTTGAATGCAAGTTTGCAAGTCCAATATTGGAGACAGGTACATCACATAACATTCTTTGCATAGAGGAAATGTTATGATAAATAATTTCAAAGGACTATGGAAAATCTTTTATAGTGCTATATTAGTTGAAAGTGGAGACAATTCACTATGATGTGAAGCTAGAGGATGATGACATTATGAACTATGAAGAAGTAGGGGATTATGTTTTGAAGAAGAAGGAAGAGGGAATGTAAGATATTGGTATTATGAGAGAAGATAATAAGAGATTGAAAATGACAATATTTGATTTGTTGAAGAAAATTAATACACTGTTTGAGATGATTAATAATGAGTCTATCGATCTCAGAGTTGAAAGAGCATCTTAGTGCAACAAGATTTGAAATAACAAATATCTACAAAAGAGAGAGCTTCTTAGCCAAATGACATGGCGATGAGGAAGAAATGGATAAACATTAACATAAATTCTTCAAGGAGGATTGGTTCTGAGTCTCTCCATTCATGTTTTGAAATAGGTTGTCCTAATGTGAGTTTTTGTCTAATCCATGAGGTTCACAGCTCCAAATTATATTTTATTTGTGGGTTTTTGTTTGATTTTTGACCCCATGTCAAATTTTAATTAATACCATCAATAATGCAACAAAGTTTTCAAAGGTATCACATGATTCCTCAAAAGAGTTCTCTTTGATTTTTTCATTTACATAATATGATATTTACAAAATACTTGAATTGTTGCATACAACATATTATTTCAAGGAATGCAAACTAATGCAGTCAAATTATGGGTCATCCCTCGTAATTTTAACAACATATTAAGCATTTTACTCCTATGAGATAATCTTGTTCCAATAACACAAGTATGTTGTTATCCACATTAAAACATTCTTTGATGTCGTAATTCAACTATTTCAATGAGGACAATACAAAAGCTCCCTTTAATTGTGAGATCACAATGTCATGGTAATACTATATTTCAAAATTTTACAATCAATAGGGGGATAGAGTGAAATATTCCACTTATAAAATATCAACTCATGATTGAAACACTTCTATAGTTCTTAGTAATTGTGTAATTCATCATTTTTAAATATGTAAAATAGATTTCAATGATATATTACTAACATTGCTGTTTTCGTTTGGATAATACAAATAACATGTTATATTTACACTTATATGCATTCTACATTAGTTTCGAGCCCACTATATCAAAGTTTATCTCCAATATTGTTAAAAAGACAAATTTATGTGAGACATGAAAATTGGTTCTGTTATTTCAAAAAGGGAAATGTTCTTGTATAGATTATTGGTAAGGCTATGTGAAACAATCTATAAACTTAGGATTTCACTATAGCAAGGTGGCCCATGTTATCCCTATAATAATGTTATATATTTAATTTATTAGTAATTTACTCGACCCATGAACTTTTTTTTTTTTTGGAAAAAAGCAGATATTTGCATTGTCCTTTGTGATAGCTTGCCACCCTTTGAGTCACTTCTAATGACATTTTTTTGTCAATCGCTTCAAACTTTTAATCACCATGTCATCCTTCCTACAACGTCAACTCTTGTCCCGGACCAATTTATATCGTTACTTCAACATTTCATCTAATTTGTTTCTCATTCATTATTTCAATACAAATATCGAATTTTCACTTCTCAATATAGGGAGTAATTTCCGAGCTTTAGAGTATGAGGACTTGTGTGTGTGTGTGGCTTTACATTTCTATATAAAATGACCAAACTATGGTTTTGTTGACCATCAAACTTTTGTTCTTTGTTTCTTTTATGGAATTGATTGTAGTGGTGTTATTATTTGTATAGTTGCGTACTCAAGAAAACTTGTGGCTCGATGGAAGAGAAACCCCTTGTATTCGTATCACAATGTTCCCCATCTTTCTACAACCCTTGTTGATGTACATGTGGTATGGTATGAAAAATTTAGCCTTATTCAACGGTTTATTTTGGGGAGCTACTTATAGTTGTTGGGTCATATTTGTTTGGAATGCCCAAGAATACCTCTCATTCCACTAGAGGATGTTATGGTAGAAGGCTTTTGAATGAATTATTTTGGATTTCAAGCCAACATTTAACCATCCTTTATAAACGAAGGGAAGCTTCTTCCCTACATGTGGTGGGGAAATCAACTAATGAGTGTCATAGGTACTAGGTGGAGCACATGTCCATTTCACCAACCAATGCACTACCCTCAAACCCTTTTTTCTAATTGTCAACATTGATTGAATGATCATCAATATTGCCATGGTTATCCTACTGAGTTGTTGGTGGACCCGAGAGGTTAATATTTATGGTCGTTTACACCTTCTTCATGATTTTAGGCATAAAATATTTACACTTTCATCAAATAACAAATCACGTACAATTTACATATTTAAAATATGACCATCATTTTTATATCTAGATTTATATACAAAGTATATAAATATATATTCAAAAATTTGAATAAAGAGATTTATCTTTTATATATTTTATTAGCAGTGTATAAATAACATTGCTTTCTATTTTCGAAGGGCAATATTGAAAAATTATCGACACTTAAAAATTGTTTGAAATATATAGGTATCCATCAAATTTAACTCCTAGAGGATGACACAAAAAGAATTAATTACTACGCACAAGGAGTTAATGGGTGACAAATTTTAGTTAAATATTAGACACAAAACCCGTTTAGTATTTCAAGAGGATACATAGGGTAAATTAGATGAAATGAGGTTGTAAGTGGGAGTATGATGTCAAATTTTCATGTAGACATGCACCTATGTTACAATTATTGGAGGAATTAAGTCAAGAAGACCGTCTGTGAATGAAAGGAAATGAACTATGACTGCAAATGTGGAAGGAATGGAAAGAAAAAGCTGGAGGAAGCAAGCAAATGTGTTTGGGAAGCAAACAAAATAGTTGGGATGATGGAACGAATGTGGGATTGGGAAAAAGGCATCAAGATTTTCACAAGCCTTTAAGATTTGTATATGGTTGTGAATTATTTATATTTAAGGTTATTTTTCTATTTGTTATTTGAGATTTTCTTTAATTCAAATGTTTGTTATTATACCATTCCATTCCCATAAATTCTCCACTCCCATAAATGCTCTAATGGTCGGAAATAATTATAGATGATATAACAATGGTGGAGTTTGATTCCAATTCTCTTGTAATTACTATTAAGCTTACAAGAAAATTCCAAAGAGATTTTATTATTCTTAATGAATTTAATTTGGAAAACAACATCCATCCATCAAAAAAATAATTTGGTAAAGAATCCTTATACCTTGTGATTATTGAGCCAAACATATGATTTTCCTTGCTTAAGATAGACAATATAAAGTATTAGGGGAGAATGTATATATCTTTAATGCTTGTCTAAAATAATATTTATGTAAGTTCTAGGGGCAACAAATATGTGTACACATGTTTTGTCTTCTAAATCTTTGAGCAATGTTGAAGATTCAATTTTGTAAATATTGGTTTGACACTTTCACTTCTACAATAGCTAGAGCATTTTTTTATTGGTTATTTTTCAAGATTTAATGTTCCTTACTTTCTAATTTAGATTTTTAATTTATTGTATTCTTATGAGTGTACTCATCAATAGACTTCCATATCTCTATTGCATTTACATTTAAGCACTACAAACAAATGTATCCAAAGCTTTGCAAGTATCTGCAAAAAAGAACAAAGAGAGGTGCTTGTGTTTCAAAAGAACTTCCTTTCCATCTCCAAAACATGTAACTATATGCATATATTGATCTTGCCTTCTCTTAGGATTTTTACCTTTGACACATCCTTCTATTCTCATCGGCCTTCATCCAACCCCATCATAAGAACAATGAGATGGCGACATTGTATTACAAGTTTCGTATGACCTGCTACATGATAATTTATTTCTATATAAACATTATATTTTCATCCATCTAGTGTTTCTTGCACCTCAAGTGCAATTGCTAGTTTAATATACAATGTAAATTGTATGGGTATTGAAATTATCATTCTCATATTTTAGGGCCAATTTATTTTACAATGAATCAATCCAAAATCTATTTTTATCTCTTATGAAACACACAAAACAAAAATAGTAAATTAATGGTACAATAATCTTATTATGTCATTTCTCTTAATATTGAGAGATGAAGATGGTTTATTTAAAAAAATTACCCAAAAATTTAAAGTGGTCACCATAAATATTAGCAATTGAAGGGCATGCATAGATTTTTGTTTCCTTTAATGTCAATTAGAGTGTGTACTTACTCTATGATCAATCTAAATTTTATTTTGTAATCCTTAGTTAGCTTATATTGTTTAAAGTTAGGAATATGGTGTTTTTAAATGACATATTTGTATCTTTTTTAAATTTTATAAAATGATATAATCATGATGTTGTTTGCATCCACACAAATTTTGATCTATAAAAATATTGGGACTGCAAAATTATTATGCATTGTTGCTTTCAACCTTGTTTTGCATTGTCGTGGATGTGAATGTGGCATTCGTGAAGTTATTGAATGTAATTCTTTATTTATTATTTATAAAATAGTAATTATATGTGTTACTCATATGCATGGTGATGGACTCTATCCATGCTTAAAAAATTTGTAGAAGATATTATTCGTACCATACAATCAATTGTTGTTAATATTTCATTTAAGATGATTACAATTACAAGAAGCCAACCCAATATACTCTTCCAATGAAATTTGATAAAATAAGGATTATAATAAAAAAACAATGGCTTTTAATTGGAACTATTCAAACATCTCGCATGTTAACTCATAAATACGTGTTAGGTAAAACTTAGTTTGCCTTAGGTAGTTATGCATTGTACTACTTTGTTATCATTTATCATTGGTAATTATTTAGTTATATGGTTAATTGGTTAGTTTGTTATTTTCATGATTTTATGGTTATATTGTTATAACCTTTTTTTTTGTTTTATTGTGCAATCATGTAGGTTTATTGTTGCATAGTTGCAATTATTTGTTTGTATTCATGCTATGTCTGACTTATGTATTGCATCCTTGTAATATGCTCATGTAATCTTCTTTATTTCATATCAATAAAATGCATGCAAAGTTGCCTTTGTGTTTCTCGGGTCCTCAACATTTGGTGTCAAAGTTGAGTTATGGAGATCATGATCATGTGAGCAGATGTTGTAGGATATTGCATTTGTCTTAGAGAAGACAACTTCCTTCCTGAGAGCCTTTCCTTCCTCCAAAGAGACTTCCCATACCCACTCTGCATCCCCGCAACCTCTATTTCAATTTCCAGGTGAAAGTAAAATAGTAGTTTTTGCACCGTGCCTCGAATTTGCTACATTTTAGTTTAGAAAATTAAAAATATATATGTTCCTAATGGGGGTTTCTCCTCTAAATTTAGAGGAACATTTAGTAACCTCTACAGTTAGTGGAATCTGCCAAAGTTGGAGGTATGTTTGTTGCATTTAGGAGATTTGAGCTCCTAACCGAGTTGAAAGTCTTGTTTGACGAGCTACAAAGTTATATGCACTAACCGAGTTGATCGGGAAGTTGCATTGGATAGACGAGTCATCTAGATCGGGCTCATCTACACGACGGGTCAGTTGGCATAGCAGTCAGGACTGAGCTAAATCAAAACACTTGCGAGTCACATGCCTACAACGAATCCCGAGCTATAGCGGACGAGTCCAAGGGAGAGCTGTGGAAAAACTTGAACAAAGTATCCCAGATCAGCGAGTTCTAGGCTGAGTGAGTATTAGCCAAGTCCCGACCATGAACAACGAGATGATCAATTTCACAAGCAGCCGCACAGTACAAAAACAAGCTCAAACCCTTGCTCCAAATTTACGGTTGATTCCACGTCCAAAGGCCGAGTTCGAGCTATGCATCAAGTCTTGCTGAGCCATTAGAGAGGAGATCCATCGCTTCTCCTCTGTAAACAATCACAACATGATGGAGACCTGCAGGAAAAACATACGTAGCCAAACACGGTTTCCTCAAATCTACAAGCAAAGCGGCATATCCAACCCTGCGTTAAAACAATACAAAGAAGAGAAATAAAAAAGAAAACAGAGAAGTATAAAAGTAGAGATCCAGTTTTTCAGAAAACCTAAAACATCCAACCCGCCCCCGGCCACCTCATGGTTCGCCAGGAGAGCGACACGTCGTTTTTCAATAAAAGGTTGGTCTTTTTAAAAAAATTTAAATTTATTATATTTCAATTGATAACACAAGTATTTTAAGTGCCTTGATGGATGGCTAGGTGAAGTGCTTTGAGGTTGAGAGGTTAAGAAGTCGACTTCCCTTGCACACACATTTTTCTATTTAAGAATTTGGAAGCACTTTTAGTCGTAACCACTAAACATAGCATCCATAAACCTTGCTAAAAGAGTTAGTGATAGTAAAACCCACCCCTAAAAATAGTGGAGAAAATCTGTATTGAAGGAGAAATTTTCTTTTTTTTGAGTTGTTTTTTACGTTTTCCACACCGTGAGCCATTTTGAGCTCTAGAGGCCACTAGGACCTCAAAAACAAATAATTTTTCCTTCCATTAAAATTTTCTACATAGTCGGCTCAATCACATATTTTCAATGTATTTTTGCATTTTTTTGTGCTAACAATCCATTTAGTTGGGAACAGTCTTACCACACACTATGGGAAACAATGATCCAAAATTATTCTTGGTGACTCAAAGCTACTCTGTGGTGAAAAATATGCCACGTGGAAGATCAAAATTCAAACTCATCTCAAGTTTGAAGAAAAGCGGCGATTGTGAATTGTTCCATAACTAGATGAGTAGATTATATAGCTCAACAAAATAAGTTTGACAAGGCCAATCAGAAGGCCAATGTGATAATCTTGCTTGTAATGTTTGATGACATATAACCCCACGTTTGAGATGCCAAAACACACAAAGAAACATGGGAAAAGTTGAGCACTATATACGAGGCCCAAAACAAGCATACCATTTTTCACTTGTAGATTCAATTGCTTATATTGAAATTCAAGCCAAACGTGAAAGTGGAGGACTTTTTGTGGAGAAATTGCATTGAGGGATTCACTTCTAGCCCTGGGAGCAGAGGTTTATAATAATGATCTTGTACCCATTATTTTGATAGAACTTCCTCCATTGTACCACATTTTTGTGACAAAACTCAACTTGTTAGATCATACCATATGGTTTGAAAAGTCAGTGAATTTACTTTGCAGTAAGAAGATGCAATTTATAACAAAGACAAAGAAGAAGAACATGCACTATCTTCTCATTAGAAAGGGAAGGGAAAATCGCGATATTCCCAAAATCCCAAAAACAACATCAAAAGGGGACAATCAAAAGATGAAATGTTCTATCATCAGAACGAGGACATGAGTTGAAATATTTTTGGTATAACGCATACAAGAAAGGATCATCCTCAAAATCAACAATCCGAACAAGGAAAGTCACACTACTAATTTAACAAAAATATAAATTTTGTATAACCCTAATTATAGAGTCACGTATGATAAATAAACACTAAAGTACAGATTTAACACAAGCAATAAGCTAATAAAATATAAAACCCTAAGTGTAAGAGAGAGAGTAAAGGACTTAGCTGATTTATGTTTTATCAGGGACCGATGAGACAAGGAAAAATGATGAACAAAAAGGGTAGACTATCACCAATGCTTAGATTAAATTCTGCAACTATCAAATAAGGCTAGAATGGGGCACTGGTACCGGGGTTTGCTTACAGGTGCATGTGGCTGCGAAAGTGGTCGGAACCTAATTTTTCTAGTGTCACACAAGTTTCACTTTGATAGTCATTGTTGGTCACTTGTATGTCACAATATGATTGTCAAGTGCACATGTAACCTGCAAAACAAATATTCACCTGCAAAACCCACAATACCACATCAAATCCAAAAATTAAAGATGTAATATGGGAGTCAGATTGACCCCAATAGTCACCTGACTGAGTGAACTTACAACCGAGCACTACAATACATCTCAGACACCATATAGCTCTTGTGCGTGTGTGAAAGAATCATTCCTTAGGATGCCCTTGTGTAAGTGCACTTGATAGCGGGCGATAGCTAGATGTACCAATGTAAATAGATGTGTGGATGGAATAATGAACTTCCCCTTCCTATGCAATGTATGTAGAAAATGCAGTCCCTTGTCCCTTGAATGGGTGCTAGATGGATGCCTTTGATGCTCTTAGATGCCTTTAGATGCAAGCTTAGGTGATGATAATAGATTCTTAGAGCTTGGTCCTTTATTTTGGTCACATAGATTTGTATTTATATGATTCCCTTAGTTGAATTTCATAATTGACAATTGGAAGGCCAACCCATAAGAAAATAAGATGCCCAAAAGATAAAAGAGACCCAAAAGATAAAAGAGACCCAAAAGAAGCAAGTAAGATAAAAAAGGTTCGGGGACTCCTGAGGGGGCCGAGGGCGCCTGGCAGGTGTTTGGTGTCTGGATGAGAAATGGTGTATGAAGTCATAAAAGATAAGCAAGTAAAGTACCAACTGGGTTGTAGGGTGTAAAAGACCATAAATAAGACAAGAAACAAAGAAAAGAGGCCAAAGATAGTTATCAATTACTAGTTTTCTCACTTAGGAATCATATGAATGTAAATATGCTTTTAGGACCTAGAAATGTACCCAAGTGTGTGATTTTGTGTCTACATTTTCCCCCACTTTATGTTGTTAAGTGAATGCTTGATAACATAAAGTATTCAGAATATGTGTACTTGATAACCATGTAGAGTGTGATGGTGATAACATGATGAAGAGACAAGTGAAAGCTTGGAGTGATAGAAAAATAAAGCATGGAAACTAATAAAGAGGAAGTGACCTTAGGGGTGAAGCGTATTGTGTTATACCTATTGTTGTGCTTAATGTAGGGTTTCTTCTTGTCATGTATTAAGGATGGACCTATAAACGAAGAGCGAAAGAGTAATCAAAGTAATATATTATGAAAACTCTGTAAAAGCATATAAATATATGTAAAATTAGTAAAAGGAAAGTGTGCACCTGATGAACATGAGTGTAAAAGGATCGAACGATTTTTGGAGAATGTTGTAGAAGAGTGAGTTTTTTTAGTGATCTCAAGTGAAGAGCGAGTTTTTGGGCGATCTCATGCCAAGTGCAATTTTTTTGGGTGATTTCATGACACGAAAGAAGAGTGTTAGGGAGAGAGGTCTAGTTTTACTCTCCTTCCATGACTGCTTCTTCTTTATACACCATTGTAGATGGTGTGATCTATGTTGTTCCAAGTTGTACCATATTAGTTCTAAATTTGTTCCAAGTTGAAATGGAGATAGAATGCATTTTTCTTGCCGAAGGACTATGCTTTTCTTTGTGAATGTACTCAATGAATTGTTGTAAACTATGTTGATATGAGAAAGTAGTTGTATTTTCTGCTAGACATAGGCACCTAGGGGAGGTTAGGAGCACCTAGGTGCTAGTGTATGAGTATGGGCACCGATGTTTGTGTTGAAATGAGAACCTAAGTAAGATTTTGGTCCTTTTCGTAATTGTATCATGTGTAGATTCTATATTGTGCATATCTCAATCTGTAGCTTTGAGATGTTGTATGGGGTGATTGATTCATCTAATGTATGCCCCCTCATTTGGGGTGCATACGATGTCTCTAGGAGAATGCAGCCCAAAGAGATGACTGGATACTAAATTGAATTGTGTCCATACGGTGGGAAGGAATGTTCATGGTAGAAACCAAGGCACATGCAAACAAAGTGGCTAGATGCATGTGTTAGTATAAAAGTAGAAAACATGCAATAGAAAAGCAATGTAACAAGCAAGTGTACATATAATATGGACCACAAAAAGTGGGTTTTAAACATGGGACATCACTCACATTGTCACAAGACAATTAGGGATGAAGCGGCCAAAAGCGTACAAATAGTGATCAAACATGACATAGGGCATATCCCGTAAAAATGGCATACAATATCAAACAAAGGTCAAACAAGATGTAACAGACAACCATGGTGGCAAATAGTTCTGTAAGGAAAATGCTACACATGAAGCATATGTTATCATGTTAGAAAGATAAAAATTATGTCAAAACGTGTATAGATAAATGGAAAGTAATGTCCTAGTAAGAAAAAGTAGTAAATAATGAAACAATAGTACCTGTGATGTGTAAGAGTAGTAAATGTAGATGCCCCTAGGATCCTCGGTGGGACTGGTAAGAGGTACAGTGCAAACATCATTCTTACGAGTAAAGATCTTTAGAAAGTTAACATTCACAACTAAATACCAAGTGAACGTGCATGTGTATATAGAAAAGATATTGACATACTAAGTATTTGTCTAGCATGGGAAATAAAGTGTACACATAACCAGTATAAGCAAACAAGAGTATGTGCAAACAAGATATGCGGTATGATGTGTTTGAGTGAAATGGAATGGAATGCAATGTGAATGTGTGATCCGAAAATGGGTATTTTATTTTTCCACTTTTAGACATTTTCAAGGATTGTTATTGTTTTAATCAACTTGAAGTCTTTTATATTCCAAAAAATTGATCAAATACTGATTTAAGACTGAATTCAAATTGATATTAAGTCTGCAATTTTACTCAAAATTTCACTATTTGATTGAAGCCCCAAAAATCACCATTTCTTGATTTTAATTGGTTTTCCAAAGTTGTCAAATACTGATTACCATTGCATCCACATTATTTTAATGAAATTAAATTATTGCAAATAATCAGAAACTAAAAATAAAATCAAAACACAACACTAGATTGTTTACGGGGTTTGGAATTCCTACGTCCTCGGGTTCGTGATGAACCGATCCATTAATAATGTTAAAAAATATAAATACAATAAAATTTACATTAACCAATAATGAATCAAAAACTTGCAAAAATGTGTTTTAGACCTTCGAAGGACGTTAATGGAGCTTAGCCTATGTCCTTCACCTTCCTGATCCACTTGCAGCGGTGTCTCCCTTTGGTTCTACGCCTTCGTGTGACTTTAACAGAAAATAACTCTATCATAAAAGCTCCAAATCAGAAAAATGATCACACTATCGCGATCGTCTCAAAATTTTGAACAAATTTAATATATAACTCGAGATTTGGTTTCGAGTGGAAGTGCCTCAAAATTGCATTTTTCTCGCAAGTACCCCTATTCCCTATACATAGACATGACACTTGTCCCTTACAAATACCATCGAGATCCTTTTATATTGTTTAGAGCTCCTTGGTGCAATGGCTAGGAACTCATCCTTTTACCCCACCATGCATGGTTCGAATCCCCTATCTCCACTCCCACCGCCAACTCCCATGGGATCAATCCCACCTTCTTATCCATTATGGATAAAGGAGCACTTTATGTGGTAAGGCATACACATTTTTATTAGCTTAGAGAGCTGTTTTGGTGGGAAGGATAACCACAAGACCATGGAATTTGATTGTTTGACCATGCATAAATTTGGCCATGGCATGTGTGATATAGTACTATGTTTAGTGCATTATTAAATAATGTTTTATAAATAATGCGTTGGTTTAATAATTGCGTGGAATTGGTAATTGGTTTAATAACCATAAAGTGACATGGATTTACATGGTGAATAATTACAAAAGTAATATAAAATTCGACCATACCATAATATGATATTCCACTAATGAAATATGGAAATATGGAAGATAGGAAAATCAAACTCATGGTGGCTTGAGGACCCACCACGTTGGTGATGATATAATCGTCCTCACGGCGGCTGGGCTCCCTTCTGTTATAAAAGTTGAGCCTCTTGTTCTGGACCACTTTTACGTGTGTCAAAGACCGGAGGTTGCAAACAACTCGAACAACCTTCATTTTTCCCTTTTTCTTCTTTTGCCACGTGTCACAGTGCTATTGGTCCATTATTGACATGTTGACTAGAGTTGACTTTCTCGTTGACTAAACTTTGACCGGACATAACTTGAGCTCAGAGTGTCCATTTTTCACGTTCTTATAGTCGTTGGAAATATCTATGAAGGATCTACTTTAATGAAATGGTTTAGGGAACTTACATTGAAAAATATCCCCGATCACTCCTCCCTTCGAGAAGGCTTTTTGTCCACAAAAAGATGTGTATCAACCCACAAAACATGTTATCTCTTCCTGCATTGAAAAACACATACAAGAACCCGAAATAACATTATAGGTTAATAAAATGCAAGTATTTGATTAGCTAATTACATAACCAATTAGATAATAACACCTAATTAAGCTAGTGTTCAATTGAAACACTGCGCACCACATCAACTCGCACACAATTGTGTGAACTTTGTCATACCCCACTGTAATGCCATCACAAATAAATGACTAGATAATAACACTCATTCTATTACGAAAGATAGTGTTCAACTGTCACTTTGTGATACAACCGATTACTTAAATTATAATTTCATAAACACATATCAGTATATCAGAGGACATCTAAACTACCCACAATTAGGCTAGTGCCCACTGTCCATCTGAAACTGTAACAACTACAAGTATTCACTATCTAGAATAAAATAGACTATCAACACCCAAAAATAGCTATAGTCAACAACTGAATCCATGTGAATATGTCAAAACATTGTATCACCATCACAAATAATGATTCAGATAATAACACCCATCTATAACTGAAGCTAGTGTTCAACTGACACTTTGTGATTATGCTGATTACAACTGCAAATATTCACTATCCAGAATAATTAAACCATCAACGCCCAAAATGGCTATAGTCAAAATCTAAATCAATGTGAATATGTAAATATTCTATCCATACACTGAATTGTAAAGGGATATATTATAAACTGTATGCTTACCTAAATTGGTGAACTGCCATAATCTACAAAATGATCACCTAGTACCTTTGCAAACTAGTTTGTTAGTGTAATAAATTTACACCCTAATTGCAACCACATCTGATAGTTACAAAAATCAAATTTTCCCAAAATAAGGGTCTTATAAATTAGTGCAAATAACACATGTGGATACAACAAGTTTTTCTATTTATTACAATATCAAACAGGTGCTGAATGGGTCTTATAAGCATCCATAATATTTGCACAAATGACAACACTATAAAACTACAAGTTTCAAAATAGACATTTTGATGATGCCCATATCCATGCATACTATTGTCAAAAATGGAATAACCAACCAAAATGTGAGAAGATGAATATGAGTATGATGAACCTATCACTCAAATATTCTTTACTGGCTACTTCCAAATTATTTCAAAGCTGAATATTAACATAGGATCAAAATCCCTAAAATATAGCTTTGAAAATGTTTGCATACTATCACCAATTACTGCAATGCAAACATAAAGTTGAGGAATGTTTTACCCATCCAATTACTTGGATTTCTCCGTTTAGGTGGTTTTACTTCCCCAGTACCAGAATGAGCATTTACATGAGTTAGATCAACAAATTTTGGTTTGACATTATTTTCCTTTTTAAAAACTTTCCAATGTTGCACTTTGAAGGAACATACCAACACATCTTAACATCATGACCATTCCTTTTACAATGGAAACATTATTTAACTTCCTTATTTTTAGGAGTCTTACCCATTTTTCCATTCCTTGAACTTTGTCTAGGAAAATGATTCCCTATTTAGGAGAGGTAACCTTTTTTCCATTTCTCACCTTACCAGAGTGAGATTGGTCTTTTGCACATGCCTTATCATTCAAAAAAGGCATTAAATTCTTTATCATATTTTTCCTCTTCCAACAATATGCTACAGAATGATTAGTACCTTCACAAAACGTGCAAGGAAAACCATAATTTTGTCTACCAAAGCTATATTGTTCAAACTGAAAGAGTGTTTTAGAAGTCTTAGGATTTAATTTCCCCTTAGTGTTATTTTTAGTGTAAGTGGGAGGAGGTGGAATTTCATTACCTCGTTTACCTATTTTCTTACACCTTTCATTATTCCTCTTGATGGTGGAATCTTGCAATTCTAGTGGCATAGATCCTTGGCTGTTGGAAGCTTGTCTTCCTTCAGCGCTTTGGAACTTTCTCCAATTTCCATTTTCCCACTAGAATAACCCAAACCTACAAACCGAGGTTGATCCTCTACCTGTATTGGGTTAACATCACCTTGTCCATTTTTACCAAGGCCTTTTCCATTATATCCCATCTTAACCATTAGCTTAGACCCAATTCCCTTAGTGTGTTTTTCAAACTGACCCAAAGGAATATCTAAAACTGAATGAGAGGAAGAATTAAAATGTGAACAACTTACAGTGCATTCTGTCATAGTACTTGCATCTGATTTGAAAGGCACTTCTTTCTTGTGTTCACCTTGTTGCAGCTTTGCAAAGAGGGCATCCTTGGTCCATATTTCTTCCTACAACTCTTTAACAAAGCCCGTCAACTTCTTGCTTTTTGCAAGCATCTCATTGACATACTCCTTTTTCTTGGTTATAGAGGATTGTGGCTCAGATTTTAACTGCACTATTTCCTCTTCCAAGGAATAAAAATTAGCTCTCAGGAAAGAGTTTTCTTCTTGGAGTTGGCGGTTAATGGCTTCAAGCTCATCCAATTTCTCCTGTTTGGATGACTTGCCCATGATTCCCTATTCCTACAAACACAACCTGTACTTCCAAAACTACACACTTGCAAAAGAAGATTAACAAGCCCCAAAATGTTTGCACACTGAAAACTGAAATCAATATTGAAACTGAAGCTAAAATTTCAAACACAATTAGAAGCTAATCCGACAATCTAACTGCTCTGATACCAAACTTGATCCAAAATGGGTGTTTTATTTTTCCACTTTTAAATGTTTTCAAGGATTGTTATTTTTTTAATCAACTTGAAGTCTTTTATATTCCAAAAATTGATCAAATACTGATTTAAGACTGAATTCAAACTGAAATTAAGTTTGCAATTTTACTCAAAATTTCACTGTTTGATCGAAGCCCCAAAAATCATTGTTTCTTGATTTTAATCGATTTTCCAAAGTTGTCAAATACTGATTACCATTGCATCCACATTATTTTAATGAAATTCAATTATTGCAAATAATCAGAAACTAAAAATAAAATCAGAACACAACACCATATTGTTTACGGGGTTCAAAATTCCTACGTCCCCGGGTTCGTGATGAACCGATCCATTAATAATGTTAAAAATGTAAATAAAATAACATTTACATTAACCAATAATGAATCAAAACCTGCAAAACTATGTTTCAGACCTTCGAAGGATGTTAATGGAGCTCATCCTTTGTCCTTCACCTTCCTGATCCACTTGCAGCAGTGTCTCCCTTTGGTTCTACACCTTCTTGTGACTTTAACAACAAATAAATCTATCACAAAAGATCCAAATCGGAAAAATGATCAAACTATCGTGATCATCTCAAAATTCTGAACAATTTTCATATATAACTCAAGATCTGGTTTCAGTGGAAGTGCCTCAAAATTGCATTTTTCTGCAAATACCCCTATTCTACCTATACACAGACCTGACACTTGTCCCTTACAAATACCACCAAGCTCTTTTTATATTGTTTAGAGCTCCTTGGCGTAATGGATGGGCGTTCATCCTTTTACCCCACCATGCATGGTTCGAATCCCCTATCTCCACTCCCACCGCCAACTCCCATGGGATTAATTCCACCTTCTTATCCATTATAGATAAAGGAGCACTTTATGTGGTAAGGCATATACATTGTTTATTGGCTTAGAGAGTCGTTTTGGTGGGAAGGATAACCAAAAGACCGTGGAATTTGATTGTTTGACCATGCATAAAGTTGGCCATGGCATGTGGGATATAGTACTATGTTTGGCACATTATAAATAATGTTTGGTAAATAATATGTTGGTTTAATAATTGCGTGGAATTGGTAATTGGTTTAATAACCATAATGTGACATGGATTTACATGGTGAATAATTACACAAGTAATAAAAAATTTGACCATACCATAATATGATATTCCACTAATGAAATATGGAAATATGGAAGATAGGCAAATCAAACTCGTGGTGGCTTGAGGACCCACCACGTTGGCGATGATATAATCATCCTCATGGTGGCTGGGCTCCTTAGTTATAAAAGTTAAGCCTCTTGTTCTAGACCACTTTTACGTGTGTCGAAGACTAGAGAGGTCGAAAAAAATCAAACAACCTTCATTTTTCCCTTTTTCTCCTTTTGCCACGTGTCGCAGTGCTATTGGTCCATTATTGACCTGTTGACTAGAGTTGACTTTATCGTTGATTGAACTTTGACCGCACATAATTTGAGCTCGAGTGTCTATTTTTCATGTTCTTACAGACGTTGGAAAGATCTCTAAAGAATCTACTACACCGAAATGGTTTAGGGAAGTTTAGGGAAATTACATCTGAAAAATATCCCCGATCAATGTGATAGGAGAAGCATGACCCTAACAGATGTGGATGAGTATGAAATGAGGTTCATTTAAAAAATACCCCTCAAAAATCAATAATGAACCATAGAACAAGAATGTGTCATTGGGAAATGGTTTTCAATGTGCACTAGATAGATAGAACATGAAGCGTAGAGTGTGAAGAGTGAATGATGATGAGGTTCATTTCAAATTTAGACCCTCAACAGTTGAGTATGAATCGTAGAATCACAGTGCCTCATAAGGTAGTATTATATGTGAGAATAGAATGCTAGAAAGATGTATCATGAACCGCAGAGCATGAAACATCTAGTGTGTGAGGCTCATGGATGTAATATGCCCTCAACAGTCAAGTGTGAACCTTAGTAAAAGAGTGTGTCATAGGGTAGTGACAATAAATAATGTATCAAGATGTGAAGAATTGCTTAGAAATAGGAAGTATAAAGCAAAAAACATAAGAGTAGAAATGATAGATACCTAATGATGGTAGGTGGGGGGAAAGTGAGCATGATTCCCCCAAGTGTATGAAGTGTATAATAATCAAGTAATATCATTTAGAAGATTGTCAATGTCATGGTCAAATGCAAATAGAGAGGGATCATAAACTTGGTAAGTAATAGTATGAGGTTGATCATATTAAGATCCATTGTGAGGTAAATTATACATAACCATTGCATATTCTTTTTTCGGTGAAAGGTGGTTGTGGAAAACCATGTGCATACCATCGAGTGAGATTTTGAGCATAGACGAGAAATGAATCATTACAAATAGAGATGTGGCCAAAATGCATAGGAATCATGATACTAGTGTGATTAGGATCCAAAGTGCCACCAATGTAGTCAAGCCAAGACTTCCCAAGTGTAAGTGGAGAAGAACGAGAAGTACATGCAAAAATATTGTCAAATGGAAGATGTAGAGGCCATAAGCAGCAGTAATATAGACACATCCATGATAAAGGTATCGAGAATGAGGTGGTGGGAAGAGGTCATCAAGTGTGAATCCAAGAGGGGATAATCCACCATGCGTGCAAACTGTGTTAGAGAAAGTAACATCGAATGGAATATGAGGCCAATAAGATTCATGTATGAAAAAGTGCATGTAAAAGGAGGAGATGCTAACACAGAGGGTTCCTGGATAGATGAAGCGGATGACATGATGTCTAATGCATAAATAGATCCTTGGAGATGAAGCATGTTAGTGGTAGGGGCATGATGTTTCGTGAGTTGATACTCATCATTGAGATATGTAGGAGGATTATGGGGATGACCAAAATTATGATAGATAAGCAAAGTAGGAAGAATAATGAGTTCTTCTAGGTTGTAATATTTGAACGGGTCCTAATCGGCAAGAAATGGTATATACATAGCCATCATGTAGGAATTTAACACACTGATGAATTGTAGAAGGTACTTCCTGCATAACGTGAAGCCATGGCCTACCAAGTAAGCAATTGTATTGGAGTTTGGCGTTGATAACAAAGAATACCATAGGAACGGTTTTAGGCCCAATTGTGAGAGGTAAGGTGATAGTGCCCATGCACAGGCATGTAAAAGAATCATAACTATGGATAGAAATGGATGTTGGACTAACATGAGATGAGGAAAGGCCAAGTTGTTGAATAAATGTGAGATTATAAAGATTGAGCTCGGATCCATTATCAACTAGTACTCGCCTAATGCCTATGTTATAGATGTAATCCACGAATATAAAGAGGAGGATCAATATCATAAATAGAGAGAGAAGTAGCTACAACAAATGGGAAAGTGAGATGTTCAGAAAATGCAGCTACAAAAAACTGATAGACATGGTCTAGAGGAGTATTAGAAGGAATGTAAGTATTAGCCAAGAGAGTTTTGATTTTAGCCTTACAATCAAGATTAGCTTGCAAGAAGGAATGGATGGAAATATCCATGATGGAAAAAACATAAGATATTGAAGTAACAATAAGAAATAAAAACCCAAGAGTGTTCGAATCTGGGTTCACCAAATGATTTAACAAAAATACAACTTTTGTAAAACCCTAATTACATAGTCACGTATGATAAATAAAAACTAAAGTACATATTTGACACAAGCAATAATCTAATAAAATATAAAACCCTAAGTGGAAGAGAGAGTAAAGGACTTAGCTGATTTATGTGTTTTCCGGACTGATGCATACCGAAAAAACTAATGAAGAGAAAGGGAATAATGTCATCAATGCTAATATTAAATTCTACAACTTTCGAGATAAGGCCGGACTAGGGTGCTTGGACTAGGTCGGGCGCCAAGGTTTGATTCTAGGTGCCTGTGATTGTGAAAGAGGTTAGAACCTAATTATAATGGTGTTGCAAAAGTGTCCTTGATAGTCATTGTTGGTCGCAATATGATCACCGAGTGTGCTTGTAACTGCAGAACAAAGCTTCACCTTCAAAACCCACAACACCACATCAAATCCAAAAAAGAAAGATGCAATATGAGGAGTCAGACTGACCTCGATAGTCACCCGAATAAGTGAACTTACAACTGAACATTGAACTACATCTCATAATCCATGTAGTTCTTATGTGTGTGTGAAATAATGGTGCCCTAGGATTCCCTTGTGAAAGTTCACTTAATGGCAGGTGATAGCTAGATGTCCCAATATAAATATATGTATGGATGGAATAATGAAATTCCCCTTCCTATACAGTGTATGTAGAAAAAACAATATCTTGTCCCTTAAATAGATGCTAGAGGGATACCTTTGATGCTCTTATATTTCTTTGGATGCAAGCTTAGGTGATGATAATATATGCTTAGAGATTGGTCTTTTATTTTTGTTATATAGCTTTGTATTTATATGATTCCCTTGGTTGAATTTCGTAATTGACAACTAGAAGGCCGACCCATAAGAAAATAAGATTCCCAAAATATAAGAGACCCAAAAGAAGTGAGTAAGAAAGAAAAGGGTCAGGGGCACCCAAAGGGGATGAGGGCACCTGGCACCGACATCCTGGCTAGTGCTAGTGTTTGAAGTCATAAAAGATAATCAAGTAAAGTATCGATCAATTTGGGTTTAAAAGACAAGAAAAAAGCAAAGAGGCCAAAGATAGTTGTCAATTACTAGTTTTCTCACTTAGGAATCATATGAATGCAAGTATGCTTTTAGGACCTATAAATGTACCCAAGTGCGTGATTTTATGTCTACAACTACAAGCAAGGGAAGAAGAAGGGGAACTGAAAAAAACCCCATCAACAAGGAAATGTAGCTGAGAAATAATACCATTCAGATGATGAGGACTTCTTGTACATTTCCCATTCCAGTGAACCATCCACATCATCTAGTGTTATTTGGTACGTTGATTCAGGAGCCACTCGACACATGATCGGGAATAGAGACTAGTTTACCACCATGAGGGACACACCTTCAAAAAATCATGTTTCGTTAGGTGATGATTCTTCTTACACGGTACAAGGTATTGGGAACATTTCTCTACCTCTTGGTTCACATAATTATATATTATCTAATGTATTATATGTCCTTGGCTTAACAAATAATTTACTATTAGTTAGCTTTTAGATCATAATCCGAAGATTTATTTTGATAGTCATTTTGGTAAGAAAGTGAGCTTTATCCGAGATAAATCTAGAGGCTCAATTATTTTTGCAAAAGCCTCAAATATGGGGTGGATGTTCCAACTTGATTTTGTCCATATGGATGATTAAACACTAGTGGATAAGAATTCTTCCTCTGCACATTTATGGCATTGAAGACTTGGTCACATCAGTTTTAGATATATCAATACACTTCGCTAGTACAATATGGTGAGAGGATTTCCATTATCATAAAGGATACAGACAAAGTGTCCTAGTTACCTCACGGAAAATAACATAGAGCTTCATTCTAGATAAGTACTTATCGAGCTCTAAGTAATATTTTTTGGTTCATATCGATATGTGTGGTTTGATGCAACCTAGTAATTCTAGATTTCAATATTTCATGTTATGTGTTGATGATTACTCTAGAAAAATGTGGTTTTTTCGTCTTTATAAAAAAGTGAATATTTTGATAACTTCAAGAAGGTCAAAGTGGTTGTTGAGAATGAGACTGGTTGTCATATCAGATCTCTCCTCTCAAATTGAAGGGGGAATTCACCAAGATTGAGTTCAAATCCTACCTAGAAACTCACAAGATTCTTCGACAAATTTCTCCTCCACACACTTTGCAACAAAATTATGTTATTGAGAGAAGGAACTGTACTATCATGGAAATGGTGTATTGTATGATAAATGATTTTAGACTAGCGAGGACATTCTCACCCGAAGTAGCGAAGATATTAGTATATTTGTTGAACAGAGTGAATATAGCTTCTCTTGATGGAGTAACACCATATGATGCATGGTCGAATCATAAGAAATCTATTGCACACCTCAAAGTATTTAGGTGTAAATCCAACATGCACATACCCAAGTAGAAAAGAAAGAAATTGGATACTAAATCACAAACTCATCTTCATTGGCTATAGTGAAGAGGATCTTGGGTATAGATTGATGGATCTCGAAGACCAAAAAATTATACACCAACAAATATGTTGAGTTCTTTGAGAAGAAGAAAGTTGAGACTCCTTCTCCAGACTCACCTGATGAAGATAACACATGTGTTGTGAAAATAGAATCAGATGTTCCCATTGATCATGACACCGATGATGGGATAATGGTGATGATCAAAAATACCATGAACCATGGGAAAAGTAAAATGTATTCCCAATTGGTATAGAAACATGATTCGATATGCTAAGTTGGATGCTCCTCTTGATACATCCACCATTGGACCATAAACTCACAATAAATCTCGAGAAGAGGTGATTTTTTATTTAATGAGTAAAGTTGTTGAAAAATTTGAGCCCTCTCATCGTCCAAAAATCCCTAATGTTGAAATATTGGAAAGATTCCATGGATGCTAAGTATCATTCAGTGATGAAAAACAAACACATGGCATATTTTCTATATTTGACTAGGAAGAAACCCATTAGTTGCAGATGGATATTCAAAATAAAGTACAAAGAAAATGGGACTATAGACAAGTACAAACTTAGACTAGTAGCGAAGGGGTATGCATCAAAAGAAGGTGTAGAATATGAAGAAACATATATTGCCACAACTAAGATCAAAATGATTAAGATGATCTTTGCTCTACCTACATAGTTTGGTTGGAAAGTCCATCAAATGGACATGAAAAGTGCCTTTTTGAACATATATCTACAAGGGGAAGTCTTGGCATGACTCAACCCAAGGGTTTTGTCATACTTGGATAAAAAAATAAAAGTATGTATACTCAAAAAATTTGTATATGGCTTTAAAATCACCCCTAGCATGGTACATCAAGATTGGCGAGAATATCATTCAACATGAATTTGTAAAAAACCCATATGATCCCAATCTCTACCTCAAGAGACAAGGAGTAGAAAATTTGATAGTTGTTGTATATGTTGATGATCTATTCATCACTAGTAACATTGTGAATATGATCGATACTACAAAGAAATATATTAATCAATTTTTTTGACATGAAAAATCTTTAGATCATGCACTACTATTTTGGATTGGAAGTATGACATAAGGATAATCATGTCTTTATTTCTCGGTTGAAGTATACCAAGATAACACTCCATAAATTCGGGATGATAGATTACACACTCGATTACTCTACCCATGGAGATGAGACTTCAGTTATCTCTTACAATTCCATCTCCTCTAGTAAATGAAACTCTTTATCGACATTTGATTGGGAGTCTAATTTACATACTAGACAAGATATTAGCTTTGTAGTTATTCATCTTCCTAGGTTCATTTAGGAACCTAGAGTTTGTCATTATAAAGTTGCAGAAGGAGGAACTTGAGATATCTCAAGGGTATTATGGATCTTGGTCTAGAGTACAAAAAGAATGATAATTTATTCTTTACTAGATATTCGGATTCGAGATCATGTAGGTAATATTGATGACAAGAAATCCACTTTTGGATTTGTATTATTTTTGGGATCTGGACTGATATCATGGGGAAGCAAGAAATAAAACTTTGTTTCTCACTCTCGTACAAAGGTTGGATATCATGTTTTAGGTTGAGTTGTCTATGAAGCGATATGGCTACGTTGCATACTTGAGGGTCTTGGAGTACCACAGAAAAATCCACTACCTTGTATGTTGATAATGAGGGTGTTCTCAAACTTGTTCACAATCCATTGTTTCATGAGAGAACCAAACATATTGAGGTACATGTTCATTTCATACACAAGCATGTCTTGAAACACAATATACAACTTCAATTTTTCCCAACAGATGAATAATGAGAAAATATTTTCACAAATTCAATTGTACATGAAAAATTTGAGGTACTCTAGAAGTGGATTTTTTACTCGGGCTCATGCAAAAATGCAAAATGCTAGATCCAGAAGTTGTAGAGTAAAATTTAAGAGGGAAAAGGGTGAAATGATGAGGGGAAAAGGTGCTGCAGGTGCCAAGGGTGAAGAATATGCCTCCAGTTAGAATAATGATGCAAATATTTGATATGATTCACCTTTTTTGAAAACACCTAGAAACTTTTTGTTGTGAATTTGTTGAATGTCACTTTCTGAAAATCATGATCCGATATATGCAACAAAGGTCCTTTGAATATTCCTTTTTTGAGGGGAAAAATTGGATGTAAAGGGTGTATTATAAATGCAATGGAGGTACTCTTGCAAAAGGTCAGAGTTCATTTTCATGAGAAAATTTTGAGAAAAGCTCATCCTCTGAGAATTTTTTTAGAAACCAGGTTAACTTCCTCTGTGTTAGATTTTCATTCATGTTGAATTGGTTACAAGTGTATAGCCATCAAAAAGCTCTGAGATTGTTTAAAATAACTCTCCCATGCTGATGAATCTGATAAATTTTGAGTTAATTTGTGTCAAATCTTTGGCAATTTTTGTGTTTATTTCACTTTTAGAATGTCTGCAATTAGTTTTTCTTGTTCCTATTGCAATCTTGTATCAAAATATCCTTGAATCACATAGATTTCAATCCTTGTGATAGTTTAGTGGCATCTGCAATTTCATTTTTCAAAAGAGCTTTCATCTGGGAATGAAATAAATGATTTAAAATCACTTTTCTTTCATCTGTTGATAAAGATTGTTTGTAAGCCTCTGGGTGTACCTCAGGCATGATTGATCTCAGATTTTGATGTTTTATTGGGTCTTCTAACTCGAGCCTTAGTGCTGAATCTCAAAGATTGTGCAAAAAGTGCAAGTCTGGACCTCCATTGATGCACACCTTCTGGTTGAAGGAATGTTTTAACTATTTTGAAGATTTTTGTTATTGATTTCTCCATTTATTGTGAAGTTTCTCAAGGATCTGGCAAAGTCCAACCTATCTCGTTGATCTCCCACCAAAAATTATTCAAATAACCAATCCTACCCTGAACTACCCCTATTTTTCTTTGTATATCCAAAAAAGAACAAAATCCATTTGCTAAAGTATGCAAAAAAATCAGGATTCCAAATGTCTTCAGTAACCTTAGCCTTGTGTTGAAAATATCTCCTTATTCTGGAAGTGACAACTCGTGAGAGTCAGATTTGGGGTGTTGATCATATTTTCCATAGGTATTCTATATAAAAAAATTCAAAAGAAAGATTTACCAACATTCTTCAATAACATAGGTTACAAAATAGGTTCTCTTACCTTGGTTGAAAGGCACAACCTAAAATAGTTAGGATAAGATCACATCCTTTTAAGGTGCTACCCACTTCTTCAAAGCTTGAGTGTTAAAAAGTCAGATAGATTGTTGCCCCGGATACAAAATGACATACATAATAATCTATTTTCCTCTGAGCATCTTGTCAAATCCATGATGCTTCTTAGACTTTGAAGGGGATTAAATCTAGGTAACAACACCCAAATGGCGTCATTTCGGGAACCGATTTACGATGCTGGGAACTAATTTGCATTGCCGAGACTGATTTGTTGATTTATTGCTAGTTTGTATCCATTTGGCCCGTCAACAAGCTTCTGGCACTTTATTGCTTTAGGGACTTGTTGAAAATATTTGAAATATTTGGATACATATCAAACCTTGGTAATGTTTCTTACAAATGTTGTGTGCAAATACATTGTTAAGAAGTCATTCTATATGTAGATTTGTGAGATTTGTTCAAGTATATGCTCTGTCTACAATTTTCCCAGTTTCCAGTAGTTGTTGCACTTTTCTTGCATTGTGATTGATAAATTTGGGTAAAAGAAGATCATATCTGATAAGTTTTGCAAGATTCTAGTATTGACAGACATTTGACAAATTATTTTTAGTGAATTTTTCTACATCTAAGGTGAAAATCCTTAGTGGCAACTCCGTGTTGATTTATTTTGGACAAATGCTAGTGTTTTAACCTCTGTCAATGTGAATTTATTACTAATCTTTGCAAAGTTGGAAGGAAGAAGATATTTCTTTGCACGAGACACTAGTAGAGAAGGTTGTTTCTAAAGTTTGAAAAGTCTAATTCAGAAGGAGGAAGAATTTGGAAGGTTGTTGGAGATCAAACATCAAGAAAAGAGATCTCCATTGATGAAACTGATCGGCACATGATTGAAGATTGCAATACTTCCTCAACTGCTTCTGAATCAGGTAGTCTCTTTGTAAATCTGAATTCTCCATCTGGAGAGGGGCCTTCTTTTGTATTTGAAAGATTTACATCTCATTCTACCCCTGTATTTTCCAAATCTGATAGTGTCTGCTTATGAAAAAGAGCCATTAGGGGATATTCATTTTGAAAATCACATTCCTATTCCTAACAGACCCCTCAGTCCTCATCACCTTGCATCTCCTAAAAACACACCTCCACAAAACAATATGGCTCAACCTCCACCCAAACCTCCATTTGTTGTGAACACTTTTGGTCCCATAAATTTTAGAGGGATGGCTAGTTATCCAAATGCAGTTCCCCAAGATGTTAGAAACAGATTGCCAAAGTTCCAAGGCAATAATGCTATTAGTGGTGATCAACACTTGAAGTTGTTTGTCAATATGATGGAGGAGTTCGAAATAGAGTTTGAAGATGTATACATTAAATTTTTTATTCATACATTAGAAGAGGATGCAAAGGACTGTTATAAATATTTTCCTGATAACTCTATTAATTCTTGGACTGAAATGAAGAATGCATTTAGATTGCAGTATGGTGACAAAATATACCCTAGGTTTCTCTTGTCAGAATTTGAGAATATTAAAAAGAATCCTAATGAATCAGTGCATGATTTTAATACAAGATTCAATAAGACATTGAGAAGATTTCCTGTGAATTTGAGGCCATGTGATGAATCTTGTCTTATAAAGTATGCTAATGCATTTGACAAGAAGGCTGCATACTATTTGAGGGATAAAACCCTGGCACTTTGAGGTAGGCCTTTACTATGGCTTTGTAAATTGAGAACAACATCAAGGCCATTAGAAAACCTCCTAAGAGGGAGGGTGTTAAAATGATAAACCCATAAAAACCTCAAGCAAGAAAGAGTGTGGATCTTGAGGAGGTTGTTAAAAATTTGGCAGGGGTGTCAAAGAAATCTCCTACAAACTAGCCCTAACAGAGAAAGGAATTGGGAAGAGTTCATAAGGTCAGAAAAAGGCACAAAATCATGATAGATTTGGTAATCATCCTAGGGGTTATCATAGGTCAGATGAAAGAGGTAAAGGACCCATGGGATCTGTAAATAGACATCCCTAAGCACGTGAAAGTAGAATGGTGCCTGATCCTCTGACTGCCTGGGTTGTTGCTTTGTTGATGAAGCCAATGAGATTGATTGGTGTGATAGATGTTTTCTACCCCATCCTCCATGTGAAGTAAATCAACAAGAAGAAGAAGCTGATGATGATGTTGGTACTGATGATGATGTTTGCATGATGGGTTGCTCTTCAAGCTCACAACAAGGAGCAACTTCAACCAAGTGATAAGTGCTCGAACTGCTACAACTTTTTGGGATTGCATTCATCGGGTACCACTTCTTCCTCTTTCTCATACTTTTGAAGTAGATGTAGTGCAAGCTTTTGAAATACCTAATAATGAATTTGAGTATTTAAGAGATTTAATGATAAATAATTATGATGGAGGAATCCCTTCAAAGGAAGATAGGCAGTTATTGATGAACATTGTTGTTGCTCAAGAAAAGGATTATAATACTAGGAGTAGATTTGTCAAAGGAGCAGGGGCCTCAAGCTAAACCTAAAAATCCATTTCTTACTAGTATTCCTAAAGAGGATCCTAAGAAAGATACACCTTCCAAAGGCCTTGCTGTCCCAAAAAGATTCATACTTCTCCTCATGCCCAAACTGTCAAGAATCCCATGCCATCTAATGAGTTTGCTAATCTCCCTTCCAATGCTTTGCCTTGCCAAAGAATGTTCCATATGACATTGCCCAATTTTTGAGTCAAATCAAAGTTAGTGTTCCAATTGTTGAGTTGCTTAGGATTCCTGAGCACAAGAAGAGAGCATTTGAGTACTTGGGATTGAAAGAAGAAAAGAGTACCCCAGGAAAAAATGTAAACATTGTAGAAACTCCTCCTCCAACCATTGTAGACCTTGAAACACCACCAATATTGGAAGAGCTTGGAGAAGTACCTGAGGTTTACTTGGGGACATATTTTGTTGAATCCCAATTAAATGTTGATCCATTTTTTACAACTTTGATCATTAAGGACAGATTGTTGCACAATTGTATGTTTGATTCTAGAGCATCATGCAATGTCATGCCTCTTGAGGTCATGAATGAGATGGATATCAAAGTGACAACAACATATGGAAGATGCATTGCCATGGACTCTAGAGAGGTTCCGTTGTTGGATGTGTGAAAGGTTTGGTGGTATAATTTGTAGCTTATCTAGGTAAGAACCTGAAACTTGATGTTGTCATTATTGATTGCCCTGCCAAATGGGGCATGTTGTTATCAAGAAAGTGGGCTGCAAGTGTTGGTGGAAGTGTTCAGATGGACATGTCTTTTGCCACCATTCCAATGAGGGTAGTCCTATAAAGTTGTATGGAGAAAAGAAGATGTTGCACCTCATTGAAGATCTCAACAATGCTTCTTATGAAGTATTGCATGCAGATATTGATATTGATAACTCTGTGAGTTATGTTGCTTTCAAGGAATATGAAATTGATCAATGCAGGTATCATGAGCAGGATGATTTTCCTGAGACTTTGATGTTTGATGCAGCCTCGAAAGATGTTGAAAAACTTGACACAGGCACAAGGGGTAAGCCTGAAAAAATATGGTCAGATAGCAACTTGGATGGAAAAGAAAAACAACCATATGACCAGTTGTTAAAGACATATCAAAACTGCTTAGCATGGTCGTATCCAGAATGGCAGGCACTTGAGGTTTTTCCTTGATTATTTTCTTTGAATCAGGATGCTCGCCATTGTACAGTGTATAGTTCTTTGGTTTTGTTCTGCTTTTGTGTTTTTGTTTGTTCTGGTCCTTGGTGACCTAGTTTTGCTAGTTTCTCGGTTCGTTTTTTGGAGGATGGTTGTGGTTATTCTGCTCTGCAAGCTTTTTCTTTGACTCCATTACCCAATGTATTTTTGGCACATGGTCTATTATTTTGTTCTTGTGTCACTTATAGGAGTGCCCATCCCGATTCGGAGCTGATGTTGGTGCTCAAATTAATCTCGCCTGTTTGTCATTGAATTTCCTCGGCTTTGGCTGGCCATGACACGTGGTGGGAGGATGGTGCTTGTCGGGTCTCTTTTTTAAGACCATCTCAAAATGCACCATTAAGACACGTGGCGGCGAGATGGAGAAACGGAGCTTCGGGGTTATTTAAGGTTTTTTACCTTTTGTAAAAAGGGATAAAATTGTAAGTTGAAGCACGGCCTCGACAGGAAAGTAATGCCAACGTTGAATAGTCAAAAATGGAGGTGCGGGCCCACGGGGAAAATGTGGAACTTTTTCCTTTTTGGAAAATAAGTATAAAGTGAAAAAATGAAGCGCAGGTCCGCTGGGACCCACATCAAAAGCTAAAGGCGGAAGGGCGGAATCTGCATGGGAAAATTTGGAAAATTTTCCTTTTTTTCAAAAATGAGGTAAAATAGTAGAATCAAGCCACGGTCCCTCTGTGACCCACATTGGAACACATGTCAAAGCCCATTTTCTAAGGCGGAGGGGTGAAGAAAATATCAAAATTTTACTTTCTTCCAAAAGTTATAAAATGTCAAAAAGTGCTCCCAGTGCTCGTTTCCAATCACATTTTTCCATGTGGAAGGCTCAGATTAAAAGTTGAAAGGCAAGATCAATGGTAGCTGTGCATTTCATTTGATTTTTCCACCATTGAAGCTCCAAGATGTTTGGAGATGCATTTTTGCATCATTCTTCATCAAATTTTTGGTAAATTTGTGTCATTTTGGCCTGTAAAGTTCAATTGAATCAATTTGGGAGCTCAATTTGTAAATCTGAGGTACTCTTGAAGTGGATTTTTGCTCGGGATCGTGCAAAATGCAAAATGCCAGATCCATAAGTTGCAGAGTAAAATTTCAGAGGGAAAAGGGTGAAATTATGAGGGGAAAAGGTGTTGCAGAGTCTTAAGGGTGAAGAATATGTCTCCAATTAGAACAATGATGCAAATATTTATAATGATTCACCTTTTTGAAAACACTTGGAAACTTTTGTTGCGAATCTATTGAATGTCACTTTTTGCAAATCATGATCCGATATGTGTAATAAAGGTGCTTCAAATATTCCTCTTTTGGGGGTAAAAATTGCAGATGTCAATGGGGGTACTCTTGCAAAAGGTCAAAGTTCATTTTCACGAGAAATTTTGAGAAAAGCTCATCCTCTGAGAAAACTTTCTGAGAAACCAGGTTAACTTCCTCTGTGTTAGATTTTCATTCATGTTGAGTTGGTTACAAGTGTATAGCCATCAACAAGCTCTGAGATTGTTTAAAATAACTCTCCCCTGCTGATGAATTTGATAAATTTTGAGTTAATTTGTGTTAAATCTCTGCAAATTTTGTGTTTATTTCACTTTCAGAATGTCTGCAAGTAGTTTTCTTGTTCCTATTGCAATCTTGTATCAAAATCTCTTTGAATCACACATATCTCAATCCTTGTGATAGTTTAGTGGCATCTGCAATTTCATTTTTCAGAAGAGCTTTCATCTGGGAATGAAATAAACAATTTAAAATCACTTTTCTTTCATCTATTGACAGAGATTGTTTGTAAGCCTCTAGGTGTACCTCAGGTGTGATTGATCTTAGATTTTGATGTTTTATTGGGTCTTCTAACTCAATCCTTCATGCTAGAATCTCAAAGATTGTGTGAAAAAGTACAAATCTGGGCCTCCATTGATGCACACCTTCTGGTTGAAGGAATGTTTTAACTATTTTGAAGCTTTTGTTATTGAGTTTTCCATTTGTTGTGAAGTTTCTCAAGGATCTCGGTAAAGTCCAATCTATCTTGTTGATCTCGCACCAAAAATTATTCAAATAACCAATCCTACCTTGAAATATCTTTGTTTTGCTCTGTATATCCACAAAAGAACAAAATCCATTTGCTAAAGTATGTAGAACGCAGATCGGGAATCCAAATATCTTCAGTAACCTTAGCCTTGTGTTGAAAATATCTCCTTATTTTGAAAGTGACAACTTGTGAGAGTCAGATTTGGGGTGTTGATCATATTTTCCCAAGGTCTTCTATATAAAATTTATGGAAAAGAAAGATTTACCAGCATTCTTCAATAATAGAGGTTACAAAATAGGTTCTCTTACCTTGGTTGAAAGGCACAACCTAAAATAGTTAGGATAAGATCAAATCCTTTTAAGGTGCTACCCACTTCTTCAAAGTCTGAGTGCTAAAAAGTTAGATAGATTGTTGCCTTAACTACAAAATGACATACATAATCATCTATCTGCCTCTAAGAGTCTTGTCAAATCCATGATGCCGCTTGCCTTTGAAGGAGATTAAATCAGGTACCAACAGGATGCAACAACTATTGATCCGGTCGATGATGAGCATGTTGAATTGGTGGAAACTGGAGGTTAGCGAGGCGAATCGAAGGTGTTAGAAGGGTAGGATGGTAAAATATGAGGGTATGGGAAGTTGGGAACACAAAAATCAAATAGATGACATGATGGATGAAAAAATAGAACATAGCATTGAGATGGGTCGATGAAGACCATATAGTGTTGAAGGTGATTGGGATAGATCTAGGGCTAAATGGATGGAAATGGATAAAATGACAACTTGCAGATGATGATAGAGATGGGTGAACGTAATAATGAGGCTATGTGATGGTGTAGAACTTGCAAACGCCGATGATGATAGTTGGGAGAAAGAATATGGTAGATCCAAACATGCAAGATGGAAAGAGGAATTCAAAGCTCCAAAGATGGCACAAGATCTCCAAGAATGGCTCCAAGATAGTGATAGCATTGCAAAGATACACATGAAACCAAAGAAAATATGCAAGAGAGCTAAGGGTCTCAAAGTTGCATCCTTGAAAAGGAGGGGAGAGTCGGATTTATAAGGTCGATGGTGACCTGGATGGGTCATCACCGATTATGGGGATCCGTCTATTTGGGTGGTGGAAAGGTGACGAGCTCGAGATAAAGAGCCCATTTGATGCGAGATCGGGGTTTAGAAGGTTTAGGGAGAATTAGGGGTTTATGAAGAATTAGGGTTTCTTAGGACGAGTAAATAGGTAGGTGGAGGGTGGAAATTATTAAATGAAGGCCATGGAGAGGTGAAATCATTAAATTGTGGCCTAGAACGCAAAAATAGAAGATTTAGGGAGGATAAACAAATTAGGTGATGATTAGGATTGATTAATGGAGATTAGGGATAATTAAGATAGATAAAATAATGGGATGGGTAAGATAGAACTAAAGGTGGGGAATAATAATAAAATGGAATAAATGTATGAATGTGAATAATGATGACGAAGGGGAGCAAACATGGGATGAAGGACTAGTGATACCGAAAATTAGTGTCTATAATATTCTCTATAAAAATCAATAGGAATGACATTGTTTATCTCTGTCTCTTTTTTGGATAGATAAGGAGCATTTATCTATGCACGGGTAGCCTTTCAATATCAAGATCGATGAAGAAAATTAATGAGGATGATCTCGCATACAAACATGAAGTAACACCATGTTTTTGAGCTATATATTCAATTTGAAAGCAATGTATGAGTATCTAAGGTGACCACTATGGGAGTTAACCAATCACCTTAGTATCTAAATCAAATTCACCACATGAAAGATCACTAAAGAAATGAGTGGCATAATGCCAAATTCTCTAAGGATGATGGCACGAGGGACTAATCTCTTGACATGAATATGTTTGGATAATGTTGTGACCATCACCCTCTCTATTCATCATTTGTCCTCAACTTGAAGGTATGGTACCCAAACCTCACAACCATTCAAGAGGGTAAAGGTGACTAGTGAGTGAAAATAGGTGGATTTTCATCCGAATGTCATGAGATCATAGCTAAAAATAATGTTTTTCAAGGATGGTGATCACTACAAACCCTCATTCAATATAGAATATATATGTATGGAAGTAAGATAAAGCATGATCTACGAGAGAGAACCCCAAATATACACAGGAGTTGGTATAATAGTAAGACTAGTAATCTACATAGACACAAATACAACAACACGTCCATTTGCATGTTAAAGGCATAACCAAATTGGATCGAAGGTGTTTCACTTTGAAAACACTTAATCGATCGAGTTATCACTAACATACTTTTATTTTATGTAATTTTAACTCCATATAACTAACAATTGTCTACATTAGAACCACCTTATACTTCCTTCATCCTTCAATGTATTTATTTGGAAAAAGTTAGAATTTACAGAAATGGCAAGAGAAAACAATAATGTATTCATGATAGTGATAACAATGGTGATGATAATGGTGTTGGTGAATGCCACACAACATGCCATTGCAAAGGAAATGAAAGAGACGCCTAGTCCATTCATGCTTGTATGAGGTGCCCAGTCCTTCAATGACGATGGTTCCCTTCAAGGCTATTTCTCTCCTCGGATCCTTCCTTTTGGTTTTAGCATGTTATTTTCCACTTAATCAATTTTGGCATGTGTTTTGTAAAATATACGTGGAACAAATATATGGATTTTATCATAACCAACTCTCGTATGACATAGAAAGCAACTGGACAACTTGTATGACAACCACTAAAGGGGCTCAATTATTAATGGTTCTTTGTGCATCACCAATTTTCTTGCAATTACTTGAGCTTAAAACTGAAAAAGGTGTCTACAAAGTGGTACATGACACAAGTATTGCGGTTGGGTTTCAAACCTCAAACCTATTGGATTTTCCCTATTTTTTAGTTTGGACCCCTTAATGCTAGTTGCACTCACATGAATAAAGGGAGCAAGACCGAGATAAGAAAGTGGAGCATAGATAGTTGATATTATTTGGGTAGGAACAATCTGAGCCATGGAACAGGTGTGGGACATGCAGATATTTAATTCCCACATTTTTCTTTCCAACTTTCTATTCAGATCTTTGTCTTATCTAACAAATTAAACCGTAAAAAATAAAATTAAAAAATAACAAAGCCATATTTTGAGTCGCCTACTATTTTAATGGGAAAAAGCTTTCTCGAGTGAGATTGATGGCGAAGGGGAATATGACACTTTTTTTTGAACTTGTGTTGGCATCCTTTTCCCTTCATTTTCAAAGCCCTCGAAACACGAGGATCCTCCACTAAACGCTGGATTCTCCCGACTGAAGGTCGACGTTTGTCCACCATCAAATTTAACCCATCCTCCGAAAGGACAATGCTTACAAAATAGTTGATGGATACCCATCTCTTTACAGCTATTTATATGTAATTATTGTAGATATTTTTGTATCTTATCGTTTCTCTTATATCTATTCATGGTGGAAGTATATCTTGAGCAAATTAAGAATTGAGTAAATTTTTGTAAGTTGGAAGGTTTTATATAAACATATTGAACACGATTAAAAATATATTATTTTTAGTGTTATGGTTTCTATAATACTTTCATGATTTAAAACTTTAGGGTGAACATATTCTTAAATTATTTAAGAATTGAGGAAATCTATAAAGAGTTCATTATTTATGATTTCAAATTTTAATATTTATAATGATGATTTTTAATGTGGATTAGATTAGTTTGTAAACTAAGAGAATATGATTTGTAAATTCTCTTTAGAATAAGACAAAGTTCCTAATCAAATATATAACATTTCATTTCAAAAGAGGTAAGAATTAAAAATAAAATGATATAATAATGATTAGAATTTCGAGGCATCCTTCATGAAATAATCCCTTCTCATATATAATATCTATAATTAATCTTTGGTAGCAATATATTTGAAAACCTTTACAAGAATGAATATATCAAAAATTAACGAAAGCTTACTTAAATACAAAGTTATCATCAATCTTTATTATATCCATATAACATTCCCAACTTTAAGAAGAAAACAAGTAAGAAATAACTCACACGGATTGCATAGTGAAGTTAGTAGATGGACACTCCAGAAAACCCCTTAAAAACAAAGAATATGTAAACTATGTTGTAGCTCATATTAAATTGAAGATGAAGCTCATTTCTTTTAACATGCACACTATATAATGTATTAGACAAGCTTACAATGATATTGCAATCTTAAATCTTTATGAACTCTTAAATTAAGACAACCAAATAAATCTCATTGGTTTTATTTTCAATGTAAAGGCACACTATATCAACTATTTACATGTTGTGAAAGTTTGTCACCAAATTTCCACTACCCAGTTAGATGAATTCCCGAATGTAAGATATCTTTGATGAAGTCCACATGTTGTTATCTTTCAAAAGTGCTTTAGGATTCCTTCCACCAATAGGTCATATGGTCTATGTTTATTTTACCTAAGGGGCACAAAAATGCAAGTTTGTAAAGATTGTAGTTGGATATATTGCTTTAGATATAGATATAATTTTTCATATGATCAATAATCTTAACATGAATGACAATCCAATGGGAAAAATGATCTAAATTAATGTCAAAAAAAAACTTATGTCTTGTTTTTTTATGTTGACATAAAATTGTAACCAAATGAACATATAAGTGTCTCAATTATATCATAAAGTCTCTTACTTCAATTTTTAAAGTGAACCTTCAAGCTACTTTTGCATTAACATGTTTATTTAAATTTTTAAGGATTAAATCTTATTAAATTATATTGTAAATTTTTTTCAAATATTACACTATAATCATATTGTGAATCAAATTATTAGGAAAGTGCCCATAAATATGAGGATTTGAAAGTGAGTTAACTCAAGTGAAGTTAAGTTGACAAGTATTTATGTAACTATTTTTGCAAAGGCAAAGTTTTAAATATATGAAAACAATTGTAGGGAGGTTCTTCCCTTTTTAATTTTGGAAATCCAACTTCCATGTTTTTTTCCAAGAAGTTTGTATTTTCTTTTAGAGATATGAATAAAATATGTTTTAATTATGAAGGATATATATTGTTTTTGTTTTCACATGCATTTCTTTCTAGGTAAAATTTGTGTTTCTTGAATTTAAATAACGGACTTTGTATTATGTGTATGTGGAGGATATTTATATAGTTTGAAGTTTTTAATGTCCGAACTTGTTTTCTATTTACAAACATATAATACCTATTTTATTTGTTGAAGGAGAACATTTGAACTCATTTTATTTCATTTTATGATTTTATCATATGGTAATGTTTATTTATTCTATTAAAATATTTCTTTTACTTTTTTTTCCATATTTTTTTCTTGTTATTTTTCTTTCATGTTATATCCTTTTTGTGTTTTGGGATCAAAGTACTAAAAACCTTAACATGTAAGGGTGATTCCCCTCTCGAACATATAGATAATTCACTTATTTCATGGTGTTTTTTCTCATATATGTTATGTTTTATGTCTTTGTTTGTTGGGTGAGTTGACTAAATAATAAAATGAATCATATTGACTTAAAGTTTTGCCAATACAAAATAGAGATTCTACCAAGGATCAAAGTGCCCCGTACATTCAAATTTTAAACATTTTAAGGAACCTACCATGGAATGAAGGATGGAGACTCTTTAAAATAAATTTACATAATATGTTTTCTTTTGTGATTCATGTTATGACATTGATTTCAACCATCCTATTTCCAAAATAAGCCTTCTTCTCATTTTGCTCCACTGTATCACACTTGTTTGTTTTCTCATGTTTTAAAATGATTTCACAAGTTCGTTTGAATTAATTTATGGAATGCAGAGGCATATGAAAATTATAAGCATGAATTTGAATGGTTTGAATCAACGGGATGATTTATCTTTTCCATATTTCTGTAGACACTTAAATTTGGTAATTTACTCTTTGACACTATTGGTTTTGACATTGCACTCTTGCTAAGATAAAAACAAGCTTTCTATTACCACTTAGTACACCATGTGGTCTTTTGTATATCTTGTTTATCCTTACACACTAATATGCCCACAATAAGTCAACCCCATATAGACGGTCATGACATAGTTGTATGGTCCTTCCCTAGGTCATTGTCCAATCATAATTCCAAAAACAAAGCATCAACAATGTCAAATATCCAAATTTTAGAAATGTACACCCTCAAAACATCCCAAATTCATTTGTAAACAACTAAGTGCACTCATCCTCTTGTGTTTTCAAGGTCATATAATATTTCATACATTAGTTGCAGAATTATTGATGTGTTGTTTTGATATTACATTATTAATGTTGGAAGTTAATTAATTGTAATAACCTTTCGTAGATACCCTTACATCCTTTAGTGTGCATAGTTCACTAATTATTAGATTTCATATAATCTAATAAGGGTGTAAACATTTTTGTGAACTTGACTCGTGACTCGATCTTTATATCAACCATGGGGCTTGTTTATGACATTTATTTTCACATTTGGTGTTGTATTTATATTTCTACTCTACCTCACCATGTCGTTGCCTCCAATTTTCTATGATATTAGACTCAATATTGAATATTCAAACCCTTATGCTAGCATTGGACACTATACCTCTAACAAAGTCCATGCCAATTCTTTACATATGGGTGATGTTCCTTATCCCGATCTTACATATCACTTGAATGATACAACTCCTACTTATCTAGATACACAATCTCACTAATAAGTTTCCAACATGATTTTCTCTACCCATGTAGTTCTCATAGTTAATTTTGTTATCACAAGATGCATTAAATAACCACTCAAGGGAAATCCACCTTTTTCTCCCGACATACAACTCCCGTGGTCAAAACTATTGCACCCTCTAATATGTATGATCTATTGGAACAACTTAATAACACCGTTGGTTGGAAATTTTGTCTTTAAACACTAGCACTAGTTCATGGGACAATAGTCCCTCCTCTTTGTGGGGAGGTTCCCTTATTCACCAAAAAATTGGGAATCTAATTATTTACAAAAATACAATCTAACATTTTGAATAAGGATTTTGGTGTAAAGAATGCCTCCATATATTTATATTCTTAATATAAAATATGAAAAAAAGAAAGGGTTTCAGAGGAAAAAAATTAGCTTATATGAGTAAGATGGGTGAAACAGGGACACAAAGTTTAGTCTAATCCACCGGTAAAGAACACAAGTATTCTCCTTGGTTATGCAAGATTACTCACTACTGTAATGAAAAAAGTGAAGAGGACAACACATCACATATAGAGACTATAAAGGTATATCCTATTGCTGTATATACAAGACTTCAAGAACATATGAATTAATATATTTGAAAAATCCATGAAATATACATGCAAGACACAAATTTCCTCACACTATAATCAATGGATTGAACACACAATTTCTAGATTCAAATATATCAAGATTCACATTCACAATTATAGGAAAAAGAAATAAAAAGAACACATATAAGAGGGAGAGAACTTCTTCTTTTGTATTGATCTTAAAATATCTGTATCATTACATTCCAAAACACCAAAATCCAACCCCTTTACAATATGAAAGAATCATTATAGGTGAAGGGTGGTTGTAACCAACTTTCTAACTAATTACTATTTAATTAAGTGCTAAAATTTAATTAATCAATTACATAAGCTAGCTTTATTTACAATTTTTAATTTTCAAAATGATAAAGCTAACTCCAAAATATAACAACTAGCTAGAAAATGACTAAGTGCTAGAGGAAGGAATATTTGAGAGTGGCACGACTGGGATCTTCACTTTGAGCACTGAACTCTGAACTTAGCAATAAAATCTGAAATCTCCATCTCCTTGGGAATGGTTGTGTTTTCCATAACATTCAACCAACTACTAAAAGAATATTCCATTTCCCTTGCAATTCCTCCATTTTGCAATAATCCCTTGGTGGATTCTACAAAAAACATTGTGTAGTTCGAAGAATATCCTCCATATTCTCCTTGTTTATTATGTTAGCCTTGAACATATCTTCTTTGATTAGTGTAGTGAAATTAACCTTCACTTCATCAATCTGAATTCATTTCGTAGAATTATCTCGTGTAGAATTGGCATATAAGGGCTTACAAGTTAGTAAATATTTCAGATTTGAAAGACACGCCTTTTTGCACCATATTCTTGAATTTAGTGGTCGTTTCTTCAAGAACTCGATATTCCACTCAATGTTGTAAACCTATTTCTTGGATAGGTTGTTCTTGGAGTCATAAAAAATTTATGAGAAAGAATAATCTTATCATCTATGGTGCTCATTATTCTCAAGTATTGAATGCCCTACAACCATCTTGAGTTCCTTCTCTACTCCCTTGATGCCATAATTGGGCCGAGCTTGAGCTGCAGAGATGTTATCATATGTTTTATATGCCTCATCAATGAAATTTTTACCAAAGATTAGTAACCATTCAACCAATGCCTCAGTAGCCCTACCATTTGAAGCATGCTTATGAATTTACTTGATGGATTTAACATATTCCTCAGAAATAATGGTTGGAGGAGGCATTGAGGAGAGAGGAGTTAGATCAAGAACTTTATCACTTGAAAGAAAAGACTTAATAAAGTTGGAAAGAACTTGAACTTGTTCTTCCAACTACTCATGTGTTTATTTGTCTTTCTCAACTCTTTCAATTACCTTGTAAATAGTCTCCTTCAAATTCTAAACCTCTCCTTCAGGAGTAGATTCACCAAGTGGAATTCTGGTCAGCTCTAGGTCTACAAGAGTGATATCCTTTTCATCTTTCTCTCCCCTTGGTTTTTCAATTTCCAAAAATTATTGTCCCTTTGAATTAGAAACCAATTTGGAGGTTGTCTTGGCCTTCTTTGGTGGAGGAGTTGGGGTTGTGCCAAGAAAAGTAGCCACAACATCAAAACCAGGAGCAACTATCTTGGAATTTTTTTCTTACTATCAATCATGGGTTGAACCCATGTGAAATAATCACTTGAAGATGGAGGAGGAGGTGGTGCTAATGCCAAAACACTAGGAGGACCAAGAGACTGAGTAGTAGGAACTTCTAGAGTAGGTACTTCAACATTGGAGGAAGATGCTTTTTTGACTGGTAATTTAGATCTTGAGGCACTTACTTTTCAAGTGTCGACTCTATTATCTTCACATCATCTTCCTCTTCTTCACTTTCTTCCTCATCACCACTTTTCTCTTGATCATTCTTTTGTTCCTCGGTCCTTCTCCTGATTCATTTGTTTGTTTCTCTACATTGGCCTTTTCTATATCATATTTTCCATCCTCAACTATTTTCATTTCTTATTTCAAAGATGCATTGTGACACTTGCTCAAGAGGAGGGGCATCTTCTTCTATTAATTTTTAAATTTTTTCCTCTTCCACCTCTTTCTCAATATTTTCTTCAATTTTCTCTGTCTCCTTGGCCTTGTTTTCTTTGTATACACCTTGGCTACGAGTCCAAAGGCGAATATGAAGAAGTTGATAAGGATTGGACCTTTAGGAGAGAAATGCAAAATTCCTTATGTGATGAAGAAGCATCTTGGGAGGAGGATTGTTTCACATAAGGAGGGGGAAGAAGCTGATTGGGATTGAACCTTTGAGGGAGGAATGGAAATCTCCTTGTGTGATGCGAACACTTTTGGGAGGAGCATTGTTTCACATAAGGAGGTTTCTATTCCTTCCCTAGAGGTTCAAGCCCAATCAAATCCTTCCTCCTCACCTTTGGACTCTGTAACCAAGGTGTATACAAAGAAAGACAAGGCCAAGGAGATAAATAAAATTGAAGAAAATCCTAAGAAAGAGGTGGAAGAGGAGAAAATTCAAAAATTAACAGAAGAAGCTGCCCATCCTCCTAAAAAAGTGTCACAACCATTGGAAGAATAAATGAAAATAATCAAGGAGGGAAAATATGATACGAAAAGGATAATGTAGAGCAATAAACAAATGAATTAGGATAAGGACCGAGGAATAGAATAATGATCAAGAGAAAAGTGGTGATGAGGAAGAAAGTGAAGAAGAAGAAGAAGAAGAAGATGATGTGAAGATAATAGAGCCAGAAATTGGAAAAAGTTAAGTGCCTCAAGATCTAAATTACCAGTCAAAAAAACTCATCTTTATCGATTTGTTTGAAGTACTACTACTGGAAGTTCTTATTAGCTAGTCTCTTTGCCATCCTAGTGTTTTGGAAATAACGCCACATCCTCCTCCATCTTCAAGTGATTCTTTCACATGGGTTCAACCCATGATTGATAAGTAAGAAAGGAATTTTTCTTCCAAGATAGTTGCTCATGGTTTTGATGTTGTGGATATTTTGCTTGGAACAACCCCAACTCCTCCACCAAAGAAGGCCAAGACAATCTCCTGATTGGTTTCTGATTCAAAGGGATAACAATTTTGGAAATTACAAAACCAAGGGGAGAGAAAGATGAAAAGGATATCACTCTTGCAAAATTAAAGCTAACCAAAATTCCTCTTGGTAAATCTACTCCTAAGCGGCAGGTTTAGAATTTTAAGGAAACCATTTCTAATGCAATTGAAAGAGTTGAGAAAGACAAACAAACACATGAGCAACTGGAAGAACAAGTTCAAGTTCTTTCCAACTTTATTAAGTCTTTTATTTCAAGTGATAAATTTCTTGATCCAACTCCTCTCTCCTCAATGCCTCCTCCAACCATTCTTTATGAGGAAGATGTTAAATCCATCAAGGAAATTCATAAACATGCTTCATATGGTAGGGATGTTGAGGAATTGGTTGAAGGATTACTAATATCTGGTCTAAATTTCATTGATGAGGCATACAAAGTATATGATAACATCTCTGCAACTCAAGATCAGTTCAATTCAGCTATCAAGGGAGTGGAGAAGGAACTCAAGATATGGTTGGAGGGAATTCAAGACTTGAGAATCATGAGCACCACAAATGAGAAGATTATTTTTTCCCATAAAATTTTCAATGATTCCAAGAGAAACCTATCCAAGAAATGGGTTTACAGAATTGAATGGAAGATCAAATTTCTTGAAGAAATAACCACTGAATTGAAGAATATGGTGTAGAAAGGAGAGTCTTTAAAATCTGAAATATTTGTTGACTTTCAAAACATTAGATGCCAATTCTACAAAGATAATTCTGCAAAAAGGCATATATTTGATGAATTGAAGGTTAATTTCAATGCACTAATAAAATAAGATCTGTTCAAGGCTGACACAGTAAACAAAGAGAAGATAGAGGAGACCACTAAACTACATAATGTTTTTGTAGAAGCCACCAAGGGCTTGTTACAAAATGGAGGAATTGCAAGGGAAATTGAATATTCTCTTGGTATTTGGTTGAATGCTATCGTAAACACAACCATTCTTAAGGAGATGGAGATTTCATATGTTATTTATAAGTTTAGGTTTCAGGTGCTTAAAGTGAAGATCCCAACTATGCCACTCTCAAATATCATATCCTCTAGCACTTAGTCTTTTTCTAGCTAGTTGTTATATTTTGGAGTTAGCTTTATCTTTTTGAAAATTAAAAATTATAAATAAAGCTAGCGTATGTAATTGATTAATTAAGTGTTATCACTTAATTAAATAGTAATTAGTTAAGAATTTGGTTGCAAACCATCCCTCAACCTATAAGGATTATTTATTATTTTAAAGGGTTTGGATTTTGGTGTTTTGGAATGTAATGATATAGATATTTTAAGATCAATACAAAATAAAAAGTTCTCTCCCTCTTATATGTTTTCTTTCTATTTTTCTTTCTATCCCGCAATTGTGAATGTGAATCTTGATATATTTGAATATAGAAATTGTGTGTTCAATCCATTGATTATAGTGTGAGGAACTTTGTGTCTAGTTACATTTATATTTCATGGATTTTTCAAATATATTAATTCATATGTTCTTGAAGTCTCATATATGCAACAATAGGATATAACTTTGCAGTCTCTATATCTGATGTGTTGTCTTCTTCACTTATTTTCATTACGGTGCGAGTAATCTTACATAACTAAGGAGAATACTTATGTTCTTGATCGGTGGATTATAATGAACCTTGTGTCCCTGTTTCACCCATCTTACTCATATAAGCTAATGTTTCTTCCTATGAGACCCTTTCCCTTTTTCATGTTTTGTATTGAAAATATAAATACATCCCATATTTTTGTGAATAAGGGAACCTCCCCACAAAGAGGAGGGGTTGTTGTCCCCAAACTATTTCTTGTGTCTAAAGAAAAATTTCCAACTAATAAACACCCTTCCTAAAATTTCTCTCTTAGAACTCCTTCAAAAAGCACCTATGTACAGGAAATCTTACAAGATACCTTTTGCTCGTTTATGTTGGTGACAATACTCAACCAATTTATTTTTCTTCTCTCATGGATTCTTATAAGGCTTTAGATAATACTATTACCTTAAATGCTACCGATGCACCTCTTGTATCTAATTTAGATACATGCCCACCTCTTTTCATTACCACACACATTTAAATATTCCTCATCATTCAATTTTTGATTGATAGTGGATCCGGCCTTAACATATGTCCCAAGTCCCTCCTCATGAAAATGGGTCTTTCCCCATTACAATAAATTCAACTACTACTGTTGTTGTGTGTGGATTTGATAACATCATGTGATCTACATTAGGCACTATCACTTTGGATATCCTCATTGGCCCTAAGTTGTTACCTACTACCTTTCACATCATGGAAAATATTCTTCATTACAACCTACTATTGAGCATCCCTTATATCCATGACATGCAGATGTCACATATACTTTCCATCATTGTGTTAAATTCCTCCATAATGAAATTGAACATATTATAGTTGTTAATCCCAAGCCTTTTCAATATTGTCAAATTAATATGTCTAATCCATAAATGCCTTCTATCACTCCTCGATTCTGACCTATTCATATAGAAAAATTAGACTCATATGTTGTTGGAAAAACAAATCATCTATATGAATCCTCCACTTCTCCATCTATTGAGTCACTTTTAGATACATGCACATTAATGCCTCCTTCATATTTTGTTTCTCTCCTACAATCGAAAACTACCCCTAACCTCTTGAATGATTTTATTCAACAACCTAATGCACCTGATTATTCTAGTGATAATAACACTAATCCCATTGAACTTATTGATGAAAACTTGTGTAAAATAAATTACAATCCAATCGATGAGGATGAGTCTATATTTTATTCTCACTTTGTCTCTACTAGATGTGGGTATTATTGTATTAATATTGCTATATATTATACTTGTGCAACTAATCACATTCTCTTTAACAAAAGAGTGGATCCAACCTACTACAAAATAAATTCAATACATTAGATACCATATCATTAGTTCACCCTACAACAATACCTACTCATCTTGATACACCGTAATAAATTTATTGTAGGGTGAACTAATGATATGGTATCTTGGATCTCATTATCTTGGTGTGACTGGATTAAGGATAACCTAGCTTCAAGGGACATGATTCCAATCACACACACAAAATAACTACATAGAGTCTAAAATGTAGTGTAACATTTGGTGAAAATCACATTAGGGTGATCACTGAGGTCAGTCCAACTCAAGAATATACATTATTTATTTCATCTAATGTTTTCTTAAGATTTGTGTAGGTATCTAGGGTTTATTTTATAGGTACATATGTGACACAAGAACCCTATAATGAAGTGGATGTGACAAACAGTGAAAGGAAGAAGATAAGTACATGCCCTAAAAAGACTATAAGTAGAGATATTGCGGGGACATTCTTGCTGATCAAACACTAAAGCACCTAGGGTAGTCTCGTCCCTACTAGAGGAGCTCTTATTTGAAGAAGTCTTAGATATCATTTTTCTAGACAGAGCTCACATAGTCTAGATCTAGTCTATTTCAGTCATTTTCTAGCCCAAGATTAGTCCAGGATCTCCCAATACAAGCTAATTCATTCTTATCTCCTATCTTGCATACTTGTACTTTGCATGCTAGATCTTGTTTGTTATTACTATATTCATTTGATCTCAATCCTATGATAAAGATTTAAATTTCTTTAAATCATTTGGTGAACTTGATATTTACACACCCATACTTAGATCTTCCTATCCTCTATCATGGCTACCACATCTCATGATTTTACCACTCAAAGTATTAATGATCTAAATACATACCTTTCTAATCATATAGAAAATATCAATTTCTTACTCTTTTCTGCTCACAAAGAATCCCAATGGATCTCTACCTCTACTCCTCTAGATACCACCGTTATCCCCACTACGACCGTCATATATTCTATTCCACTCTCCTCCCCTCTTATCACTACGGGGGCTTCCACTAGTCATATTCCTATCTCTACACCTCACACTCATCTTTCTTATCCTCTTATTTCCTACATCCAATATATAACTTCTTCAAGAATCCATTCCTTAGAGTATTTGTACCATGATTTTCAAGCGATTTTTGTATCATGATTTTCAATCTCAAATTTTCAATTGAAACAAGCCTCCTCATCTTCTTTTCCATCCATTGGTTCTTTGCTTCTTCTTTATAGTCCTCTTGCACCCAAAGTTTTTCTTATCCACTTCCTCCCAATTTTTCCTCACCTAAGTTTCCTCTCTTTAATGGCCATGGAGATCCCCAAGAGCACCTTCGATCATTTCATGTTGCATGCTTGGATTATGCTTGTGATGACACACTTTTGACCAAGTTGTTTCCTAGGAGCTTACATGACTATGCATTATGATGGTTTTACAATTTTCCTTTACATTCCATTCGATATTTTAATCCTCTTGAAAATCTATTTCTATCTCACTTTTCCATGAATATTGGCACAAATATATCATATGCACAAATGGCCAAAATGAGGCAAGGAACTAACGAGCATCTTAGTGACTATGTGTTGTGCTATAAGAATAATCTTTATAAAATGAACAATTTCTTGATTGAATCTAAATTACAAGATTTTTTCATCTAAATCCTATTACCTCCTTTATAAGAGTGTGTACTCTTTGATTCTTTTCACTCTTTTGATCAAATATGTCATACTTTGAAAAGTAGAGAAATCAAGTTAATTTATTTGGGAAAAATTAAATATGGTGCTAATGTTTCTGATGCTTTTAATAACAAGTTCCCAAGAAAATATTCCTTCAAGGGAAATCCTAGTGACTATAAGCCTCACTTATCGATGTTATATATCAACCTACAAAGCTACAAATACGACCTACATGTCACACTTTTACTCCATTACCATACCCACCACATATGTTGTTACCTCAACTCCTTGAAATAAATTTGATTTATCTTCCACCTCCTCTTGAGCATGAACATGCACATTGTGATTATCATAGATGTAATTTCCATTCAAATGATAAATGGTTCAAGCTTAGACATATCATTCAAGATCTAATCAATAATAATAACATTGAGTTTATTGAATCTACTATTCCCATTCCAAAATATACTAATGACAATGACAAGCTTAAAATATTAAATGATCCACTATTTGGCATAAGGTTGATCACCCGACCCACCTAAGTATGAAAAATCATCTCCGAATCCTCCTCAAATCGGCTTATCATGATGTTCCTCTTCCTTCATCTTCAGATCATCCTCTTGGATTTCTTGTTGATATCTTGTTGATCTACATTCATCTATCATTTATTTCAGTGATGCTGATTTTCATACTTCTTTTTCATCACACAAATTACAAATTAATGATTCTATTAGTTCTCATACTATTAATAATGATATGGTATATCCTAATTATAAGTAAAATTCATTTTTATTATATTTCTTGCAATCTATCGAGTTATCCATTATCTCAAATGACTCATAGGAACCCTACTTCTCATGGGAATGTCATTCTTCCATTATTGTTGGGCCTCTCACTCTCTTTTTCCTTTTACTATTGGTTCTATTATTGTGCATTGTGACATGATCTTAGGTTTCCCTTGGCTTAGGGATGCTGAATTTTTCCATCCATAGTTCACTTACACCTTAAGTTTGTACATGAGAGTCACCTTGTCACTATTTGAGGATTCCCATCACACACTCCTTTGTCTTTGTCTCCTCATATTGTCACATGGATTTGGCACATACTCCTATGGAATATAGATCTCTTATAATTTCTATTGCTATTGTTATACATAAACCTATAACTCCTCTACATTTACCTTATATTCATCATTCATGATAGATACATTGGCCTCATAGTCCACCTCACATGGAAAAATCTCATCATAGGACACAAGTTACCTATGGTACATATAGGCCTATTTCACGGTCTCTTTCTAGACGTGTACTCCCCGTGGACATAAAGTCTTTAATCATAATCACATGTATACTCCCTTCACACAAGTTGATAGCAGCCATCACCCCTATCATCATTGGATAAATCACCATGGTATATATAGTTGGGGCATATTCTTCCCCCTCGTCACCTAATAACACAATCTTGTTCTAGGTCCAAACATGAATGTTGAGGGAAAATTTACTTACATGGAACTCACTTTAAACACACACAAACCGGTGGGAAATCTTGCTCCCCTCTTCTAGATAATCTGTTTCATGTTCACATATTTAAAAAAATTCAAAAATATTAGCTTAGATATTGATTGGATGTATCCTTTATTTCTCATTATATTTTATGTTACACACTACTTATCATGTTACTTGGGTTCATAATATGTTTTATCATTTTACCATACACACACATGTGTTCACATGGTACTTTTTGAGGTTAATGCGATAACTTATATGTTCTATCATTGATATTGTGCCATACTGTCCCACTTTGAGGCTCTTGGTGGTGTATACCTTTCCTATTTTCCTATATACAGGTTCTATCATTGCAATATCTACTACTTTCATTCCTATTTTCCACTATATAAATTCCGAAATTATATCAATATTTCTAACATGCTAACAAGTGCTTTGTGTGTAGTATTTGTATTGCGAGGCCTACTTCGATCATGATTATCTAATTTATTATATATTTTATTCCTTTTCATGTATTTATTGACATTGTTTCATGGACTATGCCCTATGTTAATTTATTTCCTTATTGTATCACCTTGAAGGCTTCGATTGTCTTGTGACATCTTGAGTGGTGTCCCATATATTCAACCAACTACTTGATGTGTCTTTTGTAACATTACTGCGTGTTGTGACTTGTTTCTATTACATCATGTATACTTGTTTGTGACTAACACTTTTGGATTTTTCCCATTATTTTCATATTCCATGGTTGTTACCATGAATATTCCCTATTCCCCACTGTAGGATTTCCATTTCAAATGTGTACATCAGTTTCAACTTTCCTTATTTGGGAAATTCCCACCTTTTCTATATCACACAACCCAAATGAGTAAGGGAAATAATCGGGTGACTATTTCACCCTCTCAATAGTTCACATACTAGATAAAAAATGATACATAAAAAAAAGGGTACATAAAAGCTAAGAAAGAGGTTCAAAACTAGTATTGGGATTAACATTAGTCTAGGACGAAGAACCCAACACATACAAGATCGGTGGGTACTAGTGTTGCACCTAGGAATTCCTATCCCGGGGTAGAAACAATTACAATAAACAATTAATAGGTTCTCAATGATAGTATTTTCCAATTTTAAGAAAAACAAACTCGATTCTGAAGTTACTTTCAGAACAATAGGAACAAAATCGGTGGCATGTTACATATTCTGCGTGATAAAACTAATTACTTTATATATCTCGGTGAATAGTTTCTATTGGATTTGTTACCATCTGCAGTGACACTTATTTGCGAGGAAGCATTAAGGGTTGGACAGATAAGATGACCACTCTCTCAATACTCTTCCCTTTGTGTAAAAATATGCAAATACGAAGTTTAACGACATGCCGCTCAAATATGAATTTTAAAGACATGGCACTCAAATTCAAAGTTTAGTTGCGGGATGCTCAAATCCAAAGTTTGGTGATAGGATGCCAAAATCCTTAGTACTATTCCAACCATCTCCAAGGCAACAAACATACAAGAACAATTCTATCTCTTATATCATGACATATGGGCGTATTCTACCCTTGATTCACTTGATTTTTCAATACACATTTCTATTTTTAAAGGTACTAAGTTAAAGTTTAATTTCATTTACCATGAGCATTGAATATACATATTTTATTTTATAGGTCCGACCTTACTCGACAAAAAGAAAGCACACAAAATAGAACAAGGAATAATCTCAAGCACAATGATGCTCTAGAAAAGAAAATTGTTGGACATTGTGTCTAGTAGTTTTCATTGATAGAAAAGGGATTCAAGATTTCTTTGGAGTCTCCAAGAATTTTTATTCATTGTCTATTATGAAGAATTTTGAGTCTTATTGAGAATTGTTTGGTCTTGGTCATGGTTCATGATGTCTTGAGTCGAGTATGAAGGCTTGTAGAGGTAATGCGGGGAATTGATGATGTTTGTATGATGTCATGGAATGTGATTAAGCTCAATACATGTGTTCAAGGTTTTTCAAGTGATGTTTAGGTTAATTCTAGTGAAACAATCTCGTTTCAAGTGTTTGTGTATGATGTCTAGTGAGCAAGTATGAGGCATGGAACGAAAAGTGAAGCTTGTAACACTCGTTTAAGCATAGTGAAAAATTAGGATCATGTATAAGATGTGTTAGGACACTCACATGTGATTAGATTACTAGTACAAGTATTTGACATGGTTTCTAGGTCATTCTCGGCCTATTTCTAGACCTAGTGCATAGTGTTTTGCATGGTAGCATGAAGAATGGAATAGGTAAGTCTTGTACATGCATGTGAAAGGTGTTGTGACATTGTATATGAGGTTTATGAGTAGTTTCAGGTCAGTACTAAGAGGTTTGATGAGGTTTCTAGGTCATTTGAAGCAAGTTTGTTGAGAACAAGACAAGATAAAATAGATAATTCGCTATGGATAGCAAATTTAAGATGCATTTGAGCATGGATAATACTTGGGTTAGTTAGAGGAGGTTTTAATGATGCTTCATGACAATATTTTAGGTCATTATGATAAATGTTTCTCAAGATATGGAGTTTTTTCCAAAACTAGGTTTGCAAAGTTGTGTTTTTGTGCTAAATGTTTCCCTTTAGATGTTCACTGCGAACTGTGTGATTTGTATGGGGACATGAGATATTTGGAATAGAGTTTTAGGTCAAAAATTAATATTTCACAAAAAATAATTAGGTGATTTAATTATCACGTTTTTATGAACAATTGTTAAGAATTTAAACAAGTTTGAAACCCTCTCAAAACCCTAGGTTGAAAGTGACTTGAAGGAAAATCATTGCATTGGTCCAATTTTTATTCCTTTTGATAGTATGATGATTTTATGATAAAGTTTACTCCATATTTACAATAATGTATTTTATAGGCTCTGATTGTTTGTGGGCCCCACCTAAAAATTAAAATTTATGGAAAGTTCCGGTTTGTAAAAGTTTCCCATTGAATATATTGATTAATTTACCATTTATTGAATCAAGGGAGTGCTAATAAATTTCCATGACTATTTAAGATCATGGTTGTGCCTCTAAAGTATAAAGTGTGCCCTATTTATGGAGACCGATTTTTATGCAATTTTAGTAGTGCTGTGGTAAAAGTGGTTTTTTAGGAGCTACATGTGGAGTTAAGACTTGGTTCAATTTTTTTCATGATCTTGGTTCCAAGATTTTTCCAATGATATATCACACTTGATTTTTTTCTATGGTATGAGAAAGTTATGACTTTATATGAAGGTCAATTTTTAGGGTGCTTGGTGAACATGGTTCTAAGAGGCTTCATGAGGTTTTTTGATTGTTATGAGTTGTTTCATGCTTTCTAGAGGTTTTTGAGTGCTTATAAAACATGTATAAGGGTGTTACATGTTTTGATGAAGTTTTTTTTTCTCTTGTTCATTCATTTTGGTCATGGATGTTTGTTTTGGGGTTTCAAGGCTTGTTGTGTCCCAAAAGGTGGTCTTGGAGGATTTAGGAGTTTTTGGTGACCTACATGGACCCATTTATGATATTTTTATGATGTTATTATGATGTGGAAATTATTTTTACACTATGAAGGCCAACTGGTGAATTAGTGAAAAGAAATAGGTATAAAAGAAAATTAGAAGGCTCATTTGCACTAGTTGTTGGTGTGGTGAAAAAGTGTGACCCAAGGGGTATTTTTGGAGCTTCAAAGAGGTCTGAACGACCATCATGAGAGGGAAATGAGTATGAAATGATGATCTAAAGAGGAATAAGAAAGTGAGGATCTAGGGAAAATAATAAATCAACTTGAGGAGAGATAGTTTTGAGCAAGGAAAAGAAGGTGTGCTTGAGAAGGGTTTTGAGAGAGAGGAGCTGAATTTGTGATCACCATCAGTTGTTGCAGAAACATATTTTTAGTGATCAACCATTTTAGGTGGCTGAGTTAGTGTTTGGTCATATTAGGGGTTGTAGCCTCCTTTTGGGGTCGGTTCTCCTTGTAGGGTTGGTTCTCTGCAAAATAGGTACTCCTTGTGAAGTTGGTGCTTCACTAAATTTATTTTCTTTGAGTAATATAAGTAGAGTTTTAGTGGTTTTTCTTCCCCTTGAGGGTTTCCCACTTATATATGGTGTTAATGTGTCTTCTTCTTTATTTCATGTACTTGTGAATGCTTAATACACACCTAATGTGTTCATATGGTTATGGATGTTAAATGGTTGAATGAAATGATGAATGTAAGTAATGAAAAATGAAATGAAATTTTTTTCGACTAATTCAAACCTCCTCCTAGTCCATTATCATTTAAAAAATTGGTATCAGAGTAGGTCCTTGTGAAGAAAGTGTGATAACTTGAAGGAGATCCTTTTGAAGCATAAGCAATGGGTAAATCATCTAATGTTGAATAATCCTTAAGAAAGAAGTATGAAGTTGTAGAATCAATAATCCAAGGTTTACAAGAACAAATGAATTGTATGGAAGATGAACATTGTCAAGAAATCAAGGAGTTAGAGTCACAAGTCGAGAGCGTGTCTAAACCTTAAAGGCTAAAGATAAGATAGTATAAGGTACGAAGATGAGTTGAGATCCTTAAAAATAGAATTAGTGTAGGTACTCAATAGGTTGAAGACCTATGGGAGGTTAGAGAAATTTTTAGAAGCCCTAGATGATATGTTGGATAGCTAAAGAGAAAAAAATGGCAAATCTTACTTTGGCTACAAATGAAAAATCTTTGGGTAAAAGTCATTGTAGCTCATTATCTTGGTGTTACTACCATAAGTTACACCTAGCTTGAAAGGACACGATTCCAATCACACATACACAGAGATAAGAACTACATATAGTCTAAAATGTAGTGCAATGCTTGGTGAAAACCACATTGGGGTGACTTCGAGGTTATTCGAGACTCAATTGTTTCTTTGAATTGTTGAAGAAACAGATAGGGTAACGGGCGTAGGAGGAATACTTGTTCAAATGTTGGTTGATGGGTTGTTGCGCGCGTATGACTTACGAATCCACAACTGATTGTGAGAGCTTCCTTTTGGCTAGGAGGAACTACCTGTAATGAAAACAAGACCACCAGAAGGAATCAAACAATATGGGTAGTGAACTACCTAGCGTATGCTAGATCCAAGAAGTATGATACTTCCTAGATGGTTGTCAGTCCACTGTTTTAAACAAATTAATGCTGTAAAAAAGTAAATCCTATTGTTATTTTGAAATGATTTAGGTATCTCACTTAAAACACAATAAGAAAATAGATCTAATCTAACAGGCTAAGCTAGAATAGAATCCAAAGGTCAAATGATTAGTTCTGGGTCTCTGTAGGTCTGATAAAGGTCTCGGGTAGGTCACAGGTGAATGAGGGTGAGGTAAAATTAGGTGGGTAGGTCTCTGTTTAGGGCTATATGTGGGAAAACACGAGACCGGTGTCGATCGGGGTGATAGGTATAGGTATAACCGGTGCGATTCTTGTGAGATCTGGAAATGTCACAGAATAGGGTTTTGGTCTCCTTTGTGATTGCACAAAGGATTTTGGTTGGTCGAGATGAGGTATTGGGTGACGGGAGTAGGAGTTTGTGAGGTTTTTATGGGTGTTTGGGGTGAAAATGTTGGAGAAGGTCAATAGGGAGCAAGATAAACAATGGGTGATAAAATAATGATGAAATGAAATAACCTAAAAAAAGTATGATGTTGTACTTACTTGGATTTCATTCCTGAAGGTCTGTGTGTGAAGGATGGAGGTGCTTGATGATGGGTTTGAAGGTTGCAGTGATCACCAACTGAAGAAAAGATTCTGCATGGGCTACATGCACACTCCTCTTTACTTGGATAGATCAGATCATGGTTGGGATGGTTGTGCAGGAGAAGATGCTCAATCTCCTTCCTTGGATGTGAGTTTTTGCTGGAATTGGCTCTTTGAAGATGTGTTATCTCTCTGAGATGTGTTCTTGCTCATCAAATTTCTCCCAATGTTTTCCAACTTCTAAGTTCCAACCTTGAGAATAAGGTTGTTTTGGGTTAAAAGGGTTAACCGATGGCGGTCCGAGCTTAACCGGCGATGGTTAGGGGTAACAACGTCGGTCAAGGTGGGATTTCCTAGGTTTACTAAACTAGGAGATCCTCCTGATTTTCTTAGATCTCATGTCGTTATCCCATGATTAGACTTGGAGCCTCTTGTGAGCATGCGGGAATGTGGTTAGAGGGAATGTAGGCATTGATTTTAGGGTTTGGGTAAGTCTTAGTTAGTTATGGGAACTTGCTAAGAATAGGTCTTAGGTTGAGTTAGCTTGGTGAGGTGTCTAAGTGAACTATATGTGTAGATATTATTTAAATAAGATATTTAAATAATAAATATAGTGAGGATAATGCATTAATTTAATTAAATTAATTAAATTAATATTAGTGGGGTGAAGGGGGTCATGGCTAGGTAAATGTAATAAAGGGTGCTTATATGTCGAGGGACAAAAGGGAGTGTGACCTAATTTTAGTGTCTACATTTTGCCCCTTTTTGTTGCGTAGCTTGTATTGGTAAGTGATGCTAAAAAATAAGATGTGGTTGCCCATGTGAGGGTGAAGGTGATCCCCCTCAAACCAGGAACTGACGAGGCAACAGTGAGGCAAAGCGGTGAGTGGTTTGATAAAAGGTAAATGTGAAGAAAAGGAAAATGGGTACATGGGAAAAGGGGTGAAAGGTCTACTCGGGAAGTCTAGGTAATGGGTTAGGGTCAAAGGTATAAACAATCAAACACACACACACACGTATAAACTACAGCACGCTACTGGGTTGAAGAGTAGGAAAACTCTACATCATCTAAGGTCGATAGGTTTATCCAAACAAGGTTGAAGTGAATCTGGTATCCAAGGTATAGGATAAGGTTAGGAAACAACGTAGGTTAGGTGTAGAAATGTTTAGGTATGTTCCGGTACACCAAAGGTAGGGTCAGGATAAACGGTCATGGCAATAGGCTAGGTAAGGTCATTAGGTCAATCAACACAGGTAATAGTGCCGCAAGGTATAGCGAACACATGAGGTCAAAGGTCACTAGAGATGGTCTAGGTCCAAATATCTAGGTCACAACATGGGTAAGGCCGAGGTAGGGGTAAAATAATGAGTCCCCAAAGGAGGACAAATGGAGGTAGTAAATGATGAGGTTAGGAAAGGTAAGGTAATGGGTTGGGTAAAGGGTGGATGGGGTAAAGGAGTAAGGTAAAGGGTGGGTAAAATGGCAAAGTAGGGGCAATGTGTAGGTAAGGGTGACCGATGGCGGTCATGGATAACCGACGTCGGTATAGGAAAACGGCGATGGTTAGGTAGGGCATGAGACCGATGCTTGGTCAAGGGGAACCGACGTCGGTTAGGTCGGGTTTGGTATAAAAAAAAAAAATCCACATTTTTATTATTCATTTGTGATTTACAAAGTGAAGAAATGACAAAAAGAGAGAAAAGTGAGAAAAGTGTCTGGAGGAAATGGGACAGTGAGTTGGTAGTGTGATTTGATGGTGGTTGGGTTGGTGAGTAGTGGGTCCATGAGATCAGGGCGAGAGAGTTGATTGGTTGGAGTGTGTGGTAGATAGTTGGTGATGGCAGAGGCGGGAGAGGGATCGGGCGGACCACCAACACAACGGCCAGACGTGCCACCAGATGGCGGCAGGCATGCGATGAGGTAAGTGCCTAACTCTTTAATGTTAATTAGATAGAGTAGATGGTGTAATAATTGGTATTTGTAGGGTTTTGTGGGTGTTTGTATTTTGTGGGCGGGAAAAAAATTAAATCGGGTATGGGGGAAAAATGGGCAAAAAAGAGGGGGGGTAGGAAATTGGATAGGTGGGGTGGGTAGGGGTTTGGGGTAGTGTAGGTCATTATAGGTGGGGTAAAAGGGATAGGTGGGAGGGTTTTAGAAAAAGGGGGTTTGGGAAGTCATGGATTTTTCTACGACAGTGACTAGCGTCATCAAGCTTGGCGTTATGTCGGTCATGTAGAACCGGATCGGTCACCTAATAGGTGACCAATGCTGGTTACGTGGTAACCATGGTTGGTATAGTTGAACGGTATCGATCACCAAATAGGTGACCGATGTCGGTTTAAGGGTGACCAGAGTCGGTTAGGATGAACCGGCACGGTTGGGATTTTAGGCAAAAGGTCCAAAAAATGATGTAGGTTAGGTGGTTGAGATGGGTAAGGTAAAAATAGGGTGGTGGGTAATGATAAGTGATGAATATGGTCATGGTAAAGGTAGATTAATGTTGTGTTTGGATTGGATGCAGGGTCGATCACAGTTACACATGCGAGACAGGGTTCCGCCACTATTGGTGACATTACGTGGCCTAGCGAGCCCGTTGGAGCTGCAACACATGGAGGCAGTGGGCTTGAGTGGTATTCGGTGCTACGACATGTTGTTTGGTAGCCTAGTTTGATGGTCATGCTCATCGATAGATGGGACTCCGTGACCAACACGTTCCACCTTCCGACGGGTGAGATGACTATCACCCTGGAGGACATGTTCTAGATTCTGAGGTTACCCATATTGGGGCCCAGGTGTATTCTATCTCCTCTAAGGCCTCAGAGGAGCTGATCGGGACCGTATTTGGTGAGGGGGGTGGAGTTGAGCTTCCATAGCACTAGTTTGAGCTATGGTGAGATGTACCTAGCCCATCCGGATGAGACGAGGCTAGTAGTTTTATTGATGGAGGTAGTGTGCTGCTATGCACTTGCCTGATGCAGAGGGTGGATGCTTTCCCGATCACTGATGGGGGTGCTCCACGATATGATGGTGTATGAGACACGCTTTCACAGGCACCAACATTCTTGGTGCAACTTTACAGAGAGTTGTGGGCATATGGGTGGTTGCGCAGGTTTAGCCTGTGTTGTACATTTATACTACACTATTGGGCCTATGAGCACATAGTCTATGTTTGACCTATAGGGATGCCCCAGTAGATGCATTCCCAGCGAGATGTGTGTGGTTGGGATATAGGAGATGGGTGCCGGTTGCTAGAGAGAGTGGAGGTCGGATAGGCCGACATATGATGTGGCCCATTTTCGGTAGTTGTTGGAGGGGTTGTCTGGAGTGGACATTATCTGGAGGCCATATGTGGGATTCCCCTCATATAGGCACATGCATGAGGAGCTAGCTAAGAGCTCCAGCTAGAGAGGTGGATACAGGGTCACCGTGCTGGGGAGGATGAGATGATCCCGGTAGATAGGGTCCGACGGTAGTTTGGGCTTGTATAAGATATTCCTCTACCCTTCCCACAATATCGTATCAGAGAGATGATGTGGAGAGGCCTCTCCCTCTACCACAGCCTACAATGCCTATAGGAGAGGAGGAGTAGCCAGTGGATTGGTGGATTGATGATGCCGAATGCACAGATAGGTATAGGTAGTGGTGGGTGGCTCAATTACGAGCCATACCCCTAGACCAGGGTAGCCAGACTTATTACCATGATGTGTACGAGAGAGACCCCTACGGGGTAGTAGTGATGATCATCACGTAGATAGGTATATACAGACACAGGTGAGGGTCAGAGGTAGAGGTAGCAGAGCTACGAGTACAGGTGGCCAGTTACGAGCCCGATGGTGGAGGGGAGAGGGTGGAGGAGATGGAGGAGATGGAGATAGAGATGGTCAGGTGGCAGCCTTATAGGCTCAGGTGGTAGGATTACAGGGCCATTTGGCCATAGCCCAGGCATAGATTGGGGTCTTATAGGCCCAATAGGCATAGGGGTAGGGGCACCACCACGGCACAGGGGGGGGCACCACCACAAGCGCACGGGAGGAGTGGTCTCGGTTCACGAGGCTAGCGTAGGGTAGGTATATGGGCCAAGACCTATGGGACCACCACAGACCATGCCTATATCTAGGCTATGGGATGCCCTAGGTGAGGCACGATACTATCAGGACCAGCTCATGGCAGCTGGGATAGACTTCCTCTCTTACGGAGAGTACAGGGCACAATAGGCATCCAGTGAGAGGATGAGATCCCACACACATAGTGTGGAGAGCACAAGAGGTCAATGAGCTCGAGGCTCCGATCGGGAGAGGCCACCAGTGCACGGTGAACAGAGCGAGGTGATGTGCTAGCGAGGGACACAGGGAGGCAGGATGCGGGTGACACGAGAGATGGAGGACATCCGGAGATGTCTGATATGCGGCCACCCTAAGTTTTGATGTATATTAGTGATTATTTTTGATATATATGCCAGCTTGCGTGCGAAGATAGTTGTATTTTTGATCACATACCAGCCTACATGCCAAAGATAGTGAGGATGTATGAGTGATTTTGTTGTATATTGTGAGCATATACTAGCTGCGTGCTGAAGATATTTTTTTTGTATTGATTCATTCATTCTTTTTGTATATATGAGACCGGCCTATGTGCCGATGACATTTTGTATTGTATATCAGCCTATGTGTGCAACATTTTGAGATGATGGCCATGATGAGATAGGCATGTATTTTGAGATACACATTTATTGATTTATATGATGAGATTCATGGTATTTTGTGATGTGTTAATATGTTTATGAGATATTGGATTATGGCTTGTGTTAGATGAGATATGGATTTGTTATTTTAATGTGGTTTGAAATTAGGTGAGTTAGGCATGATGGAGTCAGGTCAATTAGGTATGGATTGAGTCGGTTATAGGCAGTTGGTAGGATTATAGGCATGGATTGAGTTAGGTTATAGGCATGGAGAGTCGAGGTTATGGATTGAGTCGGGTTATAGGCATGGATTGAGTTAGGTTATAGGCATGGATTGAGTTAGGTGGTTATCAGTTATAGGCATGGATTGAGTCGGGTTAGGCATGGATTGAGTTGGTTGAGTTATTGGTTTATGATTCATTATGTTGGCAATGAATGATACTATGGGTCATATGTGAAATGTTGTATAATCTATGCATAGTGATGATAGAGGATGGTAGGTGTAATAAATGTATAAAATGGTAAGCAACTTGTTATGTATGTGGCTTAATTTCCAATTTTGTTAGAAAAGGGGAACTAAGTGAAATGTGGGGTAAATGGTGAGTTAGGCATGGTTGATGAATTGTTTAGGGTAGAGAATGGCCGAGCTAACCTCCAAGGGCCCCATGCCCTCGAAGTGCTACCTACATAGTCCCGGTGAAAAAGGGACCTCAGGCCGATGTAGTTCTCCCATGAGCTAGGGAAGAATATGAAAATGAGTTGGTAGGTTTTGGGCATGTAGTGGGTTTAGGTTTAATAGGTGTGGGTAGATTATAGGTAAAATGTTGTAGGTGAAGGTGATTATGGTGAAAGGGGAGGATTACCCCAAAGGTAAGTGTCGAGGACCAAGTCTGTATAAGGTAATCAAAATGTAAACAAAGATGGTTAAAAGATAAGAGGGGGATATAAAGCCACCTGATTGGGTAGGATCATACCGAGTAGATCATACCTTGAAGGGGTGATGAACACAAGACCCGAAAGGCATTGCATGATTAACTGTTCTATGGTGAAAGTAGTCACAGGATCACCAAATGTCAAATTCCAAGATGTCCCTTGAGGTGATTTAGGAAATGAGAGTGGAAATGGTAAGGTGGGTGAAAGGTAGTTAATTGTATATGTTTTGAGTGATAGGTCTTTTGGGCAAGAGGTCCGAGGTCACAATGGGCAAGTCCATGACTAAAAAGTGTTTTTGTTTTGATAGACTGATCGATGCGGGAAGTCTATATGGGATAAATAATATGGTACTCCTTGAGGTCTTCGTGAAGCTGATCGATGTGGGAAGCTTTGTTTCTCTCATTTTTTTTTTTTTTTTTGAAAGCTTCACATAGCTTTCCTTCGAGGGAGCAGTCTATTTATAGTAGCAATTTGGTCGAGAGGAAGATGTCCTTTTGAGGGAGTCATCTTTTTATTAGAAGTTTGACTCAAGGAGTTTGGTCCCATTGGAGGTCTTTGAAATCATGGACAAGACCAAGGTGAAGGATAGGACTCTTGTTCAAAAGGTAAGGTGGAATGACCATGGGATCTCATCTAAAGATAGATGAAAAGTATCCATGAGAATCATGCTATGTGCAATGCCATGGTACACATATTCAAGAGAAGATAACAAGTGATGGGTACTCACATGATTCTTGTTTAATCATTAGGGAGGTGTATGAGTGGATAGCACTCAAGGGACGATGAGCTGTAAAGAGACAAAGGGTGAGGTAGGACAATGAGTCAACAATAGAATGGTCAAAGATGCAATGCATTAAGGGGCTCAAGTTTAGGTTTACCCTCAAGTGAGGACAAATGATAGGCACCCGATCCATAGGTATGAGTTATGATGTATGGTCCAAGCCAATTAGGAGTGAATTTTCCCCATTTACTTTTTTTTTCTTTGGTTACGTGTTGATTTTCTTTCAAGACAAGGTCACCGACTTGGAAGGTTCATTCATGAACATGTTTTCATAAGCACATTTGATACATTGTTGGTAAACTTGAAGGTGATCTAGAGCATTAAGATGACATTCATCTAATAACTCTAGTTGTGCTAAGTGGTCTTGATGAAAGTCATCATCAGTAAGCATGTCATGGAGAGAAATGTGGAGTGAGGGGATCTAGACTTTGAGAGGTAGAACAACCTCTATACCATGTAGACCAGAGAAAAGGGTGTGGCCACAGTGGAAGTGTGAATACTAGTGCGGTATGCCCATAGGGAAAAAGGAATGTGTGTATGCCAATCCTTCCCAGTATCATCAACCACTTTCATGAGAATTTTGTTGAGGTTTTGTTAGTGGATTTGGCTTGGCCATTGGTTTGTGGGTAATAAGGTGATGAGAAACTAAGTTGAATGCCGAAAGGCGTCACAAAGTTTTTGTAGTGTTTTGTTTTTGAATTGTTTTCCATTATCAGTGATGAGGTGATGAGGGACACCAAAGTGAAAATGATGTGATGGTTAATGAACTCACATATTTTCTCAGCTTTCATGGAGATGAGTGGTATGGCTTCCACCCATTTTGTGTAGTATTCGGTAGTAGTTATGATCCATTGATGGCATTGGGAAGAATGAGGATTGATTTCTCTGACAAGATCCAAACCCCATTGAGAGAAGGGCCAAAGGTCACGAGTGACTGTAAGGCATGACTAGGTGTATGATGAAGGTTGGAATGTTGTTGAATTTCACACAACATTTGACATAGTCACAAATCATGGTTAAGGGTCGGCCAGTAATAGCCTAGGTGAAGAATACGCTTAACAATAAGCAAGGCCACTAAAGTGACCTCCACATATGCCATCATGAACCTCCTTAATGGTATAAGGAATTTCAGAACTTGTGAGGCATCGTAAGAGAATACCATCAAAGCCACACTTATAGAGGAGTCCCCCCAGGATGATGAAATGGGAGACCTTTTTAAGGAAGGTGCGTTGTCCGTTACGGGTGAGATCAGGAGGTAAGATGGAGAGGGAAAGGTAGTCGGAGTATTGTTTATACCAAAGGTCACTCGGGTCAGGGGTGTCATTTTGATTGAGTAAACATCATGAGGTAAATAAGAAGGTGAATGGAGGCATTGTATAGTGACAAATATTTTGGAATCGGTAGGGGAAGCGGGTATTTGGGAAGCTAAGCAGGCCATGGTATCTACAAATTTGTTGGTTGAACGTGGGATGGTTTGAAGGGTGTAACGATCAAAGGTGGTCAAAAGTATGTCTACATGATGTTTATACTTTTGAAGTATCTCGTTATGACATTGGTACATACCATTGACTTGGTTTATGACCAATTGTGAATCACCAAAGATGTGGATTGATTTGACATCTAGGGCATAGGTGGCCTAGAGACCTAGTACGAGTGCTTCGTACTCGGCAATATTGTTGGTGCATTCAAAGTCTAGTTTGAAAGACAAAGGCATGGGTTCTCCATCTAGAGGAATGAGGATAACACCAGCCCCACCCCCACATTGACACTTGGAACCATCGAAGAACAGTGTCATTTGGTAAGGGGGTTCATCCAGGAAAGAGTAGCAATGACTCATCGGGAAAGTCAAAATTAGAGGTTGGTCCCGAAAATAGGTGCGTCAGCCAGTTGGTCGGTGATAGCTTGGCCCTTGATGGAATTTTGGTGAATGATTTGAGGTCAAGATCAGCTAAAAGCATAAGCCATCATCGTGCGACATACGCTGATTTTGATAAGGTTTGGCATACATGAAGTGTAAAGGATCGGTGTTGGTCACGACATAGGTTTTGTGGTTGAGTAGGTAATGGCGGAGTTTGGTGGCAATGAAAAACTAAGGCTAAGAAAAGCTTTTGGATGGTTGTATCGGGTTTCATAGTCCAAAAGAGTATGGCTTATGTAATAAACCACTGCTCCTATGTTGTTCATCGCAATGAGCGAGCATGGCTCCCAAGGAATGATCGGTAGCTGATATGTATAGGTAAAAAGGTTGATCATCTTTAGGTGGAATGAGTACGGGTGGTTGGAGAAGGTATTGTTTTAGGGCCTCAAAAGCTTTTGTGATAGTCATCATCCCATTTAAAGGAGACATCCTTCCTAAGTAGATGATGAAATGGTTGACACCGATCAGATAATTGTGAAATGAAATGGTGAATGGACTATAATTTACCTTGCAAGCTACGAAGTTGTTTAGGTTAGTGGGTGGAGGCATTTCCAGAATGGCCTTGACTTTAGCAGGGTCAACTTCTATACCATGGAGGGAAACAATAAATCCCAAGAGTTTTCCTGAGAGAACCACGAAGATGCACTTTTTAGGTTGAAGGTGGATGTAATATTTAATGAGGTGGTCAAAGATGGTTTCGAGGATGGCGAGGTGCTCGGCGTGATGTTTAGATTTGGCCAAGAGATCATCCACGTAATCTTCCAATATGTGATGCATGATATCATGGAAGATGTAAGTCATAACATGCTGATATGTAGCACCAGCATTTTTAAGGCCAAAAGGCATGACTCGATAGCAAAAGGTTCCCCAAGGGGTAATGAATGTGGTCTTGTGCTGATCTTCAGGGCAAGAAAAATTTGGTTATAACCTGAGAAGCCATCCATGAGTGAGAGCATCTCATGACCAGCGGTGAGGTCAACCAGTTGATCAATACTGGGCAAGGGAAAAGTCATCTTTTGGGTAGGCTAGGTTGAGGTCACGGAAGTCCATGTAAATGTGGAGTCCCCTGTTGCTTTAGTAATAGGGACAATGTTAGAAATCCAATGAGGATAATCAATGGGTAAGATGAAGGAAACAAAAAGAAGGCATTGAAGTTCTTCTTTGATGAGAAGAGCAATGTGAGGGTGCATTTTCCTCAGCTTTTGTTTGATAGGTTTGGCATCGGGAATGGTTACGATATTGTGGACCACTATGGTGGGGTCAATACCGGGCATGTCTGCATAAGACCAAGTGAAAGCATGGTTATGATCTCGGAGAAAAGAAGTGATGGCTTCTATTCAGCAACATCTAAAGATTGTCCGATCTTTAGGATGTGCGGGTCATCTGAGTATGAATGTTGATCTCGATAGTTGATTCATTCAACATGGTTTGTGTCTCAAAAGGTAATGATCGATGAATATATGAGTCTTCTACACCAAGGTAGGTGAGTATGGATTCATCATCCTGACATTGAATGATGTTAATGGTAGGTGTGTCATCATCGATCATCTCAGGATATAGGAATGGGAGAGTGGAAGGGGCCTCACCTTCACGTTGATAAGTCAAAGGCCCCAAGGAAATGGTGTTTATGAAAAAAAAAAAAGTTAGGAGGGATAGATTCAGGATCCATCGACTCCATCGGTGAGGGTGGTGATGAAGGTGGAGAAGGGCTAGGGTCTGTAATGAGTTCAATGTGGGCCTATTTGGTAGGAGGTTTGGGAAGCCGATACCACTACGGTCATTATGTTTGTGGGTGGTACATGGAATAATGGTATGGCGGCCTTGCTCGTAAAATCCAAAACCAAAACCCTTCCACACATAGTGGTGTAGGAAGGTGTGGGTGAAAAATGGTGATTGGTAAGTGATTGGAAGTCAGTGGAAAATGGGTGGGGTTGTGATGGTGGTTCAGGTGTGTAAGTGGTAGTATCAAGTCCCCCATAGGTGAGACTAGTACGAAGATGAGGAGGACCATAAAGGAGGCATTTCTCTATATGGTGATCATAGTGAGGGTGTTGGTGAAGGCTTCCATACTCGTGTGGAGTAAGGAATGTGTTGACACTATATAGGTGGTACTCCCCCAGAGTGAGGTGTTGAAAAACACCTTCCAAGGGATCAATGGTTGGTATGTAGGTAGCTGGTATGGATGATGTGTCGAGAGGTCGATGTGGAGGTGGAGTTAATGGATTGGGAAGCTAATGGGTCAGTCATGGAGGTTATAGTAGTGGTAGGAATAGAGGAGGTATGTGTGGTGAAAGCAGTGGTTGTCTAGGTAGGTGGAGGTGTAGGTGAAGTGGTATTGGTTGCGGAGGTAGATGGCTTGATAGGTATGAGCACATCATTGGGTCGGTAAAGCATGTTGCATGTTTTGAAAGGTGATGGGTCAGTTGGAATGGTATAAGTGTGTCCTTCGTGTTCAAACTTTACACAATGATGCAAAGTGGAAGGAACGCAACCCATGACATGGATCCAGGGTCTACCAAGCAACAAGTTATATTGGAATTCCCCCTCCAAAACATAAAACAATTCTAGAATAGTGTGGGGGCCCACGTGAACATGAAGGATGATAGTGCCTAGTGTGGAGGTGATAGCATCATTGAATGAATGCAACATGACCAAATGTTTATGCATGTAATTTTCAGGTATGTGCATTTGAGAAAATGCATGGGATGAAATGATGTTAATGCTAGCACCTCCATCAATCATCACATGGCGTACCCATATGTCATCAATGTGGATAGAGATGAAGAGGGCTGGGTCCAGGTCATCATTTTGGTGTGGCACGATCTCCTCCTCTGAGAAGCTAAGGGAGGCCACTTGGTGAACAAGGTGAGGTGAGGATGAAGGTGGTAATTTGGTGAGAGAGGCTACATGATGGGGTGTGATAATGGAGGCTACGGGTGTAGGGTCATTGGGTAAAACCTCAATAGATTGAAGAACCTCCATGAGAGCTTGACGATGGGATTCCGAGGTTTGGATGAGGTCATATAAGGACATTTTGAGGGGAGATTGGTGTAGTTGTTTGAGCATGGTGTGATGTGTGACGCCATTAGAAATGGGGTATGTGGGGCCGTGGATAGTTATTTTAGGTATGGGTGTAGATGGTATGTTGGGTATAGGATTGGTTGGTGGGTCAGTTGCCTTTTCTTTTCCCTTCTGTGCATGTGTAGTGACATGTACCATGTTGATTTGAGGGAAGTTGGAAAATGGAGAAGGTGTAGGGTGAGTGGTATAATGACATGAAGGGAAAAAACCTACTGGAGGAGAAAATCCTGTGAGGTCAGTTGGGCACAATGACATTTGGGTGGTGGCATGGCAAGTTCTCTGATGCGAACCATGTTAATTTCAAATCTTGAGGGTGGCTCTAGGAGTTGTGAGGGTGGAGGTTGTGGTTGTTGAGTGGGCAGTGTGGGAATGGGTGTTGGTGAAGCAGGATCCTCATCGAGAAGGTCATCATCATCAAAGTTGGTTTCTGGTGGACACAATTGGATAAGGATGGTTTTCAAGGCCTTGTAGTTCTCCACATCATGCCTTGGCACATGATGGTATGCAAAATTTTAGTATCATCAAACCCTTTTGGCTTGGGTTTGAGGGGGTCGTAAGGTCGGAGTGGCGGTAATGTGATAACAGAAGTCTCGAGGAGGTTGGTTAAAATTTTGGCATAGGACCCTGCTAGTGGATCATAATGGGAAGTGAATGTGGGTTTGGGTGTAGGTGTGGTTGGTTGTCGAGGAATTGTTTTTGGAAGTGTAGGAATGGGTCGAGCTATGGGTTTAGGTGCTTGGTGTGGTTTGAGGTATCGGTCGGGTTCGTTTGGGTAGGGTATAGTAGATGGATGGGTAGGAGGGTGTGGGGTTGTTTTGACTACCTTGTTGTGGGGTAGTGGGGTTTTGTTTTTTGGGTTGCACCTTCTTGGGTAAAGGTGATGTGGGTGTACGAGGTCTAGAAGGAAAAGAAGATGGAGGAAGAGGGTGAGTTACCCATGGGGATAATGGGGGTGCTATGAAGGTAGATGATGTGGGTCATGCTTGGGGTGTGAGGGACAATGACTGAAGTGTAGTGGGTAGTGAAGCAATAGCTGAAGGTATTGGAGGTATTGGTGGTAAAGAGACTGTAGGTGCGGGTATAAGTCATGTTGTGTGCCTAGGTAGGTTAGAGGTTTGTGAGGAAGGAATGGGTTGTTGTGTTATTGGTTTATGGATGGGTGAAGGGTGCTTGACCATGTTGGGAAGCTGAGGTCTTAAGGTAGATGGGACAAGTGCGGGTGTGATTGGTGTGGTCGGGGTATGAGGTCGATGAGTTTGTTTCTTTGGTTTGGGTGTCGGAGTAGGTGTGGTATTGACGTTGGAGGATGTAGCTAAATCCAGTTTAATAGGTGGATGAGTAAGGTTGGTGGTCGGGGTGACCCCTAAAGTGGTAATAGGTTTAGTGGAGGAAAATGTTGTGGGTATGGGTTTGGGTTTAGATATAGGTCGGGTTATGGGTAAGGGTGTGGTGTGAGTGCTAATGGGTATCGTGGAAGGGGTTGCGATAGTAGTGGTTGTATTTGGTTTGATGGGTGGAAATGTGTTTGGGTAGATAGTGGAGGTGTCATCGAGGGATCTCTGCATCTGTGTTGAGACAGGGAGTAAGAGGCGCCCCCATAGTAAAGCCCTATCCACATAATCTAAGTGATTGGCCAAATGTGAGAATGGACATGTCTATGGGTGGAGTTGGTGAGGACCTAATGGGAATTCCCATAAAATGCATCTTAGAGATGGGGAATTGGCCAACTTCAGCTTCCGTGGGTAAGAGAGCTGAAAGTAGGTCTGTTGGATGTTGGGTAGCTAATGGAGAATGCTCGCCAAGAGGCAAAGGTATCTCCACTGGGTCTATGATGGGTGGAAGAGATGATGGGAGCTCCTCTATAAGTGGAGGAATGGATAGGTGCTCCTCTGTGGGTGGAGGAGGTAATGGGTGCTCCTCTGTGGGTGGAGGAGGTAATGGGTGCTCCTCTATGGGTGGAGGAGGTAATGGGTGCTCCTCTATGGGTGGAGGAGGTATGGTAGGTAAAGGCTCTCTAAGTGGTGAAGCTAGGGGTGAGAGGGGCTCGATGTTAGTGGAAGACTCCTCCATTGGTGATGAAGGAGATGAAAGGTGTTCCTCTGTTGGTGAAGGAATAGTGGAGGTTGGTTCCAATGTGGAAGGAGGATTTGGGCTAGGATTTCCTCTATGGAAGGGATGTGAGGTAATTGAGAGGTGACAGGTACCTCGTTAAAGATTGTGTGAACCTCACGGGTATGGGTATCATGAGTGGATGTCTCACCGGTTTGATTGGATGAAGGGGCATGGTTGGGAAATGGTTTTTGAAGATTTGTAGATTTTGGTTGGGGTGGCGTTGGGATTATCCACAGTTAACTCACCTTTCTCGAGCATTTCTTGGACAATATTCTTGAAAGTGATGCAGTTTCCATCACTATGACCCTTCACTCGGTGATAGTTACATAAAATCATGCTCTTTATACCATGCGGGCATGGGGTGAGCAGGTCAAAACCAATGTGTGGTTTTATGGGTGGAAGGGTGATGGCTCCAGCTTTGATAAGCTTTTCTAAGATAGAAGAGTAAGGTTCCCCAATTGGGGTATATTTTCACTTGCTCTTGTCTGAATCAAAAATCCTGGATAGGTGATAGATTAGATGAGGGTGTAGCTTGATTGGATGGATGAGCTGGGCTGGCCTTGAGTACCACTGTGTTAGTGGTACCCTTAGCCTTTGAATAATTGGTTGGTGGTTTGGAAGAAGAAGAGGTTTCATTTGACTTGAATGCCGAATTCTTATTTCATAATTGGATTTTCTTCTCTTCGATGGCCCGAATCTCTAACTTTCATGCCATAGTGAATGCCTCATCGAATGTTCAAAAGTTTGGACCTGCAAGGTCGGGAGATATGTCTAGCGCAAGCTCGTGTGAAGAGCTCGATGAGTTCAGTTTGTGGTAGTTGGAAGGTAAGTTGATTGATCAGGCTGCGCCAGCGAGCGACAAAATCTGATAGATTCATCCTCATACTGACGTGTGGAATATAGATCGGTCATGGTAACCTTCTTGGCGATATTGATAGAGAAATGATCCAAGAAAGCTTGGGCTACCTGATTGAATGAGAATATAGAGTGTTTAGGTAACCCACTATACCAATCTAATGTTGGTCTAGTGAGGGACATGGGAAAATTTCTCAAAAGTAGGGCATCATCATGAGCGATCAGATAACACCCATGTTTGAATGAGCACAAATGTTGTTGTGGGTCTTCCTTGCTATTGAAGCGGTTGAATTTAGGCATTTCCCAATGCACAGGGTATGAACGGATAGGAATGGATGGGTGAATAGGCTCATTGCAAATCTCATCATAGGTGAGAGTGTTGCGGGAGCTGAAACCGATGCCTCCAGTGTCTGCATCTTGTCCAACATCAATTTAATTAGGTCATTGGTGGGTTGTGATGATTGGATGCCTCCTATAGCATGAGGAGGTTGGTTTTGGGCATATAATGGGGGTGGCATTCTAGTGTATGGGGCTGCCATGTAAGGTGGTGGAGAAGAAGGCAATGAAATAGGGGTACATGTACCCAAAATGAATAATAGATGAAACATGTGGTTGTTGGTAGTATGTATATGGGGGTGGAAGGGTCATGGTAACCCTAGTGGTAATAGGGGCTAATGATTGTGGAATGGAAAGAACCACGTTTTGAAATGGGGTAGGAGTCACCACTTTGGAGGTGGGAATGTAGCTACAGTATGTGTGAGACATTAGGGGTAGATGAGGTTGTGTTTGGGGTAGTCATCGAGGGTATGGTGGATGTGATGGGTGCCACAGAGGTAATAGATGCATGCGAAATCATAGTGGGTATAGAACCTAACTATGAAACGACTGGGGTAAGGTGGATGTGGGTAGCACGAGCCAGATGGGGCTGATGTGGAAGTGGGTGCGAGAGTTCGGGGGGATAGATACGGGCATGCCGTATATCAACTGACCCGAGGCATCTCGAGTGGATGAGTGGGAGAGGTAAAACTGCAAGGCGACAGGGTTCTGGTCAAGGAGTCATGTGAACTCCTCATCTCTCAGTAGTGATAGTAGTAGGCTGGATGGGATCCATGGCTGGTGATAAAATAGAAGGTGGTGAAGGACTAGGTGGGAGTGGTTGGCAACTGGCGTGGAACACAAGGGCACTTGCTTGTCTTTAGGTCAGCACCATGTGAACTAGTATTGATCAGGTAGGGCTACTTCTCTGTAAATGATACAGAGAACAACAAGGAATAGGTGAATCTGGTGATAAAAATGGATGAAGTAACAAATGGTGGGTGGAATGTGAAATAGGCTAACCGATGGTTAGGGAAAACTAACATCGGTCAGGGGTAACCACTTTTTGGTCACTGTAGAAAATGGACAGTGAGTAAACAACGAGGCAGAAGGTAAAATCTGACAGTATGCCAAATCTGAAGATGTTTAAAATGTCAATGGGAATAATGATAGTGATAGAGACTATGAAAAGTGGAAGAAAGTGAAGTAAATGTCCTTTTGAGTAGGTTAGAAAAAGGACCTGGAACCGATGCGTCGGTTGGGTATAACCGATGGCGGTCAGAGGTAACCGATGATGTTACTGTGAAATTGAAACAATGATGAAAGAAAGTGGTTGTGAATTAAAATTTGATGTGGAATCAGACCCAAAATTCTAGGAATGATGATGATATGGCCCAGGCACACTCAGGTGAAGCCGAAATACACCAGCTATGATGAGGAGCATGCAAGGATGAACAAAAAAAAAAGTGATGAATGTGATCTTTCACCTCAAAACGTAAGCCAAGCAGAAACACTAAGAAAATGTGATCCTAAGAGTGCCTTTTCTATTATGTTTGTTTAGCTTATGCTATTTAGGGACTGACACATGAATTGTGAAATAGATTTTTGGTGAGGATGGCTTCCTACAAAGAAGGAGATCTAAAGGTGAGGTTTCAGGTATGTTATGGTGGGGGCGGGCTTCGCTCTGAAGTATGACTCGATAGAGCAGTGAGTTGGGTGCCCATTGTGCCGTGATCGTGTGATCACCTACAACTTCTTCCAGGTAGGATGTTGTTTAAGAATGTATGTATTTTGAATTTTTGTGTGGTTTGGTAAGACTCAGAGAAAGAGAAAAGGATAGAAGTGCTTTTCTATGATTCGTTTGTCAACCATCAGTTGGTCATGACTTCCAGCATATAGGTTGCCCTCAATTAATGTGAGCTAATGCAATAAATCAGAATGGAATGCAATTGTTTTTAAACCCAAATCAAAAATGTGAAATTGGATGACATAATAAGATGAAGAGGAAGAGGGATGCTCTTTCACTACAATGCAAAAAACATGAAGAAATGATTCTTTTTAATTACACCAAAAGAAAAGTTTCCTTTAGAGAAAATAGAAAGAAGAAGTGGATTACCAGGGAAGAAAATTAGTGTGTATGCTTTTTTTAGAAGGAAAAAAACACACAATTTTTTTCCTAGGAATGAATGAAATGCAAGGAACCCCGGATGGGTCCCACCGGGTATGCCAAAATGTTTCACCTTTTTCTTAGATTGTTTCTTTGAATTGTTGACAAAACAGATAGGGTAACGGGCGTAGGAGGAATACCTATTCAAATGTCGGTTGATGGGTTGTTGCATGCGTATGACTTCCGAATCCACAGCTGATCATGAGAGCTTCCTTTTGGCTAGGAGGAACTACCTATAATGAAAACAAGACCACCAGAAGGAATTAAACAATATGGGCAGTGAACTACCTAGCGTATGCTAGATCCGGAAGTATGATACTTCCTAGATGGTTGTCAGTCCACTATTTTAAACAAATTAATGTTGTAAACAAAGTAAATCCTATTGTTATTTTGAAATGATTTAGGTATCTCACTTAAAACACAATAAGAAAATAGATCTAATCTAACAGGCTAAGCTAGAATAGAATCCAAAGGTCAAATGATTGGTTATAGGTCTTTGCAGTCGATAAAGGTCTCGGGTAGGTCACAGGTGAATGAGGGTGAGGTAAAATTAGGTGGGTAGGTCTCTGTTTAGGGCTGTGTGGGCAAACACAGAGACCGGTGTCGGTCAGGGGTGACCGACGGTGGTTAGGTATAACCGGTGCCGGTTACTGTGAGATCTAGAAATGTCATAGAATAGGGTTTTGGTCTCCTTTGTGATTGCACAAAGGATTTTGGTTAGTCGGGATGAGGTATTGGGTGATGGAGTAGGATTTTGCAGGTTTTAATGGGTGTATGGAGGTGAAAATGTTGGAGAAGGTCAATAGGGAGCAAGATAAACAATGGGTGATAAAATAATGATGAAATGAAATAACCTAGGAAAGTATGATGTTGTACTTACTTGGATTTCATTCTGAAGGTCTGTGTGTGAAGGATGGAGGTGTTGATGATGGGTTTGAAGGCTGCAAGTGATCACCAACTGAAGAAAATTTGCTATGGGCTGCATGCACACTCCTCTTTGCTTGGATAGATCAGATCGTGGTTGGGATGGTTGTGCAGGAGAAGATGCTCAATCTCCTTCCTTGGATGTGAGTTTTTGCTGGAATTGGCTCTCTGAAGATGCGTTATCTCTCTGAGATGTGTTCTTTCTCATCAAATTTCTCCCAATGTTTTCCAACTTCCAAGTTCTAACCTTGAGAATAAGGTTGTTTTGGGTTAAAAGGGGTAACGCAACGGTGGTCAGCTTAACCGGCGATGGTTAGGGGTAACCGACGTCGGTCAAGGTGGGATTTCCTAGGTTTACTAAACTAGGGAGATCCTCCTGATTTCCTTGGATCTCGTGTCATTATCCCATGGATTAGACTCGGAGCCTCTTGTGAGCATGCGGGAATGTGGTTAGAGGGAATGTAGGCATTGATTTTTAGGGTTTGGGTAAGTCTTAGTTAGTTATGGGAACTTGCTAAGAATAGGTCTTAGGTTGAGTTAGCTTGGTGAGGTGTCTAAGTGAACTATATGTGTAGATATTATTTAAATAAGATATATAATGAATATAGTGAGATAATGCATTTTCTAATACCTCATTACACTTGATTACATATATTATGCATATGTTATTTTTGATCTAATACAATTAACATGTGTCTTATACAACATTGACAAATATTGCTTCACATGTCTCTTTCCATAATAGTTTTATCATTTCATTCTTTTTTGACACTCTTAGTTTTCATACACACTTTCTTGTTATGTGTGTTGCTATATGTTTATTACACAAACCCCGCCTAAGTTCCTTGACTATATTATGACATCGTGGGTGTACCATGTTTTGTCTCTATGCCTATTTTGTATTTTCTTGTTTGAAGGCTTATGAGCCTTGATTGTATTATAACATCATGGGTGTCCCATGTTTACAGAGTCTATGCCTTTTATGCAACACTATTTGCATAGTTATGAGTCCGACCTCATTATTTCTGCACTTGTTTTCTTGTACTTGCTTTATTACTACCAATGTTACTATCTCTATTATATCTATTTGTTGCTATTATTGCTCTTGTTACATGCCATGGCTATAACTATACACAAAACATTTATTTTTTCAGTACAAAATCTTCAAGGTGGCCACCTCTTCAACACCCTACACCCTACAATTTGTCATACATCTAATGCATGGACACACCCCTATTATTTTGATCCACATGCTCAACATGGTTTTTTTCACATGCCTCAAAAAAGGGAATTAATCTAGGTATTTTCTACACCTAAAACAGACAAATGTAGATAAAAATAGGATAAACAAGGTATATCTACACTAAAAACACATTCAAGAACAAAACATAGAAAACCAAGCATAACTTAAAAACTATATAGTTTGGTCGAGACTTTATGTATGGTACTCATCTTTTCACATGGTTATTTTTAAGGGGTAGTATTGATCGGTTAGAATCTAGCACTTAGCAAAGGAAATAAAAAGGGTCATGTAGAAGAGAAGAGTGCATTCAAAGGTGTAGAAGTATCGGAAAGGATTGCATGAAGAAGAGAGAAAAATTTGGGACTTAGCTGTTTTCACGATGAGGATATATTTTTGAAGATAGCGCATGGAGAACAAAAACCGGTCAAATACTTGCACGACACACGCATTGGCTATTTTTGAAGGATCATAATGAAGATATTTACATGGACACATGTTTGGGAATAGATCTACTACATTGTTAGTTAACTAAAAGTAGTCTATTATTAGCGCACTTGCATGTGTGGCTATTTTTTTGTGAACGCGTCGCATGGCTAATAATAGCATGCGACCTATTTTGGGATTAGATAAGCACTAAAGGGAAATCCCCACCCTTATAAATATATAGTAAACGTGTAACAAAGAGAGAGAGAGCATATGATATGTATGAGAACTGGTTATAGTGAGAATATACTACCAAATCTGTATGTGCATGAGCATATACTATTGTTATTGTAAGGAAGCTTTTGTGTATTATTGCAATTAATATAATGGAGATTATGGACTGAATCAAGGTGTTATAATGGTTATAGTTTAGTATTACATGCTTGATTTCATCATGGTTATGTTTTAAATCATTATTCTATAGATCTATATCTAAACATGTCTTTGTAGAATGATATATTTGTCATATATTTGAATGCTTAAAGTATTCATCATGCTATCATCCCAGTAACAACAACCCTAAAGAGGGGCCTCAGTACCTTTGTGCACTTTGGGTGAGCACTCGGTCTAGGGTGAGTGATGTGCCAAAGCACGCATGGGCTTGTATTGGTGAATTCTAGACTGCATCATTGTTCCATTGCCATGACCTCTTTTTCAATTATTTTTAGGATGGTTCACGATGAAGATATACCAAATTGATCTTAGAAAGTGTTGAGGAGTGCATACATGATATTGAAGAAGAATACGACGATGGTTTAGTACTAGATCTAACTTTAATGCATGCGTGTGGGTGGAACAGAATCTGTATGACAATTTATATGAGAGATTTTTTTCTATCTTTCCAATAGAATTGTATGAGTGGTTGATTGCTTATGCATCTAAGTGGAATTGGAGGTATCGTACACTTGTCTAGACACATGAATAATTTCAGACCCTTTTTGATGGTGATCTTATTTGGACTCATGTTGTGGATACATGGTTCTGTGGTGTTTTTAACAGTTATATCTTGGAATACTCAATTTCCACTTATTCATGCCCAGAGGTAGCTGAATTCTAGTTTTTACGATATCCAAGGGGAACTTACTTACAAGGAATTCCACTGGCGATCAAGATCTTGATGGTAACTTTGAATTTGGAGAGTAAACCGATGGCTAACTAAACCCCACCACATGCGGGGCAGGAGAAGGGTTGGTGAAAGATGGCATACCTAGCGGTAGAAAGGCAAAGAGAGGAAAGGAAACTTAAGAATAGTGAGGTGCATGAGAGGGAGGTAGAGAAGTAACGTGACATTGTAGAGTGGATGGCGTTGAGGAGAGAGATGGATCGTGAAGGATTTAGAGCTCACGTAGGAGACGTGGAGCCAGAGCATCATGAACTCCCCATCTGGGAAAGTATGACATGGATCCCTCCTTGGCCTCACATAGAAGCGTGCTAGCAGAGACAACCTGGGCCGTGGGTGTGTGCATCTAAATCCACCTAGAAACCTTGCCCTTGTGCTTGGTTTTCCAGCATCTAGTACAACAAATAGTCAACAAGCTAATTCAAGTAGTGGGAGAGTAGGAGTGAGTCTTATGAAAGGAACAATGATGGTAATGTAAATGGCTTCATTGTTATATGGGAGTATGTTTTCAGGTGTATCATCATGTAAAATATAGGCACACTGATTTTTAGACTAACTTCTGGGAGTGGTAACACTTTATAGACTGTCAAAGGCACGATTCAGTTCTACTATTGGGACATAAGGAAGTACATCTTATTTTCTGACCCCAACTACAGGTTTGGGATTAGGAGGCATAGGTAGCTCTAGTTTTGATGGATTTGGAGGTTCTAGAGGCAGGGGAAATATAGGAAGTTTTGGATCATGTTGGAAAGGTCCGCACCAACCTCATAATATTTACATGGAGATGTCTCTTCATCTTCCAAAGTATAGGGGCATAGAAGATGCTGCTGAACATGTGCATAAGTGTGAAATACTTTGGCATGAAAAAGGAATTATGGCTTCTGAGCGTAGGGCAAGCCAATTTGCTACTACATTACAAAGATGCGCACATAGCTGGTACATAAAGTTTGACCATGCTCGGACTTACATAGACTACAAAAGTTTAAAATATGCATTCCTTAAAGAGTTTAAAATCCCCGAGTTTGAGCGGAAAGAGTATAAGTGTACTCAAGAAGATTAAGCAAGGCACTATTGAAAGTGTTAGAGAGTATGATGCCCATTTTAAAGCACTACTATCTAAGCTTTATTATGACATACATGCAAGCCAACATGCACAATGGTTTGTTGGGGGTCCAATTACCACTTTTAGGAGGGTATTATCACATAAGACATACACACGATATGTGCAAAGCACTTGAAGAATCCTTACGCACTGAGGTAGTTGGAAGCATAGAAAATGGGGTGAGCCCATTTTTAGAAGCATATATCGCAGCTATGGAAAAGTAGTTGGAGAAACTATTGGAAAATTCAGCACATGAGACACACATAGGGATTTGGTGCATAGATTGTGAAGTAGAAGGTCACACAAAGGATAGTTTTCCTCGTAGATCGGTGCACTCTCGTTTCTATTGGATTGTGAGATATGCCATTTAAACCATGATGCTAGCCGTTGCCCATTATTACAACGCACGATAAGGAAGAATGTTTCAAGCTACTTTGTAAAATCTATAGGTCCATGACTCATGATATGGAAGACTACTGGCTGATTGGTTAGATCCATGATGCTATAGATATTGGTGTATGACAGACATGAGTCTCAGATAACTCTAAAGGAAAGAACAAGCATCAAGACCAAGATCAAAATTAGGCACACTATGATCGGAATGAAGGGTGTTTTGAAGGTGGTCATGGTAGAGGTCGAGGATACCACGGTGGATTTGGAGGATGAGGCCATGGTGGTGGAAGAAGTGAGTTCCCTCGCGAACATGTTATACATGCAGATCTCCTGACCACTACATGAGTGAATGTCCTCAAAATATTACATGTTATTTTTGTGGAAAGAACCATAGCTATGAGGAGTGCTTGGAATTGTATGATTATCTTAGTAAGCAATATAAACAAGAAAAAAAGGATCGTGGATGGTTATGATACAACGTCTTTATGGAAAATCGGTGGATGCCTAAGTTGGAAGTAGAGACCAAAACATTACAAGTAAAGATCACAACCCACGTTGAGGCAACACGCACTGCAGAGAAGCATTGCAATAAAATCCTACCATCACTAAGGAGGAGGTTCTACATGCACGGTACCCAGATCCTTCCCATCAAAAGGAGGTTTACTAGGAAACCATGGAATTTATTAGGAATATTCAGGGTGAGATACAATACTTAAAAGAGAAATCACGGAAGATGGAGCAAAATAAATCATTAGAGATGGTCCAAACTGATATGGATGATTTGAGAGAAGTGTGTAAATTTTTGTGCCAGGAACATATAATTCCATTGTTAGGGAATTGGTTAAAAGGAAACATTCCATGCGTAAGTGTTGAGATTGGATGACAGATCTTCCATGTAAATATTCCCCCTTATAGCCTAGATTATGACAAGGAAATAAATCTGAATGGTGTTGTGGATGGGTGGCTATTGAGTAATATATTGATTGATAAAGGTGCTGAAGTCAATGTTCTTACCTTATATATATGGGTACAAATGGGGAGACCTCCATTACAACCATCCTCTAATGTATTTCTCATGGCTAATCGGACTAAGACCACTACCACCGAGTTTTGAAAGATGCATCCATTACCATACAAGGAGCCAAGTTCATTAGAGATTTTGAGGTTTCAGTTCTGGCAGAGTTGGATAACTTCCTAGCTCTATTGGGGTGTCCTTAGTGCTATGCAAATAATGTTGATCTTTAGTTCAACAAGGGTTATATTAGTTTTGAAAACAAGGAGGAAAGAGTTATTATCCCTTTAATAGATGGAAAATCTATGCCCTATTTTGAGCCCTTAAGTGAAGAAGATATGAATAGGATTTATGTACGCGCCATCTAAGATCCATAGATACTTGAGCCAACTAAAGAAGGAATAATTCAGTGGGAGGATGCATAGTCTATTAGTGATACTACAAGTGTTGCTTGTGATAATTGGGCTCATAACACTTATGAGTTAGTAGGGCACAAAGTCAAGAGAATATTTCCTAAGGTAAGAAAACCGCATTATGTCAGAAGGATAGGTAATAACTCGGTACCTTGTTACACCGGAGAAGGAGGTCCTATGGTATTCCTGTGTGCCATGGAGGAACAATGGATAGACCCATTAGAAAGAAGAAATATTCTAGCATATACACTACGTGGGACAACAACACGCTGGTGGGTGGCCCACAAGGATAATCTTGTAGGGTGGAATGAAATTAGGATTAATCTTGCTACTAGGTTCTTCAGGAGCAATGCACCTACTCAAATCTACACTTTTCATGGTAATCAAACTATTCAACACCATATTCAATAGTGTGAGAGACTCTGGACGAGAAGGGAAGGAAGCTTTACCACCTTCACTATGGGTGATTTTTTTTTCCTTTTTATAAGGATGCACACGTGCTTGGTAAGTATATGTAGAACTCCATAGAGAGACTAGAAATTGGAAGGATTTAATTGTAGGAATGACCCAGACATTTGAATTATTCTCTACAAAGCCTCCAGTGGAAGAAGCATTAAGAGTCATAAGGAGATTAACTATGGGAGATAGTGCCAAGGCTGAAGAAATCCTTCAAGAGTTATTAGATGAAGGAAACTCAAGAGCATGTCTTGTTGAAGAAACAAAGACCGATGCCACACTACTTCACGCACTTGACTTGAGAAAGAAAAAGGAAAAATGGTCTACTTAGTGGATGATGAATAAGTAGAAAAACTAGATGTAAACCATTCAACAGTTAGGCATGAGGTGTTGGACGATGTAGATAAGACCATGCACACCTATTATGAACCTATGAATACACAGAAGGTGAATGTTTGGTCAGATGCTGAGTTTAAGGAAGCCATAATTAGAGACTATTGGTCAGATTCTGAAGTGAAAAAAATCAAAGAGCTACTAAGGGATTATCATGACTTATTCCCTAGGGGGTACCATGAACTTAAAGGCATGCATGAATCATTAGGGAGATGAAGATAAAGCTTAAAGAGGGTGCGCGCCTAGTTAGAAAGAGACCCTACATGATGAACCCCAACTTGCGCAAAAAGGTCAAAGAAGAGATTGAAAAAATGTTGAAGTATGAGATTATCAAGCCCATTGATGAGTCAGAATGGGTTAGTCCAATGGTGATCAGTATTAAGAAGGATGGATGGATTAGGATCTACGTGGACTACGGGGAGTTGAATGTTTGCATGTGTAATTGATCCCTTTCTCACACCAATCAATGAGGAAATACTAGAAGGTGTTTCGGGGTGAAAAATATATTCATTTACGAGATGGGTTCTTTGGGTATCATCGAGTTTAGGATTACCCAGGAGGATCTGGAAAAGACTAATTTTACTACTTAATGGGGTATCTTCACCTATAATGTAATGCCTTTTGTCTCAAAATGTGCTGCTTTGTATTGTCGCGCATAATTGTTTAAGCATTCAAGGAATTTATTCATAACTTATTATAGATCTATTTAGATGATTGGATGGTGTATGGATTAGTTAAGGGTCATTGTGACAATCTACGCTTAATTTTTAAAAGATGTAGATAGTGAGTATCTCTTTGAACATCAAGAAGTGCATATTTTATATGCCATTTGGAATCTTGTTAGGACACATAATTTGAAAGGAAGGTTTGTTGGTTAATCTAACCAAGGTTGTAGTCATTATAGGCCTAAGAGAGCGTACCATTGAAAGTGATATGCACAATTTTTTTGGTCATACAAGATATTACAAAAAGTTTATCAAAGGATATGCCAAATTTTCTGCATCATTAGAGGAGTTACTGAAAGGAAAATGTACATTCTACTGGGAGAACTGCAATAGGGTACATTTGAGACATTAAAGGAGAAACTTACTACCGTGCCTATTCTGTGCTTTATTTCATGGGACCAACCATTTAATTTACATGTTGATGCCTCTGGCATGGCCATTTTCATAGTTTTGTCTCAACCTGGAGAAGGTATTGTAGATCATCCTATCTGTTTTACTAGTAGAAAGTTGACTACTACTAGAAAATAATTACACAACTACGAGCATGAAGATTTGTCAATGGTCTATGCACTACATAAATTTTGATAGTACCTACTAGCTATAAAATCCATCTTTTATATAGATCACATGGCATTGAATTATCTGGTAAATAATCCCGTTCTCTACAAGGGAACATATGTAAATGGGTACTCTTATTTTAGGAATTTGATTTCACGGTGTGGTAAAACTAGGGAAAAATAATTCGGACCAGACCATCTATCCAGAATACATTTAGGAGTAGAATCACATGCAATTGAAGATACCATGCCAAATGCATAGTTATATTGGTTACAATGAGTTCCATCAGAACTAGAGGACATTGTTGTCTTTCTATGAACATGTATGGCACTAGCAGGAATGAAATCCTTATAGAATAAAAAAACTTGTTATACGTGCATCCCCATATATGTTAATTACTGGTGACCTGTACAAATTAGGCCGGATGAATTATTACGCCATTGTGTACTAGAACATAAGCGCACAAATATTATAGAAGAATCTCATGGTGGTATTACAGGTGGCCACTATGCAGGTGATGCCACTGCGCGAATTTCTACTCGTTGGATTATGGTGGGAGAGCCTATATAAAGATTGAAAGATATTTTTAAGGCATGTGATAATTTCAAACGTCTTAGGAAACTAGGTCAACGAGATGAAATGCCTCAAAGACCCATTACTAGTGCAGAACCGTTTAAGAAATGGGCTATAGATTTTGTGGGTCCTATTTCACCAGATGTGCATAGAACTAGATCACACTACATCATAACTTACACGACTACTATCGACAAGGTGGGCGAAGCAACACCTATAAAGGATTGTATAATGGCTACAACAACCAGGTTTCTTTGGGAAAATATTATTACAAGGTATGGATGTCCTTTAGGTTTGACAAGTGATAGAGGCACACATTTTCTTAATGAGACAATCAGAATTTTATTAGATGAATTCATGATTGAAAAACCATAAGACTACACCCTATCATCCTTAGGAAAATGGAACGCAAGGCTTTCAACAAAATTTTGAGCCACACATTGAAATTTTTTTGTGATGTTGGAAGAAAGGATTGGGATGATATGCAATACTTACTTTGGGCATATCGACAACATATAAAAAGGTTAAACAAAGCCACACCATTTAAGTTAGTGTTTGAAATAGAAGCACTTCTTCGGATGGAATTTATGTTACCTTCTTTGCGTATTAAGCCTTTCGAGGTCTAACTCGATGAGAAAGAATTAGAAGAACAAATTGAAAAGTTAATTAAGATGGATGAGTGACAAGCCTTAACACGTTGTAGTTAAAACAAGAGAAGGACATAAAAAAATCATGGCATGACAAGAACATCAGGGATAAAAAGTTGGAGATATGATAGATGGTGCTCCTTTATGATTCTAAGTTTTGTGCCATCTAGGAAAACTCAAGGTACATTGGTTGGGGCCGTATGTTATCACTCACATACTCGAATCAGACGCTTGTCAATTAGAGGCACTTGATGGAATATGGTTACCCAATTACTTCAATGGGAGTAGGTTGAAGCCCTACTATAAATAAGTCTTCTTGGTGTTTGTAATAAGGTAGTGTTGCCATTTAGATTAGGTTTTCAATTCTACATTTCCTTAATGTGTTTCCTTCTTTATCTATACTTTGTAAATTTAGTTGGTGTGTTTGTGTAATAAGAACGTTTACTTACTAGAAGCTAATTACTATTTGAAGAATTTTTATGCACGTAGGGACTACACATACCCTTAGTGTGGGGTAGGTTGTTGATATCTAGGTATAAGACTATTGAAAATAAGTCCACATGAAAGGAACTATCTACGAGTGCTATTCAAGGTTGGAGAATTGAAAAAAAAAGAGATTTCTTCTGGACACAAGGACCATAGATAGAGAGGAATGAAGAAACAAGTATAACGTGAGGTAAGTAGAGGTTGGGAAGACTACCAGTGGAAGGTGTAGTGATGAGGTACTCGGCATATGGAAGCATCTTTGAAGAGAAGTCTACATCCAAAAGGTAGGAGGGTGTACTAGAAGGTTATAGCTTGGGTGTGAAGATGTACCGTGTAAAAATAACGAAAATGGTTGATTAATGAGAGGATTGTTGGTAGGTGGAGGAGCAATAAATGCACTAAATTTTTGAAATTATATATAAGGATAGGATTTGAGTTCATTTTTACCATTGCAATTGAGAGAATTTGAAAAGGGTTGAGTGTGAACAAGCCAAGAAAACATGTTAAGGTGTGAAGAGTGTCAAACAAAACATATAGAGATGGGTTGTGCGTAGGAAAATATTGCATTCCCATAGGGGAAGGGTTTGAGCAAAACAGATGCATTACAAATGGGCTAGGGAACGCGATTTCCACTAGGGCATAGAGATTTAAACTAGGGTTTTGACTTGCTCGGTTACAAAGGGAAGAAAAGAGATATTTTTCAAATGGCACAAAAGAAAACACCTACAGTAGGGGATAAAGGGAAGAAGAAGGTTGAAGTGGAAGAAGAAATTACTCCCAAGAGTAATTTCTTAGAAATACAATATCCAGAGGGTGTGATTGTGGGACAAGAATGGGACTCCCATATCTGCCAATGTAAAATCAATGATTACAACCATCGAACATCAGATAATAAGAAGGAGCTCGATTCATTGTTGAGCACAAAAATGAACAAGCAAACAACAAAAGATATCCAGTATATGATGACGAGGGTGAGAAGTTACTAAAGTAGAGTGGAGTCTAGCGATTATACGAGCCACCATACTTTGGAAAGTATGAACCATTGTATTGATGGTTGATGAGAAGATTCTATGATGACTTATTTTACTTCACCAGACGGAGGGTAAGAATCATAACTACTTTGATTTCAATAGTAATAGAACTAAGGGCCTCAAGAGTGAATCTGGATAGTGATTTAACTGATAAGGCCGTAATCCTAGAGATGAGGAAGGAGCTGGGGTATACTAAAGGTCCACGCGACATGGAAATTGACAAATTGAAAAAGTACCTAGTAGTGCAGGTAGATGCACATCTTGTAACAAAGCTGAATGACCAAGGAAGGTGGTTGTAGGTAAACACAATGTGGTTGCACATCACAAAGAAGATGTCTAAAGGAGTGGTCTACAATATTACAGATCATATAGAAAATAAAATCATTGAAGAAGCACAGATAGGTGATAAAATAATTTTTGGTGATGTGTTATTGTCCTTAGTGTTTATGGAGATTGGGGTGCCTGACGATGGCCAAAGTAGAAGATTTTGGGAGTACATAAGGAACACAAGTCACCTACAAAAAGATTTGGAAAGTACTTGTGTGATGGATCAATGAGTGGACCATTCAAGCAGAGGGTGGAGATGTGGTATGATAGACTCCATGCGGTGTTCGAAGAAGAGTGGCACATACCCAAGGATTTTCCTTCAATGGTGGGTAAGGTAGTTTAGTTTGTAGTCTATCAATAGTTTTATATCACATGATTTGTGATGAAGGATGGGTCTTGGAGCCTATGGTGCAAACTTACGTATGCCTTCATAGTGAGGTATTTCCAGGGCATCACCACCAATTTTAGATGCCTACTACCTAACCTTCAATGATGACAAGGTAGATGGCGACTACCACACTCTGAGAAAGAAATATGTATATCTAGAGTGGAATTCCTACATTTAGAGGATTATTTTAGATATTATAAGCATGGATTTGGTAAGCTTAGCATTTGGGGACACCGGATCAATGCTTGTGTACTTGACACTCAAACCCAAGCTGGAGAACACTAAGTATGTGGAGAATGAGTTCATGCTCCTAGGGCCACCAAAAGGTAAGCATACAATGGAAAATGTTCCAACACCTAAGCCCACATAAACAATCCAGTAGATGAAGAAGAAGAAGAGCAGGAAGATAGTGGTGGTTTAGAACACAGAGGTAGAAGACAACCTCCAAATAAGAAAAGAAGCCAAGTGCGCAACTACACCACCTCAGCCAAAAGAAGGAGATGACGAGGACTTGGAAGCGGTCTAAGGAAAGTTTTATTTCAAGAGAGTATTTAGGAGAAAAAGGACCCAACGTGCTACTCCGCAAACAATACGCAGATCACCTCGACTCTCTCCACAGAAGGAGACAATTGAGAAAAGAAGAAGGCACTTGAAGTTGAATAAGGAATTGGAAGATTTTGAGGAAAGCACACCCAATTATCCTACACCTCTAAAGAACGTGGAAGAACAAAAAGATGAAGAAATGAAGGATTAGGAAGAGGAAGAAAAAGGGGCAGATGAGACAACAACTAAAGCTGCTAAGGACATTTAACAAACAAGTTCGAATCTTGAAGCCCAAGTTCCTATGCAACGTAGATCAAGAAGAAAAAGTGGGGAATATATTCCACCAACCATGGGGTACACCGAGGACACATGTAAAATTTTCCACACCCATTTCCAGAGCACAATGACACAAAAGGAGTTGTATGGCTGGGAGTTGATGGATGAATATATGGAAACCGTGCGCACAAGGAAGTAATTATCATGGTCGATGCACACACACATGGGTAAACCAAAATTTTATGTGTGTGAGGAGTCATGCGTATCAAAGAGGTTAAAAAAGACACCTTAGGCCAGACACATAACGGTAAAAGCCTAATGTTATGTCGGATGAGCAAGTAAGAAATGATTTGTTGAAAGTCTCGACAGAGGTGACACAATGAGAATATGGATAAATATACAAAAATTAGGGTGCTAAGGGAGGAGATCAAGACTAAGGATGAGGAAATATCTCTACTAAAGTAGGAAAGAGACTTGGCATAGAAGAAGAATGTTGTGTTTATCAGCATGGCAAGAGGAGATTGGTGACAATGTCATGAAGGCTAGGCCACACTTAGAGCCAAAGGTACCCAAGACGTTTCCTTCGGCAATACATTATGTAAGTACATTGGTGGACTTAGTGCTTGAAGATGAACCTCTGCACATGCCAAAAAAAAGGATCCAACACAGAAGCAGTGGGAAAAGAGTTCAATGATGTGGAAGATTGCATCATATGAAGGGTTGCTTGAGCTTATAAGAGGAACTAAATAAGGTGGATCAAGCACTCGAATATTTGTACAAAGGCCATAAGCCATTATAAGGACCAAGCCCATTTGATAAGACAATGAATCCCTAGCCATGAAAGATGAGACATTGGGCCATGTATAAGGGTTAGCGCTTGTTAAGTAGAAGTGCGAGGCCCTTACAATAGCTCAAGAACCACACAAAGAAAGGCTGGATAAGCTTAAGAAATTCATCGCTCAAAAGATGGAATTGTTGGAAGGGAGAGTGATTGGCATGTCCAAAATTGTATTGGTCTTGTAGAATGAGGAGAGAGAGATTGTAAGGGGTGAATTATAGTCAATTGTAGTGGATATTATAGAGAAGGAAAAGGCCGCACTCAATGATTGGAAAAATTTAGAGGCAAAAATAAAAGAGGAGTATCCTGATTGATTATTTAGGTTGAAGCATAAGATACTGCAAGGTAAAGACATTATTTTATTCATCAAAATTATTTCTATTCTTCTATTCATATTATTTGATTTGTTTTGGAGACAACCATTTCCGGGGTGGCAATGCAACTAGTGTGGGGTGATATTGATTAGTTAGAATCTAACACTTAGTAAAGAAAATACATAAGGTTCACATGCAAGAGCAGAGTGCATTCAAAGGTGTGGAAGTATCAGAAAGGATTGTACGTGAATAAGAGAGACAAGTTCGGGACTTAGCCATTTTCATGATGAGGATCTATTTTTGGAGATAGCGTGTGGAGCACACAAACTAGTCAAATACTTGCACAACATGCATTGGATATTTTTGAGGATCAGCTATGAAGCGCTTTGCATGGACACAGGTTAGGAATAGATCTACTACTGTCAGTTAACTAAAAGTAGTCTATTGTTAGCGCACTTGCATGTGTGGCTATTTTTGTAATGGTGCATGGCTAATAATAGCATGCGACCTATTTTGGGATTAGATAAGTGGTGAAGGGAAAGTCCCCACCCTTATAAATATATAGTAAACTGTGCAGAGAGAGAGAGAGCATAGGATATGTATGAGAACTGTGTTATAGTGAGAATATACTACCAAATCTGTTATGCGCATGAGCGTATACTACTTGTTATTATAAGGAAGATTCTGTGTATTACTGAATTTAATATAATGGAGATTATGGACTGAATCAAGGTGTTATCATGGTTATAGTTCAATATTGCATGCTTGATTTCATCATGGTTATCTTTTAAGTTTGTTATTCTCTAGATCTAGATCTAAACATGCACTTTGTAGAATGATATATTAGTCATAGATCTGAATGCTTAAAGTCTTCATCATGCTAACATCCTATAACAACAACCCTAAGGATGGGCTTGGTACCTCTGTGCGCTTTGGGTGAGCATTCGAGTCTAGGTTTAGTGATGTGCTAGTGTGCCTAGGCTTGTATTGGTGAATTTTAGGCTACATCAGTAGTTACATCAAATTTCTTGGTAGTTTCAAAATTTCACCTATAAGTATAGGTTTTTGGCATAGTTTCATATTTACTTCACCCACTTAGATCACCACCGGGGCAAGAAATTCTTCACTCCACCACAAACTTATACTATAGTTTAAGAAATCGTAGGGGTGTGGTTACCCTTTATTCTTGTATATATTAATACATTACAATATTTATTCAGCTTTCTATTCAGTTGTGTGACACATGGGAAGGTCATGGGGACACTTGTTCTATTTTCTACCACATGTCCTTATTTACAAATTGTGGCCTAGATCCTTCGCACTAGTTTGGTACATGGGTTTTGAAAGGTATCAAAGTGGCTAAGTTATTCGTAGGAATACCTTCCTTTCCTCTTGCATTAAAAGGGGAGATATCAAAGTTGTTGAATGAATTTAATACATGGTATTCTTCCTTCATGAGGTGTTTCAAGTACTTCACTCTTATCTTGTGTTGGGTTTCATGCACCTAACACTTTTGTTATCCTAGCTAGAATTGAGGACTAATTACCCCAAATCCTTTAGAAAAGTTCAACACTATAAATCTTTAAGTATAAGAAAAACATGGGAGCTTCTCCTCTTAAAAAATAGGTTTGTTCCTTGTTTAACATCTATTTATTTCATTTTCATGCAAATTAAAATATTTCATGTTACACTTTACATTTGAGGGTAACAAACTCCAATCAACAATCACAATAGGTATTTTCAAAACAAACTCCCAATGAAGAGAATTTTTCTCTACAAACTTAGATATCTTTTCCTTTAAGCATGTAATTTTCATTTCATACTTAAAGAGGGGGAAAATGTAGACACTCAAATTCAACAAGTTACTCTTTGACACTCGCTAGTTTTGACATTTCACTCTTGCTAAGATAAACACAACCTTTCTATTCCAATGTAGTAAATCCCTAGGTCTCTTGTCTATATTTTTTTATTCATACATACTAATATGCTGACACATTATGAGATCAAAATACATAAAATCCATTTACTAAGTCAACCTAATAGGACACAAATTGCATTTAACATGATTTCATCCCTTGTAAAATATGTACAATTTAGCCAGATCAATTTATATTTCCCATATCTATAAGTTTTTGTACTAATATATCCTCCATATTCGATTTTAGATTAAAATTCTCTGATGGTTCCTTTAATCCCTATGGGTTAAACTTTCTTGGATAATTCACCTTTGGAAACATATATAAATAAGTTAACACTACCTCATTTTCTACCCTATAAATACTATGTCACTACATTGATACACTCACTTACAACACTTGCAAAAGGCACCATAAGCTCCCTAAATCTTGTAAAGGCACATCCATAGTCATTAGGACAACAATATATAGAGGTTTATTTCTTCTTCCCAGGTCAAGGGATAAATACATATCATCTACAAGAACTCAAACATCCCTTCTGCATGTATTTTAGCAAGATCCAAACTCAACTCAAGTATTATCAAAGAAGTTTTCTAATCTAGTTGCATTCATTCAGATATCACATGTTAGATGGAGAACCCTATGCGCTTTGATATCTTTTCATAGTAGTGCTAACATCGACCATGTATGGGGGTACCCACAATACAACTAACATTTTTAGCATGGTTTTCCAGTCATGGTTATGGTTTGAGAACTTGTTCAAAACATTCAAAGGGATTCGTAACATGACTAACAAATAGGGTTTGATAGGGACATACACTTCGAAGTAGATGATAGTCCTATAAAATTCTAGAGATAAAATTTTAGCAGGTTCAAGACCACATAATAGGTTCAATACTATACGAGATGATCCTAATTTGTATTGTTATGTCTCGAGGTCGATTCCAATCAAAATTCCAAGAACAAAACATCACAAGTCTCATATCTCTTAGTTCCAGTGAGTGTGCACACTTAGAACTTCCTAGATTCATATATAAATATATAATTGCACTCATCCTCTTGTGTTTTTAGGTTCATATATTGTTTCATACATTATTTTCAAGTAGTTATGCATTGTTATGATATTACATAATTAGTGGTGGAAATAAATAAATTAGAATAACCTCATGTATCTTCCCTTACATTCTTTAGTGTGCTTCTAATTCACTAATTCTTAGATTTTATATAATATAATAAGGGTGTAAACCATTTCATTCATTTGACATTCCACTTCTTCAAATTTTCTTTCACATGGATTCCTCCCATTCACAGAGCTTTATGTTTGAATTTGAAAAGCACAATATATGGATTTTGAATTAAACCATTATACTTGAGACTCTTCTATATAAAGCGTTTAAAGTCCTTGGATAAAGAATATATAGATATTTGACACTAGTTGGCATTTCCTATGCTCGGAAAAATGTCATGAAGGTTGGAAATTTAAAGGTTAATGTATATATTTTACTATGAAGTGATATTTTGTGTAGGTTTAGCACAATACCATAATCCTATAATAATATCCACTTTCCCAATAGTAAACAATATTTTTCCACTAGCTCCCGAGTGTGTGAAATAGAGAAACGTGATTGAGGTTGGCTATTCATTCAAATTTTATGTCCTCACCACCATCATCTAGGGAAAAAAACATAAACATGAGCTAACAACCATAACTACTTCCATAGAGGCAAATATCAAACAAGATCATATCTCATTGGGAAGATATTGATGAGTTATTTCAAATAAAATATGTTTCATGTCATTACCAGCCTTATCTTGAAAGAAATGAGAAACCAAAGGTACCTAATAAATTTCTCCCATTAAATGCATAGTTAAATAAAATAAAGTTTGAAGTGAAATTAATCTCTTGAGCCCAATGTCCATTTAATATGAGTTCCAATTTTTACCAAGGACATAACTTTGTTTGGGATTGTGTGGTTACTGTCATCACCAATCCGGCACTATGATAATTCTTCACCGAGAACTCCTCGTGCTATGATTATTTACTAATGCACAGCCTTTAGTTTGGTGGATGTAATCTAGAAACAAAACAACAACCGAACACAAGAATACCATCGACTATGATAAGACGGAATGATGACAAATCTGAAATATCAAAGTAAATTATAATATTAACATAAAATTGTTACAATCTCACCCATGAGGTACTTCAACAAGACTATGGGAGAAACTTTACAATTACACCTCTTGATGGCTTCTTCAACACACCTTTAACTGATGGCTTCCTTTGCACACTTCCTACAATATTTCTCACTACTTCTTTTTATGCTAAATGAGGGGGTAGCCTCTCTATTTATAGAAATTCCAGGCTTATCCATCTTATCTCTAAGATAGGATAAGAAATCCACTCTGACGAATCATATTCTATACCTTAACTCTTATCCGTACATGTAAGCTTATCTCATTAAGATAAGATAAACCTTATCATTTTACATGGGTTCCACATTTTTAGACTTTTTACAAATAAAATACACAAAATATTTATGACCTCACTCCTTGTCCTTATTACCATTATAATATTTCTAATTCCTAATCACGTAGACCCTACTTCTAATTACCCAAAATTTGACATTTTAACATTACCGGACCACTTACGACAAATATTTACTTTTACAACATTCCTATTGTACTTTGACTGTTACTCCGTATTCCACATTATTGGCAGCACCGCATCGACGGCACCGTTATCTTCTATCGACGCTACTACTAATTATACTTAACAACATCCTATTCCTAATACATACATTAATGAAATAGAAATTATGGAGGAAAATTTTAGTGTCGACATTACATATCAAATTTTGATCATCACTCATTTAATGTTGTAACCACTAATGGACAAGAGGTTTGGAATAAAAGCTCAAGATTTCCTTCTCTTTTTCTTCTTCACTTTCTTCCTCTATAACATACATACTCCTTTTATTGTAAAGGGTTCCTCTTTTAAATTTACGCTTACTATACCCTTTAGAATATTGAAATTATTAGTGTCTAGACCTCTTTGTTAGGTTGTGTAATTCGCCTTTTACCACTTTAATTTTTCATAGTAGTTAATACATAATCTAAGTAATATAGAAAATTGATTGTGGATCTTACCATTTAACTAATGTGTTTTTTTCTTATCTTTTGTGCTTTATGATCATTTTTATGCGGGTCATAGTTTCAATTTTAAGTTAAATGCTTTGTTGAAAAAATTAGAAAGAGATACCCCCTTCCATATTTGGCATATCACCATATATTTTCAGCTTGATTTCCTCATCTCTTTTCCTTTATGAAGTATTAGATTAGTCTATTAAGGAAGAGTAGTGAAGTTAGTTGTTAGAATAATGATAACATTATATTATTTAGGATAATAACTCTTTGTCCCTAGAGGTATGTGTACACACCCAAATTTGCACATGCTACATTGTTAGAAAATGGTTCAAAGTCCCCAATGATGATTCATGTCTTTTCTAAAGGTGTTCAAGCTCCTTAACCTCTTTGCAGCTTATATTTGTAGCCTAGTTTACCTTACTTATCCATTTCATGATTTTTTTCAACTTCCCACATCATTTTCATTAGTTTTTGGCCTTTAGTTATGGAAATGCCACCCTACCTGGGTGGTGGTTATGCAACCGCTGGCCTACTTGGGTGGTGGTTGCATAACCACTTCCCTACACAGGAGGTGATTTCAAGTGAATTTTCCATAATTCTTCATGCGTGAATTAGATGCATGTTACTTCACCCAGATTCACTTTTAGCACACGTTTGTGAATCAATTTAGCTAATTTTGGGCTTGACTGATTCATATCAATCTCCTCTTTCACTTGTGATTTGTAATTGACTATTTAACTACCCCTTCATGTGTTGATGTGGCACCCCATGGCTGCCAAGTGTGATAGTGCACAACCCAACCAACCTTCTATAAAACCATCGCTTCTTCTAAAGAAAATGGCCAGAGAATTTTGTCATGTATTTCTATGTTATGTTACTACAATCCTACTAGAGATTACACAATCAAGATCTGTTCACTTGCATTGTTCTTCCTCTACTTGCATTGCCACCATATTTCCCAATAAGCCATTACTTTCTCCAGCACCTTCTTCTAGCTTCCTCTGCATTCCCAACTCCCTGGACTCATGTGGACACCAAAGGTTGGAAAATAATACTGAGGGGACACAAAAGCACACCACAACTAGATTTCCATAGTACTGTAATTACCAAGTTGGGGTTGTAATTGGGTTTCATCATTTCTTTAATTATTTGTTTGTGAAATATGTATGCACATTATTTACTACAATAGAAAAGGCATTTCCATTTTCATTGTTGTAATCATTGAATAGTTATAGTAGATCATTTCCTTCAACAAAGCTTTCTTAGGATAGATAGCTTCCTTTTCCTATCTCTGTAGATTTGCAAAGAGGTGATTCTAGAAGAAAGATTCTGTGTTAATTTAGAAATCAACCAAAGTATCATTTCATTTAGAAGATCCTCCATAAAATCTTTCTTTAATTTTTTAGGGAAGTTGTAGGGGAAGAAAAGCTTCTGGGAAGCTTTGATTTCTTCCCGTGCCTTTGAGGCAGAGTAGAGGATTTAATTCATGTTCATTATTTAGAGAAGATTTAATTGTTTAGAATAGATTATATTTCTTCTACACAGATAAACAACTACATCTAGTTATTTGTTTGTTTTAGGATTTATTAATTAGATTAGAAGCTTTCATTTCTTCATTTAATTCAAAAAGTTCTAGAAAAGCACAAAAATATTTCTTTTAATTAGATTAGTTGTTTTGTATTGTTTCATTTCCTTTATATTACAAAATACAAAAAAATAGTGTAGTCTTTGTTTATTTAGATTATATCGTTATTTGATTTGATTAGATTAAAATTGAACAAATACATGCATGATTATCACCGAACCACAACCTGGAAAGACTTTGCAATTTTGATCCTGTGGTTCCACAACCGAATGGACTTGAAGACCAAAAATACTTTGATATCAAATTACACTCATACATATTTATATCATCCCCACACATACCATACATTGTAAAGACAACTAAATGTCTTGAACTAAGAAACTTATAGAGCTTTCATGTTTTCGATCAAGTAGATAACAGCTCATAAAGCTCACAATGGAACCATGACCCTCTCTCATTTTTTCCATGACCTTTTCGAAATCATTAGGAGCCACCCATTTGTTTTCCACGTATCCCAAAACCGTTAGAGAGGATTTTTATAGAGCTCAATATTGATTGGGTCTTTTTGTGGCTATCCTTTCCGATCCATCCATTATACCTATTTAGGTTAGAAGGGCATTTCTTTCCCTTAATGAGTAGATCCTAATCTTGCACATCAAGGGAATTGTTTTACCTTTATAGCTTGTTTGTACCATTTTCACACATTTTCATCAACATATCACATTTTTCTACCGATAACCATCCAAACATTCCACATTGGCCATCCCAACATGACCTCGGGAGGTCAAGTGCGATTGAAGGTCATGTGTCAATTTTCATTCGTACAAATTGGTGAACCCAATGTGAAGATCTAGTCTCTTTTCATTTCCATTTCTTTCATCCATCTTCCCCTCTCCCATTATTCTACGGGTATTTTTATACCCGTAGAATATGTCAGACAAGATGGATATGACCAACCCATTTTGGGTCTCGAGGAATATTACTACCAAATGGGTAGACAACAATCACCCTCACTATCTGGGTGGGTGGAAAACTACTCAAAAAATCTCCTTTCATCTTAAACTCCTCATCCTTAGGGGACCAACAATGGATCCTTCATCGATCAAGGAGATTGATTAACTTACACATACACCACAACCAAAACTCTCAAATTATAACAATATGACATTCACCAGAGAGTTAGGATCCTCTCCTCAAGTTTTGTCCAGGACCATAAATCGATGTGCGCTTTAATTCACTCCCATCACTTTGGATGAGGAGTACCTAGCACGTTATTCATGAAGTAAATAATAGGTCAAAAATATGGACAAATATCTTGATAGGATTTAAGGATATGTTGATGTCTTACTTCAGAATAACACCTTTGTCCCTCTTATAACATAAAAAAATTCCTAATGAGGGGTGGCCAAACAATGAACAATTCATAGTAGGATATCACACTCCTTTGCAACCTAACAAGGTTCAACAACGTGTGCTAAAAAGAACACCATACCATCATCAAGTGAGGTCATCTCGACATTGGTGGACATGGTTAGAGAATTGGAACTTTACCAGGCTACTCATGCCTCATCTTTTGCTAGGAAAGGAAGGATTCTACATCATCCAAAAAAATTTGGCCGATACCCACAAGCCAAATTCTCCTCCAGTTTACACGAGCATTCCAAGCCCCAAAGATATTCTCATAGGATCAATCACCTTGGGTATGCCCCCTCACACAACATATGAATACCCTCAATAGGCACCAGCAATGGAAGTGCATTCTTAAACACCATCACAACTAGTAATGCGACGTTTCCTAGTTTTTATCCTACCACTTTGTACTGCAGTAACGCTCCACCATATCTGCACATGTATTCCAAATCACTATAGTGGGAAATGTTCTATTTTCCTAGATCGTATGATTAGCCGTAAGGGATACCTTATTCCTCTACAAATGTTTACGATACGCCATATCAACCCCCTATAATTACTTCACCTCCCCATCAGAGTCATCTATGGTAGAGTCCTATGCTTTGGGAATGTACGCTGAATATATTAATGATCCATTGGAATTTACCATATGAAGTGAAATACTTTCGTGACCTCTCCCCAACTTGCAAGTTTAAAGTGGAGGGAGATCCAAATGCGTATATCAAAGTGTATGCAACTGCCATTCGAGAGCTGCTCCCATGTGATGCAACAGAATAAAGATCTTCCTAAGACTCTTGAAGAAATCAATTTCGATTGGTATTATAACATACCAAAGGCTTCAATACATTCCTTTAAACAACTCGTGTTTAAATTCATCAAAGATTTTGACATGAACAAGTTACTGAGAATAAGAATTAGGGAATTCCTACATATAAAGCAAGAGCACATGAGTCCGCTATGCATTTTATACAAAGATGGCGAAGGTCCTCTACTCTTCAACAAGTGCTCCTAACATGGATCGATGATGAGCTTTGCAATATATTCCTTCACTCTCTTAACCAGGAAATGAAGGAATAATTCTAGAATTTCCCCCTAAGGAGTTATAAAGAGGTGTTAGAGGGTTCTCTCCACATTGATCAAGTAGAAATAGATAGTGGTTGAAATACCTACGGTTCAAACAGGATATTGATCACTCCCAATCAAGGTAATTCAAGTTACCCCAACAATGTAAACAACAATCAAGGGACCTAAGGTCCTAAAAAAACTACGGTGTTACAACCGATGGTGTTATAGACCAAGAAAAGAAACCAAATGTTGTTAACACCTCAAGCACAAATAATGTCAACAACAACATGAATGGTAACAATTAGAGGAGTAACAAATTTGCTCCTCGCAGATAAACACACTGGATTTCAATATTCATCCACCCCAACAAAAACAACAAGCTCAAGCTCAAGGCCTTGACCAAGTACCCAAATGAGTACCAAAATAAATATCAAAATCAAGGGCAATGGCCTCCAATTTTGATTACAAAAAAATAATAGTTAAATAACATTCAAAACTTTGGACTACAACAAAACAAAAACCAAAGAACTCAAGATTACAATCCTGACTTGTATTGTAGATTTCATAGGTTCAGAGGGCATGATTCTAGAACATGCCGTGATTGTAATAAATTCATTTAACATTTACTGAATACCAAAGATAAATCTTTGTTGAGATATTTTTGGTGAATCCTATACGAACCAACTCGAAACTAAAATGGGGCCGCTTTCCCTCAAAACATACCACTCAATATCTTTAACGATCCCCTTCCAACACATCCTAAAAATGGTAAGTTGGACCCCAACAACACAAACAAGGGTAACCTAGTGGGAAATAATGATCATGAAGCTTCAACTTTGTCAAACCCATTGGTGGCACCTCCGTTGGATGGTCACCAACAAACTAAGATTGTGGGTTTGGTAGAGCTAGAAACTAAACCCCAAATAAATGTTGTTATGAGAAATCAAGACTACTCTTCGCAGCCCATCCCTATTTACCCATCTATGTCAGATGATGTTCCAACACTTCCAAAATTGGTGGGGGCTTATGAATTGATCACTGATTTAACAAAGACATTTTCTCACATCTCCTTCTTAGATTTGTTGAAGAACTCCCTTGCTCATAGAGCTGCTTTATTAGAAGCATTGGGTCTTGGAAATTTGATCAATGTCACCCCTCCTCTAGAGGCATAAATAAATCACATAGAATTCGATGTACATCCTCCTAAGAAACCTAAAAGGGATGTTAGGTTTATGTTCGACATCGCAAAGATAGCCACGGATGTTGAGTTTTCATGCAGAGGTGATCTAGATATGTATCTACATATTTGGATTTACAACAACTACGTAAAGCATGCAATGATCGATGATGGGGTAGTAGTCAACATTGTCCCCTTCTCATTTCTCTAGAAGTTAGGCTATGAAGAAACTAATTTCTCTTCGATAAGAAACATGCTGAGAGGGTATGATAGCCTCAAGACACCATTGATTGAGGCATGTTTCCCAATTTTCTATCCCTTGTAAAATTCGAGAAACTTGCATAACTTATAGAATTGGTGGATAACCGAAGTAAATTTGAAGGAATCGCAGAAGCTTGGAGCACACCACGAATAAGAGGGCATCACCAAAGAAGATTTACAACTACATTATTTCAGGCCTCTTCTATTTCCACTATCTAGATGTGAAGGGTATCCATGTGTTCGTTCAACACATTTTAAAGAAAACATAATGAATGGGAAGCATTTAAGAAACAAAAATTGGCCACATGGCTAAAGTACGGAAAGGATAAAAAGTCAAGATGAAAAAGAAGAGTGTGTAAGCCTCCATGTGTTTCCCATGCGCAACTTCAAAACAAAGAAGAAACCATGGAAGGAAGGAAGTTCTCGTGGAACAACAAAATGGTGCTGCAATTATGATTTTTAAAGTCACGCTACTATAGACAACTCTATAAGATGAGGCAATATTAGAGGGAAGGTGGGTAACAGATAAAGCTAGTTTTGTCATTTAGGCAATTTGAGGAAGGTTTTTAAAAGCTACACTAGACACAGGTGTTGACAAAAAAATGACCTAAGCATTGGGCACAAAAATGTAGGGCACTTGAAGAACGCGTAGTGCTATGATAGGATTAGAGCACGAGGATTAGGACTTAGCCATTTTTGGATAAGGGATATTTTTGGATTTAGCATCTTTGAGTACACAAAGACATGAATAATTGTGGTCCATGCAATGATATTTTGGTAATAGGTAAATGAATGAGCGCCATGCATAGTTTAGGCTAATAATAGGATTTCTACTCAAAGTTAACTATAAGAAGTCTATTGTTACAACACTTGCATATTGTGCATCCTATTGTAAAGGCACATGACTATTATTTAACATGTGACATATTTTGAGAAGTGCATGGGTGGTGAAGGGAAATTCCCCACCCCTATATATATGTATTGATTTACACAGAGTTAATGGATATAAAAACTATGGTAGAGTTATGTTGCTAGTTTTCCTCGCGCATGACTCATGGAGATACTTATGTAATGTAAGAATATTTTGTGTTTTACATTACTTAATACAAAGGTTCATATTGGTTGGATAATGATGTTGAACATGACCGAATCTAGTTCTTACATGGTTTATCTTGTTATAGTCAATGTTTAATTCATTTTATATCTATTCTAAAAACTATATGTGGTTTATGCATTGTGTGTTGTTTACTATTGATAATGAATATGGATATTTATGTGCACCATCACATTAAAATTATGTATAAGAAAATTTAAAGAGGGACCTGGTGCCTTTGCACACTTTGGGTGAGCACTCGGCTCTAGCTAAGAGATGTGCCAGTGCACCTAGTTCATTTACTATATAAATTCTAGGTTGCATCATTGGTTTTGTAGGCGGACCTCTTTTTTAGCTATTTTTAGGATGTTGCATGATGAAGACATATCGGTTGACCTTGGAAAGTGTTGAGGAGTGGATAATAGATTTAGAAGAAGAGTACTCTTAAAGATTCAACACTAGATATGAGTTTGAATCACGCGTGTGGGTGGAACATAATGTATGATTACTTATATAAGAGCTTCTTTGATGTTTTTCCAATAGATCTATACGAGTGGCTGGTTGCTTATGCATCTAAAAGGAACTGGAGGTTTTGTACAATTATTTGGATGTAAGAATAATTTTGGTCCCTCTATGATGCTTGATATGATTTGGATGCACGCTATGGACACTTGGTTCCATGGTGTTCTGAATAAATATATTTTGGAATACTCAATTTCCACTTATTCTTTCCCGGAGGTAGTTGAGTTTCAATTTTTACACTATCCCAGGGGAACCTATCTACAAGGCATTCCATTGGTGATCAAAATCTTGTTGGTAACCCTAAATTTGGAAGAGAAACTGATGGCTAGCTAAACCCCATCATGCGGGGGAAGGACTAGGTTTGGTCAAGGATGGTGGACCTAGTGGTAGAAAGGAAAATAGAAGAAATGTGGCTTAAGTATAATGAGGTGTGTGAGAGGGATTTAGGGAAGCAACGCAAGATTGCAAAATGGATGGAATTGAGGAGAGAGATGGTTCGTGAAGGATTTGGAGCTCACACAGAGGACATGGAGCCAGAGAATATGAAACTCCCCCATTTGGGTAAGTATGATAGGGAACCCTCATTGGAGTCTTATGAGATTGCACTAGTAGAGATAACTTGGGCTATGAGCATGCATCCGAATCTACCTTGCAACCTAGACCTTACACTTGGTTTTCTAGTTTCTTGTACAAAAAGTAGTCAACAAGCTAGTTGGAGTAGTAGAGTAACAAGAGGTAGAGTTGACTTATCAATAAGTTCATGAGTGAATCATATAGAAAATGTATTTATGGCCAGGAAGACATCTTACTTGTTATTTGGAGGATCGGTTGGAAGAACCTTTTTAGGTGCATCATCGACACAAAACACAGGCACATATAACTTTGGAATCACATTGGGGAGTAGCACAACTTTGTCGACTGTAGGATTTCAGTTTAGCACCACCATTAGAACACATGGAAATGCATCTTTTGGTCTAATTCCCTGCTACAGGTGGAGGATAAGGAGGAATAGGTAATTCAGGATCTAGAAAATCTGGTGGATTAGGAAGTGGAGGTAACACATGAGGTTTTGGATCTAGTGGGTATGGTCCTCACCAACCCCAAAATATTTACATGGAGATGTCACTTTGTCTCCCAGAGTATAGGGGAATAGAAGATGTTGTTGAGCATGTGTACATGTGTGAGATATTGTGGCACATGAAAGGAATAAAAACTTTAGAGTACAAGGCTAGTCATTTTATAACTATGTTGAAGGGACATGCACATAGTTGATATATAAAGTTTGACCTTGATCGACTTGTGTGGATTATACAACGTTATGGGATGTTTTTATTAAGGAATTTTATATACCTGAGTTTGATAAGAAAAGTATAAGTGTGCTCAAGGAAATTAAGTAGGAACTCTTTGAGATCTTCCAAGAATATGATGCCCATTTCAAAACACGCTTGTCTAAAATATCATATGACATCCATGCAAGTTAGCATGCACAATGGTTTGTCAGAGGCCTGATTATGCCTTTTAGGATGGTTCTCTCACATAAGACTTATATAGACCCACACAAGGCACTTGAAGCGACTCTGCATGCCAAGGTTTTTGGGAGCATAGACACTAGAGTGAGCCCATTCTTGGAAGCTCAGATTACAACAATGAAAAAGTAGTTAGAGAAACTATCAGCCAATACAACACATGAGACATGTAGTGGAATTTGGTGCACAAATTATGAAGTAGAGGGGCATACTAAGGATAGATTTCATCACACATCAATACACTCCTTGTTACTAGAATGTGAGATATGTCAATTGGACCATGATGTAATCTGTTGTCTATTATTGCAACGTGTAGTAAGAAATAACGTATCCTATTACTATAAAATTTTCTGATCCACAACTCACAATATTGAAGATTGTAGGTTGATTGATCAGATCCATGATGCCATTGATATTGGTGTATGCCATATGGGGGTTTCGAATAACTCTAAGGATAAGGGTGAGTGATATGATCATGATCACACTCAAGGGTGCTATGATCAAAATGAAGGGCTCTTTGAGGAAGATCATGGTAGAATTCAAGGATACCGTGGTGGATTTAGAGGCTGAGGCAACGGAGGCGGATGAAGTGAGTTACTTCATGGAACATGCTATACGTGTGGATCCCCTAACCATTACAGTGCAAATGTCCTTAGAAAATTACTTGTTATTTTTGTGGAAAGAATCATAACTATGAAGAGTGTCCAAAATTATATGAACACCTGAGAAAGAAGTAAAAAAACATGAGAACAAGGGCACATGGATGGTTAGGATACAACACGCCGTGGAAAACTAATGGATGCCAAAGTTAGCACTGGATCCTGAGGTAGTACCTATGAATATTACTACACGCGTTGTGGCTGTGCGTGCTAGAAAAATGCTTTAATAGAAGCCTACCATCACTAAGGAGGAGGTTTTACATGTAAAATACCTAGACCCTACACATCAAAAGGAGGTTTATTAGGAAACCATGGAGGTACTTAGAAATATGTAGGGTGAAATACAATGTTTAAAGGAACAATCATAGAAGTTGGAACAAAAGAAGGAAACTGAGACTTTCCAGTCATATGTTGATGATATGAAGGAAGTATGTAAGATTATGTGTCAGGAGAAGATTATTCCATTACTAAGGAGATGGTTGAACGGAAACACTCCGTGTCTTGGGTATTTAGACCGACAAAATTTTTTGCATGCTAATCTCCCTCCCCATAGCTTGGATTATGATAAGGAGATCACTCTAAATGCTATTGTGGATGGATGGATTTTGAGCAATATTTTGATTGAAACATGCATGGAAGTGAATGTGCTTACCTTAGATGCATGGGTTCAGATGGGCAAACCTCCATTGCAACCATATTCCAATGTACTATATATGGAAAATAGAACTAAGGCCACACCTATTGGAGTATTAAAGGATGCATCTATTACTATACATTGGGACAAGTTCATTGGGGAATTTGAGGTATTAGCGCTTGTAGAAGTAGACAACTTCCCATCTTTACTTGGGTGCCCTTAGTGCTATGCGAATAATGTTGATCTACGGTGCAATAAGGGATATATAAGTTTCAAGAATAAGGAAGAATGGGTTATTATCCCTTTGATGGATGATAAATCTACACCTTATGTTGATCCCTTAAGTGAAGAATACCTGAAAATTTTTTATGTGTAGACCATTTGATATCCGTAATCCCTTGAGCCATCTAAGGAAGGAATCCTCCAGTGGGATGATGCATAGTCCATCAGTGATACTACAAGTATTTCCTGTGACAATTGGGCACATGACACTTACGAGATGGTTGGGTGTGAAGTAAGAAGCTCAATTGCGTAGGTAAGAAGGATGTGTTGTGTTATGAGGTTAGGAAATAACTCTATACCCTGGTACACTGGTGAAGGAAACCCTGAGGTATTCCTGTGAGCCATGGAAGTACAATGGAAGGATCAAGTGGACAGAAGGAATATGTTAGTGTATACCCTGTGTGGGATAGCAAAGTGCACTAGTGGATGGTTCATAGGGATAATCTCATAGAATGGAGAGAAGTGAGAATTGCTCTATCACCGGTTTTTTAGGAGTAATGCACCTACTCAAATCTATGAATATCATGGTAATAATCCTTTTCAACGACAAGTTCGATGAGTGTGAGAGACTCTAGATAGAGGGGCAAGAAGCTTTACCACCTTTTTTATGGGTGCACAAACTTTATTTCACCTTGTGAGGATGCACGTGCACCTTGTATGTTTATGTGGAGCTGCTTAGTGAGATTGGAAATTGGAAATATTTTACTTCCTAGTGGATAGTTCTAAACCTAACATGCAAACCTGTTACTTGCGAAGCTTGAAGTGAACATAACCTTTACTATTTGAAAAGGGTGTGTGAAAATATTTAGTGTTGTGAAGCCTTAAGGCATATCATGGAATGGCATCCGGATTTTCTATGGCATAAAATATTGTTTGGACATTGAAAATGATATAATGTTGCCCAAATTCAAATGGTTGATGAGGTGACAAGGATAGATATTATTATCTTCGGTTTTAAGGACAAATATTATCATCATTTTAGACAATGATAATATCTATCCTTATAGATATTAACCATTTAGATAATATCTGTCCTTATTATCATTGGTTGTATATGATAAGGACAGTTGTAATAATTACAAGGTCTGCATCTTTGGCCTTGAATAGGTAGTTTAGAATGATGTTTATGGTCTACCCCAGAGCCACTATGATGGCTTGGATGAATCACTGAGTTTTCTAATAAGTTAACTGTTGTATCTTGTTTACAATTTAAGATTGTATAAGTTCTAGATACTTTATTCTATTATTTCATGTTGATCTCCTTAGCTTCTTAATAATTCTAGAACTATTCTAACTTCTTCAAGTTTAAATCCGGTTGCGGAAAGGTTATATTGAGATTTAATTACTAATATGGTTAAGTCTAGTTTGTTAAAATCTCGTCACTTATGTTCCATTTTAGCCTCTATAGCGGAGGATGGACATTCTCCTGTAAAACCTTGTATGTTACTTAGTGGGATAATTTATTCACTACTATTACTAAGCTTGGTTCTTCTTGCAATTCTTGTTGAGTTCGAAAGTGATGTCAACTTCGACTAAGAATCTCCTTCCTCTTGTAAGAGATGCAGTTCACTTTGTTGACCATTAGGAAACCATCCTAGAAAGTGAGCTGATCTTCTAGAGGTTTATGCATTAGTTTTCTTGGTTGAAAAGGTGTTAAACAGTTCCTTTTATTGAGCATGCCTCATCTCAATATATGAGCTGGTAATGATAGTAGAGTTTGATTTCTTGACCCTTACGCTCTTATCTGTGCTTGTTGGGTTTATGTTTTATATGTTGGAAATTGAATCCTTAAGTAAGGCTAGAGATTAAGGTTGTCCCAAAATAGGAAGACTCTTGGATTCAGGGTTGTAAAGTTGGTAGTATTACCCTCTGTATTAATTAACATGGTCCAAGTTGTAGATCACATTGTCTTACTATGTGTTCTATTAAGAAACTGGAGGCATCAATTTTGTATGGTAACCCATTCTGGGACAAAATGGTAAGTTATATACTTCTACTCTTTTAATAGATGATAACTAGATTCATCCTTTAACTGAGTCCGTGAGATGTGACAGATCCTCTCTGAGTGTAATGATTCTGATTTGGATTTGTGGTATCTCCGCAAACCCGAAAGTGACTCTTCCTCTTATAGCAAACTGTACTCGGTTTCATTTATTAATTTTGGGGTTTCCTTGACGTTTTGAAAGTTCCTTATTGACCTTTCTGGCTGCGTCATGAATTTAGTTCAGTATGATCTAACCTTGTTCTATAGAATGGGATTAGGAGATCGTTCTTAAATTTAGAATCATGTGAAGTCTTGACTTACCAGAAAAATGTGGGTTGCTAGAAGTTGCAATTCGTGTTGACAAACTCTTGGGATATTAAGTGTTCAGTGGAAATTTTTGGGTTAAGTAACAATTATCTCATCTCGTCAACACATGGAACCTACTCTCTTCCAAAATTTTAAAGGATTTGTGTTTATTAGGTCTTGATATGATGAAACATATCTAAGAAGGAATTGTGTACTCCTTTCTATTCTTGGAATGCTCATATGAGTGCTTAAGTTGAGGTAAGTTTTATATGTAGCATGTTACTCAAGTTATACCTGATTGCTATATGGCAGGATGCCATGAACGCTCTCACCCTTTTATCCTCGTGGTTAAATGCTCTACTATCATATTTTGTTATCCGAATAATTTTGATGTCTTGGTATTATTGCCTGAACCTTAGTAGTCCTTATGGATGTATGAAATCCTCTTTAGATCTGTTGTGAAGATTTGGGAGATTGCTTGAATGTATTCTTGATATTTTTATGGCTACTTAATTGTTGAGTAAACGATTTCAGGCATGCAAGTATGGGATTGCATGAGTGAAATCTTGTTACTCTTATACGGTAGTCTTTGAATACTTATAATTCTTATGTATCTTATGAATTATATGGTACTGTTTCTGAGCGGCTGAAGTAGTTGTATGGAAATGTAAGTTTGAAACTGATTTCTTTCATGGTTCATTAAATTGCTTGCTTCTTCATGTTATAGAAAGAATTGTTTATCTACTTAAGCTTTGCAATATTGATTCATAAAAATAATACGAGTTATTTCTATGAAATAATTAAGTAGAGTATGTCATTATGGTGAGTTGGTGCTTATCATTCTCGCCTTGTGAACTGACTCGTGCTAAGAATTTTGCAGACGAATGCCAAGAAAGAAGGTGAAAGTATTTAGTCTTGTAAATTATCTTGAACGAGGAAGGTTGAAGATATGAATGACTTGAATGTTCTTAAGATGAAATACTTCTCCTTGAAATTGAAAAAAAAGCTTTGCTACTAAATATAACTGTTTTATTCATTTATATGAAAGATATTGGTCATGCTTATAGACATGGATTGTACTTATCTCTTTGAAGGAATTAAAGGAAGATTACCAGTTGTAATATATTGTATTCTAAGAGAGTAATTGGAAAATGATGTGTTATGAGTTGGAAATCTATCAAGTTAAGAAATCAGCATCTACAATACTATTGTATTAATCATTAGTATCAAGCATGTAGTAAGTACTATGCACATCTTATGTGTGAGATTCTAAGGATCTTATAAGAGACTATTGGAGGAATGTTGCCTAAAATATCTTGTTCTAAGTAATTATATGTTAAGCATACTTGGAAATAGTTGAGGTTGCTAATGGATAACTGCCTCGTTATAAAGTGCAATATATCAACCTACTTGAAAAGTGGTGATAAGTTCTCCAAAGGTTTTGTATAGAATGTACACAACCAGAAAAAGATATCTAGAAGTAAGATTGTCTAATCTTAATGACCGCTGATAAGAAGGCAGTTGGATTAACATGAAACCATGAAAATGTTATGTTAATTAGATACTTCTGAGCTATGGCTGTTTTATAAACACATGTTATACTAATTCTTATCAAAGATATAATAATTTAATATTGATTTCTAAGTGAAATCAACTCTAAGTCCTATACTAGGACGATACACATAAGCTACAATAAGACGGGCTTATGGTAATCTTACATGACTATATATTGATTATGGTTTCACTTTTCAGAATACATAATTGTGTTAAATCGTGTTATGAGATATTTTTCTCAAAGAGACGGAATGTCTTTAATTAGGGGCTATCTCATGATGCATCATTATGAGCACCTAAGCATGTTAGATACAATGAAGTAATATGGAACATGCTTACTAAGTTAAAATAACATAGCATTTGAATCTCATCCCTAGTCAATACTATAATTATCTCTAAAGAGAATTAGAGAGTGATATTTTAAAAGGATATGATAAGGAAAGATAAATGGGTAAGTGGTTCATAAAATCTATCATATAGGATACCTCAGATATATCTTACTTGTTAGAGATAGTAAAATAAATGAATGCTCTTTACTGAGCTGCAATTAAGTAAAGTGATGTGCTTAAACTGAAAGGACAGTTGGCATTGATAGTCTATGGAACTTAATTCAAGGAATGAATCATACCTAATTACTTAGCTTCATGTAAGTACATACCCCTAGAATATGAAATAAGAAGCATTAGCCTAAATGTTAAATCAAACAATTTTTGAAACTGTAATAATAGTCATTGACATTGCTAGTATTGTTTCCATCAATAGTTAACATGGGTATGACATATTGAAAGGTAATTAAAATGTTATAGATATTGGGGATCCTGGGATCAAATCAATCCTGACCTTAGGTACGACCCATTCATGGAGAAGGTGTTGTAAGCCCTAGGTTGTTCTATAATGATTACCTTAAAAACATTAAACACCATGCACCAATATAGGATTCTAGGTGGGTGAACTCACTGCATATACTACACAGTCGTATCCCTATGGTGACGATTTTCACCATTAGGATACTACCATTTAGCATCTGTAATAAGTTGTATCATCAAGAGACTGGATTATAGTATGGTGTTGTCCTAAGTATAAACCTTGATAGAGTTACAAGATAGGTTGGACCTCCTGGGCATGCACCCTTATATCAACCTATGATGGCTACGGGTAGATATGTGGGCTAGTAACAAGGTGAATTGTTACGAGAACACTTTCTTTTCCATAGGCATCACAGATGACATAGAGGTATGTCTTCATGTAGGTTAAACTAGTTTGTACCTCATTCAAGGCTTGTAGTTGTTTACAACATGAACATTTGTGAATCCATATAATTGAATAAGTGACTAAGGTGAAATGAAAAATTTCCATATGATGAGTGTGCCGTCATGGAATGGAGCATGGTATACATGACTCAGAAACTTTGCGCAAAGTAGTGTAAGTTGCTGATTACACTGTTGAGATTTCACCATAATCTAAGATGTCAGATGCCTATGGATTTCATAGGTGGAACCCAGGTAGACACTGAAGAGCCTTCACTTATATATCATCCCTTGAAAAAGGAGAACCAAAGGTTACATTATGTGTAAGGGCTCATACAGAGCATTGAGGGAGAATGAGTAGGTTCAATATTCTCTCATACAACTGCACATGGTTCATGAAAGTTAATGGAAATGGATTGCATTAAGGTTTATGTAGATTTAAATATGTGGGTATTAAAATCAACTGCATAAATTTAATTAAAATAAAAAAAAAAATTTCTAGAGACGAAGTAACAAAAGTGGATGTTATAGATCCAGACTTTCGACTACTTCTCCACTAAACCTCCAGTGAAAGAGGCATTAAAGGTTATGAAGTGATTGACTATGGGAGATAATTCAAAGGCTGAAGAAATCATTCAGAGTTATTTGGTAGTCAGATCTAGAAGTGCATTTTTATGAAGTAGATGAGACAGATGCAGAACTATTTGAGCGCACTTTCCTAGATAAGCGAAAGGAAAGGTGGTCTATATGGTGGATGTTGAAGAAGTGGAATAATTGGACATAGATCATTCGAGAGGGTATGTGTGAGATCTTAGATAGTGTGGATGAGAAATTACGCCTACCATGAACCTATGAAGACGAAGAGTGTGAACATTGGCACAAATGATGAACTTAAGGAGACCACAATTGGAGATTATTGGTCTGAATTAAAGTGGCTAAGATAATTGAGTTGCTGCGTGATTTCCAGGACTTGTTTCCTAGGGGCTACCATGAGTTAAAATGGGTGCATGCATCTTTGGGAGAGATGAAAATTAAGCTCAAGGAAGTCACGTTCCCTATTAGGAAGAGACCTTATAGGATGAAACCTAACCTGTACATGAAAGTTAAAGAAGAAATTGAAAAGATGTTGGAGTCTGGCATTATTGAGCCCATAGAGGAATCAAAGTGGGTTAGCTCTATGGTGATCAACATAAATAAAGATGGAATAAAAGAGATTTGTGTGGACTACATGGATTTGAATGTTGTATGTAAGATTGATCCTTTCCTACACAACATTCACTAAGGAAATATTGGAAGGTGTTGCAGGGTGCGAAATTTACTCTTTTACAAATGGATTCTATGGGTATCATCAAGTAAGAATTTCTAAGGAGGATAGGGAGAAGAAAAATTTCACCAATGAATGGGGAAGTTTTGCATACACAACGATGCCTTTTGGATTTAAGAATGTGCCAAAAATATTTTCACGCATTGTGGTTCAAGCATTCCAGATTTTATTCACAAATTATTACAGGTTTATTTGGATGATTGGACCATGTATGGGCTTATCAAGGATCATTGTGAAAATTTGTGGTTAATGTTTGAGAGGTGTAGACAGTTAAGAATCTCTTTAAATATCAAGAATTGCATATTTGCTACACCTTTGGAACTCTACTAGAGCATATCATCTGCAAGGAGGGTTTGTTAGTAGATCCAACTAAGGTTGCAATCATTTTAGGCTTGGAGGAACCCACCAATGAGAGTGAGGTACATAGATTCTTGGGCCACACAAGGTATTACAAAAAATTTATCAAAGGATATGCTAAGATTGTCGTGCCCTTGGAGGAGTTATTAAAATGTAAAGGGAAGTTCTACTGGGAGAATCACAATAGCGTGCATTTGAAGCACTCAAGGAAAGGATTACTATGACACCTATTTTATGTTTTCCTTCATGGAATCTACCATTTCATGTACATGTGGATGCCTTTGGCATGGCCATTGGCATAGTTCTAGCTCAACTTGGAGAACATATTGTAGATAGTCCTATCCGTTTTGCTAGTAGAAAGTTGACTCTTGCATAACAGAATTATAAAACTATGGTGTAGTCGGGCTTGCACCCCAAGAACAAGGGAACCTCATGCACGCCAACCTATCACCCAACAGGCATTGGGCGCTCACCCGAGGCACGCGAGAGTGAGCCAAGTCTCTCTTTATGTGAGTTTAGTGGAAGGCATCATTCATGGTCTTGAATTAGTGATTTAAAGGACATGAAAAAGCTATAGAGCTCGTAAAGGCTTCTATACGCCTTCGGTCATATCAAAAGTAAAAGTGCTTAAATAAATTAACAGAACTAGGAAGTTGTGAATCCACAAATAGAATTAACATTCAAGTAAGGTTTGTGATTATTCAAGAACAACAAGCACAATAGAAATATGCAGGTAATACTGAAAAAGGATCTTAATACAATTGCCATGGTAACCTTATCATATTCATTCATAGCATTACTTATAAAACATCACAAAAGGGAGACTGTAGTCATGTGCCATATCTGGATCCATACATGTACGATCACAAACCAAAATTTTAATTCCCCATTCCCTCATTACATTCTTCCTACAATCATCTACCCATTTTATCCCATAGTTCTCACAGTAATTCTACAGAGCTCCGCTACCTCACTTGTGTCTCTCCTTTTCTTTACCAAGGGCACATGTATAAATAGGCATATGAGCTCTAAAAAACTCCTCTACAACCTCATATCTAGCCCCAAGTGTCAAGGTGTGGGTCACCCTAGGTGTATGCCTCTCCATGTCATGATTATATTTTTGGATCTTCTTATCGCAAGGTATATTCCTCCCAGGACACCCTATTACCAAGTTGGAACCTTATCCAAACGGAACACATTCTTCATGTGTTTTGTCCAAAAGGCCGAAAATGGCTAAGTCCTGAATTGTGCTTCGTGGGTGCATGTCATTGGTTCTCCAAGAACCCTTTTTGAATTCTACCTTGTGTGCCTTCAATTGTGCGCTCCCTCCGGCTGTGCGCGCCTACGCAACTTTAAGATTTGGTAGCTACATCAGGGTCCCAACATTATCCCACACTTCACCTATTATCTACCCTTGGGACCCTTTTCAAAGAATGCAGTACAAAAAAATTGCAAGGCCTTGCCTTGGAAAAGAATGCAGGGAAAGAATAAAGAATGGGGGAGAGAAAGAATAGAAGGAAAACTACCTAAAGAAGAAGAAGGGGAAAATTTTGCCGCAGGTCGGCCTCCAACATATTCCATGCGCTGACTTCATCCTACGCTCTTGTGCAAAGGTCACCAACCAATGTGCTCACCTCATCGAAGGTTAACCCTTCCCCTTTTGTGTTAATGGTCTCCACCACAGTCTCCAGTTCCTTAGCATGATCTTCCAAGGCATCCATCTTCCTCGTAATGACCTTGTAGAGCTCTTTTAGCTAGGTTTTGATTGAGACTCACAGGATCTCAATAGCTTTAGACTTCTTTTCCACTTTGGCTAGGATATTTTCTCACTTAGATCTATTGCCTTTATTCTTTTCCCTGAAGTCCTTCAGCTCAACCTCGTCACTGGAAAGCAACATGCTTGTCACCTTGTCTTGATTTGCGCAATGGTCGTAAGTGACCCCCATGGTTTGTGCGGATATCTTCACATCAACAAGCACCTTGTTGTATTCAGCCATGAGTGTGATGAATTTCAATTTGTCTTCCTTCTCCAAGTGCGCAACTACCTCCTCTAGCAACTCCAAGGCCAAAGGCTACCTTTCCATGGTGAGGATCCGAGTCAAGTCCTCTAGACATTCTAGGGAGGATCCATACTTTTACGTGGGAGGGTTAAGGTCCAGGTGCTTCATGATAATAGCTTGGGAGATGAGCTCCACCTTCTTAGAAACTTTGTGTACCCTGGCCTTTTCCTCCTGAAGCTCCCTCTGTAGTTGAGCACTGATTAGTTTCTCAAGGCTGAGGTCCTTTGTTAGCTTAACTACTTCTTCCTTCCTCTTCTCCAACAGGTCCTCCAAGACTTTAACCCTGTCATTTCGTAGAAGAGCCTAGCCTCAATTTCCATGGATACTTTGTTGAGCATGTTACACACTTGCTCATCCAATAGTTGTTGCATGTTTATAATGGGGTTATCCCCTTTCCTTTGGACAATGCTAGTATCACTCCTTGGTTAACCTCGAACTCGGGCTCATCGAGGTGGGAGTCAAACACACATGATAGAATCTTCCTTGTGCATGGGTATGCACCCTCATGATCAAAGGAATCTATGGTGGTGAGCTCCTTGGTGGGCACGGTACTCTGGAAAACATGCACGTAAAACTTTGTTGGGGTCATCAACATATCCCATCATTATTCTTCCCCCTTCCATGCATTTACTTCCCGTGTGCACGCCCTTGGGAATAGTTACTTGAAAGAGTTGGGCCTTTTGTGCTACCCACACTCTTCTCCCTTTGCTCTTCCTTGAATTCACCAAGCACAAGCTCCATGCTACGCTCCAACTCCTCATCGACCAAGGTATTAATTATCTTCTCCGCCTCCCTTGTCGCTTTCTCATTCACCTCCTCCTGAGTGAGCTTGGGCATATCTAGCTCCTTGGTACTTGCCCCTAAATTTTTCTTTTCTCTGCGTGCCTTCATGCCCTTGAGCACTCTTCCTCCTTGCAAAGATGAAGGCATCATTTGCATCTTCTACTTCCTCTTCTCCCCGAATCATGGACATCAATCGGCTCCTGATCCACCTCCAACTCTTCCTCTTCATCATCATCCTTTTCACCTATATAGGCATTTAGGTCATTTGTATCTTCAGACTCTGGTTCTTCCATCCCCTTTTCTTCTTCCTCTGCTGAAAACTCCAGAGTCGGGATGTCTTCTCTTCATCTAAGGGCTCCTCAGGGGATGGTGGCTTCACAGTTTTGGGGTCTTCTCCCTGACCACCGTTCTCTTCTTCTTCTAGACATAGGTACTTGTCCCCATGGTACCTACATCCTGCTTCTCCACCGCCCTCTGTTCCTCTTTCTCTTCCCTCTCCTTACACTTTGGCATGGGATTCCTTCTTCCAATAGGGTCATCTGGAATGGATATCTCATTCTCCATGTACATGCCCTTTTCAAACTTTGGCCTTATGCACAGTAAATCCTTACGGCATTGCTCCCAACAATAGGTAAGGTCAAAGGCCTTATAATATGCACATCCTGTGACACGTACCTCTCAACGTACGTGTGCTTCTCTAGGTAAACCAACTTCTTCCTCATTTCCTTGTGCTCTCTATCAAGGGTGGACAACTCAAGGTCCAATTTCTTCGACTCCTTGTATCTGTTTACTCCCGCTTGGAAAAATTGGGCAATAAACGAGAATGGGAGTTTGCACCATGGACTCCAACTTCCATCCACCAAAATGAACTTGCCAATGCAGAAGTGCTAGTAGACCGCGAACTTTGCTTCTCCTTTGGTTGCCATGGGGAGTTGTTCAGGGATCCACCATTCAGCCCCGAATGCGTTCCTAAGGTGCTTATACCATTTGTCTAAGCGTGCCTTGTGTACCCCTGTCATTGATTCACATGTGTATTTCTGAAATCTCTCCATAGGCGAGGGATCTTCAGCAGGGTACTCCCACATGAACTTGTCGATGCATCTGACACCCCAATTTCTGAGAACACAATTGTCAACAGAATGTTTCCAAATAGGATCTTTCCTCCCTTCTCTGCACTACTTATGATTTCATCTACTATGTATTGGGAGATGTTGTATACGGTGCCTTCCATGACCTTCCTACAGACATTCAGCCAAGGCTTGCTCACCTGGGTCCACCTCTCTTATCCATTTAGCTTGGAGACAAGGTGCGCGGCCATCTTCATCACTAGATCACTGATATCCGAGATGTTGTAGTACCTTGATCCCTTCTTCAATTCCTAGGATGCTATGGTTTCTCTAATTGCCTCCTTGTCCAGGAGGTCATCTATGAGTGCATCCCCTTTACAGTTTAGGCTTGTGAAGTGTGAAATTAGTTGGGGAGTTATGCACATTTTATGCCCTACAAAGCAAAATAAGTCTTCATGTATGCGCGTCATCAACCATTGGTACAAGCACTCGGCTTCCCAAAATATGGCAACTCAAAAAGTTGGAGAAGCCCCGCCTTCTCCATTTTCACCTTGACCATGTCATCAGTAGATTGGCAACCCATTAGGTGTTCATTTATTTGTGGGGTGCACCAACTCTAGCACCATTTCCTTCACAATTGTGCTTGACCGGTGATTGTAGTCAAACACAGTCATCTATCTTGTGTTGGACTCCAACTCTTGCCCTAGCAAAACCCCATTCGGTATTGCATTTTCAAGTACCATTCCTCATTTGTATCCACAGGTATTTCTTCTTGTTTCTTCTTTCCTTTTCCTTTACCCTTTCCCTTCTTGGATTGTTCTATAGGTTTACCTACTGGTTTTGTGGCCATCATTGCACCCTTTTCTTTCATTCCTAGGTTATCTTGCGAGTTGTTTGAACATTTTCCTTGTGTGCCCCGTGCCCTAGAACACAAACCCTAATCTCTGATTTTTCTCCTTCAATCATGGCACTTCTTCACAACGTTCCTCACACCTATGAATCACTTCTACTTTGGTTTTTAGATCTAACGGACCAATTGTGCTTAAGTTTTGGGATTTTCCTTCGCACAAGTTAGTTCTCAAACCCTAGCTCTTGAAAGAAAATTGCTCTTCTTGTGTTCGCAAAGTAAAATAATGAACTGCCCATTCTTGTATTTATAGCTTTTCCTACTTTTACGCATTTAAGGCTAGGCTACCTACCACCGTATGATAATGTTTAATGTGGTGTTCTCAAACAACACCCGACTTTAGCGCTTCTCCTTACGCGCCCAATCCTTACGCGAAAACTTTTCCACCCGCACCCAATCCTTGCATGAAAATGTTTCCACCCGCACCCAATCCTTGCACAAAAATGTTTCCACCCACACCCAATCCAAATCAATCCTTGATAAATGATCCAGCCCACAATTGTTCTTTCCTAGTTTTACCACCACTTTGAATTCAAATTCCTGAAATAAAAGTACCTAACAAAGATATGCATGCTTGTAGCACTACTTGGTTTACTAGATACTTCAAGGCCATATAGTCGATGTAGAATATGAAGGGAGTTGCTAGCAGATATTGTCTAAATTTTTGGAGCACGTAGATCATTAAAAATGCCTCACGCTCAGTCGTTGTATAATTTTGTTCTGTTGGTGTCAAATTTCTACTTGCAAAACACAAGGGATGATCAACAATTCCCTCTCCTGGTTGAGCAAGAATGGCTTCCATTGCTATACCAGAGGCATCCACGTGGACATGGAAAGGTTTATCCCATGATGGGAATCGTAGAATAGGTGCGGTGATAAGCCTTTCTTTTAGAGTGTCAAATGCCCTTTCCTACGCTTCTCCCCACTGAAAGGCACTCTTATGTTCGAGAAATATTTCCAAAGGCGCGCGATCTGGTGTATCCCTTGATGAACTTTTTGTATTACCCAAAGTGTCCAAGAAATCATGCATGACGCTTTGGCTGGTGGGCTCCCTAATCCCACAACAACCGCGACCTTCGCAGGATCCACCAAGAAAGCCCTCTTTGCATATGATATGCCCCAACAACATTCCAAAAGGGGTTGCAAAGACACATTTCTTGATGTTGAGGGAAATCCTCAATTGCCAACATCTTTCAAACATCAACCTCAAGTTATCACAATGGTCCCTTACCAATCCATACACTTTGTCCAATCATCCAAATATACCTGAAGGAACTTATGGATGAAGTCCTTAAATGCTTGTACCACTATGCATAAAAATACAGCGGGCACATTCCTCAATCCAAAGGGCATGACCGTGTATGCAAAGCTTCCCCACTCGGTGGTGAAATTTGTCTTTTCTTGGTCTTCCTTAGCAATCCTTACTTGGTGATATCCCAAGAATCCATCCGTAAAGGAATAGACCTCACACCTAGCAAATCCTTCCAAAATCTCTTCAGTAAAGGGGGTGGGAAAAGGATCTATGATATAAACAACGTTCAATTCCCTGTAATCCACGCATATCCTAATCTACCCATCCTTCTTTATGCTGATCACCATTGGACTTATCCATTCTAATTCCTCCACAACCTCAATGATACCGGATGCTATCATTTTGTCTAGCTCTTCTTTAACCCTTACATGCATGTTAGGATTCATCTTATAAGGACTCTTCCTGACCAGGTTCGGACCATCTTTCAAATGTATCCTCATTTAGCCCAATGAATGGTGGACACCTTTCAACTCATGGTATCTGCATGGGAATAAATCCTTGAATTCATGCAAGAGATTGATGATCTTTGATACTTCCTTGTCCGACTAGTAGTCCCCAATGATAGCTTCCTTGGGCTCCTTCTCCGAGCCGATGTTAACTTTCTTGGTTTTGAGTGGTTCATGATATGCATGCACACATGCATCTCGCACTTGTCAACTACCTTGCACGTCCCAACCAAATGGTCAACATTCAGGCTCTCCATCTCCTCTCCATCAATAACGTATACCATCTTTCCTTTCTCCTTTTTAGCACACATGTGCTCGAATTGTATGTCTTCTGGTTCCTCCTCTTTGAACCACACTTCCAAGCTAGGTCCACCAAGTAAGTTTACTAATCTATCTTCCGCCATGGCACAATCCCCTAGAGTGAGGTGCTTGATAGTCTACAATGCCTCATCAACCGGTTGCATGGTACTTTGGTACTTGAATGTGTGAACCAGGTCAGCCACTAATTCCTGCCAATTTCCCGTTTGGCGGTGAGTTTCAGAATGGATGTACCAAGTGCACGTACAACCTTGTAGTGTCAAATATAGCTTATGCACCCAAAGGGAGGGTGGTAACGCTTCCACGCCTTCTCCCCAAACCCTCTCACATGCCTGGATGTGGGAAGAGGTGGGTCCATTTCCATTGTAATTCTTGATAGCGGTGGGTATGTTGCTCTTCGAGAATTGGACAGTGCGTGAAATTATAACTTCACACCACTCCAACAAGTTTTCACTATGCGCGGCCCACCACCTCACTACGATGCCTATCAAAACATAACCTAGCATACCTCGTCACTCGTCCTCCCTCCATTGAGCTTCCATTTCCCTCAAAAAGACCTCGGGGTATGCATCCCCAAAATACTTGGTTATTGCCTTTCCTCCCAGGTGCCAAACTATACGTGCCATGGTTACCCTAGTTACTGATCCTTTTAGATGTCACCCAATCAATTCATAAGTCCCATGCACCCAATTATCACATGCCATACTAGTAGTATCACTGATAGATTGAGCATCATCAAACTGGATGATTCCTTCTGTAGGATGGATGGTCTCTGGATCTCTTATGGAGTGCACATATATTCTATCAAGGACCTCCTCTCCAAGGGGTTTAGTATAGGGTGTAGAATTTCCATCAGCAAGCGTATAATCACCCTCTCCTCCTTGTTTTCAAAACTTATGTACCCCTTGTTAAACTAGAAGATCTACATTATTCTTATAGCACCATGGGCACCCAAGTAAAGCTGGGAAATTATCTACCTCAACAAGCACCAAGACTTCAAAATCCCCAGTGAACTTAGTCCCCTAAATGGTAATGGTCGCATCCTTTAAGACACCTATGGGCATTTCCTTTGTCTTATTTTCCATATACAACACATTTGAAGATGGCTATAATGCAATTCTTCCCATTTGATGTCAAGCATCCAGAGTGAGAACATTAACCTCTCGCGCCTATGTCAACGAGGATGTTGTTAAGAAGCCATCCATCCACTACTACATTTAAGGTGATATCTTTGTCATAATCAAGGCTATGAGGTGGGATGTTTGCATGTAGGATTTGCCTCTCGTGATCTTGCTTGGTGCATGGTACCTTTTCTCTCAACCATGCTCCTAGCAGGGGAATAATATTCTCCTACCTTAGTAGTTTACACACCTCCTTAACCTCATCCAAGTCATCCTTTGGTGCTTCTACTGGTCTTCTTTTCTCATCTTTTCTATCTTACTCTTTTAAGCATTGGATATCCCCTTGTAAGCTTTGAATTACATCCATGGTTTCCTGGTAGACTTCTTTCTAGTGAGCCGGGTTTGGATACTTCCCATGTACTACTTCTTCCCTCAAAAATAGAGGTCTCTACCTAGGTGCTTCCCTTGCATGCGCAGACTCCACCCTTGTTGTTACCATAACAGGTTCTAGTTCTGATTCACGTATTACTTACGGAGCCATTGCATGTCGGGGTTCTTAATACTCACCATGATAGTGCCCTTATTCTTCCAAAGACTATTGACTCATATATTTGTATAACTCTAGGCACTCTTTGTACTTATGTTTTTTCCACACCAGAGCATTGTAGAATATCTGGACATTCGTGCTTATAATGGTCATGGGCACCGAATTAAAGCATGTTCCATGTGGGAACTCACTTCTTCCCCCGTGGTTACCACAACCATGAAATCCTCTGTAAAAACCTCTTCCACGTGCACCTCCATCTCTGTGCTCTTCATACCGATGTTCATCTCCTTTGGAACTAATAGCAATGCTAGTCTAGCACACACCAAGATCATTTACCTCATGAATCTGGTCAATCAATCTACAATCCTTGGTGTCATGTGTGGTTGAGGTACATATCTTGCAATAACAAGATACATTTTTGTGGATCATGCGCTATAACAGGGGCACCTACTTGCATCATGGTCCCCATGACATATTTTGCAATTTACCACTATGACGCATACCGCCTTCCGAGTACATATCCCACCATTATCCTTTGTGTGCCCTTCTACGTTGCAATCTATGCACCACATCCCACCATGAGTCTCTAGAAATGTGTTGGCAGATAATTTCTCTAATTTCTTAGCCATGGTAGTTATCTGAGCCTCCAAAAATGGGCTAACACCAAAGTGTCAACACTACTAACTACCTCAAAGCATGCAAAGCAACTTCTAATGCTTTGCGCAGTCTCGTGAATGTTTTATGAGATAAAGCCCTCCTAAAGGGTGTGATCAACCCTCCGACAAACCATTGAGCATGTTGTGAAGGGTGGATATCATAAGATAGTTTAGACAATAGAGTTTTAAAATGTGCATCATATTCCCGCATGCTCTTTGCCATTCCCTGTTGGATTTATTTGAGAGAGTTGATGCTCTTCTGTTCAAACTCAGGTATGTGTAATTATGCCAAGAATGCATTTCTTAGTGTGGTATAATCCACAATAGTCTGATGAGGGTCATAATTTCTATACCAACTATGTGCGTGTCCTTGCAAGGTCATCACAAATTGACTAGCCTTTCGATCCTGGGTCATGATCCCCTTCACGCGCCATAGCAGCTCGCACTTATGCACATGCTCTACGACATCTTCTATCCCACTGTAATCTAGTAAGTGTAGAGACATCTTGAAAAAGACTTGAGGAGGTGGCTGAGACCCTTGTCCTCCTAATCTAGTCCCTTGGTTTCTTTCGGTGTTTCCTCCTCTACCAAACCCATTAGATCCTGAGCACCAACCGCACCACTTCCACCTTCGATCCTCTTATGTTAGGTACAGGGCTTGTGTTTGTTGTGCTGAATGCTCTCGTCATTCCACTAAATTACGCACCGATAGTTTGTGAACTAGTGCCACTCCCAGTTGTATTTCCTCCACCACTTCCTAATGCGCTTCCAAAACCAGCTATATATGTGCCTTATCCAAACATTCCACCAAATACTGGAATAGTGTGTGAAGCCATAGAAGTCCCAAATGAGAAGTTGTATCTTCTAGGTGTTGATCGGTTGCTTCTACTGATATCAAATGGATCAATTGTACTTTTCCCTTGTTCAAACAAATGAAGCAGCAAGGTTCAGTTGCTAGGTGGGGTCAGATGTGCACCAATGACTCTTGTTTCTCTACACGATGGACTCTCATCAGAAGCCACAAGGTTTTCTCTCCCGCGCTTACCAAGATGGGGTATCATAGACTATTTGGGTTCCACCTCCTCTGCGTGAACCTCAACTCCTTTCCACCATTTTTGGCTCCATAACCCACTTGTAATCCCACGTTGTCTATCGATCTCCCTTTCACATGCTTCGTTATACTTGAGCCGTCTCTCCTCCCTTTCCTTTTCAGTCGTTATATTAGCCATCTTTCCCCAACCTGGCTTCCTCGCCAAGTTCTCAGAGTGGTTTAGCCGGCCGTAGGAAATGCCTCTAAACCCATGGTTAATATCAAGATTTTGATTGCTAGGGGATAACACATAGAAATGATCCTCTGGGCTCTCGCAAAAACTCAAACTCAGCAACTTTTGGATAGGTATATGTGGAAATGGCATATTCCAGAGTGTAGCTAGTCAATACTCCCTTCCACCAATGATCTATAACACGGGTCCACATTAGATCAACATCTTGAAAGTTCTGATATGTTTCTTGGGTCCAAGGGTGTGACTTATAACACCACCCGATCTAGATGTATAAGCCAAGAGCCATTCAAATAACTCTACTGGGAAACAATAGAAGAAGGTTTTGTACAACTCATGATAAAGAGTGTCCTCCACCCATCTTCGCATGTCAAAACTAGGTCTAGTATTGAATCTCTGAGTGAATTCATCCTCCATGCTTTTAAACCAATCTTCAACACCTTCCAGGGTTAAGCGCTCCATCATCACTTCTTGCACAGACCATGATGTATGCCATGTTCCACTACAAATTTGAAAAGAGGTCCCAGAAATGGAACCAATATGTAGTCATTTTTACACCCCTAACAACAAGGGAACCTCATGCGCACCGGCTATCACCCAAGGCTTGGCGCTCACTTGAGGCGCGCGAGAGGGAGCTGAGTCTCTCTTTTATGTGAGTTTAGTGGAAGGCATCATTCATGGTCTTGAATTAGTGATTTAAAGGACATGAAAAATATATAGAGCTCAGAATGGCTTCTATACCCCTTCAGTCATATCAAAAGTAAAAGCGCTTAATAGAATCAACATAACTAGGAAGTTGTAAATCCACAAATAGACTTAACATTCAAGTAAGGTTCATGATTATTCAAGAACAAAAGCACAATAGAAATATGTAGGTAATACAAATAAGTTATCTTAATATAATTGACATGGTAACCTTATCATATTCATTCATAGAATTACTTATACAAAATCATAGAAGGGAGACCGTAGTCATGCACCATATCCGGATCCATACATGTATGCTCAAAAAAAAAAATTCAATCCCCATTCCCTCATTACATTCTTCCTACAATCATCTACCTATTTTATCCCATAATTCTCACAAGTAATTCTATAGAGCTATGCTACCTCACTTGTGTCTCTTCTTTTCTTTGCCAAGGGCACGCATATAAATAGGCATCTGAGCTCTAACAAACTCCTCTGCAACCTCAGATCTGGCCCCAAGTGTCAAGGTGTGGGTCACCCCAGGCGTATGCCTCTCCATGTCATGATTAGATTTTTGGATCTTCCTATCGCAAGGTATATTCCTCCCAAGAAACCCTATTGCCAGGCTGGAACCTTATCCAAACGGAACACGTTCTTCATGTGTTATGTCCAAAAGGTAGAAAATGGCTTAGTCCCAAATTGTGCTTCACGGGTGCATGTCATTGGTTCTCCAAGAACCCTTTTTGAATTTTTCCTTATGCACCTTCACTTACGTGTTCCTCTGATCGTGTGCGCCACGCGCCTTTAAGATTTGGTAGCTACATTAGGGTCCCAACATATTGAGCGCAAAGCTTTGTCAATGATCTACGCGCTACATAATTTTAGACAATACTTGCTAGAAACACATTTTGTTTTCTATAAAAAACACATGACATTGAAATACGTAGTAAATAAGACCATTTTATAGGAGTGCATATGCCGATGGGTTCTATTTTTTCAAGGGTTTGATTTTATAGTTGTGGTAAAGCCAGATAAAAGCAATTCTATCCTAGAACACTTATAAAGGATTCAATCAAGAGAGGATGTGATGAGTATTGAAGATACAATTCCAGATGCAAAATTATATAGGTTAAACCATGGGACCTTGGAATTAGAGGATATAGTTGTATTTTTATGCTTAGGTATAATGCTAGAAGGAATGAAAGCCTTGGAAAAGAAACAACTTGTAATTTGTGCCACACCTTTCATGTTGATTAGTGGTGACTTATACAAACTAGGACAAGATGAAGTATTGTGCCGGTGTGTACTTGAAGCATGAGTGCATGAAAATTATAAAGGAGTCTCATAGTGGTATTGCAGTGGAAACTATGCGGTGACGCTACCAAGTGTAAGATTATTCTCTCTGTTTTATGATGGGAAACCTTATACAAGGATTGCAAGGAGTATTGTAAGGCATGTGATAACTATTGACACCTTGGAAAATCAGGTAGAGACATGAAATTCCTTTTAGGCCCATTACTAGTGTAGAGTGTTTCACCTAATTTGTTACTTTATTTTGGTTTAAAATAAATAGGAAATAGGCTAGGAGGAACACCTTTGAGATGAGCGTTGAAGGTTGAATGCATGCATTACTGAATTTTTGATCCAAGATGGTCGTGAAGAGCTTCCCTTTGGCTAGAAGGAACGACCTGTATAAGAAACAAAACTAGTCCGAAAAATAGTATAAATAATATAGGTTTGTGGACTACCTAATGAGTGCTAGATCCAAGAAGCGAGGTTCTTCCAAGAAGGCTATCAATCCACTTTCAAATAAAATTTAATGCTAATATCATGAAGTAAGGAAATCCTACTGTAGTTATATGATTTAGGTATCTCGTGAAAATACAATAAGAAAATCTAATCTAACAGAAAGGTTATGATTAAATATGGAGGTTTGGTACATTATTATGGGTTTTTGCAGGTTTGACAGGGGTCTGGGGTTGATCGGATAAGGTCTAGGTTAGTTTTTGTTGATCGAGAGGCTCAATGGTCAAAAGGAATAAAATGACACAGAGATCTATATCGGATAGGTGACAAACGTCGGTGTAGAGGTGAAACTGATGATGGTTAGGTAACCGGCATCACTAGGGACAATTCAAAATAATTTGATAAAAATGGTTTTGGGGCTTCACCGTGATTACACATAGAGTAAGAAGGGTGTGGTTACGTTCATGATATTACTAAGAAGACTTAGGAATACAGAGGGGGAAGTCACAGAAGGAAAAAAGGATATAGGTGGTTGGGTTGATAGATTGGTGAGGAGGTGGAGATAAAAGAATACATGCGAAATAAATAATAAGGACAAAGGTAAGGAATACATACTTTAAGCAAGAACAATATGATTGAAATCAAGTATACTTACTTGTATTTACAGATCCGTAGGTGAAGGTGGAGGGTAGTAAATCATGAAGAGATTATGGAGTCAATACCATGGTAGTACTCCCGTAATGTTCCCATAAGTATTCGAATGCTCTGGAAGGAGAACCAAATGATTGCTTGGGCTTGAGTATTTTGTGTCATTTAGATGTTGAGAGGCTTTTGATTCACACTTGAATGTAATAGTTCTCCCAAAACTGAAAATTACCAACCTGGGTAAAAGGTTGCAAAATTGTATATAAAGTAACTGATGGCGGTTAGGTGACCAACACTAGTCGAGGAATAACCAATGTCGGTTAAGGTGGGTAAGTCTAGGTTTACCAAAAATAGGTAGATCTTTACTATTTTTGGTGTGATTTTGATTGCCAATCCGGGTCTCAAGTGAGGGTTGGCACTTAGATAAGTGGGAGTATTGTTGGAGAAGGAATAAGAATTTAATTTTAGGGTTAGACTAAGTCCCAGTTGGTTGGGATAAGTAAGGACCTAGTCTTAATTAATTAATAGGCTAGGAATAAGTCCATGGTGAGGTGTCTAGGTGATGTGTAAATTAACTTAATTAAAGTAATTAAATTAATTAATAATGTGAGGATGAACATTAATTCAATTGTAAGTAATTAAATTAATATGAATGTGGGGTAAGGGCTCATGGTTAGGTGAATACATTACGTTAATTAATTAAAGGGGACCAAGGGGAGTGTGACCCAAATTTGGTGTCTATATAGAGTCTTTTTAAAAATGGGTAATAGAATTTGTGGGTTATATTTCCCGAGTTGTGCGCAAAACTAGATCACACTACATCATCACTAGTACATATTATAGTAAAAGGTGGGTGGAAGCAACAACTACAAATGATTATACAATGGATACAACAACAAGGTTCTTGTGGGAAAATATTCTTACCAGTATGGATTCCATTTGAGTTTGACAAGTGATAGGGCACTCATTTCCCGAATGCTACAATCGGGATATTATTGGATGAATTTATGGTCATACACCACAAGACAAAACCTTATCACCCTCAGGAAAATGGGACTACCGAGGTGTTCAACAAGATATTGAGAAAGAATTTAACAAAGATTTGTGATGTTAGAAGGACATACTAGGATGATAAAGTTTCTTCTCTACTTTGTGCATATCGCACAACCTACAAACGATTGAATAAGGAAACACTCTTTCAGTTGGTGTATGGCGCGAAGTAATTCTTTTAATGGAATTTATGCTACATTTTTTTGTGTATTACACACATGGGAGGTCTAGCTAATGAGAAAGAATTGGAATAAAGGATTGACAAACATATACAACTAGATGAGAGGTGCGCTATAGCAGATTGGAGTTAGAAGCAAGAGAAATCCAGACATAAGGCATGGCACGATAGGAACATTAAGCACAATAAGCTTGAGGTTGGGTAGATGGTGATTCTTTATGATTCAAATTTTTGTGCCACCCAGGTGAGCTTAAGGTTCATTGGTTGGGACCGTATGTTATCACTCACATACTTTAATTAGATGCTTGCCGCTTAGAGGCACTTGATGGAACATGGTTACGTGGTTAATTTAACGGGAGTAGGCTGAAGCCCTACTATAAATAAGACTTCTTGGTGTTTGTAATAAGGAAATATTTACATTTAGATTATATTTCACTTACAACATTTCCTTTAATTTTTTCTTTCCTCTTCGCAATACTTTATCAATTTAATTCGGTGTTATATGTAATAAGCACGTTTTCACGCTAGAAGCTGATTACTATATCAAGTGTTATTATTCACATAGAACCACACATACCATTAGTGTGGGGTGGATAAAATAAGGTTATTTTGGTACAAAAAATAAATAACCTCATGGATGTGCATAAAGGAACATGTTTTGAAAAGTGATGAAAAATTTAAGAAGATTGCTCAAAGTTAAAGGCCACATGTAAAGAAGTGAGCACTCAGTATAACTCAAGGAGGCTACAATATTTTAGAATACGTATGTTTGGGTCACATTGGATAAATACTTCGGTGTAAGGAAGTGGCTAGAGGAGATCATATGCAGATAAGTAGTGCCATGTCGAAAAGTCAGTGACGAGGCGCCAAAGCATGAGGTGTAAGAGATTGAAGTGTGACACACGCTCAATATGATTTAAAACCATGTATGGTGGTAGGTGGAGAAATTAATGAAAATAATTTTTGAAATTTGGTTTAAAGATGACCATTGCAATGACATTTGTTACCTTGTGAGTTCGAAGCAAATTGAGAAGGGCAAAGAAGAGCTGGAGATGATGAGCACTCTACAGAGTGAGTAAAACTATTGCATTTTAAGCATGGTGTTGAGAATCTAGGTACATAAGAAGGATTCAAGTGGTGGTTCATGTGCATGATGGGAGGGTAACTTAGGTTTCATTTATAGGAAGCTAGGGTTTTCATTTCACAGTTGCAAAATCAAGAGGAGCAATGACACCATAGAGGGATCTTGTTGTAGTGAAGGAGGTTGATAACGGAACATAGGAGTGGCTGGTGAGATGTTCTATGTAGAAGAAGTTATTGAGGAGTAGCCTCGAGAAAAAAATTATTACACAGTGTAGGGTTTCAAAGATCAACCACTATACCGAGAAATACCAAAAGGACGTCGCAGTAAAATTTTATAAGAGGAAAAATTGGTGATTGGTGGACAACACTAGGGTCTTAGAGGACTCTATGAATAAATTACTTGAAAATTTTGGGTTTATAAATTTATCCAAATGAGTTTGAAGTGGTTCAGGTATCCAAGGTATAGGATATGGTCCGTAATCACAACTAGGCAAGGTGTAGGAACGAGTAATAGTTTTTTTCTAGGGCACCGAGATGGTTAGGATAAACATCACAACATTAGGAAAGGTAAGGTCATTAGGCTAAACAACATGGGTAGTATCATCAAAAGGTATAAGGGGTACACAAATTTGAATGTCCAATTGGAGGGTCGGGTGTGGCTGTGTAGGTAGGGTCATGGGTATGCTGATATATAGGAAAAATACATGTTTATAAATGTAATTAGGGAATGGAATAGGTAGGGCAGGCTTGTGGGTGAACCCAATAGGTAATGCTAAGGGTAAATGGTGTAAGAATGACATCTTTTTGGGAAAAATAGGCATTTTTGAGGCCATATGGTTAATTGAGGTGACCAATGTCGGTTAGAGGTTAACCAATATCGGTTGACTAGGGCACGAATTGACCAATGTCGGTCATGTCGATTTGGGGACAAAAAGGAAAATATGACTTTTACAGATTAATTTGTTGATTTTCAGTTATAGAAAATGAAAAGTGAGAGGTGTGAAAGTGGAAAATGATAGTGCCAAGTCGTGAGCAGAGTCAATAGTCTATGAGGAGGTGATTGACATCTAGTGGATGGGCCCATGAGATCGAGTGGATCTATCTGATTGGTTGTGAGCACAGGAGTGGATTTGTGGCCATGGTGGAGCTAGGAGAGGGAGTAGGAGGACCACCAGCGTAGAGACCCAAGGTACCATCAAGGAGATGATACTGAGTAGAGGTAGGAATCAATCCTTAGGCACTATTTGTGATTGAAAATATTTATTTAATTCAGGTAAAATGAATGAATTTGGGGGAAAGTTTTGTTTGAAGAGTATGGGTGAAAATTGGTGAAATTAAGGTGGGGAGGGGAAAATATAGGTTAAATAGGTTGGGAAATGAATGTAGGTTGAATTTGGGTGGGGTAGGATAGGTTTTTAGTGGGATTTGGTCATTTTCTGAAATGGGAGGGCGTGGGGTTTAAGTTTATCACCAAAATAGTGACCGACGTTGGTCTATGGTTTATGGTTTGGTCGGTATAGGCATGGTGGAGTATAGGTGTAGGTATAGGTATGGTTTGGTCATGTTTTTCATTTGATTTAATTTCCATGTTATTGTTATTATGAAAAATAATGGATTGTATGTATGTTGTGGTTAAATTTCCAAGTACTTGATATCATGGAAATGATAAATGATTGATGTGTGATATAGTTGATGTTATAAAATGGTAGGCATGTATATTTTTATGATTGTTTAAGTTCCAAGTTTTGTGTAAAATGGAAACTAAATAAGGTAAAATGTGAATATAAAAGGGGGAAAATTGGTTAGGGGAAAAAGTGGCCAAGCTAACCTCCAAGGGCCCCATGCCTCGGAGTGTTGCCTACCTAGCCCCAAGAAAAAGGGGCCTCAAGCCGATGTAGTTCTCCTATAAGATAGGGAATAATATGATGAGGTAGATTAATAGGTCATTAGGTTTTAGGCATGATTGAGTCGAGGTCATTTAAGCATGGACCATGGTTGAGTCTAGGTTGAATAGATATGGGTGATTTTGGTGGAAAATTAATTCCTAGAATGTAGGTGTCGAAGGTCTGGTCCCATGAAGGAGGATCAATAAGTAAGAAAAGAGGTGAATGGTAAGAGGAGACAAAAAAGTTGCCCAATTGGTAAGAACCATTACGAGTCTATCATACCAAAGATTGGCTTATGAACATAAAACCCTAAAGGCATTACATGATTGACTGTTCTAAGAGTGAAGAATGTCACATGATCATGAAATGTTGCATTGGCACCACATCCCTTAAGTGAGAAGAAAATTAGAAAGGAAAGGAGGTGAGGTGAAAGAGGTTGTTTTAGCGTAACTAGGTGTGAGACAACATGCCTCTTTGGAAATATACCCAAGATCAAAATAGGCGAGTCCATGACGAAAAGCTATATTTTTCTTTTTGATTTTGTTTTATAAATTGATCAATGTGGGAAGTCTAGGTGGGATGAGTAGAATATCTCCTCGAGGTCTTCATGAAGTTGATCGATGTGGGAAACTTCAAAATATTTTTATTTTATTATTGTAAGAATAGTCTTCTTTTTTTGATAGACTATGTACAATATGGCTAGATTTTTATAGATGTCCTTTGAGGGAGCAGTCTATTTAGAGAAATGAGATAGAGACGTAGATGTCATTTTTAGGGATTCATCTTTTTTTCTAGAAGTTTGAATCAAGGAGTTTGAATTTGAAAATCCCGTATATTACTTTTGAATTGTTTGTGGACTTTTAGGTCATGGACAAGACTATAGAGAAGTATAGGCTTCTTTTATGAAGACAAAACCATACACAAGGGTAGATATGAAAGAGAGGTTTTAAGTGATGAATGACCATGGGATTCCATATTGAAAAGGACAAAAATTATCCATGAGAATCATTCCATGAGTAGATCCATGGTACTCATATTGAAGATAAGGCTGAAAGGTGATGGGTAATCACATGATTCTTGTTTAGCTATTGATCCTTAAAATAAGTAAGTGAAAGGTGAATGTTTCTCAAGGGATAAGTGTTTAATAGACAAAAGATGATCTAGGACTTGATTCAACAATAGAATGGTTGAAGATGCAAGGTATTAAGGGGCTTAGGTTTGGGTTTACCTTCGAGTGAAGACAAATGAGAAGCACCCAATCCATAGACATGAGTAATGATATAAAGTCCAAGCCAATTAGAAGCAAACTTGCCCCGTTTAATTTTCTCCACTTTTTTACATGTTTAATTTCATTCAAGATGAGGTCGCTGACCTGGTAGGCTTGTTCTTGAACGTGTTTATCATAGACACGTGCGATAAGTTTTGGTATATTTGGAGGTGATTGAGAGAATTTAGATGACATTCATCTAATAACTCAAGTTGTGCTAAATGGTTCTGGAAAAAATAGTCATCATTGAGCATATCTTTGAGTGAAATACAAAGAGATGGAATTTGGATTTTGAGTGGAAAGATAACTTCTTTACCGTAGACCAAAGAGAAAGGTGTGGCAGCAGTTGAGGTGCGAATACTAGTGCAGTAAGCCCATAAGGTGAAAGGAATGTGCATATACCAATCCTTTCTAGTATCATCAACCACTTTCATAAGAATTTTATTTAAAGTTTTTCTATTTGATTTAGCTTGGCTATTTGTTTGAGGATAATAAGGTGATTAAAAACTGAGTTGAATGTCGGAGGCATCATAGAGTTTCGTAGGGTTTTGTTTTTAAATTATTTTCTCATTATCGCTGATGATGAGGTGGCGAGGAACACCAAATCGAGAAATGATGTCATGAATTATGAATTCATATATTGTCTCGATTTTGCAGAAATAAGAGGTACGTCTTCCACCCATTTAGTGTAATATTTTGTAGCGATAATAATCCATTGATGACTTTGGGAAGAATGAGGGTTGATCTCTCCAACAAGATCCAAAATCCATTGAGAGAAAGGCCAAAGGTCTTGTGCAACCTATAAGGCATGACTAGGGGTGTGATGAAGATTATCATGTTGGTGACACTTCACACAATGCTTGACAAGGTCACAACAATCATGGTTTAGGGTTGGCCAATAATATCTTAGGTGAAGGATGTGCTTAGTGACAACAAAGCCACTAAAGTGACCCCCACAAATCTCGTCGTGGACTACCTTGATGGTGTTTGGAATTTCAGAACTCGTAAGGCATCGTAAGAGGATAATGTCAAAGCCATGTTTATATAGAAGACCACCCATGATGACATAATGAGAGAAACTTTTGAGAAAGTCTCATTGTCCATTGTGAGTAAGATCTAGAGGAAGAATTAAAATGGAAAGATAGTCAAGAAACTACTTATACAAAAGGTCACATTGATTATTTTCAATGTTTCTTACAAGTTTGACGTATCAAATTAGATAAGAAGATGATTGTAACCTTTATACTATGACAAATATTTTTGACTCGGAAGGTGAGCCAAGGATTTGAGAAGCAAGACATGCCATGGTATCTACAAATTTATTAGTGGAATGTGAGGTGGTTTGAAGTTCATAACAGTTAAAGGTAGTCAAAAGTATGTCAACATGATGCTTATAATTTTGAATTATCTCATTATGAAACTAGTATATACTACTAACAATTTAACTTGATTTAAAACTATTTGATAGCTACTAAAGATAGTAGTTGATTTAATGTCTAAGGCTATGGCGGTTTGAAGACCTAACATGAGTGCTTCATATTCAGTGATATTGTTAGTACAATCAAAATCTAGTTTGAAAGATAATGGCATAGGCTCACCATCAAGAGGAATGAGGATAACTCCAACACCACCCCACACTAACATTTGGAACCATCGAAGAATAAGGTCATCTGGTAAGTGGTATCATCTAGGAGAGGGTAGCAATGGATTCATCAGGGAAATCAAAGTTAGAGGATTGATTTCCGAGAGAGGTGCGTCTGCGAGTTGGTTAACAATTTTTTTCCTTTGACATATTTTTGATGGATGAATTCGAGATCTAGGTCTACAAGAAGCATGAGCCAACGTGCAACATGTTGATGTTGGTAGGGCTTTGCTTACATGTAATATAAGGGGTCGATTGGTGACAATTTTTTTTGTGGTTGAGTAGGTAATGATGAAGTCTAGTGGTGACAAAAACTATGGCTAAGAAGAGTTTTTTGGCATGAGTATATCTAGTTTCATAGTCTAAAAGCGTATATATTATATAATAAACCACTTACTCCTTATGTTGCTCATCATGATGAGTGAGCATGGCACCCAAGGAATAATCAGTAGCAGAAATGTAAAGGTAAAATGTTTGTTCATCCTTAGGGGGAATGAACACAGGTGGTTGGAGGAGGTATTGTTTTAAGGTGTCAAATGATTTGTGGCATTCATCATCCCATTTGAAAGAGACATCCTTTATGAGAAGATGATGAAATAGATGGCAGCGATCGGAAACCCGAGACATAAAATGATGAATAGATTACAACTTGAATTGTAAACTACGAAGTTGGTGAAGGTTAGTAGGTGGAAGCATTTCAAGAACAACCTTGATTTTAACAGATCAACTTCAATGTCATATAAAGAAACAATAAAACCAAGGAGCTTGTTAGAGAGAAAAACAAAGACACACTTATTACGTTGAAGGAGAACATAATATTTGATGAGACAGTCAAATATAACCTTAAGGACTATAAGGTGTTCGACTTGATGTTTAGATTTGAAAATAAGATCAACAATGTAATATTGCAATATGTGATGTATAATGTCATGAAATATATAAGTCATAGCCCATTGATATGTAGCACCAGTGCTTTTAAGGCCAAAGGGCATGACATAATAGTAGAAGGTTATCTAAGGAGTGATGAAGGTGGTTTTTTGTTGATCTTCCAGGGTGAGTAATATTTGGTTATAACCTGAGTAACCATCCATGAGTGATAACATATCATGTTTGGTGGTGAGATCAACTAGTTGGTCAATAATAAATAGAGGAAAGTCATCTTTAGGGAAAGCTAAGTTAAGGTCATGGAAATCTGTGCAAATGTGGAGTCATAATGTCATTTTTGTGACAAGAATGATGTTAGAGATCCATTAGGAATAATCAATGGGTAGGATGAAGGAAAACAAAAGAAGGCATTGGATTTCTTCTTTGAAAAGAAGGGCAATGCGAGGATGCATATTTTGCAGCTTCTGTTTCATGGTTTGGCATCAGGAATGGTTATGATATTGTGGACCACAATGTTTGGGTCAATACCAAGCATATAAGCATGGATAAAGCAAAAGCATTACTATGATCTCGAAGGAAAGAAGTGAAATATTTTGTTTTAGAAACATCTAAAGATTGGCCTATTTTTAGAATTTGTGGGTCATCCTTAGTGTGAATATTGATTTCAATGGTCTATTCATTCAACATGGTTTGCATCTCAAAAGGAAATGATCGATAAATATAAGAATATTCTCGCACTGCAAGGTAGGATGAGAATAGACTCATCATCCAATAATGAATGATGTTAATAGAAGACGTATCATCATTGATCATGTCAGGATATAGGAAGGGAAGAGAAGAGGGAGGATCGCCATCACGTTGATAAGTTAGAGGTCCCAAGGAAATGGTGTTCATGAAAAAAAAGTTAGGAGGAATGGATTCTAGATCCATAGACTCTGCATAGGTGAAGGTGGTGAAGTTGGTAAACGGGGTGGGAATGTTTATCGTCCTTAATAAGTTTAAATTGATCCTTTCTAAAAGGTGGTTAAGAAAATCCAATACCACTATGGTCTTTATGCTTACGAGTGGTGCAAGGAATGAAAATATGGTGGCCTTTTTCATAGAAACCAAATACAAATCCCTTCCAAGAACAACGATGGAGAAAGGTGTGGGAAAAGTGGCGGTTGGTGAGAGATTGAAGGGTGGATGAAAATGGATGAGTTTGGGAAGGTGGTTTGGGTGAGTAAGTAGATGTATCAAGTCACCCATATGTTAAGTTGGTGCGAAGGTGGGGAGGACTATAGGGGAAAACCTAGCCTACATGGTTGATCATATCATAGGGATGTTGGTGAAGGTTACCATATTCTTGAGCGAGTAAGTAATGTGTTAATGTTACAAAGGTGGTACTCCCTCGAGTGAGGCATTGAAAAACACCTTCTAAGGGATTAGTATTTGATATGTCGGTAGCAGGAATGGATGAATCACTGGACAATTAGGAAGAAAAGCATTATTTTTTTGAGAATTAGATGGGTTGGCTAACATGGGTCATCTGCAGGAACTATGAAAACAATGGGGATAGAGAGTTAGTTGGAAGATGTAGAAACATGTGGATGAGAAGTGGTAGTGGTGGTAGATGCCTTAACTAGTATACAAACACCATTTGGTTGATACAACATGTTATAGGTCTTGAATGGTGAAGGGTCATCCGAATGGTATAGTTGTGTCCTTCATTTTTTGAATTTTAAACAATGGTGTAAGGTTGAAGGAACACAAACCCATGGAAAAGATCCAAGGTTGGCCAAGCAACATTTTATACTATAATTCCCCCTATAAGACATTGAATAATTCAGGATGGTACGAGGGCCTACACGAATGTGGAGAATGATGGTGCCAAGGGTGCAAGTCATGACATCGTTGAATGAACACAACATAATTGGGTTATTATGTATGCAATTGGAAGGGATGCACATTTGGTTGTATGCATGATAGGAAATGATGTTAATACTAACACCGCCATCAATCATAACATGTAAAATGCATATATTATGAATGTAGAAGGAAATAAATAGGGCGGGGTTAGGATCATCCGATTGGAGAGGTAAAATCTCATTATCAGAGAAACTAAGAGCAGATACTTGATGAGTGGTAGCGGGTGCAGAGGAAGGGGATGAAGTTGTGAGAGAGGCCACATGATGAGGAGTGATAATGGATGTAACATGAGTAGGGTCATTAGGTAAAACCTTAATAGATTGCAGGAATTCAATGAGGGCCCTACCAATGAGACTCATCGGTTTGGATGAAGTCATACAAAGAATTTTGAGAGGAGACTAGTGCAAACTATTTAAGAATTTTGTGGTGGGAAACCCCATCAGAAATAGGGTATGTGGGTCCACAGATGGTGATTTTTGGTGCAGGTGTAGATGGAATATTTGGTAAAAGAGTAGCGGATGAGCTGGTTGTTTTCTCCTTTCCTTTGTCCTTCTGGGCTCAAGTGGAAAGTTGAACCATATTAATTTTTAGTAAAGGAGAGAGTGAGTCATGATAGGTGTAGCAATAGACCAGGAAAAAAATATGGTGAGGACATATACTTGGTTTTGTGAAAATAATGTAGTACATTGGCATTTTGGGAGGTTTGGCTAGCTCTTTTATGTGGACCATATTGATCTCAAATTTTGGAGGAGGATAAAAGGTTTGTGGAGGGGGAGATGAAGGTTGTTGAATAGGTATGGGATGAGGATGTGTGGTGATAGGTGAAGGTGGAATAATTTCCTCATCTAAAATATCATCATCGTCAAAGTTTTCTTAAAGAGAACATAGCTGGAGAAGAGTAGTCTTAGGGGCCTTACAATTTTCCAAATCATGCCCTAGCACATGATGGTAAGAAATTTTTGGTATCATCAAACCCTTCTAGTTTAGGTTTGAGTGGGTCATAAGGTCTAAGTGGTGGCAATGTGATGATAGAGGTTTCCAAAATCTTAGCTAATATGTTGGCAAAACCCTACCAATGGATCACAATGTGAAGTAAGTGTGGGTCTGGATGGAAGTGTGGGTGACTTTGGTGGGAGAGGTGCCACCGGAGGTGGAATCATAGGTTGAGTAAGTTTGACCACCTGTTTGGTAGATAGTATGGTTTTAGGTTTGGATTGCACCTTCTTGGGTAAAGATGTAGCAGGTGAACTAGTTGTTGAAGGTGGTGTAGGTTTAACTACCTCTTTGGAGGGTAGTGGGTTCTTGGGCTTTGGTTGCACCTTCTTGGGTAAAGGTGAAGAAGAAGTGCATGATGTAGAAGGGAAGGTAGATGATGGAAGGGGATGGGTTAGCCAAGGTGATAATGGAGGTGCGGTGAAGGTTGTAGTAAGAGGCAATGTGGAAGGTACTAGTTGAAGAGAAAGGAATGACATAGGTAATGATGAGGATACTAGAAGTGGTATAGGTATAGGAGGTAGAAAGGATGTAGGTGATGGCGAAGGTGTAAGTTGTGTAGGTAATTTGGGTACAACAGAGGATTGTGATGAGGTAAACTATTTTTCTTTTTGGTTTACTCTAGGTAGGAGGCTACTTGACCAAGGTTGATGGGTGGGGACCTAGGATAGATGAAAGTGGTGAAGGTGACAGAGGGGTAGTGGGCGAAGCCGATGTATGCAGCCTAAGAGGTTGGGTCTTCCTCTTAGGTGGGGGAATATTATTTGTGATGACTTAAGAGGACATGGCTAAATCCATTTTGATAGGAGGATGGACCAAGATTGATGTTGGCATGAATCCCAATGTGGCAATGGGTCTAGATGTGAAGGAAGATATAGATGCGGCAGTAAGGTTTTAGGCATAGGAAAAAGTTCATTTGATAGTAAATGTTTAGGTGTGGGAAATGGTGATTAAGAAGAGGTTTCTATAACTAGCATGTTCATGGTGGGTTTGGTTTTCTAAACACCTTTAGATATATCATGGAAGTATCGATAGAAAACATTTGCATTTGAGTTGAGAAAGGTAGTATCTCCGAGCATGGAATTGTCAAAATAATCCAAGCGGTCAACCAAATGTGAAAATGTCACCATTGTAGGGGGGATGATGTTGATTTGGTACTAATCCCTATGAAGAATGTACGTGAGAAGGGGAAATCATTGGCTTCGTGTGGACACCAAATTTAGGTCACACTCCCCTGGTGGATTCACTCAATTAATGTAATATATTTAATTAGTCATGACTCCTTCATCCTATACTAATATTCATTCTCACATTATTAATTAATTTAATTATTTTAATTAAGTTTTCAATTTCCTCGATAAACGGTAATTTCACCCTCACACCTCCACCTCATGTTAAACCTCCCCCTGAACCACTCATGGCATTTAACTCACAATGACCAAGTCATAACTCTCACCACCGAGTCATCACTCCCAATGCCGAGTCACCACTTAACGAAATAAGACTTCTTCCTAAACCTAATTGGACTTTTTCTATAACCTTCCTACCCTCAATCATGTGAAATCAACTTCCCACAAGTGAACTCAATCAAAATCATGCCAAAAATAGTAAATATCTAGGTATTTTTGGTAAACCTTGACTTTCCTACCTTAATTGACGTGAGTTATCCCTCAACCGATGTTAAGGTCACCTAGCCACCATCGATTACCTTATATATACTTTCACAACTCTTTTTACACAAAAACAAGTTCATTCAGATATTAGAAGATCCCGATTATTTCAAGCATGAATTTTCAAGCCCTCCTACATCCAAAAGAGAACACACACAACCAAAGTGCAAGACAAACAATTGTTTTTCCTTTCAGAGTGTTGAAATACTCACAAGAACACATAGGCCATATTTCCATGGCACCTAAGTGCTCAAGCACTTTTGTTATAAACCATCAACCATTCCAATTCCAAAGATCTATAAGACATCAAGTAAGTATGGTGATTCTAATCACTTGGCTTATTCTTTTAGTAGATATTTTCCCTTTTAGTAGTTGATTTCCTTTGGATAGATGTACATCGCCTTCTTCCCACCAACCACCAAGACCATTCAACCATCCCAAGATTTTAATATCATTCCAAACCTCCTTCTTGCTAGTATTCCCGAGTCTTCTTAGTCATATTCGACCCAAAACATACTACCCTCACTCTTTGTGCAATTATAGAGATCCTAAAAACCTTTGTTTAATAATTTACTATCTCAATTTCCCCTACAATGCTGGTCACTTAACCATCATATGATCTCTCTCTCCGATTTGGAGGTCATTGTGTTTTCTATTAACCTTCACCAAATTTCCTCTAACATAACCTAAAATCCACGGAGGTTAGTTTTAGTTGATCGAGAGGCCTAGACCTTACCCGATACCTTTGTGACCTTACCTAACACACTGGTGACATGTCCCAATCAAATTGACATATCTTTCTTGATGCTAGATTATTTTAGATTTCAATAGAAGGGTTTGGTCTAGTTTGTTGATAATGTTTTGAGATACCTAAATCAAAGTGTTAAAGGAATAAAGGCCTTTATTTTGTGTATTTACGTTCATTGATTTGATAAAAACAGAGGATTGATAACCATTCGAGGAAGCAACATGCTTCCTAGATCAGCACTTATGGTAGGAAGTTATCGAATCTTACTATTTAATATCATTTGGTGGTCTTGGTTTGTATCTACAGGTAGTCCTTCCTAGAAAAAAGGATTTCTTTATGATCATCTTGGATAAATTCAGTAACATGCACATTCAACATTCAACCTACATATCACAAGTATTCCTCCTTGACCTTTTACCTTATCTATCTTATCACACACTCATTTGGTGAAACATTAGACTTTGTGGGTAAAAGAGACAGAACAAATCAATAGGATCCTTGAAATCCAACCCAGGAATAATTATAACTAATAGGAAGGATGATGGTTAATAGATCCCCATGGGTAGAGGAAATGACAAGTTGGATGTGGTAAGTTCATATTTTAGTGAAGAAGAAGGTAATCATGAATCTCCCATGGGGTGAAGAGTTTTGATTACCAATGTGGGTTTTTTGTTAGGTTGAGAGGTGAGTGGGGAAAATGTATTGATAAGATATGGCGAAATCTTTCGTGGGTGAAGGAGAAAATAATTTTATGACTCCTTTTTGGGTAAAGGAACAAATAAAACAAGTCCCTCCATGGATGAAGGATCTCATGCAAGAATCTCCTCGATAGATGAAGTAGGAGCAAATGGAGAGGTGTCTGAGACGTGATGATGTCAAAATAACATGAACCTCACAAATGTTATTATCATTAGTTTTCTATGGTTTGAGATGATGGGGTGTGATTTGGGAATGAATTCTTAAAGATGTGAAGTTTTCTATTAGCTGGTGCATTAGGATTATCCAAGGTGAGATCTCCATTACCTAACATTTCTTGGCCAATAGTTTTAAAAGTTATACAATTACCATCACTATGACCTTTAATGCGATGATAGTTTCAGTAATAATTTTATTTATACCATGTAGGCATAGGAGAGAGAGGGTCAAAACCAATATGTGGTTTAATGGCTGGAAGAGTGTCTACTCCAGATTTTTAGAAGTTTTTCTAAAACTGAAGATTAGTGTTCTCCTATGGGAGAATATTTTTCGTTGCTCCCATTTGAACTAGAAATCCTAAATAGAGAAATATTGGAAGAATTATTTGATTGGTTGGATGAGTGAGATGGGCTGAATTTCAAAACTATTGTGTTGGAAAGATCCTTTTACTTTAGAGTAATTATTTTGTTGTTTGGAAGAAGAAGAGGTATCGCTTTGATTTAAACATTGCGTTCTTGTGACGTAATTGTATATTTTCTTCTCTTTAATGGCATGAATTTCAAGTTTCCAGGCCATGATGAATGCCTCCTCAAACATGTGGAAGGTTTGAACTTGGAGAGTTAGCGAGATGTGTCTAGTACAAGATTTGGTGAATAACTCTATTAACTTGGTTTGAGGTAGTTGGAATGTTATATGGTTTATCGAAGCTTCGCTAATGAGTGCCAAAATATGTGATAGATTTTCTTCATATTGGCGTGTCGCGTATAAAGTCGGTCATGGTGAACTTCTTGATGATGTTGAAATGTATAGAAAATTGGTCTAGGAAGGCTTGAGCTACTTGGTCAAATGATAAAATGGAGTGCCTAGGTAGAGCACTATACCAATCCAAAGTAGGTCCTATCAATGATGTTTAGGGAATTTTCATAGGAGTAATGCATCATCCTAAGTGATTAGATAACATGTGTGTTTAAAAGATCGCAAAGTGTTGTTGCAAGGTCTTCTTTGCTGTTGAATTAGTTGAATTTAGGAATTTCCCAATGCATAAGGTATGGATGAATAGGTATATAAAATTGAATAGGCTCGTTACATATCTCATCATAAGTTAATGCATTACAAGGGCTAGAGATAAAGGCTTATAATGTCTACATATTTTCCATCATCATTTTTATAAGATCATTGGTAGGTTGTGATGATTGGGAACCCCATGTAGTATAAGGGGGTAGATGAGGAGGGTATGATGTGAGAGTCATCCCGTATGTGGTGGTGCACCGAGTACAAAATTGGGAGGAAGGAAAGTAGGCTAGAATATATATAGATGGCAAGTATCATGAATAAGTGATAGATGAAATAGGGGGTTGTTGGTAATAAGTGTAGGTAGGTGGAGTGGATGTAAAGACTCTCATAGAAATAAGAGGAAAAGAATGCGGGATGGATAAGAAAATGTTTTGGAAGGGAGTATGGGCTTTCGTCACCATTGGTGGATGAGATGAAATAGGTATATGAGAGATGGCGGATGTAGATAGACCTACACTCAAGGTATTTGATAAAGGCATGGTTGACACTGTAGGAGCAAAAAAATTCAAAGGAGTGATAGATGTTATAGGTGTAGCTGATAATGATGATGTAGGTTCAATTTGGGACACCACATGTGGTAGTAAGGCCAAACTAGTAGTAGTGATACATATGTGGGCACGAGGGTAGGAGGAATGCACACATTCATGCCATATAAAGTTCCCCGATGAATCATGGGTAGATGAATGAGTGAGATAATACTGCAGAGTAGTGGGGTTGTGATCAAGGAGTCTCGTGAACTCCTCATCACTAGTGGGTATGGAAAGATCTTGATTGGGGTCCATGGGTGATGAGATTGAAGGGGGCATGGGCTAGGTGGGAGTAGATGGTGGATAACGTGAAACACGAGAGTGTTAGTTTGTTTATGAGTCAAAACCATGTGACTAATGATAAAACATGTATTCTCGAGCTTTACTAATGATGCGAGAAAAACAAAAGTAATGGGGAAAAATAACTCTAAAGTGAGTGATTATATCTCTGTTCTAATTGGAAAGTTAGAATATAGAGACCGATGTTGGTTAGGGTAATTATGCCGGTATAATAAGGGTAACTTGTGCTAGTTAGCTTAGACCAATGTTAGCAAGTGTGAAGAATAAGGGATTCAAATATTCGATAATGACAGGTGAAAAGGGGTTAACATGGATCTTGAAAATGATATCAGAGACTCAAGAGTGGGATAAAAATGGTAGAACAAACCATGAAAAGAAAAGGAAGGTGGAGAATACTATTCTGGAAAAAATAAACAAAAGGTATATAAACCAATGTTGGTCAGTTAATTGATTTCGTAATGATACAACCGATGCTAATCGTTAGACCAATATCGGTTGTTTGAAATCTGGGAAGAGAAGAAAAAATGAAGTTTTGGTGATTTAGATCAAATAAAAGGGCCAACCCAGAGATTGAGTATGGATATGAGGAGTCCTAATAAACCCATAATAAAACCGAATAAACTAGTCATGATGTGGGGTGTAAAAGGATAAAAATGAATGAAGAAACACAACTCACACCTCAAAATGCAAGTAGACAAAAAGCTAACAAACACGAAATCCTACATTATAGATTTTATGTTGTGGCTTATGCCATTTAGGAATGATTGTAAGTAGAATATAATTTTTGGTTAACAAGGGTGCCCTATAAAATCTGACAACTATGGCTGGTTTTAGGTAAGTTTTGTGTGGGAGATCCTTCTTTGAGATGATGAATGGAAAGAAACTAGCTTGGATCCCACTGTCAATCCTCTAATTATGTGATCATTGACAACTTCTTTCAGGAAAGATGTTGTTTAAGAATTTTGTAATTTGGTTTTAGTGATTTGGTATAGAGAATGTGCAAAATGTGAGCTACGGTTCAATTTTTCAACCATCAGTTGGGCATGAATTCTAGCATATAGGTTTCCCACAATTTTAGATTAGCTATAATGCAACAAACTCAACAATGCAAGTGCACAAGTTTTAAAACCCAAATCCACAAATTATATTCAATGAGAATAAATTATGAAGAGGTTAAGGGTATGACTTTCACTAAATGCAATACAAGAAAAGAAAGAAGAATTCTTTTTAATCCCAAAAACAAGTGTCACTTGAGATAATTAGAAGAAAAGAATATTTCCAGAGAAGAATCTTAATGTGAACTCATTTTGAATGAAATTAGACACACAATATTTCCCTAGAAATGAACAATGCAAATAACCCCTAATGGGTCCCACCAGGTGTGCCAAGATGTTTCACCTAATTTTTTTCTTTTTTTGGTTAAAAATGAATAGAAAATAGGTTAGGAGGAATACCCGTGTGAGATGTGGGTCAAGGTGTAATGCACGCATACTAATTTTTTGATCCAAGTTGATAATGAAAAGCTTCCCTTTGGATAGGAGGAACGTATTGTATAAGAAACACAACAATACCACCAAATAGTGTTAATAATATAGGATAGTGGACTCCTAGTGAGTGCTAGATCCGGGATGTGATGTGATTCCTATAAGGCTATCAATCCACTTTCAAATACAATTTAATGAAAATATAAAGAAGTAAGTAAATCGATCAGTTTATATGATTTATATATCAAGAAAATATAATATAACAGAAAGATTATGATTAAATCTAGAGGTTTGGTAGGTTATTCTAGGTTTTTGCAGGTCTAACAGGTCCGGGTTGGTCGGGTGAGGTATGAGTTAGTTTTTGTTGATTGAGAGGATCATTGGTAAGAAGGAATGAAATAACGCAGAGAATGATATTGGTTAGGTGACCGATGTTGGTATAGAGGTGAAACCAATGATGGTTAGGTAACCGGCATCGATAGGGGCAATTAACAATAATTTGGTAAAAATGGTTCTAGGGCTTCTCTATGATTACATGAGAGTAGAAGAAGGGTGTGGTAAGGTTCATGATATTATTAAGAATACTCGGGGGATACGAGGGGGAAGTCACAAAAGGAAAAAAGGATATAGGTGGTTGGGTTAGTAGACTAGTGAAGAGGTGGAGATAAAAGAATACATGCATAAATAATATATAATGATAGAGGTAAGGAATATATATACTTTAAGAAAGCACAATATGATTGAAATCAAGTATAATTACTTGTATTTATAGATTAGGTAGGTGAATGTGGAGGGTAGTTTATCCATGAAGAGATTCAAGAGTCAACAGTGCCGGTAGTACTCCCGTAATATTTCCGTAAGTATTCTAATGCTCTGGAAGGAGAATCAAACGCTGTGCTTGGGCATGTGGTTGAGTATTTTTGTTGTTTGATGCTTTGAGAGGATTTGGATTCGCATTTGAATGCAATATTTCTCCCAGAAATGAAAATTAACAACCTAGGTAAATGGTTACAAAATTTGATATGAAGTAACCAATGGTAGTTACGTGACCGAGTCGGTCGAGGGATAACTGACATCGGTTAAGGTGGGTAAGTCTAGGTTTACAAAAAATAAGCAGATATTTACTATTTTTGGTGTGAGTTTGATTACCAATTTGGGTCTCAAGTTAGGGTTGGCACTTAGATAAGTGAGAGTGTTGCTTTAGAAGGAACATGACTTTAATTTTAGGGTTAGACTAAGTCCTAATTGGTTGGTATAAGTAAAGACCTAGTCTTAATTAATTAATAGGCTAGGAATAATTCCATGGTGAGGTGTCTAGGTGATGTGTAAAGTAACTTAATTAAAGTAATTAAATTAATTAATAATGTGAGGATGAAAATTAATTCAATTGTAAGTAATTAAATTAATATTAATGTTGGGTAAGGGGTCATGGATAGGTGAATACGTTAGGTTGATTAATTAAAGGGGACTAAGAGGAGTGTGAATCAAATTTGGTGTCTACACCGATCCTTTTGAAAAATGAGAAATATAATTTGTGGGTCATATTTCCCTAGCCATGTGAAGAATTGGATCACACTACATCATCACTTGTACATATTATCTTACAAGGAGGTTGGAATAAGCACATGTAAAGGATTGTACATCGGCTACAACCTACACCAACAAAGTTCTTGTGGGAAAATATTATTACCAGGTATGGATGTCCTTTGAGTTTGAAAAGTGATAGGGAAATCATTTCTGAATGCGACAATCAGGATATTATTATATGAATGTATGGTCATACACCACAAGACAACACCTTATCACCCTCGGAAAATGAAACCGAGAGTGTTCAACAAGATATTGATCCAATTTGACAAATATTTTTGATGTTAGAAGGAAAAATAAGATGATAAAGTTTCTTTTGTATTTTTGGCATATTGAACAACCTACAAACATTTGAATAAGGCAACACCATTTCAGTTGGTGTATGTCACAAAGACATTCTTCCCATGGAATTCATGTTACCTTATTTGTGTATTGCATGCGCGGGAGGTCTAGCTGATGAGAAAGCATTGGAAGAAAGAATTGACAAGTTGATACATCTGGATGAGAGGCAAACCGTAGCACGTTAGAGTCAGAAGCAAGAGAAATCTAGAAAGAAGGAATGACATGATAGGCACATCAAGGACAAGAAACTTGAGGTTGGGTAGATGGTACTTCTTTATGATTCAAAGTTTCTGCACCACCCAGAAAGCTTAAGGTGCATTGGTTGGGACCATATGTTATCACTCACATACTTGAATCGCACTTTCTAGTTAGAGGTGCTTGATGGAACACGATTACCGTTACTTCAATAGGAGTAGGATGAAGCCCTACTATAAATAATCCTTCTTGGTGTTTGTTGTAGACACCCAAAATCACACCTAAGCAATTTAAATACTTAAATTTCACTAATTATCTCTCTTTTAGCAAATTAACGACATATCATCAATATCACTCATTTTCCCTCATATCGCCATTAATTAATTACACTATGCTAATTAATTAAGTCACCTATCCAACAAACATCCCGATTAACGAAATTTCGTTAATTAATCACCCTTTCTACCTAGGCTAATTAATTACTATTAATTAATTAGCTTTCCTTCCATTTAACCGATAAATCAATATTTAATTTATTTAATCCCCTTCTAATAGCCTAAATCGTACTAATATTCTTGTAAGTAGCTTCTATAAGCTTACATCTACCTATTACTTAATCAATTTTGATTAATTAAAACACCCCCAACTCCCATGACTTGCTAAGCATAAATTAAACCCTTGTAAAGTAAGGTTACCTTTTATAAAGCAAACTTATCCATTCCTAATCATGTTTTACTTTTATCCCACATGCGAAAGGGATGAAGTGTTTCCTTTATCCATTTGGCTATATAAGGAGCCATCCTTCTACCTTTATACCTACACCTAAACTTCTTGAGAAAGCAAATACAAAGCACATAGCAAAATAGACTAAGAACTTCCCTTTTGTTTTCTTGAGAGTTCATCATCTTGAAGAGTTAAGCATCTTTCCTAAGTGCTTAGATCATATGGGAGGTGTCAAAAGCGTCTTGTATCCCAACTTTGGCTAGCCCTCATTCTTAGGTTCTTGGAATACCAAAAACAACCATTTTTGATAGCAATGGAGCCTACATAGGTCCCTTCATTTATTTGTTGTCAAAGAATAGAGGATTTAGATGCTTAACATTGTTAGTCTTCAAAGTCTTGTATATTGACGAATGTTAACATCTAACCTTTGTTTAATTCTTAACATGATGGTGCTTAGTAGTTTGTTTAATTTTTGCTAATTAAGGCTATTAGGTGTTAGTCTTTACTTACATTAGCATTAGTTTAAAAATGACACATGCACACATTCGGCACGCCCAGTGGGACCTATTCCCTTAGAATTTTAGTTAAAATTTCATTGTTTTGGCTAAATTTTGATATGCATATATAGTAATTAATGTCCATTTTCTTGGAATTTTTACTAATTTTATTGTGTAAGTTCTTGTTCATAGCCATCATTTTAATGGGTTGTTGCCATTTTTAAACTAACTTGTCAAAATTTGAAGTATTATGAGCTTTCTTGTGTTTTTTGACGTATTTTGGTTACAGGGGTGGTGCAGGCACACTTTCAGGAGTGCAGACATGTTTTTGGTGGTACAGGAACCTCTTGGGTGGTGCAAATGTACTATCAGAACCTGGTTCTTTGTTTATCAATCCTGGCGCATATGCACTAACCCCGATGCACATACCCTAACCAGCACGTACATGTACTAACTTGGGTGTAGACATGTTTTCATACTGTACCTTCACTGTAATTCAAAACCTGTCCGATCGGCGCGTATACCCTAATCCAAGTGCACATGCTATTTTGGTGGCACAGACACATTTTTGGTGGCATGAGCATTCTGTCAGAATCTGAGACTATTTTACAAAGTGGCGGCACACACACTTTCCAGTAGCTCAAGCATTCTACCCGAATTCCCACATGTTTTTATTGAAGGTGACACATACATTATTTTTGTGGCACACATGCCTCTCGAGTGGCGTAGGTACACGGTAAAGCCAAAATCACACAGGTGGCATATAAGTCTTTTTGGTGGCACACACACCTCTCGGGTGGCACAGGTGCACTATAAATTAGAAAAACACAGAGTGGTGTATCTTCCTAACCCACGCGTAGATGCCAAAACAGGGGTGCATGTGTCTTTTGTTTTCTTGAAATTAATGTGTTGAGGTGCTAACATTCTTACAGGTTTTATCTAAATTACATACTGCCTTTATAGGCTGATTTTAAAAGCTTTTACTTGATTAGATAAGCTTTGCATGTTTATTTATAGGAATAAGATCACTTATGCTCTTCCCTCACATCCCTTGGGGTGATCTTGGGAATCAGAAACAATTCTTAAGTCCTTTTGATGCTTTGAGGTTGTTAGGAATATTTGAATTGGAATTGGTTAACTTGGTGTGTTTAAATTAAAGTGTTTTTTCATTTGATATCTTTTCGGATTTTGGAAATGTCATGTATGCTCTTCTCTTGCATCCTTGGATGATCTAGAGAATCAGAAACGATGTTTTCTCTTTTGATGGAAAACTACTAAAAATCGTCATACAAGACCAAAACACTTTGCTTGTCAAAGAAAGGAGGAATCAAAACGAAGTAAAAAATACTAATACAGTTGTTATATAGGTTACCAAAATGTGTTTTGGGCAAACCACACCTAATTAAACAAGTTAAAAAGAACAACATATTCAAAACACTGTATTGTAGGTTTCAGAAAAGGGCACGTCCCTCTCCGCTCAACTAGAACATAACCCCTTTGGCATAATGCCTTAAGCTACAATAATGGGGGTGGTTACAGAAACCCAAAGTAGTCCACAAAAGAGGGAAACTTGTGGAAGAAACAGAAGTGCTCGCACTACCTACCGACTAGTGATTCCTTTGTGAGATAGCGTTATAAGTTGTCCCTATACAACCCTTTTAAGTACACAATGGATGCATTTACTCGCCCACCGTGCTTGAAGGGGGAAAAGTTGAGATACTCCCAAGTTAGTCGAGACTATTTGGGTAAATAGTCCCGCTCATGGATAATATTTTGTAACACCTAGGATGAGAGAACCGTCTAGGAAAATATACTTTGGCCAGAGCCCACTTTGACCATTCTAAAATAGTGTTGAGTCATGAGCCATCTTTTCATTGTGAAACATGTGATGCGTTACTTTCACTTAGTTTTCACTTTCCTTAAGGTGAGTTAAACTCTACCGAAGTGAGGCCAGCATTTTCATCCCTATTTTGAGTTGATTCCTTCACATTCTTTTGACACTTTATTGATCAAGAAGGGTGACTACCTCTATGTTACCAATCAATTTTTTTGCCACTTTTTGTCCATTTTACACCCATCCATGTTTGTGGATGGGTAAGTTAAATGTCTAAAGTATGTGGAGACGTGTTCATATCATTGGTGGCCATTGCAATCTTGATACCCATGTTAAGATTGTCATTGTAGTTAGGCATGGTTCATCATCTTGAACTTCCTTAGAAAGATTACTCTGTTTGTATCATATCAATACAATTTTGATATTTACATCTTGTTTCTTGTAAACTTGACCTAAATATCTATATTGCAAGGTTATGCGCGCACACTTTAACTATTCCTAGCTATACTTGTAGACACTAAAATTAGGTCACACTCCCCTTTGGTCCCTCGACAAATAAACACCTTCATCACATTCACCTAGCCATGGCCCCCTTCACCCCACTAATATTAATTTAATTAATCTAATTAAATTAATTCATTATCCTCACCATATTTATTATTTAAATATCTTAATTTAGATAATATCCACACATACACCTCACCTAGACACCTCATCAAGCCAACTCACCCTAAGACCTATTCTTAGTAAGTTGCCATAACTAACTAAGACTTACCCAAACCCTAAAAATCAATGCCTACATTCCCTCTAACCACATTCCTACATGCTTACAAGAATCTTCTAGTCTAATCCATGAGTTAACAACATGAGATCCGAGAAAATCAAGAGGATCTCCCTAGTTTAGTAAACCTAGGAAATCCTTCCTTGATTGACGCCGGTTACCCTTAACCATTGCTAGTTATGCAGAACTATCGTCACCACCTTTTAACACCTAAAACAACCTTATTTTGAAGGTTGGCAGAAGGTTGGAAAACATTGGCACATTCCTAAGAGATATCACATCTTCTAAGAATGAATTTAAGTAAGAACATGCATGCAAGGAAGGAGATCAAGCATTTTCTCTTACCCAACCATCTAGCAATCACCCCAGCAAGGAGTTGATCCAATCAGAAAGAAGGAGAGCACATGCAGCCCATGCAGGAGCTTTCCAACATTTGGTGATCCTCAGCAGCATTTAAACCCTTACCAACACCTTCACCTATCACTCACAAATCACCAGACTAGAATCCAAGTAAGTGGAACATCAGACTCATCATGCCATCCATCCACACCTTCGTTAATACTCACCCTCCATATACCCATTAAAACCTCACTAAATCCCTCCCAAACAACATAATAACTCATTTTGACCAACCAAAGTCCTTTGTGCAATCACAAAGGAGACCCACAACCCATTATGTGGCATTCCCAATTTTCCACAGTAACCGACACCGGTTACACCCAACCACCGTCACTCACCCTTAACCAAAGATCGCCTCTATATTTTCCCATACAAGCTATAACAATGACCTATCCACCTAATTCCACATCACCCTTATTCACCTGTGATCTACCTATGACCTGTATCAGACTCGCAAAGACCCAGAACTAGTTACTTGACCTTTGGATCTTATTTTAACTTAGCCTGTTAGATTAGATCTTTCTTATTGTGTTTTGAGTGAGATACCTAAATCATTTCAAATTACAATAGGATTTATTTTACTACCCACATTAAATTGTTTTAAACAAAGGACTCGACAACCATCTAGGAGTATCATACTTCCCAAATCTAGCACACAATGGGTAGTTCACTGCACATATTGTTTAACTCTTTCTCGGTGGTCTTGTTTTCCATTATAGGCATACTCCTAGCCAAAAGGAATCTCCCATGATCAGCTATGGATTCATAAGTCATACATGTGCAACAACCCATCAACCAACATTTGAAAAGGTATTCCTCCTATGCTCATTACCCTATCTGTTTCATTAATATTTCAAAGAAACATCTAAGAATCAGGTGAAACATTTTGGCACACCCAGTGGGACCCATTTGGGGTTCCTTGCATTTTATTCATTCCTAGGAAAAGTTGTGTGTTTTTTTCCCTTCTGAAAAATATACACTTTAATTTTCTTCCTTGGTAACCTACCTTTTCTTTCTATTTGCTCTAAAAGAAATCTTTCTTTTGGTGAACTTAAAAAGAACCATTTCTTCATTTTTTTCTACATTTTAGTGAAAGAGCATCCATTTTCCTCTTCATCTATTTGTGTCATCCAACTTTACATTTCAATTTGGGCTTAGAATAAGTGCATTTCATTTTGATTTATCACATTAGCTCACATTAATTACGGGTAACCTATACACTGAAGTCATTCCCACCGATGGTTGACAAACAAATCGTAGAAAGGACATTTCTCTCTCTCTCTCTATCTCTCTCTGTAAGTCTTGCCACATTGCACAAATTCAAAACAAATACATGTTCTTAAACAATATCTTTCCCGGGGAATTCTTGTTAATGATCGCATCGATATGAGGATTGGCAGTACTCCATAGCTCGCTGCTCTATCGAGTCATACTTCGAGTGAAGCTCTCGCCTTCGCCATAACATACCTAAAACCTCACCTTTTAGATCTCCTTCTTGGTAGGAAGACATCCTCACCAAAAAATCTATTTTACAGCTTCATGAGTTAGTCCTTAAATAACATAAGCTAAAGAAACATAATAGAAAAGGCACTCGCTAGGATCACATTGTTCTTAGTGTTTCTTCTTGGCTTGCGTTTTGAGGTGAGAGGTCACGTTCTTCATTTTTATTTCTCATCCTCGCACACTCCTCATCATAGTTGGTATATTTCGCTTCACCGAGTGTGCTTGAATCATATTCTCATCATTCTCAGAATTATGGGTTTGATTCCTCATTAGATTTTAATTCACAACCACTTTTCTTTCATCACTATTTCAATTCCATAGTGGTCGTGTTGGTTCAACGACCGCCGCCGGTTACCCTCTCGACCATCGTTGGTTATACCTAACCAAGCGCGGTTCCAAATCCTTTTGTTAACCTACCCAAAAGGTACATTTATTCATCTTCTTCCATTTTTCACAGTCCCTGTCATTGCTATCATTCCCATTGGCATTATAAAACTCATCAGATTGGGCATACCTACCAAATTTGGCCTTATACTCTTGTTTTTGACTCACTGTCCATTTTCTACAGTGACCGGTAGTGGTTACCCCTAACCGGAATTGGTTTACCATAACTAGGTATCGGTTAGCCTGTGTCACTTTCCAGCCAATATTTGTACCTAATCCACTTTTTACTACCTATTTCACTGTCCTCGCCGTTGTTGTCGTGTCATTTACGGAGAAGCGGCCCAACCTCGATCGATTGGTTCACATGGTGCTGACCAAGACAAGCAAACACATTTGTATTCCACGCCAGCTTGTCAACCAAATCAACCTAGTCCTTCACCACCTTCCATTTTATTACCAGCCATGGATCCCATCCACCTATCGCTATTACCACGGAGATGAGGAGTTCACACAACTCCTTGACAAAAAACCTATCACCTTGTAGTTTCACCTTTCCCACTCGTCCACTTGAGATGCCTCGTGTCAATTGATATATGACATGCCCGTATCTATCCCCCGGCTCTCATTCCCACTTCCGTGTCAACCCCATCTAGTTTCACACTAGCCGCCTACCTTACCTCTAGTCATTTCGAAGCTAGGTCCTATACCCACTATGACCGTCATGTCTCGCTACCTCATCCACCCCTAATGTCTCACACATATCCATATCTACACTACCACCTCCTCCTCTCGGTGTTAGTGACCGCTACCCTTTTCGAATGTGGTCCTTTCCATTCCATAATCATTAGCCCCACTTTCCACTAGGGTTACCATGACCCTTCCACCCCCATATACGTACTATTAGAAGCCTCCCGCTTTCATCTATTATTCACTCGGATACATACCCCTGTTTCACTACCTTCTTCTCACCAACATATACGAAACACCATATACCGGAGTGCCACCCCCATTCTATGCCCAAAACCAACCCTCTCACGCAATAGGAGGTTCCCGGCCATAAAAACCTACCAATGACCTAATCAAATTGATGATGGACAAGATGCAAACATTGGAGGCATCACTTTCCAGCTTCGCAAACACTCTCACCTATGATGAGATTTGTAATGAACCCATCCACCCATCCATTCCTATTCATCCATACCCCGTGCATTGGGAGATGCCTAAATTCAACCACTTCAATAACAAGGAAGACCCACAACAACATTTGTGGTCATTCAAACATGGGTGCTACCTGATTGCTCACGATGATGCTTTACTCTTAAGAACCTTTCCCATGTCTCTGACTGGGCCTGCATTAGATTGGTATAGTGGGTTACCTAGACACTCTATATTCTCATTCAATCAGGTAGACCAAGCCTTCTTGGATCCTTTCTCCATCAACATTATTAAGAAGGTTACCATGACTAACCTATACTCCATGCGCCAGTATGAAGATGAATCTATCGCAGATTTTGTCGCTCACTGGCATAGCCTGATTAATCAGCTCACCTTCCAACTTTCACAAACATAACTCATCGAGCTCTTCATACGAGCTTGTGTTAGACATATCTCACTGACCCTATAGGTTCAAACCTTCTGAAAATTTGATGAAGCATTCACCATGGCACGAAAGCTAGAGATTCGAGCCATCAAGAGAAGAAAATATAACTACGCAATAAGAATTCGCATTCAAGTTGAATGATACATGTTCTTCTTCCAAATCACAAAAAAATTATTCAAAAGCTAAAGGCACCACTAACACAAAGGTACTCAAGGCCACCCTAGCTCATTCCTCAAATCAAGCTACCCCCTCATCTAATCTCTCACCCGTCCGACTTTTCAATTGCAGACGAACAATAGAAATACACCCTAATTGGGGAATCTTACTCTTTGTCTTAGAAAATCTTATCAAGTCTCGGAGCCATCACCCTTCCACCTATAAAACCACACACCGGTTTTGACCTACTACTCGCCCCATGCCCACATGGTATAAAGAACATGATTTCTACGTAACTATCATCGAGTAAAGGGTCATAGTGATGATGACAATTGAATCACTTTCACAAATATTGTCCAAGAGATGCTCAAGAAAGGTGAGTTAACCATGGATAATCCTAACACACCTACCAACCAAAACCTACACATCTTCAAGAAACCATTTCCTAATCATGCCCCTTCGTCTGATCAAACCGGTGAGGCCTCAACTCATGATACTCATACCCGTGAGGTCCACACTATTTTTAGTGACACACCTATTGTTTCCCAATTACCCCATATTCTATCCATAGAGGAGATTCTAGCTCGAAATCCTCCTTCCACATTGGAACCAACCTCCCCTATTCCTTCACCCATAGAGGAACACCTTTCACCTCCTTCCTCACCTATGAAGGAGTCTTCTGCTAACATCAAGACCATTTCACCTTTGGCTTCTCCACCTAGAGAACCAATACCCATAGTACTTATTCAGTCCACGAGAGGATACTTATTTACCTCCTTCATCCATAGAGGAGCTCCCATCATCTCCTCCCCTATCACAAACCCTGTTGAGATACCTTTGCCTCTTGGTGAGCATTCTCCATCAGCTACCCAAGATCTTGTGGACCTAATTTCAGCTCTCTTACCTACTTAAAGCTAGCAATTCCCATCTCTAAGACAAATTTTACGAGAATTTCCATTAGATCCTCATCAATTCCACCTACAGAATGTCGTTCTCACATTTTTCCAATCACTTAGATCATCTCGAATAGGGGCTTACTTTGGGGCACCTTTTCCTTCCTATCTCAATGCAAATGCAGATGTCACATGCTAATGCATCCACTATCTACCCAAAACTATTTCGACCAATTGAAACGAAGACAACCACCTCTATCACCATTCCTTCCATGACACCCATCATAACTCAACATACACCCTTACCCATAACCCAAACTACATCTAAACCCAAACCCACACCTAAAACATCTACCTTGACTAAACCTATTACCACCTTAGGGGTCACCCCAACCACTAGCCTTACTCATCTACCTATCAAACTGGGTTTAGCTACATCCTCCAAAGTCAACACCACACCTACCCCGGAACCTAAACCAAAGAACCAAGCCCATAGAACTCATACTCCAACTTTTCTAGTCACACCTTCACCCCTTCCATCCATCTTAGGATCTCGACCTCCTAACGTGGTCAAGAAACCTCCACCCATCAAGAAACCAAAAACAACAGCCCATCCTTTCCTCACAAACCTCTAGCCTACCCAGGGCACCCAACACGACTTACACCTACACCTGCAACATCTTTGCCACCCATACTACCAATAGTCTTTGTAACTTCTTCACTACCCACTACACTTCGCCTTTGTCTCTCATACCACCTTCACAACACCATCATTATCCCCTAGGTAACTCACCCTCTTCCCCCATCTTCTTTCCTTCTAGACCTTGTACACCCATATCAACTTTACCCAAGAAGGTGCAACCCAAAACAAAAATCTTACCCTCCAATAAGATAGTCAAAACAACCACACACCCTCCTGCTCATTCATCTACTATACCCCTACCTAGACAAACACGACCGACACCCAAGACCACGCCAGCACCCAAAACCATAGCTCAACCTATTCCCCCCCTCGAGGACTGTTCCTCAACAATCCACTACACCTACACCCAAACCCATGTTCACTTCCCATTGCGAAACAAGGTCCTATGCCAAAATCTTAATCAACCTCCTTGAGACTTCATTTATCATATTACCACCACTCGCCTTATGACCGCCTCAAAACCAAGCCAAAAGGGTTTAATGACACTAACATTTGTGCCTACCATCGCATACTAGGTCACAATGAGGAGAATTGCAAGGCCTTGAAAATTGTCCTTATCCAGTTGTGTCCTCCGGAAGCCAATTTTGACGATGACGACCTTCTCGATGAGGACCCTGCTTCACCAACACCCCTTCCCACATTACCCACTCAACAACCACAACCTCCACCTCCACAGCTCCTAGAGCCACCTCCAAGATTTGAAATTAACATGGTTCACATCAGAGAACTCACCAAACCTCCACCCAAATGCCGGTGTGCTCAACTCACCTCACAAGGTGTTTCTCCTCCAGTAGGTCTTTGCCCATCGTGTCGTTATACCACTCATCCTACACCTTCTCCATTTAATGAATCCCCTCAAATCAACATGATACATGTCACTACGCATGCTCAAAAAGAAAAAGGTAAAGAAAAGGAAACTAACCCAACATACCATCTACACCCATGCCTAAAATCACTATTCTCGGCCCCACATACCCCATTTCTAAGGAGTCACACATCGCACCATGCTTAAACAATTACACCAATCTCCCCTCACAATGTCCTTATATGACCTCATCCAAACCTCAAAATCCCATCGCCAAGCTATCATGGAGGTTCTTCAATCTATTGAGGTTTTACCCAATGACCCTACACCCGTCACCTCCACCATCACACCTTATCATATAGCCTCTCTCACCAACTTACCACCTTTATCCACACCTCCACCTACTCACCAAGTAGCCTCCCTTAGATTTTCAGAGGAAGAGATCACACCACACCAAAACGATGAACCGGACCCAACCCTCTTCATCTCTGTCCACATCAATGACATATGGGTACGATGTGTGATGATTGATGGGGGTGCTAGCATTAATATCATTTCATCCCATGCATTCACTCAAATGCGCATACCTGACAATTACATGCATAAACATCCCATCATGTTGTGCTCATTTAATGATGTTGTCACCTATACCCTAGGCACTATCATCCTCCATGTTCATATGGCCCCCACACTATTCTAGAATTATTTTACGTTTTGGAGGGGGAGTTTCAATATAACTTGTTGCTTGGTAGACCTTGGATTCATGTCATGGGGTGCGTTCCTTCCACTTTGCATCATTGTGTAAAGTTTGAGCATGAAGGACATACCTATACTATCCCAGCTGATCCATCACCTTTTAAATATGCAAGATGCTTTACCGACCCAATGATGTGCTCATACCCATTAAGGTGCCTCCCTCTGCAACCACCTCCACTTCACCTACACCTCCGCTTACTAATAAAGTCACTACCTCAACCACACATACCTCCTCCATTCCTACCGCTGCCACAACCTCCATGGCTGACCCATCAGCCTCCCAATCCATTAACTCCACCTCTGCATTGACTTATGACACCTCATCCATTCCAACTACCTACATACCAACCATTGATCCCTTGGAAGGTGTTTTTCAAGGCCTCACTGGGGGAGTACCACCTATATAATGTCAACACATTCCTTACTCCACAAGAGTATGGAAGTTTTCACCAACACCCCGCTATGATCACCGCATAGAGAATGCCTCATCTATGGTCCTCCTCACCTTTGTACTAGTCTCACCTATGGGGGACTTGATACTACCACTTACACACCCGAACCACCGTCACAAACCCACCCATTTTCTACTAACTTCCAATCTCTCACCATTGACCATTTTGCCCACACCTTCCTGCATTGATGTGCATGGAAGGGTTTTGGTTTTGTATTTTACGAGCAATGCCACCATACCGTTATTCCATGCACCACCTACAAACACAATGACCGTAGTGGTATTGAATTTCCTAAACCACCTACCAAACATGCTCACATTGAACTCATCAAGGACATCAACCCTTCTCTACCTTCTTCACCCGCTCCACCTTCATCACCACCATCACCGACAGAGTCGATAGATCCATAATCTATCCCTCCTAATTTTTTTTTTTCATAAACACCATTTCCTTGGGGCCTTTGACTTATCAATGCAAGGGTGAGGCCCCTTCCACTCTTCCCTTCATGAATCCCAAATGGTCGACAAAGATACACCTTCAATTAACATCATTCAATGTCGATGATGAATATACACTCACCTACCTTGGTGTAGAAGACTCATATATTCATCAGTCGTTACCCTCTGAGATGCAAACCATGTTGAATGAATCGACTATCGATATCAACATTCATACTTAGGATGACCCGCACATCCTAAAGATTGGTCAATCTTTGGATGCTACCGAACAGGAAGCCATAGCTTCTTTTCTCAAGGATCATAACCACGCTTTTACTTGGTCTTATGCAGACATGCCTAGTATTGACCCCACCACAATGGTCAACAATATCGTAACCATTTTCAATGCCAAACCCATCAAACAAAAGCTAAGGAAAATACACCCTTGCATTTCCCTTCTCACAAAGAAGAATTTCAACACCTTCTTTCCGTTTCCTTCATCTTACCCATTGATTATCCTCATTGGATTTCTAACATTGTCCCTGTCACTAAAGTGACAGGGAACTCCGCATTTGCATGCATTTATGTGACCTCAACCTAGCCTACCCAAAAGAATACTTTTCCTTACCCAACATTGATGAACTAGTTGACCTTACCACTGGTCATGAGATGATATCACTCATGGATGGCTTCTCAGGTTATAACCAAATCTTTCTTTCTCCATAAGATCAACACAAGACCTCATTCATCACCCCTTAGGGAACCTTTTTCTATCAAGTCATTCCTTTTGGCCTTAAAAATGCTGGTGCCACATATCAGTGGGCTATGACTTACATCTTCCATGATATCATGCATCACATATTGGAAGATTATGTGGACGATCTCTTGGCCACATCTAATCGCCACTTCGAACACCTTGCCATCCTCAAAACCATTTTTTTCTATCTCATTAAATATTATGTTCACCTTTAGTTGAAGAAGTGCATCTTTGCGGTCCTTTCAGGAAAGATCCTAGGATTTATCATTTCCTACGTGGTATAGAAGTTGACCCTACTAAATTCAAGGCCATTCTAGAAATGCCTCCACCCACTAACCTTAAACAACTTTGTAGCCTGCAAGGTAAGTTGCAGTCTATTCGCCATTTCATTTCACAATTATCTGATTGGTGCCAACCATTTCATCATCTGCTCAAGAAGGATGTCTCCTTTAAATGGGATGATGACTGCCATAAAGATTTTGAGGCCCTAAAACAATACCTTCTCCAACCACCCGTACTCATTCCACCTAAATATGATCAACCTTTTTACCTTTACATATCAGCTACCGATCACTCCTTGGGAGCCATGCTCGCTCATCGTGATGAACAACACAAGGAGCAGGCGGTTTATTATATAAGCCATACTATTTTGGACTACGAAACCCGATACACCCATCTCGAGAAACTTTTCTTAGTCTTAGTTTTCATTGCCACCAAACTCGTCATTACCTACTTAACCACAAAACCTATGTTGTGACCAACAATGACCCCTTACACTTCATGTATGCCAAACCTTATCAAAATCAGCATTTTGCACGATGGCTTATGATTTTAGCGACCTCGACCTCGAATTCATTCATCAAAATTCCATCAAGGGCCAAGTTATCACCGAACAATTTTCGAGGCACCTATTTCTCGAAATCAACCCTCTAATTTTGACTTTCCGTATGAGCCCATTCTTTGGCCTTTTCTCGACAAACCCCTTACCAAATGACACTCTTATTCGATGGTTCTAAGTGTTAGTATGGGGGTGGGGTTGGTATTATCCTCATTCCTCCTGATGGTGAGCCCATGCCTTTGTCTTTCAAACTCGATTTTGAATGCACAAACAATATCGCCGAATACGAAGCACTCGTATTAGGTCTCCAAGCCACCTATGCCCTAGATGTCAAATCAATCAACATCTTTGGTGATTCTTAATTGGTCATAAACCAAGTCAATGGTATACTCCCATGTTTAACCAAGAAATTTGTAGATACCATGGCCTGCTTGGCTTCCCAAATACTCACTTCGCCATCGATTCTAAAATCTTTGTCACCGTATAATGACTCCAATCACCTTCTTATCTACCTCACGATGTTTACTCCATAAAAACCGTTGCCCTTGACCCGGGTGAAATTTGGTACAAACAATACTCCAACTATCTTTCTCTCTCCATCTTACCTCCCGATCTCACCCATAATGGAAAACACACCTTCCTTAAAAAGGTCTCTTGTTACGTCATCATGGGGGCTTCCTCTATAAGCATGACTTTAATGGTATTCTCTTACGATGCATCACAAGTTCTAAAATTCCTTATACCATTAAGGAAGTTCTTGATGGCATATGTGGAGGTCAATTTAGTGGCCTTGCAGTTGCTAAACGTATCCTTTGCCTAGGCTATTACTGGCTGACCCTTAACTATGATTGTTGCGACTATGTCAAATGTTGTGTAAAATGCCAAAAACATGCCAATATTCATCATACACCCAAATACGCCTTACAGGTGCGCTCATGACATTTGGCCATTCTCTCAATGGGGTTTGGATCTTGTCAGAGAAATCAATCCCCATTCTTCCCAACGCCATCAATGGATCATCACTCCTACCGAATACTATACAAAATGGGTGGAAGCCATACCACTCATCTCCACGAAAGCTGAGAAAATATGTGAGTTCATAAATCATCACATCATTTTTTCACTTTGGTGTTCCTCATTACCTTATTACTGAAAATGGAAAACAATTCAAAAACAAAACCCCAAAAAATTGTGATGCCTTCGCATTCAATTCAATTTCTCATCACCTTATTACCTACAAACTAACGGCCAAGTTGAATCCACTAAAAAGCCTTAAATAAAATTCTTATGAAAGTGGTTAATGATACTGGGAAGGATTGGCATACACACATTCCTTTTTTCCTATGGTCATACCACACTAGTATTTGAAATTCCACTGCCACCACACCATTTTCTCTAGTCTACGGTACTGAGGAGGTTCTACCTCTCGAATTCTAGATTCCCTCACTCCACATTTCTCTCCATGACATGCTCAATGATGATGAATTTCGTCAGGACCCTTTAGCACAACTAGAGTTATTAGAAAAACATCGTCTTAACGCTCTTGACCACCTTCAAGTTTACTAAAAACATATCAAACGTGCCTATGACAAATATGTCCATAAACAAACCTTCCAAGTCGATGACCTTGTCTTGAAAGAAAATCAACATGTATCCAAAGTAGAAAAATGTAAACAAGGAAAATTTTCTCCTAATTGGCTTGGACCATACATCTTGACCCATACTTACGGATAAGGTGCTTATCGCTTATCATCACTGATGGTAAGCCCAAACCTAAGCCCCTTAATGATTTGCATCTTCAACCATTCTATTGTTGACTTGTAGTCCTACCTCACCTTTTGTCTCTCTCATGCTCATTGCTTGAGTGTTATCCAATTTATACACCTCACCAATGATTAAACAAGAATCATGTGAGTACCCATCACTTGTTATATTCACTTGAAAATGTGTACCATAGTGTTGCACATAGCATGATTCTCATGGATACTTTTCATCTACTAGATGAGATCCCATGGTCATTTCACCCTACCTTTTGAATAAGAGTCCTGTTCTCCACCTTGGTCTTGTCCATGACTTCAAAGCCTTCACATGGGACCCAAATCCTTGAGTCAAAATTCTAATCAAAAGATGACTCCCTCAAAAGGACATCTTCCTCTCAGCAATCACTGCTGTAAATAGACTGCTCCCTCGAAGGACAGCTATGTAAAGCCAAAAAGGAAAAAAAGAAAAAGAAAAAAAGAAAAGTGAGAGAATTTGAAGCTTCCCGCATCGATCAGCTTCATGAAGACCTTAAGGAGTTAAATTCCTCATCCCATATAGACTTCTGTATTGATCAGTCCTATCTCTAATACAAGTCAAAACAAAGAACTTTTTAGTCATGGACTTTCCCATTGTGACCTCAGATCTCTTGCCCAAAGAGCATGCCACCTCATACCATATAAAAACAAATTAACCACCTTTCACCCTTCTTACCATTCTCACTCCCATTTCCTACTGCCTCAAGGGACCTCTTAGAAACCAAGACATTTGGTGATCATGTGACTACTTTTCACCGTAGAACAATCAGTCATGTAATGTCTTTAGGGTCTTACGTTCATCACCTCCTCCAAGGTATGATCTACTTGGTATGATCCAAACCAATCGATGGTTGTATTGCCCTCTTATCTTTTAGCCATCTTTGTTTACATTTTGATTACCTTAAACAAGACTTGGTCCTCGACACCTACCTTTGGGGTAATCTATCTTCTTCTTTCACCAACAATCAACATCACCTATATCACTTTACCTCTAACCCACTCACACCTAACAGACCTAAACCCACACCATGCATACAAACTACTAACTCATTTTCATACCTCATCATATTATTCCTAGTTTATGGGAGAACTGTAACACCCTTAACTATTGTTACTTCCTCCTAAACATTCAAGTGTTGACATATGATTTCTTCTGTATAAGGATGTGTTCCTTTGATTGTGAAGTCATGCTTGATATGGATTGTATCTTCTTTGCTCTTGAAGATCTTTGAATGAGTCAGGATATGCTTGGACTCTTTTATTTCTTTCATTTTTAGCACCTGAGTTCAATTTGATTTCGAGAGGAATTGTGGATTTATCTGTCTTTATGACTCAGCCTTGGATCAGTTGCATTGATCCAAGAGATGTTTTAAGTTTATTCTGGATGAACGAAAAATTATAGACCTTACGATAGTCAGTAAGGTATGAATGTGTTGAATAAGCAATTCACTCAAGTCTAACTTAGGTTGATCGTGTTAAATGAATTGGTTCCTGATATCGTAATATCAGGAAGGCCTAGACCTTAAGCCAGGTAATAAATTCTCGTGTATACTACAAGCTTATTATCAATTCCGAATAGAATCCATTTCGGGAATGTTATACCGGTTGGTTCTAATACTGATCGAACCTACTTGTGGGACCTAGAATGGATTCATTAAGGTTAATAACCTTAACCTAAACTATAACCTATGGGTTGAATTATTGCTAATCTAACCTAGCCCTAAACTATAGGCTTAATGCTCCTAAGGTTAGCTACCTAAGCACTATGGAAGTAAGACTAATGTCTTACCGTAAGATCTAACCTATGTTTCTAACCTAACTTATGATAATGGATGAAGGGGGACCTATGAAGGGGTGTGAGCCATGGGCGGTGGTTTCCATGGCATTAAATGAGGTGGATAAGCATGAAGGACAAGGGATTTGGCGGAGATTGCAAATGGCTATTGAGACCTGACGTGGTAGAGTCGCCAAATTTGGGAATGGTTGTTTGTTTTCATTTGTCAATCGCCAACTTTGGCGGTCGGTGGCAATGGAGATTAGGTGGGAATCTTGGAGTTAATGTCATTGAAAAACTTTGGTTCCCGAGCGATTGCTCGGGAAGGCATGCAAATGGAAAACTAGTTGGTTGTTTGGTTTTCCATATGCTCCGTTTTTCTCTCTGTTTGATCACTGGTTCTTCGAACCAGTCTACTTTGTGTTGCATGGCAACTATGAGAATATCTAGCTCTTTTCTCTGTCGGGGAAAGTTTATAAGGCATGAGGGTAACAAATTATTGTTGCTGAATCTATCGTGGAAGAAGAGGAGAAGGAGTGAGCACATTCAGAGGTCTTCTTCGGATTTTTAAGTGACATTACCAGGCATGATAGGCCCTGACTTTTAAAAATCTTGCTTTACTCCAAATGCTTTCATTAAAACAACTCTGTTCAGGTGATTTTAGTACAGTTGGTTTGAAGCAATGTTTTGGTTCTTCTTTTCCTGTGGAATTAGGAATCTCGGGTTATTCGAAGACTTTGTTGGAATGTTTCTGTATTTATTCTTCCTTTTGGATTCATTTCGATTGAAGACCCGGCTGTGCTCTTATTGTTGTTGAATCCTGTTGATTCTTGCTGTGAATACTTGAAGTTTCTTCTGTTTGGAATGCTTGCTGTGATTATACTACTTGAATGTGACTTTAGTAGAAGTCCTCACTGTGTTTGCAATTTTGGGATAAACTCCATTGGAAGTTTGCAAGGATTATCTATGAAAATGACTCAGTGGGAGTCCTTGTAATGTTTCATATGTTTTCAACTTCTGTTTAAGCTTAGTTATGAATACTGTTGCTTAGTTGTGAATATTGTTGTTTAGTTGAGAATACTATATGGTATTGACTCTATTGGAGTCCTTGAAACGTAATTTATGTTTTTAACTTCTGTAGAAGTTTTGCTTTGTGAGTACTATTGGGATTCTTGAATTGTTGTCGTATGAATTCAACTTCAATCGAAACCTTGGTTATGAGTACTGGTTGGATTTGACACTGTTGGAGTCCTTGATATGCTGCGTGTTGGCTCGATTCCCGATTTAAGTCCTCGCTGTGCATGCATATCGTATAAACTCTTTCTTAATATTGTTGTGTTATGTTCAGTTCGATTCTGAAGAATTAAGGGATGGGTTTTCTTTACAAACTTGACTCTGTTTGAGACCCTGTTGCATTTTGTAATAGCTCGACTTCGGATGAAACTTTGAGGAAATTATTGATTTGGAATCGGCTTCTGTGAAGTCCTTGTTGTGATTATTCTTCTTGAAATCGGCTTCTAATATAAGTCCTTGCTGTATAATCGTAGGGATTTGATTTAGTTGAATGAAGTTGTGCATGTTTGTGTTTCGACTCAGTGTGAATGTCACTGTATTTGCATATGGAACGTCATTTGTTTTAGTGTTATCTAGTCTCGTGATTGACTGTGATAAAGAGCTCCTAGCTGTGCCATGTTAGACGATGGCGTTGGGTATTTTCATGTTGATGAATGATATGAAAAAGAATTGTTGAGTCTGTTATGATTGGATTATTTACTATTGCTTGTCGCGAGAGCTCTTGTATTGCTTAATAGCTACAGGTGATTTTTATAATTGGATTTAGATGAAACTGTAGTTCTTCTAGTAATCTTGACTGTTTAGTCACATGCGTAAATGTAATTGCGTTATTCTAGAGGAGTCGGTACAGTCCAGAACATGATTGATATTGGAATCTGACTGTCTCTGTTTCTTTTCCTAGGCTGTAAAGTATATATTGATGCATAATAGGAGGAATAAGAAAATACTCTCTCCTAGTCAGGAAACTTTGTGTGCTTTCTTCTTGAACCCTTATGTGATCTCTACGGTAAGGGCAAAACAAGAATAGACCATGTATTGTATGGAGAGACCGGTATAAAATGTGTGCTGCTGTATAAATAGGTATACTTGTCAATACCATTGAAAAGTGTTATGATGATAAAAGAATTAAGACAGTGAGCTTGTTGAATGTTTTAACTGCCTTTGAGTAATTGTTAGAAACATTCTTGTAGGAGTATTGCTGTCTTAGAAAGGTTGTATTCATATGTTCTTAGTCTCTAACATATAAGATGAATTATCTGAAAGGCATTAAGGAATAATTGGCATCTATAATACGAGTCATGCATTAAAAGTCATGTTGAATTACAGAAAGAGCATAGTCTGAATTATGTTTACATGTTTGATGAAATGATTTCATTTAAACAGGGTGTTTAATGAGAGCAATTGGTGGATTGCAATTGTTTTAAGAATTAGTGCTTATCATGCTCAGTTCACCGAACTGACCCGTGTTGACAATTTTTGCAGATGGTTGTCGTAAGTGGTAAAGGCACGCAGATCTGATATGATGTTCAGATTGTTTAATTTGGTTTTATGATGAATTCCAACTTGATTCTCTAAATGTACTACTTTAAGAAAGATGTTCTTTTGCTGTTGAGTATTGTATCAAATATGCTGAATGCATAAATTGTATTTGATTAGCTTAGAAATGAATGAAATGAGGGAATTGTTACTTATGTGTTTGCATTCGTATCTTGATGGATTGAACTTCTTCAGTTCGAATGGTTTTAAGAGCATTTTTATTATTGTATACCTTGGAGACATTTGGGATTCTCTAAGTAAACTTTGCAAAGATTAGGTGACTGAATACTTGTAAATGTTAGTAGTTCTGTTATGTTCTATCTAAAGCTAAATTGGAATTTAGATCACTGTCTTTTGAGAAGCTAAGGTTAAAATAAACCTCAACAGGAAGCTGAACGGGAAGAATAAATTATTACTCCCTAATCTTGATCTAAGTCAAGACAACGTTTAAATTGATTTTGAATCACTATATCTTAATACTAATAAGTAAGATATATTTCAGTTTTGAGAACTGATATAAACCTAAAAGGGTATGGTTAGCAACCTTATGAGAAGACTTAGGGCTATTGCCCAATTTCGTTGATTTAGAATACTGTGTATCAATGAACTCCTTGATGAGACCTCAAATCCTATTAACTTCTCTTTGTGAAATGGGTCTTAATAAGAAAGGAAATTATAAGGTGAGGAACCTAGGGGTTGGGAAAAGACTACCCTAAAAGGAGCGTCTTAAAGTATAACTTTAACTCAACGTAAGTAACACCTTAAAGTTAAGTAGATCTTTTCGAGGTGGATTTGAAGGTTGATGGCACAAGTCAACTACAGGTTGTACCTTCGAGAATAATTGGATCTTCTCAAAGATACAACAATGCAGGTGACTTATGACGACACCCTTTGCATTGATCGTAAAGATTTACACCTCAAACTTGAACAATTTTTACTCTGGTACTAGTTAGGAACATGGTCATGTTATAAGACTACCCCTAGAGACTCAGGGTATCTTGACACACAGGGTTAACTAGGGTTGACCCAATATGTCAGCGTATCCCTAGTCCTCGAGAGCATCCTTATAAAGTGGTCATATTATTAATCCATTCTTGAGCGAATAACTTGGGGCAGGGGAGGCTGACAGAAGTCAGTGTAAGACATTCTACATAACATAGGAATGGGGTGAAGGACATATTCCAGATTGACGAGTATGCCGTCAAGGAATACGAGACATAAGCAGTATGTTTCAAATCTTTGGCCAAAGTATCGCAAGCTGCTGATTGCGTTGTCCTATGTCACCTAGTCTAAGGGACGAGATGTCGATGAATAATGGTAACAATTATTCAGATAGGTTCCTTGGACAGAGAATTATGAATCCCAGATTAGGGAAGAGAACCGCAAGAGTGATGTGTTAAAATAAAAATGCCAACTCTTTGATACTCATGAATAGATTGGTAGATTACCGAGTCATGGAATGAATAGATCGGAGGTACTCCGAGTCATCACAACTGCATATGGTTATCTGTTATAAGAATGATTGTTATGATCTGAGAGTTCTAAATTATGTATTTAGAACTAGGATGCACCTATAAAAATAAATAAAAATTTCTGTTCTAATGTACTAAAATGAGGACATTACAAGAACTACATCAAAGCACGAGGTTCCTTTTCATTGGGACTATGTAGGCAACACTATGAGGGCATGGAGCCCTTATAGGTTAGCTCGGCCACTCTCTACCCTAAATAATTCATCTTTTATCTTCCTAACATTACATCATATCTCACTTAGTTTCCCTTTTATACCCAAAATTGGAAATCAAACCATATACATAACAAGTCGCTTCATATTTAAATTCTCATCACAACATACATTTATTACGCCTACCATTTCTCTATCATCATTATGCATAGATTATACCACATTTGACATATGACCCATATTATCATTCATTGCACAAAATCATAAATCACAACTTCCCTTACTTTGAACACAACCATGCCTACGACCTTGACTCAACCATGCCTAACAAACTTGACTCGATCCATGCCTAACCAAAATTGACTCGATCCATGCCTAAACAAACTTGACTCAAACATGCCTAATACAACTTGAATCGATCCATGCCTAATCAAACTTAACACAACCATGCCTAAGACCTGAATCGATCCATGCCTAAACCAACTTGACTCGATCCATGCCTAAAACCAACCTAACTCTATCATGCCTAACTCACCTAATTTCCGTCCATATCACAACAACAAATCAAAAGTCTCATCAAAACAAGTATCTCATGTATCTCATCATATAAATAAGTGTGTATCTCAATACAACATACATGGATGTCCCATCATGTCCATCATCTCAAAATAATCGGCACACCGACCGATACTCAATATAAAATGTCATCGGCACGCAGGCCGGTCTCATATACAATAAAATAACGAAATAATAAAAAATATATTTAGCACCCAGGTTGATATATGCTCAAAATATATAAAACCTCTCATACATCCTTGCTATCTTCAAAGATGCGACGGGTATGTGATAAAAAATACAACTATATCTTTACACGCAGGATGGTATATATCACAAAAATGACTATCATACATAAAATGTCAAAAGCCCCATATCAGGCATCTCGATGGATATCCTCCATCTCTGTATCACCTATACCCTTTGCCTCCTAGGTCCTTGTTGGCACTTCACCTAGATCTGGTTTCCGTAAGTTGATGGCCTCTCCCTAATCTAGCTTCAGAGCTTTCTGGCCCCTTGTGCTCTCCACACTATGAGTGTGGGATCTCGTACTCTCACTCGACGCCTGTTGTGCTGGTACTCTCCATAGGATAGAAATTCTATCCCAGCCACCATCAGCTGGTCTTGGTAGTATTTGGCCTCACCTAGGGCATCCCGTAACCTAGATATAGGCATGGTCTGTGGTGGTCCCATAGGTCTCAAAATCTGTACCTATCCTGCAAGACCTTGTCTTGCTCGTGCTCGTGAACTGGGACCCGGTCTCGGTGCCTGTGGTGGTGCCCCGCCCGAGCCTATATCTCGGGCTGTAAGACCCCACCTATGCCTAGGCTATGGCCAACTAGCCCTACAAACCTACCACCTATGCCTGTAAGGCCGCCACTTGACCATCATCCCCCTCTCCATCTCCATCCCCACCACTAGCCATCTGGGCTGCAGACTGGCCACCTGTACATGTAGCTCTACTACCTCTACCTCTGAGCTCTCCAACTATGTCTACACTATACCCAACTAGGTAATCAGAGTAGCCACCTTCCACTGTAGGGCATCTCTGTACTATGATGGTGGCTAGATCTGGTTCCCCTGGTCTGGGTGGTATGGCTTGTAAATGAGCCACCCACCACCGTGCCTATACTGTCAGTAACCTCAACGCTCATCTATCTTCCGGTCCATCGCCTACTTCTCCTACCCTATGGGCACTATAGGCTATGGTAGAGGTAAGGACCTCTCCATGTCATCTCCCCATCTTGTGGGAAGGATAGAGGCACATCCTATAATAGCTTGAACTACCGCCGGACTCTGCCCATAGGATCATCTCATGCTCCCCGACACGGTGACCTCAGTATCCATCTCACAAGTGAAGCTCAACTAGCTACTCATGCATATGCCTATATGAGGGTAATCCCACATACGTCCTCTAGATAATGTCCACTCCGGACAACCCCTCTAGTAATCACTGAAATAGGCCACATCATGTGTGGGCCTATCGCTTCTTCACTCTCCAATAGCCAAAGACCCATTTCCTATACCCTACCAACACGAATCTCGGTGGGAATGCATCCCACTGGCATCCCTACTGGCTACACACAAGCTATGTTCTCATAAGCCCAACAGTGTAGTAATTAGGTACAACATAGGCTGAACCTATGTAGCCACTCGTATGCCCACAACTCTCATATAGATGCACCAGAATATTGGCACCTAGGAAAATGGGTCTCATCTACCATCATGTCGTGGAGTACCGCCATTAACGATTAGGGAAAACATCCACCCTCTACATATGGCAGTGCAAAGAAGCACAGTGCCTGCATCAAAAGAACCACTAGCCTCATCTCCTCTGGACTAGCTAGGTACATCTCTCCATATTGAATGCTGGTACTATGGAATGTCAGCTCGGCCATCCCCTCACCAAACACCGTCAACATTAGCTCCTCTGAGGCCTCGAAGGAGATAGAGTAGACCTATGTACCCAATATGGATAGCCGTAAAATCCTGAACACATCCTCCAAGGTGACAATGATCTCATCCATTGGCAGGTGGAACGTGTTGGTCGTGGAGTCCCATCTATCGATGAGCACGACCATTAAACTAGGATACCCGACTACATGCCGATATTTCCAGATCCCACTTAAGCCAACCGCCTTCACATGCTACAAATCCTCTGGGGTCGCGCACTTCGCATTGTCATGAGAAAGGGTGGAACCCTATCCCGCATATGTATCTGAGCTCTCCCCTACATCCAATACAAACAAAACATTAATCTACATTTATCATACCCATACTCACCTATTATCATTTTCCCGCACCCTATTTTCACCCTACCCATCTCAACCACCTAGCCCACATCACTTTTGGACCCTTGTTCCCCAAAACCTGACGCCGGTTCCCTTTAACCGACCCCAGTCACCCCTTTACCAGCATCGGTCACCTGTTTGGTGACCGATACCGGTTCAACCTTACCGACACCAGCCACACTTGACCGACACCAGTCACTGTCACGGTAAAAAACCACGATCCCCAAAACCCCCTTTCTTAAAAACCTCCCCCTCACCCCTTTTACCCACCAGAAATTACCTAATCCTCCCTTACACCTCATCCCATCCCCTCCTCTCCCATTTATTGCTCTCCCCATTCCTATTTTACCCACTTTTCCCCACATTCCCAAATTTTATTCTTTTCCCCCCCAAAAACCAAAAACCAAAACTACAACCACAATTTGTAAATCACCTAGTCTATTTAATGAAATATAACTAGAGTTGGATGCTTACCTCATTACGTTGTCATTGTCATGGTGGCATGTCTGCCATTGTACCAAAGTGGCCCACCCAATCCCTCTTCGGCATATGCCATCACTAAATCTCTACTCACGTCTCCAACCAATCGAATCTCATGCACCAATCCTGTGGACCCACGTCTCCAACCAATCACCTACCATTCACATTGCCAACTCAATGTTCCCTTCCATCTAGACACTTTTCTCTCTTTTCTCTCTTTTTTTCATTTTCTCAATTAGCTAAATGACAAATGAATAACAAAAAACATGGATTTTTTGTTTTTATAACCAACCCGACTTAACCGACGCCGGTTTACCTTCACCAGCATCGGTCGTGTGCCATACCTTCACCGTGGTTAGATTCCCTATATCGGCATTGGATACCCTTAATCGGAATCAGTCCTCCTCACCTACACATTTCCCTACATTTTACCCTCTTACCCTACCCCTCCCTCCTTTTTTTACCTCACCCAACCTTCACCCTGACCGTTTACCCCACCTAACCTTTACCATGACCATTTACCTCACCCTCCGGACCTCATCATTGACCGCATACCCTTGTCCTCCTTTGGGGACTCCTTATTTTACCCCTACCTTGGCCTTACCTGTGCCATGACCTAGATATTTGGACTGGACCATCGCTAGTGACCTTTGACCTCATGTGTTTGCTATACCTTGTGGCACTATTACTTGTGTTGATTGACCTAATGACCTTACCTAGCCTATTGTTGTGACCATTTATCTTGACCCTAGCTTTGGTCTACCGAATATGCCTAAACATTCATGCACCTAACCTACGTCGTGTTTTCTGACCATATCCTATACCTTGATACCGAAATCACTCCAACCTTGTTTAGATAAACCTATCGACCTTAGATGATGTAGAGTTTTCCTGCTCTTCAACCCAGTAGCATGCTACATTTTATATGTGTGTGTGTGCATTTGACTATTACTACCTTTGACCCGACCCATTACCTAGATTTCCCACGTAGACCGTTAGCCCTCTTTTCCCCCGTTCCCCACCTTCCCATTTCTCACATTTACCTTTTATCAAACCACTCACCAATTCTACCATCAGCCTCGTCGCTTCTTGGTTTGAGGGGGATCACCTTCACCTACACTGGGAAACCATATCTTATTTTTGTTAGCATCACTTACCAATACAAGCTATACAACAAAAAGGGGAAAAATGTAGACACTAAAATAAGGTCACACTCCCCTTTGGTCCCTCAAAAATAAACACCTTCATCACATTCACCCTTACCATCACCTTCACCTATGACTCACAATCACCCAGGACTAGAATCCAAGTAAGTGGAACATTGTACTCCTCTGGTTCATTTCATTTCATCATTATATTATCACCCTTTGTTATCTTGGCCATCCACAAACCTCCGTTAATACTCACCCCTCCATATACCCATTAAAACCTTACCAAATCCCTCCCAAACCACCTAATACCTCATTCCAACCAACCAAAGTCCTTTGTGCAATCACAAAGGAGACCCAAAACCCATTATGTGGCATTCCCAATTTTCCACAGTAATCGCACCGGTTACACCCAACCACCGTCGGTCACCCTTAACTAGCATCGGTCTCTGTATTTTCCCATACAACCTAGAACAGTGACCTATCCACCTAATTCCACATCACCCTTATTCACCTGTGATCTACCTGAGACCTCTGCAGTCCGCAAAGACCCAGAACTAGTTACTTGACCTTCGGATCTTATTTTAACTTAGCCTATTAGATTAGATCTTTCTTATTGTGTTTTAAGTGAGATACCTAAATCATTTCAAATTACAATAGGATTTATTTTACTACCCACATTAAATTGTTTTAAATAGTGGACTGACAACCATCTAGGAGTATCACACTTCCCGGATCTAGCACATGCTAGGTAGTTCACTGCACATATTGTTTAACTCTTTCTGGTGGTCTTGTTTTCCATTACAGGTAGTTCCTCCTAGCCAAAAGGAAGCTCCCACGATCAGCTGTGGATTCAGAAGTCATACATGCACAACAAACCATCAACCAACTTTTGAATAGGTATTCCTCCTACGCTCGTTACTCTATCTATTTCGTGAATATTTCAAAGAAATGTATAAGAAATAGGTGAAACATTTTACGTATTGTTTCTTGTTTCTTGTTAGAAAGGTTACTTTGTTTATATCGTATCGATATAATTTTGATATTTACGTCTTGTTTCTTGTAAACTTGACCTAAATATCTATATTGTAAGGTTATGCTACACACACTTTAACTATTCCTAGCTATACTTTGAGATTTTGGTTTGATTCTATTATTACCTCAATTTTGAAGAGTGCTACGTGTTACCACTTGTGCGTGTTATATCAATAGCATCTTGATATCAATACCTTACTTTCTCACAAAGTTTGGTTAACATATCTTGGTGATATTGTTGTGTCACTCACGAATTGTAACTGGCACTTTTTGGGATATAGGTCTTAATCAAATTTGAACTCACTTTTAGTATATCTTGTTAGGAGGTCACATTAACTTTTTGTATTTACTTACGTCTTGTTCATTCTCTTGAACTTGGCATAAGTCAGAACATCTTGTTAATTATCTTATGACACTAAACTACTTTTTGAGACGTGGTCTAGGAAGTACTTCATTGGATAGGCTTCAATACCAAACATTTGTGTCATTGGTGATTTATCACTCTACCACATTAGTATTCTCACATTGTTATTCATTCATATTCTTGACAATTTATCTTGCATTTCACTTAGGTGTGATCACAAAGTTTTGAACACATTTACAACTTACCATAGTGAAATTGTCACAAATAATGGCTCCTAAGACATGATTAGGACTCAAGAAACAAACATACGAGGAACAACAAGCATAAGCTTTGGAAGCCTCTAACAAATAAGGGTCAAATGCCTTTATTGGACATGATCTAGGGCCTTTGTTTTCTATGGAAAAAGAGATAGAAGATGTGGTCGATCATAGTGGTAATGAATTGGAATCCCCACACACAGAATTCAAATTTGACCCTACTTTATTAGATGATTTTCTTTTCGAAACAAGGATAGAGTGCTAGCATGGCTTGTAGAATTAGGGGCCAAAATGCCCACCGAAAATGAAACAATCCCACCTGCGAATAACACTAATGAGGAAGAACGACCCCTCATCAACATGGAGGATATTTTGACACATGGACATGCTTCTACCTCCAACGTAGGAAATAATAAGATAGTGGGACATAGAATACCCTTTATCAAAGTGCCACGTAAAAACACGACAGACATGAGAATGGTGAAGAACCTCAACAAACAAGGAAGAGGAGGAACCTTTAGAAGAAGAAACCACAATTCAAAAATAGATTAATATCCTAAGCCAATAATTAAATTTGCTAACCTCTCATTTGCAGAAGGAAGAAAGAAAAAATGTTCAAAAGTAAAGGCCTAAGGTTAAGATCAATGAATTCCATAGAGAAAATCAAGAAGAAGATGATACGGTGTATCACCAAGTATATTTCCCGGTTCCCCACTAGAGAACAATTTCTCACATAAGAGGTGAAGTCTATGAAAGTAACACTCACAAGCCTTAAAGAGAGCAATATATGGAGCATTAGAAAGTATCAAGATGAAGAATTGTGCCCCTATCCTTTTGACAAGACTATGACCCTTCAACCATTTCCTAAGAAATTTGATATGCCAAAATTTGACAAATATGAATTGAAAGGGGATCCATGGGATCATGTCAAATATTTCTATGTGGCATGTCAAGAGGTGTCCTATAGTGACAATTATCTCGAAGACTTTTCCTAAGAGTCTAGGAGGTCAAGCCTTGGATTGGTTCACACGTTTACCTTGGGGATCAATTTTCACCTTTCCAGAATTGGCAGAAAGGTTTGTGCGTCACTTCTTGTACAACATAGAGAGTGATGTTACCATGGAAGATTTATGTGGTACCAAAAAATGCTCTAATGAGACTTTCACCATCTTCCTCCAATGGTGGAGAGGGATAGCTAGCCACTTCCCTTGTGCTTTCCCTGAAAAATAACTAGTTAGTATTTTTGTACCCAACCTCAATCCGGATATAGCTTTCCACCTCCAAATGCATTGTGTTTGCACTTTTGAGGAGGTCATTGAAAAGGGGGTTCAAATAGAGAAAGCTCTCATTGTAAAATAAACTCTCAAGTCCCAATCTAGAGATAATTAAAATGTTAAACCCACGGAGAAGTCAAGGTTTTTAACAAAAATAAAAATGTGGTGGGAGATGGGATCATTGATTCCAAACGTGTACAAATGGTCCAAACTAGTCAACCTTTTAAACTGACCAAAGGACCAATTCAACCACCACCAAAATGAAGAATGTTCACCTCTCTTAATGAACCTTTGTTGGTTATACTAAAACAATTGGATGCGGCTCACATGATGACATATCCTATGACACAACCATTTGATGACAATGCTCCAAAACCTTCATGGTACAAGGAGCATGAATATTGTGAAATGCATGATGTCAAAGGACATAAGATGTATAAATGTATGTGTCTTCATCATTATATCTAAGACCTCATCAACAATGGGGAAATAGATGTGGACAACCCAGTAAAACTCGAAACCCAATGAGAAAATGGGGATATATAAAGAGCCATTCCCCAATCATGATAAAACTAAAAACTCAAATCCGGATCGGGAGAGTCATCCCAAGGTTATAAAGTAGTGAATTACTTATACACCAAAAAAGATAACAATCATTATGATTCAATTATTGGATGTATTCAATCTCTTATTGACCATGTCAACACCATCCGAATCAAGGGAAAGGATTACGCCACGAATAAGGCGTGCCCACCTTGTGATTCTAGAACCTTCTCCATTAACCCCACAAATTGGTAAATACAACCTCCTAGAGCAACTTGAGAAGATGTTTGCTAAGATTTCAATCCTAGATATTCTTAAGATATCAAATGTACACAAAGACATTTTTACCAAACTCTTCAAGGGTCGGGAGTGTCATTAGAGGTCGATCCTATACACCTTCAAGCTACAAAGTGGCCAACATCGTACCAAATGAACATCCAATGCATAATCTTCCTTTGTAGATTAAGGTAGTTGTTACCCATAGGAAGATCAAACGGGGCTTGTGGACAATGGATTAGGCTTGAACATCTGCACACTAAAGTTGGTTAAACAACATGGACATGCTGAGGCTGATCTTGAGTCAAATATCATCACTATCACCTCTTATGACTACGCGGAAAGGGAGTCAACGGGAACAATCACGTTGCCCATGGAGGTGGATCCCACTTACCATCAAACAAAGTTTCATGTCATGGACTTGGAACTTTTCATATAACATGCTTCTAGGCTGCCCATGGATTCATGTCATGTAGGCCATTCCATCGACATTCCATCAGTGCATTATATTTAAGCATGAGGGACACACCATTACCATACAAGGAGATTATGATCCCTTTTCTCACTACAGAGCTCTCAATATCTTTGAACGTAAGGGCACATATGCATGTCCCTCCGCCGATATAGTTGTCCCTCTCTAATTTGAGGCCATGGAATCTCAGGTAGATTCAGATTCTCTCAGTTCTTATGCCCATGGTGTGTCAACATCAACATCTCCTTTTGACTCATGGGAGATGAAAATCCTTGATTATGGTTGCAGAGAGAGTATAATGTACAATAAGCCCTCTTGGTTTCAGACCTCTCATTGTCACCCAAGACTAGAGGTCAACCCAAATATCACTTCAGAAGACCTAGAAATGAACACACTATTGGGTCATTCTTACTTGGAGGCTTTTGGATGAGGAAAAATTGTTAGATCCACCTACAACTTGGGTCCCAAAGGATACTTATCCATCTTGTTATCAAACCTCTGAAGACGTGAAATCTAGTAAAATGATGTACTCCATGGGCTATAAGGGCCTAGGATGTGGAAGAAATGAACAAGGACAGAGAGAACCAGTGCCTCTTCCACATTTTAAAATAGAAAGATACGACATTGAATTCACCCTTATGGAGCACACCCCAATGATCAAGACACTACTTGTTCTGAACATGAGGATAGCTCTGACTATCTAGACAACGATATGATTCCCATTATAGCCAATATGAGGATCTTACCTCCACAAACCTATTCATGAACAACACTGTCCTAACCATAACCCCTATGGAACCAAGCCTTGACCTTGTTTACCCTTACCTTGTTGCAGAACGAACCAACAACATCACATGTCACTAGATCTATTCGAGAATGACGAAGCTATCATAGAGTTCATGGGAATAAGGGATATAATTCCCATTGGAGACCACAAGAAGGGTTTCTTTATTGACTTGGATACCTGTGCCTACTTCGGTGAGGAGGATGAGCTTTGTGGTCAGAAAAACTTAAGAAAAAGTGAGGGAAAAAGTTCTAACATAAAGCCTCGAAAAAATCAAAGTCCAAGTCACACAATGAAAACCTCTTTGAGGCACTGGCCGACAAACAAGTAAAAAAATCAATGGACAATGAAAGTGACCATGCCAAGGATGAAAATATTGTGCGGACATCCTCTCAAGAAGATCTCAACCTTCCCGCCGATCCTACACATATGGAGGACTTGTCAAAATAACTAGTAGAGGAGACCATCGATGTCAATATTGGTACAAAGGAGGATTTGAAGATAGTAAAATTGGGAGCTTCACTCTCGGTTAGAGAAAAAAAATACATTCACTATGGTGCTATGAGAGTTTATAGACATGTTTTCATGGTCCTGAAAATACATGTCGCTTAGACCCAACTTTATTTGTGCACAACCTAGTTTTGCATGCAAATGCTAAGCTTATAAAATAGAAGCTTAGAAAGATGCACCCAAGGGTAGCCCTACTGGTTAAAGAGGAACTAGAAAGATTTCTTGTGGTAGGATTCATCTGGCCTATTGATTATTCTGAATGGATATCTAACATCGTCCCTAGTTTCAGAAAAATCCTATCGGGATCAGAATCTGCATGGATTTTAGAGACATTAATAAGGCTTGCCCTAAGGATGATTTTCCACTGCCAAATATTGACATGATTATGGATTCAACAGCAGGATACAAGATGCTATCTCTCATGGATGGCTTTTCAAGATACAACCAAATCAAGATAGCTGAAGAAGATCAACACAAAATGGCTTTCACAACTCCGTGGGGTACCTTCTATTATCAGGTGATGCAATTTGGTCTCAAAAATATAGGAGCTACTTATCAATGGGAAATGATAGTAATTTTTCATGATATGATTCATGATATCATGGAGGACTATGTGGATGACATCCTCGGAAAGTATAATACAAGAGAAGATCACCCTGTCATTTTTCGGTGTATCTTTGAGTGCCTACGAGAGTACAAGGTTAGGATGAATCCAAAGAAGTGTGTATTCGGCGTGCTATCAGGAAAACTATTGGGCTTCATTGTATCAAGAAGAGGAATTGAGGTAGACCCTGCTAAAGTGTCTTCTATTACTAAAATGCCTCCACCTAAGAATATTAAGCAATTACATAGCTTACAAGGGAAAATCCAAGCTATTTGCCACTTCATCTCCCAGCTTGCAGATAAGTGCCACTTATTCACCCACTTGCTTAAAAAGGACACCGCCTTCATCTAAGGACTAGAGAAACAACAATCCTTTTCTTTTCTTAAACAATACTTGGCCAATCCACCTATCCTCATGCCTCCAACTCTTGGAGAGCCACTCTTGCTCTATATTTCTGATACACAATTTACTATTGGTGCGTTTCTCTCCCAATATGACCTGGGTTATAAAGAAAAAGTGGTGTACTATCTCAGTCGCACTCTCATCGCTTATGAGCTCAACTATCCCCAAATTGAAAAAGCTTTCTTGGCTGTTGTTTTTACTTTTCAAAAACTTCACCATTATCTATTAAATACCAAAACCAAGCTAATATCCAAAGTTGACCCACTCAAGTACTTGTTATCTAAACTAGCCCTCATAGGTAGAATGGCTAATTGGATCATTCTACTAAGTGAGTTTGACATAGAATTTGTGCATCAAAATTTGGTTAAAGGACAAGTACTCACTGAACAACTAGCAGAAGCACCTTTGCAAGGCACTGAACCTTTGAATTTGGATTTTCTAGATGCCTCCTTGCTCTACATTGAAGAATCATTGTGTGGCGAGATACACATTGATGGGTCCTTTACTTTTTAGGGTTCAGTGCATGGGTAGTCCTCATTACTCCTTATGGCGACCCTATACCATAGACTTTTTGCCTGGGTTTTCCCCACAAACAATATCACGAATACAAGGCACTTATCACGGGGATGAAGCTAGCTATCAAGTGGAACATTCATCATGTGAAGTTTGTGGGTGATTCTCGCTTAATTATCAAATAGGTTAATGATGAATACAAGGTTAAGGATGAAAAGATCATACCTTACAAAAAGTTGGTCAAAAATCTAAAGAAGTAATTTATGTGGATTAAATTTGAACAAATCCCAAGAGCACAAAACATATCGAAGATACTATGGTGATAGTGGGTTTTATGCTTCGTATTCTCGCTAGGGAATAATGACATGCCATTCTTTGTAAAAAAATTAGGCCAGCCCGCATGTGACATGCCAAAATCTTATCTAGCTTGTGATGTTGTTGGTCCCAATTCCCATGGTACAAGCCCATCTTTACCTATCTCAAGCACAACACGTTCCCTCCCGATATCTCCCGTTCTAAAAATAAAGCTTGAATCACCAAATAGCCCGTTACACCCTTTGAGGAGGTACGCTCTATCGTCGTGGCTATGATGGGAATCTATTTCGTTGTCTTGATATGACAGAGTTGATCCAAGTGATCAAATAAGTACATGAAGGGGTGTGTGGAGCACATACTAATGGAATGGTTTTGGCCAAGAAATTCTTAAGAGTAGGATACTATTGGCCTACCATGGAAACCAATCGTTGCAATTATGTCAAAAAGTGTTTACTCTACCAGAAGTATGGAAACTTCATTCATGATCCATCACAACCATTATAACCTATCACTACCCCCTAGCCATTTTCTAAATGGGGACTTGACTTGATAGGGAAGCTTACCCCTACCTCATCCGATGGTTATACCCACATCATCACTACTACTTGAATACTTTACAAAGTGGGTGGAAGATTTCCCTTAACCTATGTAATAAGAGCTCGATTTCCAAATTTATCATGAATCATATCATTTTTTGATATGGTATTCTATGACCATTGTTATAGTTAATGGGAAGTAATTTAAGAACAAGACAGTGAAAGGTCTTTGTTAGCGAGTTCCAAATCAGGTTAAAAAGGTCTACACCATATTACCCCCAAGGTAATAGACAAGATGAAGCCACAAACAAGACTTTGGTAAGAATAATGGAGAATATGGTCTCAGAAACACGTCATAATTGGCACTTGCAAATTCACCCCCGCTCTTTAGGATTACAAAAATCCATTCACACTCCTACGGGGTGACACCATATTCTCTAGTATTTGGGACAGAATCCATTATCCCATTAGAAATTGAACTTCCTTCCCTGAGAATCTCTCTTACGGTCTATCTAGATAAAGATGAGGATTACATAGTAGCAAGATTGGATGAATTAGAGATCCTAGATGAGAAGCACATTCACACTCTTAATCACCTCAAAGTGTATTAGAAAATAGTCTCCAGAAACTACAAAAAGAGAATCATACCTCGCCAGTTTGAGGTTGGTGATTTAGTCATGAAGGAGAACCAGTTCAACACAAGAGTGGAACGAGAAAAGAAAGGAAAGTTTGAACCACATTAGTTAGGACCCTATGTTATTGTGGCCAAGTACAACACAGGGGCATAAAAACTTGCTCACCCCAATGGTGATGAGCTCTGTGAGCCCATGAATGCCATGCATCTTAAGTGGTTCTATGCTTAAACATGACGCAAAATCAGAAAAGAAAAAACTCAAAAACATGGTAAAATGATCAAAAATACAAAAAATCAAAAAGAGGAAGAGAAAAAAAAGAAAAAGAGAAAACAGGTCATCCACAAGTGAAAACCATGCAATTGTGGCACTTTGGATAGGTCCTTGGGTGAAAACTGGTTTTCGGCGCCTTGGGAGGATTCGTTGTTCACAAGCATCTTACATCTGGAGGGTACTTTTACTTGGCCTAGCCCTAGTTCTACCTTCGAGATTCCCTGAGCCCAATCTTGTCAAGCCTTGATCGCTTTGTCTTCTTTTATTCATCTATGAGGGGCATGGTCTTTCGCTATTCCCCATCTTATGCTGGAGGAAAATCAATGACTTCACCTTCTTGTTCATAAGCGTGTGGCATCTCGCTTTTTTATATTCCCCATCTAACGCTGGGGGAATCCATGCTTTATTGGTTACTGTGCATAACTCTAGAAAATCTTTTGAAAAAACACAAAAATAGTTGAAAATTGTTTCAAAAAGATTGCAAAAACATTCAAAATATCCAAAAACACAAAAACAATAGAAAATTGTTTCAAAACACAAAACAATGGAAAATTGTTTCACAAATGAAAAACAATAGAAAATTGTTGCCTAAAAACAAACTTACAAAAACATTTACTTACATTTACTTGCATTGTCTTGTTTCTTTCTTTGCTTGTTTCTTGTATAGTTGCTTCATGTTTTTTCTTTTGGGTTGTTTGTTACTTGGGTGTATTTTGTTAGAATTCATCTTTTCTTGCTTAGATTAGATTTATTCTAGCTTATGCATATTGAGGTATGTTTTTGCATGCTAGTGAGTCTTGGTGCATTATAATGTTAATTCATTGTGTTCTTTGATTAGAATTTGATTGTGTTTGTTGCATGTGTAGTGTTTTGTTATCACATCATCACATTACCATCATATCATCACATCTAACATCATCTATACATCATATATCAAGAAAAATCTAAGTATACATCATACATGAATGCTAAGCTAATTATCACATATCATATCATCAAATGGGGGCAAGAGGGATCGCAAATATCAAAATATATCTCCCCCCTCACCCGTATCATCATATCATCTTGTCCACTAAGTATGGCACATCACATAAGCAAACACATTTGATATATTCTACAAGATCACATCATCTAAAAATCAAAACACATGTGATACATCAACAAGATCATTGATACATATACATGTCAAATCAAATCATCTAAACATCATAAGCACATCTATCTATCCATGAGAAATAATAAACAAATGTCCATCTTATATACACATATGTCATGTCATGAATGTCCAAATCATACATGTGTGGTATATCTGTATAAAAAATGGATATACATAATGGAAGTACATAAAAAAATTCTCATCAAAGGCATGTATCAAAACTACTCTATCTCAAAAATTCCTTCATCTGAGGCATACAAAATAAGGGTACATGTAGCAAAGGAATAAAATCCTTCATCAAAGGCATGTATCAAGACTACTCTATATTAAAAAATGCCTTCATCTGAGGCGTACAAAAGTGATACATCTATAACAGAATAAAAGCCTTCATTAGAGGCATGTGTCAACATTGTTGTATAAATACAAAATGGTATACATGGAGCACAATCTTCTCATAGCCTTCATAAAGAGGCATACATGGATATACAAAATATCAAGGCTGACTCGAGCCCTCTGAAGGAGTAGCTGGCCTATCCTGTGGAGGTTGCATGGCATGAGCATCACCGGCTCTCTCTGGTCATGGCTGCTCCACTGAGGCTTGAGGCCTCTCAGATCTGGTGCCCTTGCTGGACTGCTGACTATAGGATGGTGCCCATCGCTCAGGAGGCACTACCTCAAAATATAGAGACCTATAATATGAGGCTCTTCCCTCTAAAATTGCCAAATCTTTGTGTCTGAGTAGTCACTGCAGCACCCTTCGTACGTCGATAGGATGTTATCTATGTTGTAGCTCGGGCCATTTCACCTAGCCTACTACATGCTCGCCCGAGCCTGTCTCACTCTAATACCACAGGATGCGGCTAAGCTCATGTCTCGATGGTGTAAACCTATCACCTAGGCCATCTAAGAGGCCATCTCAAATATTCTAGAAGAGCATAGTAATATCACCTCCTAGGCCAGCCTAGGCCCGATCTGATCTCACTCGATAGTAACATCACAATCTAGGTCCAAGCTTGATCTCGCTCGGCTGTCACAGTCACACACTAGCCTCATGCCTCATCTCTCTCTACTCTAGCCGCGTCTCTCTTGGCTAGAGCCTCACTCAGAATCGCTTTCTTTGTAAAGTGGGTATTTATGCCACTATCTATGCCACTAAGACTGGTCCCTATGGTGCTCTTGATGATTGGCCTTGCTCTAGGACCCTAGCTATGGGAATCTAAAATGGTACATGTCTTAGACCACCGTGGCCTTGGTCCCTGTGCCTGTGGGGCACCCTGCTCATCATGTGGTAAGCCATCAAATGGATCCTCTGGATCAAGACTCATTGTTCTCTCTCTCGTACCGAACCATTCCAGATATCTATAGGTGGATGACCACCTCTGCCCGTGCCTCCTCCGAGATGGTGAGATGCTTTGAGGTAACACAAAGGCGTACTGTGTCAAATAATCTGTTGTAGTACCTGGGTCCCTGACTTGTCATGTTGGGTCCCATGCCTATGGGACCACCTGTGAAAAACTCACCCTAGCTCGCCACCAATATGTGAGGCCCCATAGTATGCCTCTCTGAATCTCTGTGGGCATACCAGATATCAAGATGTGGAACCCCCTCTACTATGCCAAGTTGCTTTGTTGCTTTTGTCAACTCTATATAACTCTATGATGTAGCTACAAGTGCCAATGATAAAGTGCTCTATTGAGCACACATTGATCTCCGTGGCATCCTCTACAGCCCTTTGAATATGTCTATAAGGTCTCTATATGATATCTATCTCTGGTAGATCATCATCGAACTCTCACTTGTATCTATATAGGCTGCCTAGGTGGCCTCATACATCACCACCTACTGGTACCCACACCATGTAAGATGGCTCCTCTGGGCCTCAAACATGCAAAGTTCCCATAGGGAATCTGATCACAATGTGGTCCCATGATCAGATCTGTAACAATGAAGTTGGCCCCACAGCCTCTCTCGACCATGGTAATTAATCAAATGCGAGATCCTGTATAAGTGGGTCGGTATGCACTACACCGCAAAGAATATCACTCCCCACTAAAAATGTTGTGTACTAAGGGTAGTAACCCTCTTGGGAAGGATGTCCTTGTCTTATCAGTGAGAAAAAACCCACTGATAAGTGCCATGATGTAAAGAGGCCCCCGATGCAGTGTCGGGTCAGAAATGCACTCATGTAAAGCAATGGTCATACCATCATGAGGTATGTCATCTATGTCGAACAAGTATTTCGGGTCAATAATCAGCCCTACATTAAAGTCAGTACTTAATCAAAGTGCCCATGATCAACACACGGAGAATCTACCATACATCCTCTAGGGTCATGGTCATCTCCCTAGTTAGCAATCTAAAACATTGGCTCTCGCTATGCCATCACTTGTCTAGCACAGTCAACAAACAATGGTCTAGGGTGATGGACGGCATCTGAGACATGGGGTTTATCCCCACTACCTCGAGAAGTATAGACATAGCTCACCGGTCTCACCGACGCATGCTCCCCTCTACCTCATCTATCTGGGTGTGATGCTCCCACGTCTGCAATACTGGCAATCATCTTTGTAAAATATCAAATCACTCATCAGTTACTAACATTTCTTCTAAAATCTATCTATCATTTTAGGGTTAACCCAAAAATCCTAAAATTTCTTCTAAGTGTCATCTTTTTGACATTTTTCTGTCTATCCTCCACCATCCTGGGATGCCTGCATGCCCTTTTGGGTGTGTGTGCCTCCCTTTTGGCATGGGCGCGTGCATGTAATTGTCTTTTGGTGCTTGTGCCATCATTCAAGCACCTACATTCCTTTTTGGGCATGTACACCACATATTTGGCACTTGCACCATCATTTTTATGCTTGTGATTGCGCTCATGTACCCCCAAGTGTGTGTTCCTACCTTTTTGTGTGTGCACCCCCTTTCTGGCATGTGCGCATGCACGTACATGTGTAGTGTGTGCACGTGCATGTGGATGTGTGTTGTTTGTTCCTACACATGTATGTATGTGTTTTACGATGCATACACCCCCAAAGAAATGCTCGCACCCCTACTTGACAAATTACGCCTACGCGCATGTGCGCCGATGCGGCTTCCTAGCCCTAAATGCTAATTTTTGGCATTAATGACAAAAATTGATGGGAAAAGTTTGAATACTCACAAAGGGGCTATCATCGCATGACGTTAGTACCCTTGGACTGCGTCTGCGCTCGCCTCAATCGATCCGTGTAATCACCATCATCCTTGTCACTATCGAAGCCTCATAGTAATAACCCAATAGTGCTCAGTTAAAATGAATTGGTCGCATGATTTACCCCAGTGTGGGGTATATCAAGTTATTTTTCACTGTTGGGAGGGCTTGAAGGTCTGTTTCAGCCGTCATTTTCTCCTATGTTCACCGATGAATGATTATTTTAATTAAATAATTAGTTTTCTCTTATTTTTCACTTTATTGGGGCATTTTGTTGGCCATTATCCCTTTCTTCCCCCTAGGGAAATTTTATTGCTCCTAGGCAATTTTTTCTTCTTCATTCACTCTCGTAAATAATTATTTTTCAAAAATAATTATTTTATTAATTTTTTCCACTAAACAAGGACATTATTTGTCACATGTTTTTTTATTACACGTAGGGCACTTTACGTTGCTAGACCCTCCATTCTATTTCTTCTATTTTCTTCCATTGTTCACCACATTTTGGAAAATAGAAAACAAAAGCAATATATATGTCATGTCAAAAAAAAAAAAAAAAAAAAAAAAGTAGGGCAATTTTTTTCACAAAATCCTAAAAAGTAAAAAACCTACAAAAATGGTAACTTGCTTATTACGGCTGAAACTTGTGTCTTGTGCATGGTATTTTCTCCATATCCTACTAGTTTGTTTCACATCTTCCCGATTAATATGACTCGTAAATCACCGGATTCACAACCATTCACAAAGCTAGTTACTTGCTTCGTCTGTACTCTGGGGCACATTTGTTGCCTGGTGTTGTTTCATTGCGCACAATGCTTTTTACTTGGACCAAATGTCCATTGTCATTTCCCCTTGCATATATCCTTTCTTGGGGCATCATTTTTAACCCTTTTCATCAATCACGAACATATGGATCTCTTTATCTTGATAAAAAAACATTTGTACAACTATCTTGATTGTTGTTGGGTTGGATATGTGCATTTGTACTTGTTTTCCCTGTTAAATGAGCTTGTTTCCTTCTCGTATTGCATTGCATTGTTTTATGTTTCATGGAGTTGGTATTTTTAGCAATGGATAATTGTTCATAGTATGGCTTTTCATGTCATTCTACCTTTTTTGTATGCTTATATTTTTCATAAGGACCGATGACATAGCTCTTATGGAAATATGATGACAAGAAATTGTTCCAATAAACAACGACTAGAGGCTAAGCTCTTCTCTCCCCTCCTCCATATTTCTTCTTCATCACTTTCCTCTCACCCCTAATCTTTGGTCTCACCAGGGCATCTTACCCCTTCCCATTCTTCTATCTATTTCTCACCGTTTTCGATCGTTAATCATCTTCTTTCATCATCCCATCGACACTCGAGGGGGCGTCTCTCCCTCCTACTAATTTTTATTCTATCCCTTCAAAATTTCTTCCATCTAATATCTTTGAAGTGGCATCACTTACGCCACCCCAAAGAGGGGAAAATGTAGACACCCATAATTACGCCCAAGTAATTTAAATACTTAAATTATGCTAATTATCTCTCTTCTGGAAAATTGATGACATATCGTCAATAACACTCATTTTCCCTCATATCGTCATTAATTAATTACTACGCTAATTAACTAATTCACCTATCCAAAAACATCCTGATTAACGACCTTATATCACCACTATCCCCTTGGGGTATTATTCAATTTGTGATTTAAACACCTATCCTAAGTTTAATTCACCCCATTATGTTTTACCCGTGAGTAATTAAATATTAACTATTTAATTACACCTTTTTACATGTATCCTAACCACTTATCTACCCCATATCTATTCTATCCATATATCCCCCCTATTTCTCCTCCTCCCAAACCAAGCAGTGGGATATTTCCCATATTTGAGGTGGAGGGATCACTCTTATCTTTCCAGAAATCACTCCTTTTGGCCATTTCTCGGGAGTCTGTTCCATGATCGGCGCCGACCGGTACTCGGTCGACGCTGATTTTTCGAACGGCGCCGATTTAATCGGCCGGCGCCGATTATAAATAGAGGCCTGTAACTCGCCTCCTGTTTAGACACATTGTAAGAGAGACAATTAGATGGTGAGATAGACAGAGAGAGAGAGAGAACGAGAGAGTTTTGAGCATCAAGTTTGAACATTATCTATCGAGTGAGAGTGAATCCTGTCCAAATCAATCCCCGAGAGGAGCACCGCTATTCGCTTTACACATCAACATCGCACGCTCCATTGATTTTCTCGTGACTCTGCTCCCGCATCCAAAGACAGTGTGGAGCTCTCGCCAAGATCTCTCCGGCTTCGCAGATCCAAAGACGCTTGACGATCTTGCCTTCATTTTTCGATTCCCAAACCTTCTCGCACTTTGTCTCTCGATCGATCGACGCCGATCTATATCACCGACACCGATCTCAACTACCGACGCCGATCTATATCACCGACACCGATCTCGAACCGCCGATTCTACATAATCGACGCCGATCATCCTGCAGATAGGTAAAAGGACACAGTAACACAAATCCAGCTTTTTTTTCACAGTTCCCTATTTTCTGTTGCTTTCTGTCATGCTTAGATTCTCGTTTATTACTTTGATCAGAAAATCTAGTCCTCGTACGTATACATCTTTTATCATGTATGCTTCTTTACTTAATTGAAAACGTGGACTGACATCCGCCGAGGGAGCTTATCGCTTCCCGACCCGCTTCTCGGCAGTCCACCTAAATATCTTTTAACGTGGTCTTTTTCTGTCAAGCATCGGTGTCTCGCAGGTTACTTGGATCTACTGTGTAGAATTGCTCGTGTGCGCCCGTCTTATCTACATCGGCTTCCTTATCCATCTACATCTTCGGATCTTGTCCATCAGGTATCAATTTCATTTGAGTTTTTCAAGGTTTTTGTGTTTAGTTTGGTACATTAACTTGGACAGGTAACAAGCGCGAAATTCTTGATCAACATTCTGGCACGCCCGGTGGGACCCAACCAAAGTCCCTTATTGGTAAGTTCATCTCTTTTCTAGTTTTGAGCTTTGTTCTTTTTCTTCACTGATTTTTATCTGCTTCGCTTTAAGCATTTCCTTTCATCGCTTTCACTTGCTTTTTCATTTCTCGATTTGCAAATTTAGGTCCTTTCTTTTTTACAAATTTCAATTCCAATTTCTATTTATAAAATTAGTAAATATTTCATTTTGATTTCAAGATTGCATGTTTGATCCATCTCTTTATGCGAAATTGTTATTTCCTTGAAATTTTTCTAGTTCCTTAAAATAGAAATTTTCGTTTCACCATTATCTGGATATATCTTTCTGGATTTTGTTTGGTGTTTGCTTAACCTTTTTCGTGGAGCACTTTGCTTGTTCATGGGATTGTTTGAGGGGGAGAGCTCAACAACGCACTTTTTGAAGTCCACACACCTTGGAGAGCTAAATCTACAGGTATTTCTCTTTTACGGTGTTTTCTCCTTTTTAGGAACTAAAAAAAAAAAAAAAAAAAAAAAAACTTTCTTTGTTTGTTTTCTATCACATTCAAACATTTCAATTTTTGGTGCTTAAAAAGAATTTAATCGCATTTGGGAAAGAATCTGTTTGACTTGTCTTCATCGAAATCAAACACTTCATTTTTAAGTGCTTAAAAAGAACTCTTTCTTTGTCATTTCTGCTGTATGTTTTTCATCTAGTTTTAATTAGGCTGGAAAATTGATCAAAATCGGTAGTGACACTATTTGATTTTTATTTTTCACCCTTGCACACAAAGCCAAAATCACTAGGTATAAAGCATTTAAACAAAAATTCTTTCCCTGGCCTCGCCTACTTGGAAGTGACATCCAAGAGGAAGAGCCTACGCGGTACTCGGGCCGCGCTATAAATTCACGGAAGTTCTGGTATATATTGGCAAAGCACCCGACTCCCTTATCGCAGCGTGTGTGTGCGGGGGTAGGCCCCTATATCAAGCCACGCACTGGTCTTTTATCAAGTGCCTTCGACTCCTCACCAAAACATCCCCCAAACCATCCTTAGTTTGGCTATCTGAGTAGTTCCTGTTCTAAAAGGCCTTCCCTAATATTTTCTTTCTTAAAAGCATAAAAACTTAAAAGAGATAATCACCTACGCTGCTTGAATTATCTGTGCATTAGTTAGGTCAATCTTCTTTTCTGCTTGTTTATGACGGTCATCACTCGGTTACAATCTAGAAGAATGGCTCAATTAGCCCCTTCTTCCTCCGAGATCACCACTAGTGTGGATGTTTCGCACCCCCTGTGTCTTCCTCGACGCTGTTAGTTGGTTCCCATCCTCGGTCATATAATCCTTTCTATCGTGCCAAAGCAACCCCATCACGTCCAGCCTTCCCTAGTCCTTCGTAAATATCATCTCGCTTCGACTTAGAGTATGTTCCTCGCGGGGATCCCGAATTTCAGCGCCTCCTGATCGCAATCCGCAGCCCTCATGGACTACCTAGTACACAAGTCTATTCAAATATCTCGATCAGTGACCACCAATCCAAAGCAAGTGTACGATTATTCTCGTGAACCATCCTGTGCTTTTGTAGAACAGCTTAGCATCATTTTTTCTCACTCGAGCCACGGAAGAGGGTGGCGCACCCGTGCCTCCTTTTTTTCTCTTCCACCGACCATATCGACTAGTTCTCAAATAGTCTTACCTATTCCTAACGCCGCAGCTTACTCTCGACTATTCCACAACCTACTTCGAGAAGTCCTCTTCTCTCGCTATAATGAGTGCGTGCTCTGCACACCCACATATTGCTTGTTAATTCATCTATGCCATCCATCAGTGTCCTGTGGTCAAGACACTTTTATGAGTCAACCCCTTCGACTAGTCAGCTGGTTCCTCGCTTCGTCCTCCAAAGGGGTTTTTCTTCCAATGTTCCAAAGAATAAAGACCTTCGCCCATCCTCTAGCATCGGCGCCCTTAATAACTAATCCGGCAAGTAAAAAAGCCTCTTTCAGGTCTTGTTCCCCACCATGTCCAATCAAATCGGCACCCATGTTCCTCAATCTGTTCCGATTCAGTCAACAAGCATAGGAGTCCACCAATCACAGGCTCCGTCCGTCATCCAACCTTCATTTTCTCAACCACTTATTATCTCACAGCCTGCCTATACACAGGCTCCTTCACAACAAATACCCCACCAAAGTGCCACCTGTAACGCCTGGTTACTCCTCTTATCATCCTATCAATCAACAGATGAATCCCCCGTTGACACCTCAACAACATCCACCATTTGCTTCTTATGTAGGACATGCCAGTGTGCCTCCTCCTCAATCTGACGTGGTTCAAATTCTTTTCAAGAAAATCACAGACTTGGAAGCCTCCACCAAAGGGGCTCATCCTTCATACTCTTTTGAAGAAGTGTGTAATGAACCCATTCACCCTCAAAGGGCTTTTAAGCCTTATCCTCCCCAATGGGAACTTCCTAAATTTTCAAAATTTCATAGTGGAGGACCTCAACAAAGATTTGCGAGCATTCAAACATGCTTGCTACCTCATAGTCCAGATCGAGCTTATGCTCCGTATTTTCCTATGTCTCTAAGCAGTCCCGCTTTAGACCGGTACAAATAACATTCCTCAACATTCCTTGTTTTCTTTCTCTCAATTGGCCTAGATGTTTGTTGAAAACTTTTCAATAAATATCACGCATAAGATCTCGATTACAGATCTTTATAACATTCATCAATTCGATGATGAGTCTATTGCAGACTTTGTCGCTCGTTGGAGAGGGATAATAAACCAATTGTCTTTCTCCCTTCCTCAATCCCAACAGATCGAGTTGTTTACTCGATCTTGTGCTAATCATATTTCTTCCACTTTAAGGATCCAGACCTTTCATACATTTGAAGAAGCCTTTACGATGGCACGCAAACTTGAGTCTCGCGCCATTGAACAAGGGAAGTTAAAACTTCGCTCTAAATCTAAACCAGATTTTTCTCGGTTTACCAAATCAAATCCTTCCACTTCTAAAGACAAGAATCAGGGATCCACCAACGCTATCGTATTAAAAACATCACGAGCCGATAACACTTCTAATCAAACACCACGAAGAGACTCCTCATCTTCTCGAAAAGGGTCCTCGTCATCTCGATCTTTCACTTCGTTGGGGGAATCATATGCTTCTATCCTGGAAAAAATGTTGGAAGTCCACATGATCGAACTTCCCCCCATTAGGAATATTGATGAAAGCCAAGAACGTCCATTCTGGTATAGGGAAAATGACTTCTGTCATTATCATAGAACCAAAGGTCATGACATCGAACGATGTCAGACCTTCAAAAATCTTGTCCAGAAATTCATTGATAAAGGCGAGCTCATTCTGGATAACCCAAATGCTCCCCCAAATCAAGCGCTGGATGTCTTTAAACAACCTTTTCCCAATCATTCCCCGAACCATGATGCTTCAGAGTCTCAAAAACCAAACACTCATACTATCAGCTTCATCTCTACTGAAGAATCTTCTTCTAAAACTAAGCCATCTGCGAACACATCGACCGAATCAGAACCTCCTTCCGCTTCATTAATCGCTGGGATTCCACCATCTTCAGATAGCCCATCTTTGAATATTCCAACATTGTTAGATACGGATTCACCTCTCTCTGCTTCTTTGTCTGATCTTCCATCCATACCCGAGACAGTATCATCCTCATCTGTCTCATCGTCAGACATTCTTTCAATGCTCGAGGCAATTACATCCCTTCGAGTTTCCACCGCGGATACATCTACTTCTGTTTCTCCCATTTTTGCTGCGACTATGCCATTGGTGAACGTGTACCTATAGTTGTGCCAACTTCGACGGAAGCGTCTTCGATTTTGACTCTTCCCGTTTCCTTTCCTACAGTAGTTTCACCCACAATTACTGTACTAGAAGTAGTTCCCTCGCAAGGAACTGCTTCTTCATCACTCACTTCTTCCATCACCAATGCTACTTTTCCTATTAAGGGAAAATCTAAAGAAGTAGCACTGACACCTATACGCTCGGTTCCTGAACTTAGACCGAGACAACCAAATCTAACGCATATCATCAAGCATCCCCCCATTTGCTTCCCCGAAAAGGTTACAATCACCTTATGCGATTGAAATTGTCACCATCCCTGAAAAGGAAAGCCCATATTTCGAACCATCAAGACTCTTGGTGCTTTCCCGACAAAAATCTCTCTCTGCGCCTCATAAAAGATTGGATTTGTCCACTGAGAAGGCATCTTCTTCTACAAACTTATCAAAACCATCATCTTCTTCTACAACACATTCTTCACCAGCACCTCGAAAAGTGGACTTACCTACTAAAAAGACGTCACCTCTTTTATCAGAATCATCATCTTCGTTACCAAAAACCAGGGCACCCTCTGTTCCTCCGATTATACCTACTTTGGGAGCTTCTCCCTCATCTAAATCGACATTATCTAAATCATCATTAGTTTCGACCAAGCAGCCTCCCTTATCTCTGAAGACCACAACACTTGTCACATCTCCATCATCTTCAAAATCTATTTTAGGGGCTCCTCCTCCATCGAAATCAATCATGTCTCACTTACTTCCATCTCAAGTGCCCAAGGCTGCTCCTCCAGATGTCCAAAAAAATAAGATGATCCCTAAAAAGACTGTCAAACCTAACATGCAGGTTCTTTTACCTCGGCAGTCTGTTAAAGTAAAAGAGGCGCCTTCATCATCTCTGTCCTCATCTTTGTCTACCGGGTTCTATACTGAAATCCTTCACCAACTTATCCAATCTTCATCCATATCTCTTCCTCCGATTAAACCCTATAACCCTAAAGGAGTTAAACCTACCTGGTTTAACTCTGATTTGATTTGTGCTTACCACCGTACCCCGGGTCATGATACCGAGGGATGTAAAGCTCTTCAATCTGTCATCAACAACCTTTTGGAAGAAAGTGATCTTTTGCTGGAGGAGGAGGAAACAAGTATCTCCTGTCATCTTAGCTCCATCTGAGCCCCAACGATCTACTCAGACCTCTACTTCTAGTGATTCCACTCCAAATGATCTTCCACCTTCTCAAATCGACACAATTCATATCGCCACTAGAACCCAACAGTATGATAATCCATCCTCATCTACAACATCTCGACCACGGGTTGTCATTTCTGCAGCCCCCGAAGGAGTTCCTCCTTCCTCATTAGCCCCGAGACCTCGGGTCTCTATTCGTGCTGCACCTCGGCTCAAATTCCCGTGTCAGTTGAGGAGAGTGTTATGAAACAACTCACCCAGGCTCCGGTCAAAATGTCTCTTTTTGACCTCATTCAATCCTCTCCGCAACATCGCCAAGCTCTGATTGATAATCTGCATCGCATCGCAGTGAATTCGATGAGCCCCAGCCCTTCGAGATGGTTGTTGATCAATAGACCATCAACCACCATTTCTTTTGAAGATTCAAATTCCTTCCTTTCTTCCGAGGATTCGAGGCTCCTCTTTATCACACCCAAATCGACAACACTACATTAAAACGCATTATGATCGACAGTGGTGCTGCACTCAACGTCATCTCCTCACACACATTCGAGCAACTTAAGTTACCAAAGAACGTAGTGTCACCCCCGCCTTTCGCTCTTCGATCATTTAACGATCAGCTAGCAGTTACTTTAGGAACTGTGGTCCTACCCATTCGAGTAGGTAAGAAGTTGCTTCACGAACTCTTTTACATTGTTGAAGGGAAATTCCACTATAATATGATCCTCGACGCTCCCCGGATTCATGCAATGCATTATGTCCCATCCACCCTCCATCGATGCTTAAAATATCAATATGAGGGCAAAATCTATACTCATCCAGGAGATCCTTTTCCTTCCGCACAATGCGACATGACCACAGGGTCTGCCCCTCTAAAGGAAAATGCTTGTTCTCCTGACGGGGCCTCATCTTCTTCCATACCTACAACCAAACTACCGGATTTACAAAATCTAGAAGAGACATTGCAGAGCTTTCTCACCGGGAGAGCTTCCTCTCCTTTCTTTTCGACACCCATCTCAAACCTAGTGAGTATGGTAGACTGCATAAACAACCCGAATATCAGCCAGTCTCTTGGTCGCATCGTCACCATTGGTCTACCCAATCAATGACTAATTTCATTTACTGGGTCTTGATACCTCACTATCACCCGGATTCTCCTCCTAGACCAAACCTTATTTAACAGGTTCGATTGTCTACATAATCCCACGCTTTGCAAAAACTTATTTATATCGATGCGCGTGGAAGGGCTTTTGGCTTGGGAAATATGAACAAGGTGTGCATGACCTCGCCCATTCCAACTCTCAAGCCACATCAAAATTTGGTTTAGGATTTAAACCTCTTTCAAAAGCCACCGTCATCATTGTTCTCGATGAGCCTCTTCCTATTGAGGAACCATCTTCTCCCGCTAGGTCAGAAGCATCACTCGATGTGGACGACGCCATTTCCATCCCGTCTAACTTTTTTTTTTAGTCAATACCATTTCCTTAGGCCACTAGCCTATAAGACTAATGACAGTCCACTTCCATACCGTTAATTTTCCCTGAAATAGTTGGAGACGACTCTCCTACTATCAACACTATCCACTATGTGGATGATGATTCTGTCCTCACCTATCTGGGGCAGAGGATTCCTATCTTCCTAAAACCATTCCTTCTGACACGTCTACGCTTCTCAACGAAGCCACTGTCGACCTTAATATAGGGACTTCTAAAGACCCTCGCATCATTAAGGTCGGCCAATCCCTTAATCCACAGGAGTTAGGAGACTTTACCACTTTTCTTTCCAACCATCATCAAGCCTTTGCTTGGTCATATGAGGATATGCCAGGACTCGATCCCGATATCGTGGTCCACAATATCGTTACTCTTCCCGACATCAAACCGTTAAACAAAAATTGCGTAAAATGCACCCTAGAGTAGCCCTTCTTGTTAAAGAAGAATTGCAGCGCTTGCTCTCGGCTAACTTCATCCAACCCATCGATTATCCACAATGGGTTTCCAATGTAGTACCAGTAACTAAAGCTACTAGGAAAATTTGAATTTGTACCGACTTCCGGGATCTTAATCTTGCTTGTCCAAAAGATGATTTTCCTCTACCTAATATCGACCAACTCGTGGATTTAACTGTGGGTCATGAGATGCTTTCTCTTATGGATGGTTTCTCTGGGTATAATCAAATTCTCATCGCACTAAAGACCAACATAAGACTTCTTTCATAACTCCTTGGGGGACCTTTTGTTATCGTGTCATGCCTTTCGGTCTTAAGAACGCAGGAGCAACCTATCAGCGAGCAATGACCTACATCTTCCATGATCTCTTACACAAAACTATGGAAGATTACGTCGACGATCTCCTCGGTAAATCCAAACGTCGTCAGGATCATCTTTTCATTCTTGCACCTCTCTTTGAGAGGCTTATTCACTTTTGTCTTCGTCTAAATCCATCTAAGTGCGTGTTTGGCATTCTCACTGGTAAACTTTTAGGTTTTATCATTTCCATTAGGGGTATTGAAGTAGACCCCGCAAAAATAAAAGCTATCCTTGAGATGCCTCCCCCTTCTAACTTAAAGCAACTCCGCAGTCTCCAAGGACGCTTTCAATCAAGGCTGCTTTATCTCACAATTGTCGACCGTTGTCAAACCTTTTCATCATCTCCTCCGTAAGAATGTTCATTTTGAATGGGATGAGCATTGCCAAAAGGCCTTTGATGATCTCAAAGCTTATCTTCTTTCTCCACTCGTGCTTACACCTCCACGCGAGGGGGAGCCTTTCTATCTTTATATCTCTCGTGATCGACCATGCTCGGGAGCCATGATCTCACATCGGACGCTTGTAAAGAACAAGCTGTCTATTACATCACCGCACCTCCATGAGTATGAAACACGTTATTCCAAGCTGAAAAGCTCATGTTGTGCTCTCTCTCTTCAACTTCTAAGCTTCATCATTACCTCCTTAATCACAAAACTTACATTGTCACAAGTGTCAATCCACTCAAGACAATTCATGCGAAGCCTTATCACAATGATCGTATCACCTGCTTGCTCATGCTTATGATGAATTTGATCTCGAGTTTATCCCGCAAAAGTCTATCAAGGGTCGTCATCATTGCATCATCAATTAGCCGATGCTCCTCTTCCGACACTCAAGTCCCCTTGCTCAATTCCCCGATGAATATATCCAACAAATTGATTTTGGTCTGTCTCCATTTAAAGTAAAGCTCTTCTTCGATGGATCCAAATGCCAAAGCAAGGGGGGGTGCAGTTTCGTGATGATTCCTCCTCGGGGTACGCCTATCCTGGGCACACACACAAATTGAACTTTGAGTGCACCAATAATATGGCTGAATATGAAGCTCTTGTCTTGGGTCTTCAAAATGCCATTAATCTCGCTCATCATATTGACATCTTTGGTGATTCTGAACTCATCGTTAATCAAGTCACGGTGTCTATCAATGCAAGAATGATATCCTTCAAAAATATCGTGATATCGTTCTCGTTCAACTCCAATCTTTCGATAAATTCACTATCCAAGCTATTCCTCACTCGCGAATCGATTCGCAGATACAATGGCTTCGTTAGCCTCGCTTATCCCACCTTTTACCGAGGACTCGCGACTTTATGTGGTTGTGCAACGATTAGATCAACCATCTCATCTTAGGCAACTAACTTCAATCCATGTTGTCACAACCAATACTCAGGATGAGTGGTATCAACAGATCGTTGATTATCTATCTCATTCAGTGCTTCCTCCAGATCTGACTTCCAATGGTAGAAGATCTTTTATCCTACGCGCTAATCGCTATACTATTCTAGGCGGGATCCTCTACAAACGCGGCTTTGATGGTATTTTTCTTCGGTGCCTCAAAACCCTTGAATCATCTAAAGCTATCCAGGAGGTCCATGACGGTATCTGTGGTGGACATTTTAGTGGCTTGGCCGTAGCTAAACGCATCTTACGTTTGGGATATTATTGGCCTTCTCTTAATCGAGATTGTTGTGAATACACTAAGAAATGTGTCAAGTGTCAACAACATTCCAATCTCACACATATCCCTAGTCAAGCTTTACAACCTACAAAGATTTGTGGCCTTTTTCGCAATGGGGTCTTGATCTCATTGGTCTCATCAATCCCCATTCTTCACAGCATCATCATTCTATCATTACTACCACTGAATACTTTACTAAGTGGGTGGAAGCTATCCCTCTTTCTTCAACAAAAGCTAAACCCATAGTTGATTTTGTCTATCAACACATCATTTGTCGCTTTGGTGTTCCACACAAACTCATCACAGATAATGGTAAGTCTTTCAAGAACGTTGATTTGCAGAACCTCTGCGACGCTTTCAATATCAAACTCAGCTTTTCTTCTCCATACTATCCTCAAGCTAATGGCCAGGCCGAAGCTTCCAATAAAACTTTGCGTAATATCCTCGCAAAGGTAACTAGTCGAGCTGGTAGGGATTGGCATTTACATATCCCTTTTTCTCTCTGGGCTTATCGACTAGCATTCGTACTCCTACTGGTGCTACTCCCTTCTCTCTCGTCTATGGGTCTCGAGGTCGTTTCTTCCTTTGGAAGTCCAAATCCCATCTCTCCGTGTTTCTCTCGAGAATTTGTCTCTCGATGAGGGCTATCATCAAAATCATCTAAAGACAACTTGAATTATTAGATGAGCGGCATCTCAACGCTCTTGAACATCATCAAGTCTATCTTGAGCATGTCAAACGTGCTTATAACAAGCACTTGCAGCACCGTGACTTCAAAATTGGTGATCTTGTTCTTAAAGAAAACCAAAATGTCACTACACTCGAAAGGAGTCAGCGTGGTAAGTTTGCTCCCAACTGGATGGGTCCGTACGTTATCACTCATAAATATGGGTCTGGGGCTTATCGTCTATCTTCCATGGATGGTATACCTGAAGTGGAACCTCTTAATGCCTTGCATCTACGGCCCTTCTACTATTAAAATCTATCTTACACAAATTTAGTCGCAAGACAGATCTTTCATCCATCTAACAACCAGTCATATACTTTCATGGTGATTCGAAACTATGTGGTTCTCCGCCTATTGTCTTTTTTTACCTTAAATATGAGTATCGCGGCTCTACTCATAGCATTTTTCTTCTGGATATGTTTCTCCTCATGGTAGGAATACCTTAATCACCGCTTCATTTGTCCCAAGTGCTTATCTTAATCGGATCTACTCGGGCATGAGTGCGTGCTCTTTATACGTTTTCTTCCCCTCTATCTGATCTATCTAGGTCTAAACTCAGCTTCTTCCAAAAAGCTTTTCAAAAAAAAAAAAAAAAAAAAAAAGATGCTATCCAAAAAAGATAGACTGATCCCTTGAAGGACAACTATCCATACATTATCAAATGAATCAAAAGATATAGACCATGCCCTCGAAGGATGGCTATCATTAAAATTCAAAATACAGACCGCTCCCTTGAAGGACGGCTGTTTCTCAAAGGAATTCTCAAGGCTTCTTGCATTGATCAGCCTTTCAGTCAGTTTATACACTTTTTAGCATCACTGAAAGACTTCCCGTATTGATCAGTCTTTCCATATCTAGCAAACTTCCCGCATTGATCAGTTTGCTTTTCTGCCAGAAATCATGAAGCTGAGATATAAGACCTTTTGTCGATCATATGGAGAATCCTATTTTCCCAGTATGAACATGTATTCTGTCCCTTGTAAATTTCGACAAGATACCTACTTACTGCTCCTTCCGTTTCCCTCCTAAATCTGGTTTGCGGCTAGTTAGTGTCAGGTTTATTTTAACCTCATATAGGGCCTTGTATGCATGATCTTTTGGTTTCCTATCCAGATTCTATTTATGGTCAGTTGGGAGCCCAACTTATCATTTTTCTTCTTATCTGGGTGTATTTCCTTTATTTCTAATCAAGGTCATTTTCATTACGTCCTTGGCTCTCACAGAGAGTATTTCCAATTATTTCATCCAGTTAAATTAACATTTAACATGTTAATTTAATCAAACTCTATCATTTATCTAATTTCATCTGATCTACTTTGTCCAAAACACATCTCATCGCCTCTATTATAAACACATGTGGGTCTATCTATCTATTTTCATCAAAATTTAATTAAAATCTCAAAAATATCAAATCCATTCCAACTATCAACTCCCACCTATCCATCACATCATCTAAACACTTGTCCATCCAAGTAACATTACATCTATCTATATCTATTTTCTCATCCAAATTAAATCCACATATCAATCACATCAAATCACATCTATTTATATCCTCTACATCTATGTCTATCCCATCACATCTATTCATCATCTATCGGTCTATGTCTATATCCATCATAATTACGCTACATCTATCCATGTATATCAAAATTAAAAGCATGAGAACAATTATATGACAAAGGAAATGATGAATCTATATATATACATGAGTGTCTGTACAACAAAAAATGGGTGGCTCTCAATCAAGCCATCTATAAAATGCCTTCCAATCGAGGCTACATCACTACATTGATACAAAATACATCAATCTCTATATCGTGAAATCTGATACGTGGAAGACACTATCTCCTCCACCCTCCTCTGGACCAGGCTGTCTCTCCTGGCCGCCGCCTATCGAGCTAGACGCACCTGCTGCTGGAGGCCTCTGCCCACCTCGGTCTCTCCCGGTGCTCCCTCCCTCTGATGCCCCACTCACTGTGGCTGTCGCTGATCTCCTCCTCGCCCCGTACCGAGGCACATCTGGGGCATGCTGTGCTAGGACATCCTCGTAGTATCTCACCTCAGCGAGGAGAGACTGATATGTACTCAGTGCTCACTGCACTGTGTGCTCAGTGTGGTGCTGCTGCTGGGCTGCGCTGGTGGTGCCCCTCCTATGGTCGTGCCTTGTGTCCCAGACTCTGACATGGTACCTGTATCACCATATTTGGCCCTGAGGGCCTCCCTATGTCGATGGTAGCGATCCTCTCGCTGATCGCCAGATCTCACTCTTGGCGAGCGGTGTCTCTCTCCAAAATCAGGCATCCTCTCCACTCGCCGAGCTCGATCTCCTCGAGAGCCGCCTCGGTGTGTATGCGCAGCGTGGTGGCGTGCTCTCCTCTCCAGCCTCTCCAAAGATCAGAGCCATATCCTCCTCATCGGCATCTATAGATGCCGGAAGGTGTCGTGGTAGCTCTGTCGCATACCATGCCGCATAACCATCATCCACTCTAAAGCCATCATCACTCACCTCTCATGGGAGGGTGGGGCCTTCTCAATGGATCTCCGGATCAAAATCGGCAGATCGGCCTCTCTCGCTGCCTCGCCTCGTAAGGCTCGTAGGTAGTCGCACTGCCTCGTATTTAGGCCGAACTGTCTCAATACCCGTATAAACGGGACGCGCTCCCACATATCAGGCCTGCGGCCCCTAACCACCCTGCTCCGTCTCAATCCCACCAGGTGAGCATCCTGACCGGCCCATGTCGAAATACCCGATATGGTCTCCAGATGACCTGCTCTGGTGTCAGCATCCCGAAACGCTCAAGCATACCAATCTGTGGATCTCCCTGTATCTCCCGGGGCCATATCGCCCGCCATCGCCGAATCCGTAATCAATAGCTCCCACTGCTGCTGGCATCCAAGGAAGCCCGATGGCCTGATCACTGCTATGTGCTCATATGCCCAGCAATGGAGCACAAAACTGACATCAATGCCTAGTCCTCCTCCTGCTGGTATACATCCATAACTCATAATATATCTGAGCTATCAAGGCATCAGCAAATGCGAACACCTGTCTGAACTACAGGATGTCACAAACGCAATCTAGTAATAACAATGGGAATCTCCCACCTCCCGAATCTGGTAGAGCAAAGTAGGAGATCGCCATCTGAATCAACACTATCCGTCTACTCCTGGGAACATCCTGTCTGATACTGCGAGGCTATCCTCACTGCCCCAGACACTATCTCTGAATCATCCGCCCTGTCTCCATACAATCGACCTAGGGCCCTCTGCTGCTGCTCTCGTGGCGTAATCTCTATCGGGTCCCCAGTGATCGGCAGCCTCAAAATCCTATATATGTCCTCGTGGGTGATGGTCATCTCACCCGTCCTGAACCAAAAAGTGCAAGTCTGGCTATCCCATCGTCGCACTAGTGCTCGCATCAACTCTACATCTCGCGGCACTCGTCTGTAGTACCGAAAGCCCCCGAGCCCGGCTAACTCTAAGTGGCGCCAATCTGCATTAGTGACGTCAGGGAGAATGGTCTCCAGTAACTCAGGAATCACATCCCTCATGTGTAATACCTCTCGTGCCTGCATCCACGACATCAAGAGCAATGTTAGCTTCATATTTTTCCAAATCCGAAGCATCCAAAACACATTCTATCATTTTTATCCAAATATTCTGTCCAAAATTACAAACGGCGTCGATCACACTTAGTCGACGTCGATTGAATTCAATCGGCACCATCTAAATAAAATCGGCGTCGATTATATCAATCGACGCCGATTGGAAGGCAACGTGTCAGAAACACTGGCCTCCCACCAAAAAAAATAAAAAAAAAAAAAAATAAAAAAAAAAAATAAATAATAATGACGGGTTCAAGAAGAACCACTTACCCCAGGTCGTGTCCTCCTCCGCTTCTGACCGCTTCCAGAGGCTTCCATGGTGCTCAAATCCAATTTTTGATTCTCTCTGAATCAATCGTCACGGTGTAAATAAATCGTTCACGTTTTCCGTTGGCATATTTATATGTGCTGGAACTGCCGCCGCCCGATTTTTGTCGGTCGGCGGTTTTTTTTTCTTTTTTTGCGGCGATTTTGTCTAAATCGACGCCGATTTATACTCATTTTTGCCCGGGTTGCAGTATCACTTCTCCACGTCGTTTACTTCCATCTCCTAATCTTCTTGCCATGGTGTTGATGCTTGGCTTATCTATCTGGTCATCATCCTGCCCTGAGTGTTACCTTTTGGCGCATACTTTTTCGATATTATCATCCATTTCGAGTTTGTTCCCTTTGCATGGGGCACTCACACTTTTTTGGCAGCTTAGAGTTAACGGGTCTGTAGGCACTAACGTCATCTGCTTTGCAGACCGTCTGGTTGTCCCTACCAATGTGTCTCTCTTTAGATGCTGACTATTTTGCAGCCCTCCTTACACTCATGGGTCTGTAGGTACTAACGTCGTCTCATGAGGAGACCGTCTAGTCTGCCCTACCAATGTGAGTTCCTTAGGTTGCTGCCTCTTTATTTATTTTTGTGCATCATTAATGATCCGGTCTACTCCAGACATCTAGCTGGGGCTTCTTGCATTTTCATCTACCTTTTTCAAACTTGGGATCGTTTGTTCTATCACCCATCCCATCCCTAGTTTGAGGGGGATCACATCATCACTTTTTCTTCCTTTCTTCCACCTCCTTGTTTTTGTCTCACAACCTTGCTTATCGCAAGTTACTTGACAAAAAGGGGCAAAATGTAGACACCTAAAATTGGTTATCCAATTTAGTGTCCCTCGTGCGCGTTTTCTCTCTCAGGTAACCTGGGGCACGTTTATATCACCACTATCCCCTTGGGGTATTATTCAATTTGTGATTTAAACACCTATCCTAAGTTTAATTCACCCCATTATGTTTTACCCGTGAGTAATTAAATATTAACTATTTAATTACACCTTTTTACATGTATCCTAACCACTTATCTACCCCATATCTATTCTATCCATATATCCCCCCTATTTCTCCTCCTCCCAAACCAAGCAGCGGGATATTTCCCATATTTGAGGTGGAGGGATCACTCTTATCTTTCCAGAAATCACTCCTTTTGGCCATTTCGGGAGTCTGTTCCATGATCGGCGCCGACCGGTACTCGGTCGACGCCGATTTTTCGGAACGGCGCCGATTTAATATCGGTCGGCACCGATTACAAATAGAGGCCTGTAACTCGGCCTGTTAGAGACACAGATTGTAAGAGAGACAATTAGACGGTGAGATAGACAGTGAATTAGACAGAGAGAACGAGAGAGTTTTGAGCATCAAGTTTGAACATTATCTATCGAGTGAGAGTGAATCTTGTCCAAATCAATCCCTGAGAGGAGCACCATTACTCTGCTCTTATCACATCAACATCGCACACGTCTCCATTGATTTTCTGGTGACTCTCTCGCATCCAAAGACAGTGGAGCCTTCACAAGATCTCTCCGCTTCTCAGCAGATCCAAAGCAGACGCGACGATCTTGCCTTCGTTTTTCGATTCCCAAACCTTCTCGCACTTTGTCTCGGATCGACGCCGATCTATATCGTCGACACCGATCTATACTATCCGACGCCGATCTATATCACCGACACCGATCCGATCTAACCCGATTCTACATTCTACATAATCGACGCCGATCATCCTGCAGATAGGTAAAAGGACACAGGTAACACAAATCCAGCTTTGTTTTCACAGTTCCCTATTTTCTGTTGCTTTCTGTCTGCTGTTTAGATTCTGTTTATTACTTTGATCGTAAAATCTAGTCCTCGTACGTATATCTTTATCATGTATGCTTTTTACTTAATTGAAAACGTGGATCGACATCCGCCGAGGGAGCTTATCGCTTCCCGACCCGCTTCTCGGCAGTCCACCTAAATATCTTTTAACGTGGTCTTTTTCTCACAAGCATCGGTCTCGCAGTTACTTGATCTACTGTGCAAATTGCTCGTGTGCGCCTCTTATCTACATCGGCTTCCTTATCCATCTACATCTTCGGATCTTGTCCATCGTGTATCAATTTCATTTGAGTTTCATTTATTTGTTGTCAAAGAATAGAGGATTTAGATGCTTAACATTGTTAGTCTTTAAAGTTTTCTATATTGATGAATGTTAACATCTAACCCTTGTTTAATTATTATCATGATGATGCTTAGTAGTTTGTTTAATTTTTGCTAATTAAGGCTATTAGGTGTTAGTCTTTACTTACATTAGCATTAGTTTAAAAATGACACATGCACACATTTGTAATAAGGGAGTATTTCCATTTAGATTATATTTCACTTATTGTATTTCCTTTAATGTTTTTCCTTCCTCGTCGTTATGCTTTGTCAATTTAGTTCAGTGTTATGTATAATAAGTGCATTTACACACCGGAAGTTGATTACTATCTCAAGTGTTCTTATACCTAGAGCACCGCAGATACCCTTAGTGTGGGGTTGATAAAAGATGGTTAGTCTAGTATAGAAAAGAAATAAAATCATGAGTGTCCATAAAGGGAACATGTTTTGAAAAGTGATGAAAAATTCAAGAGGATTGCTCAAAGTTAAAGACCATGCATAAGGTAGTGAGCACTTAGTATAACTCAAGGAGGATGTAACATTTGAGACTACATATGTTTGGGTCACATTGGATAAATACTTTGGTGTAAGGAAGCATGGGTAGAGGATATTTGTGACATATAAGTAGTGGCGCGCTAGAAAGTTATGACTGAGGCGCCAAAGCTTGAGGAGTGGGAGAGTGAAGCATGGGATAAGGAGGCATGACACATGCTCAATAGGAGTTAATACCATATATGGTGGTAGGTGGAGTAATTAATGAAGGGAATTTTGGAATTTATTTTAAATCGACGTTTCAACGAAATTTGTTACCTTGTGAGTTTGAAGAAAATTGAGAAGGGCAAAGAAGATATGGAGATGACGAGCACTCTGTAGAGTGAGTAAACATATCACGTTTTAAGCACATTGTTGAGCATCTAGGTACGTAAGAAGGATTTAAGTGGTGGTGCGTGCATATGATGGGATGGTGACTTAGGTTTCATTTGTATGAAATCTAGGTTTTCATTTCTCCAAATAGGGTTTTTATTTTACGGTCATAGAATCGAGAGGAGCAATGGCACCACGGAGGGTTCCTCACAGTAGTGAAGGAGGTTGAAAACCTAGCAGAGGAGTGGCTAGTCAAGATGTTATATACGAAGAAGTTATTGATGGGTGACCTTGGACAACAAATATTACACAGTGTAGGGTTTCAGAGATCAATCGCCGATTGAGAAATGCCTAAAGGATATTGCAACAAAAGTTTACAAGAGGAAAAATTGGTGACTGGTGGATGACAATAGGGTCTTAGATGAATCTATGAAGAAATTACTTGAAAACATGGGGGTCATGCAAATTTTTGTGTTTCCTATTTTTAGAATCCCATGAAGTTGCACCAATGGTTTATGTCGCATGTCCATGAAGAATTTTTATTCTTTGTGAGAAGGATAATGACGATCATTACCAAGTTAATTGGGAAGGTGATCATGCTTACGTGTCTCGGTCTCGAGAGATCACTAAAGACCTATCATATGATGAGGGAATTGATGCCATAACAGCCCTATATCAGTATAATAAGGGGACAAGCCTTCAAAGTCAAAATATTATAGACATGGCCACAAGAGTTGTAACGTGTCTAGCGGGAGAAAGTTGGGTGCCACTGAGTGATGAAACTTGGTGAATATGTGTTGGTTGCATATAACACACAAAATGGTCAACAAGACATACTACAACATTACTGTATGTCACAAAAAGCTTGGTGAATGAGGTGCGTATCCAAGAAGATAAAGGTGAGAAGATTACTTGGGGTGTAATTTTATTATTGATTGTATTTAGTGAAATTGGAGTACCCGATGGACCTAGGGAGAACATCTGGGAGTTTTCGTTGGAGAATAAATCCCCAAAAAAAAATGCCAAGTACACTCTCGAGGGGACTACTTCTAATACATACAAGGAGCACCTAGACAAGTGGTTCAAGAGACTATGTAGGGCATTCAAGGGAGAATGGCACATTCCACGTGAATTTCCAAAGGTGTTGGAAGGAGAGGTTGAATTTGTGGTTTATCGACATTTCAGCTTCGGGATCTTTCATATGAAGTATAGAGAGAAGAGCCCCTAGTGTAAGTTTCCCTTTTCATTTACCACATGATACTAAAGATAATCACCATGCTTTGACTCCTGTGAAGGAAGAGGGGGAAGAAAGGAGAAAGCATAAGAAGTATGCTCCTATTAAGGATAGTGAGGAGGAATACCCATAGCAAAGCACACATGAAGAAGAGGAAACTCCAAGTATGGGTGGGCGTAGAGTATAGGCCACCCCAACATGGAGATATAGGAATATGAAGATATTGGTGAGTGTGTAGTCTACGAGACTATAGACCTAAGCATAAGTATTCATGAATGATGCTTTGGTGAAGGAGAGAGCAACACTAGTGGAGACATAAAGGTCATAGTACACCCCATGGAGAAGGAAGGAGAGGATGAAGGGGAAGTGAATCAGATTTCGAGGCACTATACAATAGGATGTAGGTGTGGAAATACCACAAGATGAGGGCACATCTGCTCATGAGGATGTTGGCAAGCATGTAGGTGGGCATGATGGGGAAGAGGCAGTAGGTACTCAGAAATTAGGTTATATGGATGACCCTTCCAAAATTATTCACGCCCACTTCTAGAGTAATCTTCCAAACAAATAGTTATATGGCTAGGATTGGATGGACCCAGAAATGGAAAACACTTGCACTCGCAAACAATTATGCTGGAGTATGTAGACTCACATTTATGAGTCTAATTTAAATGTCTACGAGGAGGTGTGTAGTTTAAAGAAGATGAGGAAGGTGCCTTACACATGCCATATGACTATTAAGCCAACAAAATTTTTAGACGAATATGTGGGTAACACATTGGTCAAAGTGTCAATGGAAGTAATGTGCCAAAATATTGACAAGGTAGAAAAAATAAGGGCACTATTAGAAGATAAGGAGGATAAGGGAAGAAGAGAGATCAAGAGCTTATCTCGGGAGTGAGACACTGCGCGGTAGTAGAGTCCCAAAATATTAAAAAAATGGTGGAATAGATCGCAGATGAGATTTTGCATAAGAGACCTAGTTTTTAGGAAAAGGTGCCTTAGGACTTCAAGTATGAGTTACACTATCTACACATAAAAGTTCACTTACTTATGGAGGAAGGACCAGTGCACCTCCCTAGAAAAAGGGGTGTTGTGGAAGAAGCATAAAGGGTCCAGGATTAAATTGTAAGAAAAATATCCAGCTACGAGGAAATTTTACAAGCCTTAAAAGATGAAATAAAGAAAGCGGATACAATATTGGCCATGTTTACAATGCCTGATAACTTGATTCAAGTAAGGACAAAGGAAGATGAGAATGAATTTCTACATGAAACAAAGGATGAAACACTCATGCACACAAAAATGAGTTACCTTGGTAGAAACAAAGAACGCCGTATTGGATGTTACGAGGAAACACCATATGGATCGATCAAGGGCATAGGGAGCTCATTTCCACGAAGTTTGATGCCATGGAAGGGATGGTCTCAGGTATGGCCAACATCCTTATAATTTTGAAAAGTGAAGGTGAAAGCATGACTATGGATGAGTTAGATGACATTGTTGTGGACTTCCCTGACAAGACCAATGTAGTGCTTAAGGACTGGTATGAGTTTGAGGGAGAAATACAAAGTGAATACCTAGAACTCATTATGCCAGAAGATTAGAAGGGTACACAATAAAATGGCTCACCATATTATTTATTACTTGATTATTTCTTTCATTTATCCTATATTATTTGGAGCGACATGGTGATTACCCATTGTCAGGATGATAATGTCCTCTCTTATGGGGTAATGTTGAGTGGAAAAAAATGGCTTGAGTATTGGGTGCGTAAAAATAGGGCATTAGAAGAGTGTGTAGTGCTATGATAGTATTGGAGTTCCGGGATCAAGACTCGCCATTTTTTGGATAAGGGATATTTTTGGAGTTAGCAAGCTAAGCACACAAAGAAATGAAGACTTGCACCACGCAATTATATTTTGGGGACAAGAAACAACTGAGTGCCATGTATAGTTTAGGCTAATAATAGGATTTATACTTAGAGTTAACTATAGGAAGTCTATTATTAGAGAAGTTACATGTTGTGCATCTTATTGTAAAGGCACACGACTATTATTTAACATGTGACCTATTTTGAGAAGTTTATGGTTGGTGAAGGTAAAGTACCCACCCCTATATATATGTATTGATTTTCATGGTTTAATGGATATAAAAATATGTTAGAGTTATGTTGCTGGTTTTTTTCGCGCATAGCTCATGGAGATACTTATATAATGTAAGAATCTTTTGTGTTTTATAGTACTTAATACAATGTTTCATATTGGTTGGATAATGGTGTTGAACATGAATGAATCTGGTTCTTTCATGGTAGATATTGTTATAGTCAATGTTTAGTTCATTATTCTAAGAACTAAATCTGGTTTATGTATTGCGTGTTGTTTATCGTTGATAATGAATATGGATATCTATGTGCACCATCACACTAACATTTTGTACAAGAAAATATAAAGAGGGACCTCGGTGCCTTTGCACATTTCAGTGAGCGCTTAGATCTGGCCGAGTGATGTGCCAACGTGCCCGGTCATTTACTATAAATCCTAGGATGGATAACCATATCTAGGACATTGCAAATGTGTGTGTAATTCATGAAATTACTGAGATGGATGTAGTCATCAAGTTGTTGGCCTCATATCTTAAAGGAAAAGCTATGTAATGGTTTAGAATCTTAACCATGAGGATCAAACATGAATTGGAATGAGTTGAGCATAACCTTGTATAATCAATTTTAGGAAAAAGATGATAACTTGTATCTTTTGGATAAGTTAACCACAATCAAGAGATCGCCTAATGAACAAATGGAGGATTTCAAATTTAGATTCCAGAGAACCCGAGACAAAATTCCAATTCTTTTCAAGCCTACAATTGAGAGTACATTTATTTATTTTTGATAGCTCTTAACTCGATATATCTGTTATTATATTATCTATGGGAGATGTAACTTCGCCAACAACTTATGAATTGGCCATTAGGGCTACGAATTTTTTAATTCAAGCTCGAAACTTAGCTCCTAGGACACCTATGCCAATATCCGCTAAATTTACACAAGTCGTGCAAGCCTCCATTGCTCCTACCCTCAACCAAATCCACATCCTATAGCTTCCACATCATAAACCCTTCACAAAAAAAGGAATATGAAGAAATGAAATATTTAATTAAAATCTTGACAAACAAAGTTATATCCCTAGAAAAATAGGAATCCCAATCATATAGAAATGATCAAAATCAAGGGAATTATTCAAATCAGGGATATCATCCTTATAAAAACCAATAGCCTAATCAAAGATATGCACAAAACCAATAGAATAATAGATGGAAAAACCAAAGTGTTCCCCTTCCATTGACAACAATTCCTCCTCTCGTAGGCACTTCCTGCCCCCAATTCAAGCCAAGCCTTAGTTCTAGTGAAAAACAATATGGTGTAGGAGACAGAGTGGTGCTTTCCATGTAATCTACCTCATAACCAAATTGGTTGTGAAAGAGCAATGCATCTCCAAGCCTACATGGTTCAAGGTGCTTCGTCAGCCAGAACCATTTATTGAAGCACCAAACCACATTGTAGAAGAATTCCAAAAACTTGCACTTGATAATAACCTCATGTTTTTCAAAGCTAAGGATTTCCATGCTCTTAACTCAATGTTTGGTGGCTCTGGTAGATCTCAGATGAATTTTTCCGATAACATGCAAAACAAGAAAAGAATGCTTTGGAAATACGGTGGTAACTCCTGCGCAGATCATGGTAGTGCCCCAGATAGAGGAAAGGATAGTGGAGGAATGAAAGAAAATCCATAGACTGAAGTAGAAGTGAGAAGCCATGAGAAATCTGTGGAGTGAAGTAGGAAACATGATCAAATAATCCACGGTTCTGAAAAGCATGCCATAGGAAAAGAGGTTGTTGTTGCACCTAAGCCACATGATCAAATAATGCCACAACAAAAGAAAGAAGGTAGAATTCCAGATTCAAAAGGTTGTGGGTCTGCCATTCAACATCATGGAGAAAATGAAGAAGACCAATGTTAATGTCTCTATGTGGGATGCATTGGCTATTCCATCACAACGTGATCTCCTATGTGAAGCTCTCAAGAAACTACCTTCGGTGGATCCAATAATGCGAAGACACATGCCATGGTGCATGTATGTCAAGAAAAGGGTGATCAAGTAAGTAAAAATGTCAAAACCCCACCCTTTTACATGTCTATAATTGTGGGTAAACACCTAGTTCATAACTATATGATTGATTCAGGGGCTAGTACTTTTGTCATGCCAAAGAAAATTGCTGACATCCTAGGTCTCAAATACAATCCACCGTGGCTAGGGGTGTCTTGTAACTGGATGGGTCAATTGTGAATGTCCTAGGGGTAGTTAAAGACCTTGAGTTAACCCTCCATGCTTTCCCAAGTCTCATAATAACCCATGATATATCAGTCATAGACTTGCCGCCCATGTTTGTAATTTTCCTGTCTAGATATTTTACTGCTAAATTAGGTAGCTCTCTATCTTCAAATTGGACACACATGCTTTTAAGGACTAGATATGGCATAAGATTCACAATCCATCATATGAACCTTCCCTATCCAATCAAGAATTTTGATACAAGAGAAACATGATCAGATTTCAAGTCCAAAAGAACAACTTGCTCCCCCTCTCATGCCTGATTTATTATTTGATGAATGGGCTGAGAGATATCACAAAATTGATCCATATCCTTAAGATCTTAAAGCTTATGAAACCAGGTCTTGGCATCTATTGTGTCTTCTTGTAAGCGAATCATTATGCCCACAGTATTCAAAGAATATGATAAGTCAATCTCTAGCTTATAGTGAATGTATTTTGACGGTTCTAGAAGCGAAAATGGGGTTGTGGCGAGTGTTGTGCTTATTTCCCCAAAATAAGATAACTTCTTCTTCACCTACAGACTGCAATTTTCCTATTCCAACAATGTGGCAAAATATGAGGCATTAGTGCATGGCTTGCTGATTGTGGAAAAGAGAAAGATCAAGGAGTTGTAGGTCTTTAAGGATATTAAACTGATCATTAACGAAGTCCAAGAAATATGTGCTAAAAAGAACAAACTATTGAAGGCCTACAGACATAGAGTTTGGGACTTACTAGAGATTTTTGATGCTCTCAACCTACATGCTATATTGCGGAAGTTGAATAAGGAAGTAGATCAAATGGTGACTCTTGGTTCTCAATTTTAACCTACATAATACCTGGTTAAAGGAAAGACGTAACATATCAAGATGGTTGTTAGGCCATCCATACTTGATAATGCAACAAGCTGGAAAATATTTGAGAGTGATGAGAAAATTGTCCAATTCATACAGAATGAAGTTGAATTCTCTTCAAAAATGTAGTTTGATTTGCAGGATATATATGGTGATTACCTTATTTAGCTCAAAAAAATAAATTATAAAAAGGATTGGTGACTCTAGAACACATTTTTAGTCTAGATGATGAATTCAAAGGTATAAAAAAGAGCATGATGGTAAAACAAGAAGACTGTCACCATGTTGAAGTTTCCCCAGGAAAAGAACTTTTTCCTGGAAAGGTATGTGATGAACATGAAAATAAATGTTTTTTTGCCTTGTGTCAAAAGTTTAGTGATGTATTCTCATGGAGATATGAATATTTAAAAGAGTTTAATCCAAATATAGCCAAATATTATATCAACCTTGATCCTGATATAAAACCAGTTAGGAAAAATCAAAGTACGGTAAACCGCAAGATAGAACCCCTCATGAGAAAGGAATTGTCTAAACTCATTGAGGCTAAGATTATTTTTCCCATTAAATATTCTACTTGGGTGGAGAATTTGGTTCCAGTCAGAAATAAGAATGGTGAAATCAAGCTTTACGTAGACTTCAGGGTCCTAAATAAGGCTTCCTCAAGGATCACTATCCTTTTCCATCAATGAAGTAGATCCTACGATAGTGGTTGGATCTGAGAGGGGATTTAACTAAATCAAAGTGAAAGAAGAGGATTAGTACAAGACTACGTTCACCACCAAATGGGGAACGTATGCATACCAAAAAATTCCTTTTGGTTTATCAAATGCAGGTGCCACCTTCCAAAATGTAATGGATATTGCTTTCAAGGGATATATCAATCAATTTATCCTTGTCTATCTTGATGATATTACTGTTTTCTCAAAGTATAAAAAAGACCATATTAGTCATCTTGAGAAAGTATTTGAAAGATGCAAGGAATTTGGGGTATCTCTTAACCCTAAGAAATGTAATTTTATAGTCCCTAGAGGTAATATTTTGGGGCATGTTGTTTCTAAAGAAGTCATTTTCATTGATCCAAAAAGAGTCTCTACTATCCTTGATCTTTCCTTTCCATCTCACAAGAAAGATTTGCAGTCTTTCCTTGGAAAGGTTAAGATTGTTAGGCACTTCATACATGGCTTCATGAGTTTGGTAAATCCACTCAAACTTATGCTCATAAAGGATTTAGCTTTCAGGTGGAATGTGGAGGGGAAGGACAACTTTGAAAAGATCAAAGAAGAAATAACTTAGGCTCCTACATTGATTAATCCATATTACTCCAAAGATTTTATTTTATATATGTATGGAAATGATTCTTGTATTGCCGTGGTTTTAACTGAGCCAAATGATCGGTACTTAGAGAAACCAAAGAGCCTTCTTCAACCAAACCTTGAAATATTATGAGCTTAATTATAACCATATTGAGAAGCAAGTTTTTGCCATCATGCATGCCTTGAAGAAATTTAAAATCATGATTATAGCTAGCCGCATAAAGGTTTTGGTATCACATCCCAACATTAGAGATTTCATTATGGGAACAAAGATTAGTGAGAAACAAGCTAGATGGGTGACTAAAATCATGGAATATTATGTGACCATTAAGGCCAAAAATTGGTAAGAGGTTATTCTCTTTGTAAATAACTAGCTGAGGATGCACAAAGTGACCAAGAGATTGATTTATTCATAGAGGAGGAGAACCGCATAGAACCTAAAAAATGAAGACATAGCTGCAGAGATAGTTGGATGAAGATAATGATAACATTCCTCTCCTCTGGTATATATCCTCATGGTCTTAGTAAATCAAAAAGGTGACATCTAAGGTTGCAGTCTTTTCCATATGTGCTGATTGATGGCATACTATTTAAAAGAAACATTGATGGCATGTTGCTCAGATGCATTGAAGACGAGAAATGTGATAGGGTTTTGACTGAATTTCATGATGGTTTTTCTGGAGAACATTTATATGCTAGAGCCATAACCATGAAGATCATAAAAGTAGGATATTTCTGGCCTACATTATTTGCGGATGCTCACAAGTGGGTGACAAAATGCAAAGAGTGTGCACTCTTCACTAGAAAGAAAATATTGGCAGCCCTACCACTTCATCCAATCTAGGTGGATCATCCATTTACACAATGGGGTCTTGAATTCATTGGTATAATCAATCCTCTATCTAGCGTCAAAATGGGTCCTCACAAAGAATAGATTACTTCACTAGATAGACCAAACCACACCATTGAAGGAAGCCACTTTGAATCGGCCATCGTGGAATTTCTTGAAGAAATTTGATACCAGGTTTGGCGTGCACCCCAAACCATTATTTCTAACAATGATAAGGCTTTCATAGGTGTAAAATATCTGATTGGGCTCTTGAATTGGGATTTATCTCAAAAAGTTTCCAATTATTACTCCTAAGGTAATGGATTGGAAAAATCCACCAATAAGAACCCAATTAGAATCATGAAGAGAACCATGGACATAAATCAAAAGCAGTGGCATATAAAGGTAAAAAATGCTCTTTGGGAAGATAGGATAAAAACAAAGAAGAAAATTAGAACGTATCCCTATAAAATATTATATGCCAAAGAAGCTAGACTCTCTTTGTCACTTAAATTACCTTCACTTGAATTAGCTCAACGAGATAGAATTTGAAGGCGTAGATAAAAGAGAAATCAAAATGGAAGAACTGGTACAACTAGAAGAAAATAGAAATTCTACCATATTAAGGATGGAACAACATTAGAATTCAACCAAGTAGTGGGTTGATAGAAAATCTAGGCCTTAGAAATTCAAATTTGGAGATCTAGTCTTAAAATGGGATGTGGATCGAGATAAACCAGGAAGACACTCCAAATTCGATGCTATTTGGAGTGGACCATACATCATTATTGCTCATAGGGAAACTAATTATTTTGAGCTGTCTAATATTGATGGAAATACATTTCAAATCCCAGTTAATGGGATTTATCTCAAACATTCTCATTGAGAGTTTTATGCATCTTGTACATAGTAGATTATATTTCTAATTCCTCTAAGTGCCTTCAACACATTGTCCTGTTGGTAGTTTAGGTTTCTTTTCCATAAGTGCTTTGCACATGTTTTGTTTCTCATGGATCTTTTTACATAGGTTCCATGTTCTCAAAATATTCCATGGTGAACGAAGCCCAAAGTGTTAAAAATCAGTCGTCATGAAGAGAAGGAGTCAAATGTAGAGAAACTAAATCAATTAGCTAAATCCATGCCCAATGGATGCCTAAGGCTATTGATCATCTATCTAGTAGGTAGATGACCCCTATGAGTCACAAAAATGTTTCCCAATTTTTCATCCCTTACAAAATTTGAGAAACTTGCATAAGTTATAGACTTGGTGGATATTCAAAAGTAAATTTGAAGGAACCGCGGAAGCTTGGAGCATGCCACGGATAAGAGAGCATCACCACAGAAGATTTGCAACTACATTATTTCATGCCTCTTCAATTTCCATTGTTTGGATGCAGAGGGTATTCACCTATCCCTTTTGCACATTTTGGAGAAAGTATAATTAATTTAAAGCCTTCAAGTAGCAAGAATCAACCATGTGGTTAAAGTGTGACAAGGCTGAAAATTCAAGATGAAAGAGAAGAGTGTGCATGCCTCCATGTGTCACCCAGGCAAAAATTCAAAATAAAGAAGAAACCATGGTAGGAAGGAATTTACGTAGAACAAAGAAATGGCTCCGTGGTTGGATTTTCAAAGCTGCACTACTATAGAGAGCCTGTTCACGTGAGGTAGGTAGTAGTACAAGGCGGGCCATGGGTAATATGGAAGCTAGTTTTTTCATTTAGGCAAGCCATGTAAGGTTTTCAATAACCACACTAGACCCGTATTCTATGATACAAAGAAATGATCCATAGATATCAAAATTCGTGCAACACTGGATGGAGAATCCACGTAATAAATAAAAATGATGAATCTCCATGGAAATCAGAAATCAATCGGATCTTTGATTTAACTATCAAATCTTTGCAAATTAAATCATATTTTGTTGTTCTCTATGTAATCAAATTTGATTTCATGATTCAAATTGAGGTAAGGAGATAAGAGTCAAGAAAACTTCTCCAACAGGTGAAAAGGTTCAATTCCGGGCAGCCCAACTACCCACATTAAATACGGTATGAGTGCTTAGTATAGAATGGTGTCTAATAGAGGATAAATAGTGTGACACCCTATCTCTCAAGAAGAAATTAATGAAGGTGGTTGGGACTGGTTGAAGAAATTTAATTTACCTTTAATTTCTCCTCTTTCTCCCTTCCACTATTTTATATATATTGTAGAGCAATGCTCATTCACAATGTTGGATACTTTTAGAATTTTTGGCATCTTGTAACATAAGGCTTTTCTCTTACACTGTGTGTATGTCCTAAGGGTTACATGCCTTGGATTTGGATTCAACAAATACTTGCATCTTCCTCTCACAATTGTAATAGTTTGTGCATGATCTTAGGCAATAAAATCTAATCTTGTGGCTTATTCTTCCCTTGTTCCTTTTATTGCATTTGTTTCCTTTCTTGCATTTGCATGTGTGTTGTATGTATCATTTTCTGAGTCTTTGTCTATTATGCATCGTGAAAGAGGTTTCGGGAATGATTTTGATCTGTGTTTGATATTCAATCCTCTTCATTATCATTACCTTCCCTTTCCTCTTATCTGAATGTATCCATCCCCTTATTTTCTAGTGCTATCACCTCTGTAGATTAGGATTTCTATTTTATGCATCTCCTTCTCACCCTGGTCCCTTGGAAAGTTAGAGTAGAGATAGATAGTTTCATTTCAATTCCTAGGAGTAGTTTAGCATTAGGAGTAAGTAGAGGAAGCCAGCCTTCTCTAGAGGTCTATCTTAGTTCGATTCCCACAACTTGGAGACAGTCCCATGTTGTCTCAAACCTCAGATTCCTATAATCTAAGATGGGTGCACATTTGAGCTCCAAAAAAACCATAGTGCTACCAGTTACCCTAGGGCCCAAGACGGTTCTTACAGAGTTTTATATTATAGATCGGGAAACTAATTATAATATAATTCTTGGATGTCCTTGGATACATCGCATGAAGGTGATTCCTTCCACATTGTTTCAGGAAGTGAGATTCCTACATTTGGGGAAAGTCTTTTTTGCATAGGGTGGCTTAAAGGCCTTTGACATTCTCCCGGATAATCGGAAGAAGAAACTTGGGGTGTATTTTGAGTTTGAACTTCCCAAAACCAATTAAAAAAAACCACAAGTTCAACACGAGAGACAAAACTAATTCCCATAATGGAATTAGAAACTACCAATTTGATCGAAGGGATTCTTGTGGTCAAATATGAAACTTCTGTTTCTGAGATGGTATCAAAATAAACCACGGTGAATATTTTTGATATTTTTGAAAATGGTTTAACTATTCTTCTTATTTTCAATTCCATGGGAATATGACATGCTCTGGGACTCAGCTATCTTCCCTCTTAAGTAAATATTTTGACTTATTTTCATTCGAATCCATCCCATGTGAACAAAATATTCTCACTTTGATTCAATAACTACTTTTGATTCCTACTTACCTAAGAACAAAATTAGAGGATACCAACTTCACAGTTTTGGTTCACACTAAACCCTTAGTTCACAAAATGCAAATGAATCTGATATTGGAATATGTTGAGACTGAGAACAAGCTTGTTACACTAGATTATGTGGAAAATTATGAGGCTATCTTAGGATACCTTAACACTTATACAGATTTACATCCCACACATCATAAGAGAGGATTTTCTCTCATTCCTCACTCTTCCTCCTATTTTGGAGATCGCACGATGGACCCTTCCTCCTTAGAAGGCCTTGAGATTTGTGAAATAGAAGAGGAAGGGGAGATAGAACTACCTCCAACCCTACCTGAGTTTAAAGAGGGTAATGCCTATTTGATTGAGGGGATGATTGACATCAACATTGGGATATAAATATTTTGAAGTTAGGTTCTTCGCTAACTCCTGAAGAGGTAGAAATACACATGAAAGGTTATTAAAGAAAATTCAAAGCCTTCGCATTTAGTTATAAAGAAATGACAGGAATTTCTCCTCATGTTGTAGTTCACAACCTTGTGACCAAATCTGATGCCAAGCCCATCAAAAAAAAATCTAGACCTATGAAACTAAAGGTGGTGCTAATGGTTAAAGAGGAAATTATAAAGATCCTATAGGTGGGGTTCATTAAACCTATTGATTACTCAATGTGGGTATCTAACATCATCCCCATTCTTAAAAGAATGGAAAAATTCAAATCTGCATTGAATTTTGGGATATAAACAAAGCATGTCCCAAAGATGATTTCCCACTACCATCCATTGATGTTATCATTGACGTAAAAGGGTAAGTGCAGCAAGTTGGGGGATAAATAAGTGGACATCAAATCCCGAATTTTACATCAAACACAACAAAACATCAAATTTAGTTTTCTACGGACTTGAACCATGCCAAAAAGTCAAAAATATGTCATAAAAATGGTACCATCGCATAGGGAGATTGTTAGCTTTGTAGAAATATTGATTTTAAAGTGAATAGAATATGAAAAATATCATTTTATAATTTTTTACTAATAGTAGGTCTTTAAGATATTTTTTCTCGTGAATGTTTATGTCTACGTTTAAGACTAAAAATTTTGTTTCACTTATCGAATTGTATAAAAATTATACCATCCCAACCGTGGTGAAATTATATACATGTTAAAAAAAAATTATTTGATTTCAATATTTTTGATGAATTTATGGCGGGAAAACAGAAAATTCTCTGCATTTTACGTATGTTTTCAGAGACCACTTTCAAGGAAAAAATAATAAAAATAAAATATTGCTCAAAAAATACAAAATAAAATCTATCCCAAGATAGATAGTGGCATCTAACTTCTCACTAAAGGAAAAATATATATATCAATTTTTGGTCATCCAAATCACGGGCAAACAGACTACAATCTTATAGGTGTTTTAAAAAAATACCAAGTCATTGAATTTTGAGTGTTTAATATAGCTAAACTTGTCCAATTTTTTTAAAAATAGTAGATTAGAAACTATATTCTAGATGCTATAATTCATATTTATGTAATATTTTATAATTTTGAGTGTATGCATTGGTAATAATCCCTACAAATTGATATTATTTTGTTATTTACAATATGATGTCCACTTATGACCCCTTTTTGTCCCCCAACTTGCTTTGCGCACTTACCCAAAAGTTGGTTATGAGTTGTTTTCCCTTAAGAATGGATTTTCTAGGGTATAATCAAATTAGGATTTTAAGGAACATCAATAAAAGATGACCTTTATCACCCATTGGGGAAATTATTACTATGCGAGTCATGTCATTTGGTCTAAAAATGCCAAAGTGCCACTTAAAAATGGGCCATGAATTACATATTCCATGATCTAATTCACAAGATTGTGGAATCATATGTTAAAATCTTCTGGCAAAGTCCTTGAAGAGATGTGATCACCCTGAGGTTCTTCATATCATCCTCTCTCACCTCATCAAATACAATGTCACATTGAATCCAGAAAAATGTGTATTTAGTGTCATAGGAGGAAATTTGTTGGTTTACATCATATTTTCACGAGGGATTGATGTGGATTTGGTGAAAATATGAGCATTATAGAAATTATCCCACCATCGGACAAGTTGGGAATTAGGTCCTTTCTCGTAAAGCTCGGTGTAATCCGCATGTTTATTCTACTATTCATACAATAAAAATTTACTAAATAAGGATTACGACAATGTCTCGGACGAATGAATTTCATGAGGCATTTAAATCGATTTAAATGATTCCTTTTTCACCTCCCACACTCATGCCTCCCAAATCAGAATGCCCTCTCATTCTATATTCATAGGATACAGACGCCTCATTAGCTTATATGCTAGCACAAGAAGATGATGATAAGCATGAACACACAATTAATTTCATCAATCATACGTTGGTGGACTATGAAACCATTATACGCATGCGAAAAGGAATGCCTCACTAAAGTATTGCAAGAAAAAGGTTAAGGCATTACATGCTTAGCCAAGAAACATGAGTTATTGTTTAAAAAAATTGTATTCAAAATTTCCTAACACAAGTTTATTTGTCCAAGAAAGTTAGAAACTTCATAGCCTTAATGGGAGAATTCAAATTAACTCACATTAATCAAAAGTATATCAAAGGTCAAATCATTGACGATTGGTTGACAGATATCCCATTAGATGGTGGAGAGTTAGTAGAACTAAGTTTCCCTGACGAGTGTATATACTACATAGAAATTAGACTTCCCATTAGTGTGTGTCCATGGTATTCGGATATCATTAATTTTATTATGGACCACACATACCCTGAGGGAGAAACTTCACAATAGAGAAGATGTCTACACATCATACCCACCAAGTATGTAGTTCTAGAAAATTTCTCTAACATAGATATTTTGATGAAATGTTGCTAATGTGTGTTAATGAGGAGTACAAAAATATACTCTATGGAGCCCACAACGGGGTCTGTGGAGGTCATTTTTGAGGAAATGAAACAACTAGGAAGATACACCGATGGGTTATTTCGAACACCCTAGAACATGATGCGGTAGAATACCTACACAAGTGCCATAAATTCCAAGAATTCTATCATGATATTGACATTATGGCCCAAGCTCTACAACCGATTGTGACAGGTTTGGCCATTTTCCATGTGGGGTTTATATATGATAGGAAAATTATCTCCCTCATCTATGAACGACCACAATTTTATATATACAACCACATAGTATTTCACAAAGTGGGTTGAGGCCATGCCTCTTACCACCACACTGGGATCTGTAATTTCAAAATTCATTTTGAACTAGATCATTTGTAGGTATGAGGTCCCACAGGTCATTATCTCTGATAATGGCACATCGTTTAAAAATGGAGAGGTGTTTGAGTTATGTAAAAATTCAAGATAAATCATCTCCTCTTCTCTATACTACCCTCAAAACAATGGATAGGCTAAGGTAACTAATAGGACACTAAAATCTACCCTCTTGAAAGCTATCAAGGAGAACAAGTGTGATTGGCATATAAATCTATTTCCAACCTTATGGGCCTATAGAACGTCGGAAGAACGCCAAAGGGGGAAACCCCATATAGCTTAGTATTTAGTTCGAAGCGGTATTACCGTTTAAAGTTGAGATACCCAACTCTGCAGATATCATTACAAGGAATCTTAGGAGAAGAAGGATATCGTGAGGCATGTCTCATTGAGCTAGAAACTCTCGATGAATATCTCGCTCAAAGCCGAGGCACACCATATATCTTACATTGACCGGATGTTTTAAAAGTGCAATAAGAAGGTATATGAACATGACATATTCATTGGAGATCTAGTATTGAGACTTGACAACCGATAGAACAGAAAACCGAAAAGGAATGAAATTCAGGCCCAAGTGGTTAGGCCCATATCAAGTCATGGAGGACTAAAAATGGGGCATATCACTTGTGTACTCTAGAGGGTGAAGAATTTGGTGAATTCGTCAATTCACTTCACTTAAAACATTACTACGCATGATCCATTTGCATTTCCACATGTACACTATTGCATCTACATTACATTTTCATCTACTATATCATTTTGTAAATTTGTAATCAAGGAACTTATCTTTTAAGAAACTTTCAAAAGATTATGAAAATATTGGCAAAACATTCAATCACATTTCTTCAAATATCTACAATATTATCATCAAAATTTCTTATCATTTCATCAATTCAACAAGATAAGACATAATTTTGACACTAATCCTACCAAGGCTTGCATACTTGGTTCTACTTGTAGTTTTCTTCCAGCATAGGTGTCTTTTCCCATAGTCTGTTCTAGAAGCTTCTTGGAGTCATATCTTTCCCAGAAAAACCTCTTTGGTAGCAAAAGCATTCTAAACATTTTTACCTGGAGTGCTTGTTCACCTATCTTATCCTTTGGTGTTGAGCCCTCACATCTTACTGGTTACATGGGGTTGAGGCTAGGGGAAACTCTCCCTCCCAAAAGAACAAATCAAAGTTATATATATATATATATATATATATATATATATATATATATATATATTATATATATATGTACTCAAGTCAAAATCAATGTAAAATTTTCATTTACACACTTCCTTGCCCCACCGACCTCCGGTGTTGATCCCGCACTCTTACTAGTGGTGTGAGATTGGGAAAGGAGGGAAGTGCCCTTACTCACCTATGCCTTGTCCTTGGTGATGATACCATGCTTCCTACTGGTAGTATGGGGCAAGGTGTAGGGGGTATCTACAAATAAATTAGTAAGTTAAAAGAAATAATCATTTAATAAAAAGTGCTTTGAAATCATAAATCCCAAGAAAAATGAATTAGATTGTATGTTCCAAGAGAGTTAAAACCTAAAAACCAAATTTTGTCAATCAAGAGGCCATCTACGGATCTAATTCTAGATAAGCTTGCAAGAAAATGACATTCTAGATTTTGTAGTAAATTGTGTGTAGAGTTAAGTTGTAGGTTTCTAATTAGATTTCTATCAAAATCTTGTCTTTCTCTCATCATTTCCATTCATCAAAATCATACAACTCACGTCTCTTATGGATCTTGGTGTTTATCCCTTGCATCTTACTAGTTGCATGGGGTTAGAAGTGGAGTGGGGTAATTTGATTATCATATTATGTTCATCACATTTTTCCAACAAAACAATAAGTACTAAATATTGCTTGAAAAACCAAAGTTTCAACATTACATTGTGTTTACACCGACATCATATAAAAACAAAACAACCAAAATAAGATCATTACGATAGCATTTATCATCCACTGCATGCATTCTGAAAAGCATATAAAATCTGAGATTCTAAACATCTAAGAGTACACATGCAAATTAAACCATAAATGAATTCAACTATGGTGTAAAGGATAGTCAAACCAAAAAGAGATATCTATATATATCATAATAATTCAAGTATGTATACAATGTCATCACACACTAGGTGTGGTCAAAACACTCACAATGAGCATGAAATTTGAAAAATATCATATATATGCCTCATAAAATGGCATCAAAGCAATAAAGGCCCATGGCCTATCCTTCTCTCTGGAACCCTAAGATGGTGTGTGGCTATAGTTGGGACTCCTACTATGGCTCCAATGTTGTGAATGCACTCAATTGTGTGGAGAGTGATAGTGAGATCGGCCACTAGTCGTGGCATCACCGCAAGAATATCTCTACCTCACCATCCTCTCCACCATCTCATATGCGGAAATATTCTTATCTTGAGAGGTCAGGATCTCCACGGCCTTCAAAAGAGGTGAAAATACATCGTATGTTGTCAAGCCTGTAATGGTTGTCCCGCATCCTCCATCGGATCCACATGAGTCTTCCCCAAAGGAATCAACAAGGTATTGATACAGATCATACGAATAAGATCTCACCAACCATCATCAGTGGCTGCAAAACAAATAAAACAACAATGATTTAGAAAACAGTCAAAAACAAAAAAGAAACAAAATGCACATTTTACTAACAATTATAGATAATAAGGTCAAGAAAAGAGTATTTACATACTTGGATCTCTGGGCATCTAAGTGGGATTAATTGGTGCGGTGGTGGTGGAGCTGATGCAGAACCTATTGCATCTCCCCTCTCTCTTGAGGTGGCATTCTAGCTCATCACGCATCGCTCATCTCGACCTCCCTCATGAGAAAGTGTCTCCCTAGAAATCAAAGTCTCCTTCTCCTTCTTTGCCTCTTCTCTCTTTACCATAGAAATCTCCTCTATAACCCTCCACTATGTATCACTATCCTCCTACTCATCGTGCTCCTCTCCTCCCTCCTTTCTAGTATTTCCCTCTTTCTCCTCTGTATGAGCCTCCACCTCCTCCCTATTTGTGATCGGGTGTGGCCTTGATCTAGAGGATTACTACTGGCATGCTAGGAACTGGGACCATATCCACACTAATAGGTACCCCTGGTGTAACAACAATCAAGCCATGCTCTCCCTTAGGGCCTGCTCGAGCCTCTCTAGATACTATGGTAAACAATAGGAAAGGTCGGAAGTGCATCATCATATGGCTACCCAAATTGTTGAGGGAATCTATCAATTGGGTGGAATTCCACCCTAGTTGTCCTATCTACTAACTCGTCTCACACTACTACAAGCAAGTAGTATAGTCTTGTCATCACCCCATCTCCCAATAAGGTCTTGGTAAGGTCTGAAAATGAAATCATTTGTGGTCAATGAAGAAATAGACTGATGTTCCCTTCTGAGAACAAACATACATGTCCATCTTGCAGCCCTGATGGTCCCTAGATCCTATATACCAACTCCCCTTTGGTAGGGGATGATCCACTCATACACCCAACACATCACCAAGGAAGGGTGGCTCAGGGATTTCCCCTATAGCCTCATAATGTGGTATAGATCATGGTATGTGGTCCCAAGAATGTCCACACCCCATTAAAAATCCTCCCATTCTGCTCAATAGCCATAATAATAGGAGACCAATAGTACATGAGCTTGTCTTTTCCCTTGTCTCCCACCAAATGTGAGGCCAAGATACAAATAATGGCCTTACGGATAGTGGGAATAGGTGTGGAGGCAACTAATAATAGCTACATACCCTACTTGGCACCCACATTAGGTGCCCCATCATCTCCCATATAAGATTCCCACATCTATACAAAACTAGAGAACCTTTCTCCAATTATGTCAACTATCTATAGTCACATATATGTCAAAAATCTTGGAGACATCCTCAAGATTGATGGTCCACTCTCCCTAACATCGGGAAACTGAATTTTTTTCCAGTCATCATCCCAATAAGAAAAAAGGTCACACAAAATCTGGTTGGATGGTGCTATGTGTGGCACCTGAGAGATCCTCCACAACCCATCCCAGATTTAAAAATATCTCTCATCCTAGGTCAGTTATGCAATAATACCTAAAATTCAATCACACTCTCTTGTCTCGACTCCAATGAACATATAACTCCTTATGTATTCACCAAAACAAGAAAAAGAACAAGTTAGTAACATGTTTCAAGGCATAAGCTCATAAAAACATTATAAAACAACTTAAAAGAAAAAAATCATCTAAGTTAGTCAAAATAAGGTTCTGCGTTGACAATTACGAAACCGCTGCCCTACGTAGGGTGGAGGTTGTGTAGTTCATGTGGTAGTTACGTAACCACCCCCATGTAAGATGGTAGTTTTGTAACTACCACCCCGTGTAGGGTGTCAAGGTGTCTAGAAACGGACAAGTAGTCCCCTTTGATCCACAAATAAAAAGATTTTTTTACCATTTTAGATTTAAAAAAGATAGACCCACTTAGGAAACCCCTAGGGAACATTTTAACTCAATAAATTTTGAAAATAACACCCCTAGGTGTAGATTTCTCAAAATTTCACATTTTAGGTTTCAAATAAATAAATGTGAAATACTAACCTTTGTCTTTTCCACTTGACCTCTCGCTCATGGGGCCATGATCGTGTGTTCACACTCAACATTTATACTATACTCTCACTTAAAATGGTGATTGTTGGTCTAGAGCTCCAAAATCACAATGAGAATATGTGCAAATGAATTTGAAAATGAGTGTTTTGGTTATATATATACTTTGTTTTAACTTTATTTTGAGTTTATATGCTTTATAGGGATAGAGCATTGGCACAGGTATACTTCTATCCCCATGTAGATGGTAAGTCCTCTTGTTGTTTTGTTTTAGTGTTTATTTTTCGATATCATATCTATCTACACTTGAGTATTTCGTTATTCTTGTAGGTAGCGAGAGCTTGTATGGTGACATTTCGGCACAGTGTATCGGTATAGATTCTAACTCCCCATGTCAGAATGCCATACTCAAACTCTATGTTTTACGCCTCTTCATGGATAAAATGCTTCTCCAAGGGGGAAATATGTACGCACCCAAATTTTTACATGCTACATTGTCAGAAAATGGTTCAAATTCACCAATGATGATTCATGTCTTTTACAAAGGTGTTCAAGCTCCTTAACCTCTTTGACTTTTATTTGTAGCCTAGTTTATTTTACTTAGCCATTTCCTACTTTTTCGCATCTTCCCACATCATTATTCCTTAGTTTTTGGCCTATAATTATGGATCCATGACCCTACCTGGGTGGAGGTTGCATAACTTCCTTCCTATGAAAGGTGACAATTTCATGCAAATTTTCTAGAACTCTTCGTGTGTGAATTAGGTGCATGTTACTTCACTCCAGTTCACTTTTAGCACTTGTTTGTGAATCAATTTAGCTAATTTTAGGTTTTAATGATTCGTATCAATCTTCTCTTTTGATTTTGATTTGTAATTGGCTGTTTAAATTCCCCTTCATGTGTTGATGTGGCACCCAATGATTAAGTGTGATAGTGCATAACCAAACTAACCTTATATAAAACCATCTCTTCATCCAAGAAGAAAATAGCCGAAGAATATTTTTCATGTATTGCTATGTTATGCTGCTACAATCCTACTAGAGATTACACAATCAAGCTTTGTTCACTTGCATTGTTCTTCCTCTGCTTGCATTGCCACCAGATTTCCCAGTAAGCCATTACTTGCTCCAACACCTTCTTCTAGCTTCCTCTACATTCCCATCTCCTGGAATCACATGGACACCGAAGGTCGAAAAGAATACTAAGGGGACACAAAAGCACACCACAACTAGATTGCCACAACACTACAATTACTAGGTTGGGGTTGTAATTGGGTTTCATCATTTCTTATATTTTTTTGTGAAATATGTATGCACATTATTTACTATAGTAGAAAAGGAATTTCCATTTTCATTGTTGTAATCATTGAATAGTTACAATAGATCATTTCCTTTAACAAATATTTCTTAGGAAAGATAGATTCCTTTTCCTATCTCTGTAGATTTTCAAAGAGGTGATTCTAGAAGAAATTTTCTGTGTTAATTTAGACTTCAACCAAAACATCATTTCATTTAGAATATCCTCCATAAAATATTTCTTTACTTTTTTAGGAAGTTGTAGGGGAAGAAAAGCTTATGAGAAAATATGGTTTCTCCCAGTGCCTGCGAGGCGAGTAGAGGATTTAATTTAGATAAAAGACTACATCCGGTTGATTATTTATTTTAGGATTTATTAATTAGATTAGAAGATTTCATTTCTTCATTTAATTGAAAGTTCCAGAAAATCACAAAAATATTTCTTTTAATTAGATTAGTTGCTTTGTATTGTTTCATTTCCTTTATATTACAAAATACAAAAACATAGTGTAGTCTTTGTTTATTTAGATTAGATCATTATTTTATTTGATTAGATTAAAACCACACAAATGCACACATGACCATCACCGGACCACAACCAGAAAGATTTTATGGTTTTGATCCCAGGGTTCCACAACCGAATGGACCCAAAGACCAAATAGACTTAGATATTAGATTATGCGCACAAGTGTTTATATCATCCCCACACATACCAGACATTGTCAGACAACTAAATGTCTTCATCTCGAGACACATATAGAGATTTCACTTTACTGGATCGAACCAACTAGCTTCCCATAGAGCCGGTGGAACCACGCCCCTATCTCATTAGTTCAATAACCTTTTTGGAAATGATTACGAGGTGCCCATTTGTTTTTCATGTATTCCACAACCGTTAGAGGATTTCCATGGATCTCGATATTGATGGTATTCTTCGTGTGGCTATCCTTTCCAATCCATTCATTAGAACTATTCAAGTTAGGAGGGCATTTCTTTCCGTTGACAAAAAAATACCGATATTGCACATCGAGAACATTGTTTTGCCTTGATAGCTTGTTTATCCCATTTCACACATTTTCATCCACATATCACATTTTTCTATCTATCTATCCACACATTCCACATCGGCCATCCCGTGCGATTGCGGGAGATCAAGTGTGATTGAAGGTTGCGTGTTGATATTCATTTGTAGAGTATCCTTCAAGGATAAAATACCTATAATTGGAAGAAGACCCATTGTTGTTTTTGATGTAAATCCATTGTTTTAGGTACATAAATTCAACCATCAATATTTTTGGCATTACGGAGGGATACATTGCATTCTTGTTGAAATATTTTCTAGTATTTGTTCATGTAAGATTGAATGTTTTCAATATTTGGCTGATTTTTGGTGTGTTCTTAGCTCATTTATTTTTTGAACAATTCGTAAGATCCTAATGACTCTTACCCACTCTATTTTTAAAATCTAGTGGCCATAGAGAATGAGACAAATAATGACATGAAGTAGTTCTTAAAGAGAATGAAATTTGGAGTTTTACATCTTTCTCACATAAGAGTAATTATACATGTTCAAATACCAACTTACCTTATATAAATAACTCAATCCACTACTCCATCAAGTAGATCTCCCCAAAATTTTATAGAAACATTTAAATTTTAGCCTCTATGGAACTTCAAAGAAACTATCATTTTATGACATTAAATAGAGAAATCTAATAGCTCTAAATGTAAGTAATGATATCCCTATCTCATCCCATACTTCAATGGTTAAAATTCTCTTATCCTTGTTGAGAAGATTAAATATATTGCTAATATTTTCTATACGCACCATATCACTCAAGATGATGTTCATGTGTACTATTATCTTCTTCTTTAAAACGTAAGGCTTTAGATTGGTATATAGGTTTCCTTTATAATTCCTTACATATTTAGGATAGGCTTGAAGAGAGTATGTGTAAGCATTTCCAAACAAGGTTTTCCAATTGTCATTAATGGAATAAATAACCACCATAAAAAAGTGCTAACCGAGGTAATGTATGATTTTAATAATAGATTTTAAACTAATAGGAAATAAACCCACTTATATTAAGGCCATCACCACATACTACCTTCATTTACTATAAAATAATTCAAATCTAACATTACACTTGTCATGATCTAATCTATGGGGGTACTATATTACCCGATGCATGTATGAAATATCTATTCAAGGTGAGAATAACCTGATACAAGTAGGAAAGTTATCTCTAAGGCCTCACATGCCTCTTTTTCTTAAATTAACCCATCCTACTATGATCCATCCTCAAACCATAACACCATATAATCCTACCTATATACAAAATATAATGCATAGATAAGTAAAAATAGTCCTTCCTATAATTTGCTTTACAATAATATCTTGCTATTACCAATCCTAATATGGTCATGGTCCTAGTGTAGAACAACATAGTTAAAGAGATGAGATGATGGTACCCTTGTGCACTAGCACATGACTCTAGAACTTGTGCTAATGTAATCTTAAGGAAAGAACTAGTGGTGCTAGTCTCTTTATTACATAAAATACAAGCTACAAATTCAACACAGCCTCCTACAATGGTCATTGAAAATAACATGGTTTGTTGGTAAAAGGATGATTTATTACAGTCAATAATATTGAAGGAATTCTATTTATACCCCAAGTTAACTACAATTACAACACTAGAGAAAATAATTAACTCTTGGAGTCAAATGTTCAAAATCAAGACCCAATGATTTCTCATCCAAAGAGAAAATCCCTATTGTAAAAAAGTATGAATAAAGCATTGAAAATACAATAAGAACAACCCTACAAAGAATTTTTAGATCAAACTCTACCAATCTATGATTGAAAATACAAAGAGATATTGTGACACTTACAATATACTAAAATTTGTGCTTGTACCTCTAAAAATTATAGATTAGATGATGAAGACAAGTGTAAGTTTAAAAATGTGGGATGCTCTAGCTATGCGAGGAAATATCAATTTATTTTAAGAAGCATTAAGATAGTTCAAACACATTCTAAAATCCCATAACGAGATAACTTAAATACTACCCAATATATATCACCCAAGTCTTTTTTAAGTAATAATATCCTCCATTATATGTGTTTCTCATCATTGGTAAACATATAATATATAACTATATGATATATTCTAGCATTAATAGCTCATTCATGTCCATTTTTTTATGTCGAGGAATTAAGTATAACCATATCAATAAAGGAGTAGTCAAACTTAATGGAACTTCTATTAAAGTAGGATTCATAATTTTTTTAATATAACATTTCATCTATATCCTTGTATCACATGCCCACATGACATATCAATCCTTGACCTTCCCCTATGTTTGTTATATGCTTATCTAGATATTTAAAAATAAAATTGGAAGGATTTATATGCTCATATTAGTTGCATATGCTCTAAAAATAATAGGTATGACACCAAGATGAACATTAAAGTAGGACCCATCTCCAAATTTCATGTAGAGTCTTATGATCTAAGGTATGCTAAATAAAATTGTCCTATCCACTATGATATATAATAATAGCATGGTCTTGAACCTTGTTATCCTAGATATATTATTAAAACTGATAAGTTAGATGAATGAGATCAAAAGAAATGGAATTTTTATCCCATAAAAACCCTTGAAGAGACTTTCCTGACACATATTGCATTCGGGAGGAAGACATCTGAACTCCCAAATTTTTGAAAAAAGGAAGAGTTAGAAGGTATGTAGCAGTTATAATTTGATGGATATAAATGTAAATTTGGTCCTAGTGTAGGAGTAATTTTTATATTACCAGGAAAAGAAAAGAATTTTTATTAAAAAGGCTCGATTTAATTTCACTAACAATGTGGAAAAGTGTGAGGCCCTAATTTAAGGACTGGAATTGCAAAGAAGAAATGTATTAAGATGTTTAATATTTGTTGATAAACATAACCAGTCATTCATCAAGTGAGCTCACAATTATCACCTAAGAATATTATACTCAAATCCTATAAGCATAAAGTGTGGGATATTTTAGACTACTTTGGCATTATAAACCTCCAAGCTATTTCAAGTAATCTAAATATAGAAACTAACCAAATGACATCCATTATAGAAAAAATTGATCCCATAGATATATTTCAAAGGATGAAAACTAACATGTGAGGATGATAATTAGACCAACAACCCTTGATAATTTTTGTCGCAAGTAGATATTTAAGAATGAAAAACAAATTTTCAAATTCATACAACGTGAAGTATTATTTCTAAATATTTGCAACCAAGTTTCAAAAGAGTTATAGTGATTAGATCATCCATTTAAAAATAATATTCTACCAAAAATATTGGTCACCTTGGAAAGATTATTCACCACTAACGATCAGTTTAGGGGAAAAGTGAAACATAAAGATAAAATATGAATGCCAACAAGATATTACCATATCTATTAGAAAGCATATCACATGAAGGTTGTACTCTAGAGTAGTAGAAATTATTTTTTGATTTGTGTCATAAATATGATGATATTATTGCTTGAACTTATGAACAACTTACAGGATATGATCCTCAAATTATCTAAAAAACCATTTAACTTTCACACAATTATATACTTGTGAGACAAAATCAAAGTACTATTAATCTTAATTTATCACATAATGATAAGAGAGATAAATAAGTTGATTAATGCCAATAGCATATTTCTTATCAATAACTCCACTTGGGTAGCCAATCTAGTCCTTATGATTTAGGAACCCCAAAAAGAATCTCTTAAATACCATTATCCCCTACCCTCCATGGATCAAATTTACAAATGGTGTCTAGAGATGAGAGAATATCACTCTTAGATATATATTTTTAAGGTACACTCAGATCTTTGTCCAAGATTATAAATAGAACAAAAACAAGTCACCACTAAATTTACAACCCATGCTTATGTAAAATTGTCTTTTTACTATTTAATATTGGTGTTATCTTTGAAAGTATAATGAATTTGGATTTTAAGGGTTTAATAAATTATACCATTTTAGTTTATTTAGATGACATTACCTTATTTTCTAGAAAACAATAAGACCAATTGGATCATATTGAGAAGACCTTTAGTATATTTAGAGAGTTTGAAGTGTCCCTCAATCCTTCAAAAATTATTATTTCTATTTATGAGGATATAATCTTGGGTCATGTTATTTCAACAAGTGGTTTATACATATATCATGATAGATTCAAAACCATCCTTTCCCTATCTGTTCCTAAAAAAGACTCCAATTTTTCTTAGTAAAATAGATTTTGTGAGAAAGCTAATAATTAAATTTATAGGATTGGTACAACCCATTACTATGATGTTGAAGAATATTTATTATTTCAAGTGTAAATAAGAAGGAAAATATAGATTTAGAAAAAATCAATCCATAGCTCAAGATTCTAAGTTGTTCAACCCCAAATTTGAAAAATATTTCATTCTCTATGCTTTTGTCATAGAAAATTGTACTACTACTAATTTGAAACAATATAATCAAAAATATAAGGAACAACCCATAATTTTTACAACTATACACTTTAGGATTATGATATGAAGTACATTTTTTTGAAAAATAAATGTATATTACAACTGAGAGATACCAATAAATTTAGACATTTAGTGTCCAAAATAAAAGTAGATTTTTTTCACCTATCCAAACATCAAACAATATATCATGAGTACAAAAATTAGTGAGAAAATATTGTTATGATCACTAAGATCATGGAGTTTGATATTGAGATCAAGTAAACTAAGTTGATAACAGGAAGAGAACTTTGCTAGCATCTTAAAGAGGATCCAAAGGCCCCTTACGAGATAATGTGTGCTTAGGGAGAAGAGGTTGTGATAGAAATATTTATGGAAGAAAATTGGTTTCAAAAGATGGTGAGATATTTAGAGACAATATATCTAATCAAAGTCCCTGATAGAACAAAAAAAAGTCACTTAAGGTCGTACACAATTCCATATGAGTTAGTAAATGGATCTATTTTTAAGAATAAATTTTACATTGTCTCACCCATGTGTATTGAACCTAAAAATATTGACAACATACTTAGGATTTTCACCAAGGATTTTATAGTGGTCATTTTAACCCCAAATGCAATAAAGGTCATCAGATTAGGCAATAAAGGTCATGAGAAACACTAATTTTTGACAAATTTCTCATTTAAATTTCTCAATAAAGGTCATCACTTATAATGTTAAGGAATTTATTGGTACAACAATTACTAAGTTTTCCTTGAGGAACGGTACCTACTTGAAGACATCCTATAATTTATTTTCCTCATGGAACCTATCAATAAGAGTCCTCAAACAAAAACCTTTTCAGGGATCTTGAAGAGGAAAATGAAATAAAACAACACATTAAGGTAAAAAGAGCATTATGGGTTGATATAATTACACTAAAAATGTATATTATAAATTCAAACTTCATTTTGATGTATGTAAGGTATGTAAGACTTATAATTTCACTTAAAATCCTATCCCTTGAACTAGATCATAGACTAGAGTTAGAGATCCATGATGTAAGGAAAGTCATAATTGCGGGGATAGTGAAGATAGAAAAAGTGTTAGGAAGGGCCTAAAGTAGACTATAAACCCATCAATATTGTTAAAATCTGATTTGATGAGAGATATCACCCACAAGAGTTCAAGTAAGTATATTTAGTGCTTAATTAGGATGAGGATAGAGCCAAGCCTGGGAGACATAAGAAATTTGACAAAATTTAGAGTGTCTCATACCAGATGATGAAATGTAAGGAAACCAATGGGTTTGATTTGTCAAAACTTAATGGAGATACCTTTCCCATCCCATTTAATTGGATGCACATCAAATAATACACTTGGATATATTAAATTACCCTTATACATAGTAATATATTTTCCTTTTGTTACTTTCTTTGTTTCTTTTACTTTCCTTAATATTTTTTTGCTCCATAGTCCTGCATGCATTTATAACTCTAAGATTTAAGTATCATTTTTGAGACAAATATTATCAATCATAAAGTGTTCAACCTAGGTTTATTTACTTAGATATTTCTTAGGAATATATATTTTTCTATAGAATAAGTTTTATTGCAGGATCTTCATATTACGTCAAAACATGTATGTTTCTATATTTTGTATATAATTTATGTTGTCTTGAGCTTGGAGGATATTTAAAGATGTTTTGGTTTTCAAATGATATAGAGATCATGTGATACATTTAAGTGAATTCCTAGCTTCAAAGTTTTTAGGTGGTTTGATGCATACTCCATGCCTAATGGATATTAAGGCTAGTGGCTCATATATTTAGTAGTAAAATTTCCCCATGTGAATCACAAAAATGTTGCCAAAATAATCTTCCAACTCATTTTTCTCAAGTATATCACACTTACTTATTTTATCATCTTGTAGAACCATTTTCATGGTTTATTTGAATATTCTATGATTTGTAACACGTTGAATGTTTTATATTTTATGGATTATGAATTATTTGAATCCCATGAGCAACAGCAATGGAGAGAGTTTGCGAGATTAAAAAGGGAGGAGGGGGAATTTTTCAAAATGGTATTAGGGGGGAAACTCCATAAAATAGAAAATGTGAGAGATATAAATCCAGAGAAGGACCCACGTGAGACCCTTTGAGATATTGAAAAGGGATAGGTCTTGTAAAATGATAGAAGTTGGCCACATTCGATTCAATGAAGGGATCGTGATGGAAACATTGGTTAGTAGGAAATTATAATTCTCCTCTAAAGACAATATTAATCTAAAAACCTACGAGAATGAATGCATTGTAAGTATTTCCATTCTAAAATCAATAAAAAATTAGGAAATAACTTGGATGGAAAATTCCCTTAATGGAAAATGTATGGGAGGTAGACCTAACATCAAAATATTTAGAGAATAGGAAAATAAAAATGGAGACCCGGGGTAATATGGAGATAGATTCTTTTGTTAATAAATTCTTCATAAAAAGGTTGGTCGATAGTGAGGACTATGCTGGAATAATGTAAAGTGTCCCATGGTTTCTAGGAAAATATAATATATTCATTAGAAAATAGAAAATTGGTTTCAATCCATATAAAGAGTGTCCATATGAGATCCCCATTTGGGCCATATTTATAGGATTTCCTCTGGAGTTCTAGGAGGAAGAAATAAGGGATATAATAGTGAAATATATAGGGTAGATATTAAATTATGATAATATTACTAAGGATAGAAAAAGACTTACATATTTAAGATTACGTGTTAATTTTTAATACTATACAATCCTCCCATTTTCCATTGTTTTGAAATCTAAGCTTGCAAAATGGAAACAAAAACTAGAATATGAATGAGTTCCCTTTATTTTCATGAAGTGCAAAATAATGATTCATGAAACAAGAAAGTGCATAGGAATAAGAAGGAAGTTAATGAAAAATTTATCTAAGGAGGAATATGAAAAAATGGTGATAAATATATCTTGAATAAGGAAGAGGAAGGTAATACTTAGATTCTAGGTGAAGAAGAAACTAATCAATAATATGATTCAAACAACCAAGGGAGAAATGATGAGAACTATAAGGATTGTAGTAAGGGGATTTTTATTGTTATGAAGGAAAAAAAAATCTAAATATAATATTATTCTCGATTCCCTCATGTCTAAGAGGGAAGAAGGAAAGATTAAGGAAACTAAGGAGAGCAGTTTCATAGAGATACATTATTGTTCTTAAAGTAAAGAGGAAAATTTAGTACTTCAAGAAAGGTATGCGAGTATGGAACTAGCTCTAGATTGGGTGGTTTACTTTCTAGAATGAAATTTCAAATGAAATCCCCCTTTGGCCTCACCAACCCCATACGTAATGAAAATAAGGTGTAATAAGATTAAAGTGGACCTTAGTACAAAAGTGCCTAAATGGAGACCTTTTAATAAAGAGGTGTAGGAAAGTTATTTTATGAAAGATATATCAACATGATCCTAACAATCCCTTGAATTAAGTATGATTCCTAAAGTTCTAAAAGTTAAAAAATGAAAGTAATATCTTGGAATACAAGTGACGTTAACACCCACAATAAACATAGAACAGTTAGAAACCTTAGGAAAAATCATCTACTAAAATTAAATATGTTACAAGAAACTAAAATGAATATTGAGAGAATTTTAAAGATTAAAAATAACAAGTCCATAGCGGTAGGGGTGAGTGTTATAAGATAATATTGTGGTATTATCGGTCTTAAGAACACAGGAATGCTTGAAGGTGAAATGATATTACATTTTAGTAATCATGTTGCCATCCTTTTTAAATATATTAGTAATGCTAACATGTTTATTTTATCTAATATCTATGCTCCAAATTCTTGAATGAGTAGGAAAGTATTTAGAGTCCACCGTAAATATATTTTTAGATGTTCGATGGGGGATTTTAACACCCCAATATCCGTTGATGAGAAGAAATGGGGCTCAATTGTTGTTATTGATAGTATGGAGGACCTTCCTAGCCTTATGAAAAATACTAGGTTGGTGGACATTGATATAAGAGGATTAATATTCACTTGGTAAAACAAAATTCTAGGGAAAATATTATCCAATTCAAAATGGATAGTTTTATGGTGAATTTTGAGTGGATGTTCACTCGAATGGATACCTTTACGCACTTCCATAAATTGGATATGATCATGATCCCATCATTATTCATTTGATAAAGGTAGATGAGATGTACAAGAGGCCTTTTAGATTTGAAAATATGTGGCTCCACCACCTGGATTTGACCAAGAAAATAAAATAATATTAGAATGAAAAGGTCCATAGATCTAATATGTTTAAGGATGTTTTTAAATTGAATATTTTTAAGTCCCATCTAATAAATTGAAAAAGGAAACCTTGGGTAATATATTTAATCATAATATCCTGATTGCTGAAGAATTACGACATATCGAGGATATGGTCTAGAAAATGGGTATGGATAAGACTCTCCAAAAAAGGATCTCTAAATAAGTACCACAACATAAAAGCTAATAAGGAAACTTATTAGAGACAAAAATATAGAATCGATTGGCTCAATGAAGGAGATCAAAATAAAATTTTCTTCCATCTCATTGTTGTAATACATGCTAACAATAAAAGGATAAGATAATTGGTGAAACATGATGAAGATTTGACTTGTGATGAAGAGGAAATAAAAGAAGAAGTTATTAGATTCTTGAAAGGATTATTTTAGGATCAACTAATCATGATATGGAGATGGAGGAAATGGTGCTCAATATATTTTCTAATATCCTCACTTAGGAAGAAAATAAAGAGCTGATTAGGATACCCTTTTTTATGAGGTTAAGTTAAATGTTTTTGAAATGGAGGAGACAAGGATCCTAGTCCTAATGTATTCCTAGATTTATTCTTCCAAAAAAATTGGGACACTATCTAAGAGGATGTGGAGGAGGAGGTAAAGGAAATTATTTAGACTTAAAATATTCTTAGGCTTCAATTAATAAAATATTTATTGATGTCATCCCCAAGAATATTGGTGGTAAGGATTTGAAATATTTTAGAACCATCAAATTATGTAATACTCTTTACAAGATCATGTCAAAAAAATTGGTTATGAAGCTACAAGACCTCTTACCCAAATTTATTTTTGAGCAATAAGGGGGTTTTGTGGAAGGAAGAAAAATTCTTGACAATATCATTACAATTCATGAATTAATTCATTCCATTGATAAGTATAAAAGGAAGGTATGTTTCTCAAAACTAATATGAACAAAGCATATGATAGAATTTCATGTATTTTTTTGGAAAAATAATTGGCTCAACTTGGTTTCCATAGACAAATTATTGAAATGATCACATCGTGTACATCCTCCCCTATATCCTCGGTTATCATAAATGGATATCCTTTATGGTTTTTCTAGAGGGATCATCGCATTAGACAAGAGGATCCCTTTTCACTATATATTTTCATTATTGTGACATAAGCTATAGAAATTGTTTTGGCATAGTCAAAGATAGTGGTTAGATAAAAGGATTAGTGGTGGATAAAATGATCAATGCAATCACTCATAAAATATTTATCGATGATACTTTTTTTCTCAAATAATATTATTTGATAGAAGCTAAAGGTATTAAAAATATGTTGAAATATTATGATGAAGCAATCTCCTCAAAGTTTCTTTTTATTTATCAATGTTCTAGAGAATTGATAGAATTTGATATGGGAGGATCCTCACTATGAATTGATCAAATTACCTACACAAGTCATAAAAATACTTGCATATAATAGATTTCATCAATATACTTACAACACCATTTGAATAAGGAAAAATACGAGGAAGATATGGCCCACTAAAATTTCTCTCCAACTTACAAAAATAAAATACCAAGTTGTATAGAGATGAGGTGACATGATGTAATCATGACAAGTGGATGAATGTGGCAATGACAAGTAGTAGTTTTCTTAGAGTAAAAAAAAAAATTGTACCTATGGTCTTCAACATTGATGTCGGTCTAACATGATGTCTTGAAGGGGGGCCCATAAGTCGAGTGGGGTCCATTATTTTTAGGATGGTGTCCTTGCTTCCTTTCTTCACATTTCATTGTATGGGACCGTATGCTTTTGCATGTGGGACTAATTCCCATATTTTTCCAAATACCAACTTAACAACCAACTTAATGAGTTGGAGGTTAAACCACATCTTCAAGATACCCTATCTAACTTGTCACACAACTCAAAAATCTACAAGTCCAAGGAAATAGATAATGAGTTAGCATCGATCCAAATGATCCTAATCGACATCCCAAAAACAAATCCATGTGTTACTATAGCCATAACCAACTCTCACCAGCCAAGGATATTTTAAGCCTCTAAATTGCCCAAGCCTTTCCGATGTGGGATATTACCCATACATAACAAAAACAATTCAAAGGGATACATGGTATCCTATGGGGATTGAACCCCAAAATTTTTGCAACCCATTAGTGGAGCCTAGGAATTAGGGTACATGCCTAACTATAGTCTATATGACTAAAATTATTGTTATAAAGTTTAATTTTGGGGGACAAGTAACCAAAATATAATGTGATGTACAAGTGATTCAAGCCTTTGGTTATTTCGGGTAAAATTACGAGCCTCCACCACTAGCCCATGAGATTGTAAACTATATAAAAAGGGATAGTTTGGAATTTGAAGGTTAACTTGGTTAATTGAAAGATCTATTTGGAGGAATTAGAGCAATTTAAAATATTTTTCATTAAGGGAGTCTTTGCTTTGGAGACTTGATCGAGCCTCCTATAGATTGAGTAAAAACTATTTACGGAGACCAAAGAACTATTTTATGAAAATTAATCATTGTAAAAATCATTTTTTCATCTTAATTGATCGAGTTGAAGCTTATCCTAACCCGAGAGACATAGCCTATTTTTAGTGAAATCCATTAACACTTGGTTTTCATTGTGTACAAGATTTTCTCTCTCATTTTTCTTATTATTTTAACAATTTTTTGTTTTCAATGCAATTTAATCATTATTAATAAATTTATGAGAGATTGAGAATAAGTTATTTAATATATAAAAATAATTAAACTCAATAAGTGATTCACTTAACTACATTTACGAATTATTTGATATTAGAGAAACTAATTAAGGGCATTTCAATGTTGATTTTGTAATTTTCATGTATTAGTTTTGAATACTTAGTAGGTATAAATCAAGGTGAGGTGAAGGATAACTTGAGGAGTATAATATAGAGATCGATCAAAATTGTAAGTTCAAGTTTAGATATGGATTCTCCTAAAGAATTTCCCAGAGGAAGAATGGATTTAAAAATGGCCTTCCAATAAGATTTTATGGAAATCAAAAGAATGGTGGAAGAGTTATACCAAGAACAGAGACAAATAATTGAAGGTGAATCAGAAGATGGTAAGGATAAAGGTAAATAAGAAGTATCTCTTAAACCTCCTCCATATCCTTTTTTTGGTTCTTATTTTGATGCTCCACAAGTTTTAAAACTTTATTTTAAATTTGAATTGCTAGTTTATAATGGAGATATTAATGCGAAAAGTTGGATTATTGGATCAAGAAGATTGAAGTTTACTACAAGTTTAAAAAAATTGTTGATGATAAAGTAAAAATTTAGTTAGATACTCTTCATCTAGATGGTACACACTCATTTGGTGGGAGAGTAAGACTCAGGAGGATCTGTAAAAACATGGTAAAGTTATTTCTTCTTGGGATGATTTTGTTTCTGCTTTGAAAAAACAATTTTATCCACTTGGTTATATGAAAAAAATATATTATGGAATGGAAAAATAAAATAAAAACTAAGGTTCAAATTAGGGTTCATTTTAAGATACCTTTTGGAAATTGGAGGTGGAATATCTTTGATGAGACTGGTGCATTTCCCATGGTTCACGAATCAAATTTTTTTCCAATAGAGTATTTCATGTCTTGCAACCTTTCCTTTTTAGTGTCATGTGTCTCTGGAATTTATTTTCATGCATCTCTAACCTTTACTTGTTGTGTGTCCTTACATGTCCGTGTCTCTAACCTTTATAGTCGTATGTCCTTATCCATATACTTTGGATGGTACCTTACTAGTAAAGGTATATTACTAGGTGAATTACCTATATTTATATAGGAGTAGTTTTATATAGTAGGCGAACTGAAAAAATTTATATTGGAAAATTTAGGTGAAAGGTACACTTTTGCACTTTAAAATATTTGCCTTTCCAAAATTTCCATATTTTTAATATTCTCAAAATTATGAATATTTTCTACTAATATTTTCCTTGGTTCAAAGTGTGAAATATTACACTCAAGAGTTTAGGAAGAGAGCATTGATTTTGGGCTTTCTCTTTATAGTTAAGAGAATATTACGAAATACATGGGTGGGTTACATAGTTATCTAAAACATACCATACTTATGTTTAATCTAACTAACATTTATGAAATTTTTGTATAAGCCACCCACATTCAATCCATGGTAATAACATAAAGGGAAACTTCACAAGAAAATAAGGAAAAAAAAATCTTGAAAACAAAGAAAAATGAAAAGGAAATGGTAAAGAAAAATAAAATTCCATGGTTAATAAAGAATATGATAATCTGTGGGTTTGCATTGTAATAAAGAAAGATACACAAATGACAAGTGTTAGAATCTCCATTTGGATCAAACAATTTAATAAATGAGGTGACAAAAAAACTACTACAACGGGCAAGATCTTGGATCTGATTCAGATTATGAGACCAAGATCACAACCATATTTTGAAGGTTCATATTCTTCTTCTAGCACTAATTCTCATACTTCTAATTCTAAATCTATACATGAAAAGAAGAGAAATGAGTTATTCCACATTAGAGTTATTTCTAAACATACTAAGATTGATACTCTTTTTGATAGTGAATCTCAAAATAATCTTATTTCTAAATAAGTTGTTAAGAAATTGGGACTTAAAACCAAACCACATCCAAAACCATACCCTTTGGGATGGGTATGTGATGATGCTAAACTACAAGTCATGAAAACATGCAAACTTATATTTGCAATCACCTCAAAATTCATTGATGAGGTAGAGTTAGATGTGGTTCCACTTGACATTTATAAAATTTGTCTTGGTATTCCTTATATTTTTGATAGAAAAGTAATCTTCTCTAAGGAGGAGGATAAGTATTTTTAGTAAGGACATAATTGAATACATTGTTAAATCTCATCGGATAAAAAAAAATTTATAACTTGTATCATGTAGGGCATAGTAAAATTCTTGTGAATGTATGAAAGAAGTTTTTACACATGATTGTTAAAAATTAGGATGATGAAAAATCTAAGGTTTTGGAAGTTTGTGATCATAAACATAAGAATGAGATAGTGAAGATTATTTCTAACTATGATGATGTGTTTCAGGAGCCATATGGATTACCTCCAAAAAGATAAATACAACATGAGATTCATCTACAACAAGATGCACGTATTCCTAACATTGACATATATAGGTTGTTCATGGTTGAGAATGAAGAGATCAAGAAGCAAGTTATGGAGTTAATTAAGAAAGGGGTCATTTAACCGAGAACTTCTCCATTTGGTTCACCTATTATGTTGGTGCCCAAGAAAGATGACACTTGGTGGATGTTTATGGATTACTAAGCACTAAACAAGATAATGGCAAAAACCTCTACCATATATATCAACCTTAATTAAAACGAATCAAATATGACGATGGATAATAAAGAAACTAAATATTAAATAATGTGTGCAAAAATTGTTGTAGATCATATATACATACATATAGATAAAGAAATTGTATGCTATGGAAAACAACAATAAATGGAAAGTAAACAAACACAACAATCCTTCCTATAGTCCTCCAAAGAAAACGTCAAGTATGTTATGAGAGATTTGAAGCTATGTAACCTTGTGAATAAATGATTTTGGGTGATTTTGAATGACCTCCAAATGTGGATGCAATTGATACAAACACAAAGATTTGTCTTGGATCATTGCTTCAAAAATGGAAAAAGTTAGAGAAAATTTAACATATTTTTGTATGGTAAATCCTAGAGAATTTGTAAGAGTGTAAGCTTGAATTTTATAGAGGAAGAACTGATTATAAGTTGGTTAAACACAATTGAATACATATGCTATTTTTATCACTTGAGAAAGTTGCAGAAGTTTCGAGAAGTCAAATTCCATTTAGGGGCATTAATGGAAATTCATTAGCGAAGTTGCATCCGGAAGGTGGTTGTAGGTGTAAATCAATTGACGTCACCTTTCTAGGGTTCTATAAGTGTAGTTGACTAGGATGAGGATGTGGAGTATAGATGGATGTTGACTAAGAAGATGAGTGACAGGTTGACTAGGATGTGCAAACTAGTTAAATAATTAATCATTTAAATAATACATGATAATTGAACTAGTAAAAGGGGTACTAGGGATTAATTTAATTAATCCAAAGTGCAATGTGCATGATTAATTAGTTTAATCAATCAATCACAAATATATGAATAACAAGATGTAGAATAACAAGATGTCTTGGGATAACATTAGGAACAAGTGTGTAATTTAGGGTGTCTACATTTTACCCTCTTTAAAGTGTTATTGCAAAGTAATAGTGTTTAAAAGATAATAGACATATACGAGATCAATGATCGGAGATATATGAAGAATTTGGATTCCACAACAAGTATGATGGTAGATGACGTAACAAAGTGGTGGAAAACCACTTAATAGGAAGGAAAACAAGGTATTGGAACAAGGATGAGAAAGGAATGTGCTTGTATCATGAGTGTAATTTGGAGAATTATTTCAAAGAAACCTTATTTTTTCTATTTCAAAATAGATTTGTCACCATGATTATGAAATAATCAATATGGTAAACCTAGATGCACGTGAAAAAACACACACATAACAAAGAAAAGATAAAAATGGAAAAAAACCCAATAGATAGAGTAGGTGCAAACATTAGGTTTATAAAATCACCAATATCCAATCACACTACTTGCAAGTGGTTCAAAATTAAACATCAACAACGCAACACAAAGTAAAAAAATAATACAATCAGCTATGATCCCAATGTGTGCCACAATGGTGAGTAAGTAGATGCAAATTCTTTCAAAGAGGAAATAAGATAACAATGGAAGAGAGTAAAGATAATTCTTATGAAAATCTTATTGGATCTGTTGTGTAAATGATTGAAAATAAATTGCCTCGGTGAAGTTAAATCACAAAGGAAAAACAATTTTGTGACTTACCCAAGAAGAGTTAGCATATCATACAAAGGGAAGAAAGTGATAGTTGTAAGATTAGAATGATCACTAGGGTAGTAGATAAAGGTATGAATTTTATCGAGATTGTATTGAAATGTTGAAAGATTCACTTTAAGGGTTTTCCAATTGTAATATTTCTATGGTAAGTGAATGTTTGTTCAATTTTTTTAAATTTTTTTTGGATATTGAAATATTAGTTTTTTTTTTTTTTTTTGCGATTTTTGAATATATTTTTTTACGTGTTTTAAATTTTTTAAATACAAATGAAAAGAAACATGAATACACAGCAAAAAGGAAATCATTCAATGGCCTAAATAAACTAGGATGAAAACACATGTAAGCTACACAAATACACAAAACAAGCATTGTAAACAAAACCAATATAAACAGGAAGGAACCACACCAAGGTTATATGTGAACCGAGATGCAAATAAATTTTCTTGTAATTATTCTACAACAAAGGTAAACAAAGTGCAACAAAATAAGAAACTGAAAAAGTAAAAGTGTCGTCACAATGTTGAAAAACCATAACAATACAATATAATGTGCAATAACAACGTTTAATGACACTCCAAATATGTTCAAAATTGAATAAATATATAGATTTAAATCCCTTGAGTGATAGATTAGAATGCAAGAGGATTGAATCAGGTCAAAGAGTAGAGTAATAATTATATACTCCAAAAGATACTCTTGTCGGATCATATTCAAGTTTGATCTATATTGGGTTAAAATGTAAAATCCAAGTTTGCCCCAAGCAAAGTTATATTGCGAAAGGGAAAACGATTGCCTCAAGCATAGATATACACCATGAGAAATATATATAATTATCAAAAGATGATCTAGAATGATCATGAAGAGTTCCATCAAATGGAAAAATTGTTGATTGTGTTATCTAGTTGATGGAAGTTGATAAAACATTATTTGAATGTTTTGATTGTGACAGTGTTAAACTATTTTTTGGATTTTAGAACAATTTTATATTTTTTTGTGTTTTTGAACAATTTAATATTTTTTTTGAAGTTTTGTGAGACATTTTGATTTTTTTAGTAATATACAACTCGGTAAAAGAGGTGCACTACTTGAAAGTAGGGGCAAATAATTAAAAGCATTACATTCCATTAGAAGAAATGTAGATGATAAAATGATAAGATGATTCACTCTTCTCGTGACTCCACACATAACTAGGAAGATGAGAGGGATCATCATCGAGAGCCAAAAAGGACGTGAAATTGAGATGAATAGTGATATGTAAGTGAAGATAATGGATGTAAAGATACAAGGTGTAATAATTATCCATATGAAAAAATTTAACTCATCTCTAGTCAAGATTATGGGACCAAGTCCAAAATGATTCCACTTTATAGGTTTTGAATCGACTTAGATCTGTAAATGGCCTATCAATGGAAAAAATCTGGTTGAAGGAATTACTTTCTCTCTTTAATATGAGCAGCTAAATTACTTCTTGGGATTTTTGACTATGTAATTTGATAAAGATTTCATAACGGATATATTGCTTGATTATTTTTTGAAGGACCCCCTACATGTTTCCCCATGCCACCAATAAAAGGAAAGGGCTCAACACCAAAGTCAAAATGTAGGAAAGTAAGGGCTTTCTCTATTCACAGTCTCATACTACTAGTGAGAAGTATGGGCTTATCACCGAAGATTATGAAGGACGAAAGGTGTAATGATTTCATAAAATTTTTATACTTTTAAATTGATTGAATTTTCCTTGTATGTGGATAGTGTGCTTGTTGGGAAGGAACGTTCTTCCCCCAAGTCTCAACCTCATACAACTAATAGGACGTAAGGGTTAAACATCGTAGATTGAGATGGGAGGTCAGAAATTCTTGGGTAAATAAGTTTAGTGATTTTTTTAAAGATCAATCTTATTTGAAAGGAGGATTTACCATCAGTAAGCTTCGAGATAAAACCATAGGTGAAAAGAGTTAAAATGGTAGAAACCATGACAAAAATGATACACACAATTCCCAAGAAGAATAAGGGTAACATGTGTCATAATAGATGAATAAGGTGAATATATGATGATGGTATGATTAAGATATCTTCTAGTATATGGAATGCTTAACATTATTTGTACACACTTTTTAGTTTCCTATTTGTAAACAATGCTATAATAAAAAGTTTTGTTTTCTTTTTTTTTTTTAAGTTTTATGAACGTTCAGGATGAGGATTTGAAATAGACTCATCAAGACATAGAGTCCATGTTTATTAAAATTTTAATGGTTCTAAACTATGGGATTTATGCGAGATGAAATCCAAGTCAAGAGAGGGAATCAAAAGATTCAATAAGTCTGAAAATATGAGACTTGGGTGGACAAGGTCCAAGTCAAAGGAGGAAATCCAAAGATTTGATAAGTCCTGCAATATGAGAATTGGGTGGAAAATTTTGAATTCAAAGGATTGAATCAAAGGATTCAATAAGTCCCGAAGGAAAAGTTCCAAGTCAAAGGATGTCGATTAGATAAGTCTTTTATGATATCAAAAGACTTATGCAATGTTAGAAGAAGATAGTTGACACGGGGAACATATTGAGATTTATATTCACCCATGAGTGAAAGATTGCGCAAAGAGAGAAGGATTTATATCTATATGTACACTCGAGGCTCCTTAAAAACCGTAGACAGGAGATATTCAAAGTTACTCCTTTTAGATTGTGAATTAGTTGATTTGACAAAAGATTTGGAATTAACGCTTGAAAATGTTGTATAAGGATATTCCTAGGTATACATACCTTGTAGAGTGTACTCATGAATTTGTATTGATAGGTATGAATCATCATTAATGAGATGCCTAAAAGATTGATCGTTTGAGTTATAATGGACATAAGGCTACATAACCATAAGTGTCTAAGATTGTTATGGTTTTATTCTGATAAAAAGAACTAGAGATGTCGGGCATAGGAGCCGAGAATGGGAAGAATGGAATCAATCTCAATAGTGCTTAATGATGGACCCTCTTCTATTATGTCAAGGGTTGAAATAGAGTCTTGGAGAAAATTCAAGCTCTCGTTAGGTGTTAGAATATTGTTTGAAACAAGTTCAATGTCTATTTGGAATAAAGGAAGGAAATATGTGGAAGAAATGAATTTCTTTGGAGAGAGAGAGAGAGAGAGAGAGAGAGAGAGAGAGAGAGAGAGAGAGAGAGAGATACTTGACCTTCATCATGATCTCATTGAATGTTAGTATGTATAGAAGTGGGGACAACAATTAACTCTTCATTTGAAGTGGAAATTGACATGTCATTGGTTGCGAGAGATTCGTCATCGAGCTCGATAGAGATGGTTCCGTTATCAATTAAGTCTTGAACATAATGATGAAGAGGTGTAAAATTATCAATAGAATGGCCATCCATGTGATGGTATTCACAATATTTGGATGCATTTTGTAACATAGGATTGGGTTCCTCATTAGAAGATGGTATCATAGGTGGATATTCAATCATGTTATCCTTTACTAATTTTTAAAGGAATAAGATAGACTCTCTCCTGAGACATGTAAATTAACATTCAACGGTGCATGGAATAGTGTCATCAATATAGGAAATGATGGATTTATAATCAATGTTGTTAGATGATTCACCAGTTAATGGGATTTACCCTTTGTATTATGGTTAGGTGTAGATCTCCACCACTATGTCTCGATGTCAATGAGATCTTGGATGTAGTTGCAAAATTGTTTGCATTTTTTGTTTGATGACCATAAATGTGATGAAAATGGTAATATGTGTTAGGTCTATACCAACCTGACTTAGGTTCTCCTTTAGGGAAGTGTTATGTAATAGGATAAATAACCATATTAACAATTTCCAATTGTTTTAAGATGCTTGAAAGATATTCCCCAAAGACGTATATTGTCTTCATTTGTAATCATGAGGAGGAAAAATTTGTATTTTTGGAATAGTGATAGATGGTTTGGAATTAACCTATTTTAATTGGTTGTTCTGTAAGTTGTGCACATTGTGATTATCCATAGCACCATCATTGAAAACATTATGATTTTGATTGATGTACCTCGGTTTATCGTGAGAAGTTCTAGGGTTAGTTTTTTTGTTGCGATGATTATGATTGTGCCCATTGTATTTATAATGAGGCTTGATCAAGCCTTTAGAAATTAGGGATTTTTCAATTTGATTTTCCTTTTCAATAACTTCCTCAAAATTGTTGAGGCAGTGCATCAACATGTGAAAGGAAAAATCTTCATTAAATTTAGGAACAAAGATGTTAATCATCTATTTCTCGGGGATTGAATATAGGAATCGACTTGAGATTCATTTCCATTGTTTTAAGAATTGTGTAAAGCTCACATTTTGTCATTGCAAATATCTATCATGGTTATTTCATAATCAAGGTTGAAATATAGGTGTTTAACAAACTTCTATGAAAGGTCCATGGAGGTAGAAATAGATCACTTTGGAAGGTGTAAGAACCAATCCAAATATTTTATGCCTAGAATTTTAGGAAAAAGGCACAAGAGAAAGATATCGTTGTTATCCACCGCTTGGCATATCATGAAAAATTCCTTGACATGCTCTCTAGGATTGGGTTTTCCCTTTTATTTGTCAAATTTGGGTATCTTGAAAGAGCATGGGAAGGGTATGCGTAAGATGTCCATGTAGAAAGGGTATGGACATAATTCATTAAAATTGAATTGTTTTGTAACATCCTCCATTTATACCTTAGAACAAGTGAATTTTTTTTTTTTTTAATAATTGCATCCTAGTTCTAAATACATAATTTAGAGCTCACAAATCAAATAACCATTCTTATAACAGACAACCATATGCAGCTGTAATGACTCGGAGTACCTCCGATCTATTCATTCCATGACTCGGTAACCTACCGATCTATTCATGAGTAATAAGAGTTGGCGTTTTTATTTAACACTTCACTCTCGCGGTTCTCTTCCCTATTCGGGATTCAGAATGCTCTGTCCAAGGAACCTAACTGAATAATTGTTACCATCATTCATCGGCATCTCATTCCTTAGACTAGGTGAATTAGGACAACGCAATCAGCAGCTTGCGATACTTTGGCCAAAGATTTGAAACATACTGTTTATGTCTCGTATTCCTTAACGGCATACTCGTCAATCTGGAATACGCCCTTCACCCCATTCTTATGTTATATAGAATGTCTTGTACTCTTGACTATCTTATCGGTCCTTCCTATCACAACTTAATCACTCGAGACAGTTAACAAGGTGATAACGTTATATGGATGCCACGAGGATTAGGGATACGATGACATACTGGTTCAACCCTAGTTAAACCAGTGTGTCAAGATACCCCGAATCTCCTAGGCAGCCTTATAACGTGACCACATTCCTAATCGGTCCCAGAGTAACTTGTTCGAGTTCAAGGTGTAAATCTTAGCGATCAATGCAAAGGGTGTCGTCATAAGTCACCTGCATTGTTGTAACTTCGAGAAGATCCTAATCTTCTCGGAGGTACAACCCTACAGTTGACTTGTGCCGTCAACCTTTAAATCCGCCTCGAAAAGATCTACTTAATAATATGCGTTATGCACGTTGAATTTAAATTACTTTAAAGACGTTTCCCCAGGGTTAGTCTTTCCCGATCCTGGATTCTTCGTCTAAGGATGACCTTCCTCAATAAAACCCATTACATGGTGGAGTTATTAAGGTCAAGATCTCATCAAGGAGTCATTAGAATATACATGATTCTAAAACAACGAAATTGGACAAAGATCTCATAACCTTCACATGAGATTGCCATCTCGAACCCCATTAGATTTATATCGAGTTCTCTTAATTGAATTTATATCATACTTATTAGCATCAAGATATAAATGATTAAGAATCCAATTTAATGTTGTCTGTCATAATCAAGACTAGGGATTAGTAATTTAATTCAGCTTGATTAGTGTTCTACTTAGTTTTATTTAATCCTATCTTTTAGAAAGACAATGAATTAAATTTCAATTTTACTTCGATAGAACAGATTAGATCTACTAAAACACTCATAAGAATTCAATCACATTTTCTTGTAAGCTTTCATTGTCAATCACAAAAGCATCCAAATTATACAAAGATAACATTGCCCCTCCGGCATATAAACCGAAGAAGGTCAACTATCAAAATAAGTATACAACACATAAGTAGCAAATACTTATTTCCATTCCTTTCAGAACTAGACAATTACATTTTATGCAAGCAGCATACTTGATACAATGCTTAACGGAAAAAGAACATCTTTCCTCATATAGTACATTTAGAGAATCAAACTGTAATTCTACTTATATCCATTTATAAACAATTTGATCATCTTATCAGATCTGCATGCTTTTACCACATACGGCAACCATCTGCAAAAATAGTCAACATGAGTCAGTTTGATGAACTGAGCATGATAAGCACTAACTTTTAAAACAATTGCAATCCATCAATTGTTTTCATTAAACACCCTGTTTAAATGAGATCAATACTCCAAACAAGTAAACATATTCAGACTATGCCTTTTGTAAAGCAAAAGAATGACTACAAATGTGTAACTCTATCATTGTTACAAAATAGTCTTAAACACTTCTCAAATATTTCATCAAATATCAAGAATTAAAGAACGAAGGTAACCAAAACAACCATTTGAATCCAAAATCAGCAACATTGACATGATCGTTTCATTCATCCAAAAAAGGAATATCATAACAAATCGTGATTCCATCAATATGATACAAAAACAATTCCAACTGTTAAACAGATATCGACATGCATTGTTATGATAGAAGAGAAAGAAACAAATCATTCACATTTCCCTTCACACAAGCTCATGACTGTACCGTCTCCTCATATGGAAAGCCTTCATCCTACATGCATACGAATAAGTCCGACGAGCCACAAGAAAAATCACTGTTTAAATAAAAATCGAACACAAAAAATAAATCGGTCGAGTCCATCAACAAAGACACCTTTTTTTGTTAAAACTTACAATAAAGCAACTACAAATCAAGTAACCCCCATGCCAAACAACGGTGTCTATCTACCAGGCAGACTTTCGTAATGACCTTTCGCAAGAAGCGACGGACAAGAAGATAAACACTGCGCCACACCGCTTAGGTACAGTCAACAACTCCAGGATTCAATCATACATAAGAATGGATAACAATGCGAAGAAGACGTAACATGTCATCAATCACAATAACAACCTACAGCCCGTTCAAGCCCTTTTCTACTGTGTAAGGCTTTAAACCCTAGGTCGAATTCAAAGGATCTCCTTTGTTGTCGCAGTCGACAAGAGACTCAAAATCATTTAAGCCATGACATTACCCTATGACTAAGCAGAGAGATTTTTAAACGAAAACCACGCACCATGTACAGTCACATCAATGGGAGTGTAATCAGAATGAAAACATAACATGGGATATCATAGTCACTTCTGAACGCAATCAGAACTGAAAGTATGGTTTTCACAACCTACTTTATAGAAGCCATAAATCATGATGTCAAGCTATTAAAGAAAGCCAACAAAGCCAAGAACATTACCTGTTCATACTTGGGCTTATACAGACAACAGAGACATACATTACCATTCGAGGATTTAAAACTAAGTCCGTGAGGGTGTTCACAGTTCAGCCTGTCCAGAAGCCGATATACAAGATATCCTTCCATACCCATGGTACCCAAAGGTGTCAAAAAAATAGTAAACCAACAGGCTTAAATTGAGGCAATAACACTGTTTATTTATCAAGTTCAGCTGAGTCTATACAACAGTAAACAAAATGAATAGAAGATAATGAATCCATCCGTGCCAACAATGGCAACATTAAAAATCAGGCATAAGCAAATCTGAATACTGAATTTCCAAACAAGGAATCCAACGGAACCCTTACCAATATTTTTCACACAAGATTGCACAGGAAGGAAACGTAAAATTTCACCCAAGAGTCTATACCACAACTTCTTGCAACACGAAGGTATTCATTACAAAATAACAGAGGTCGTATTACTAGTTACTCCTCAGGTAGAAATCAAATTACCAGTATTCAAATAAATATTTACACGAAGTTTCAACAGTATCTTTTCCGACAGTTTCCACAACAAGCATCGACGACCAAAAATCGACAAGCACAACAGTGGCCTATACCCATCACAGGAATAATTTATGGGCTCACGCCGAACAGGCCGAGCATTCATACTTTTCATATATTTCACATATTTAAGCCAGAACGTGAACACAAGAAATAAGCCACAGTTCGAATTTAATAAACACCCATCAAGGGATAAATGAAAAATCGAACCAGTATGAAGATATAGTACCAAAATCACACTAGACATCCATAGGAAATCATCTATTTCCATAAATCATTTGAACAGAGTTGTTTTAATGAAATCACTTGAAAGACAGCAAGATTTTTAAAGGTTAGGGCCTAACATGCCTGGATATTTGCTCAAAATTCCGAAGCAGCCCACTGAAAGAGCTCGGACTTCCTTTTCCTTTTCCAAGTTAGAGCGACCAACAAAATTTTGCTATCCCCATGACATATATATTTTCCTTGCCAGAGAAAAGAGCTAGATACCCTCATACTCGCCATGCAACTCCAAGAAGATTGGTGCGAAGAACCAGTGAACAGGTAGAAGAAAAACCGAAATTCGCGATATGTCAAACAAAACAACAACTTTCCACATTGCATGCCTTCTCGCGAATTCCGAGCTCGACTTCCAAGCTCATTGAATGCATTTACTCCTAATTTCCCACTCAAACTCCACTGCCACCGACCGCCAAAGTTGGCGATAGACAAGAGGAATTCCAAGACCATTTCCAGTTTTGGCGACCTGCCACGTCGGCTTAGGTTAGCCGTTTTTAAAACCTCCGCCAATACCTGTCCTTCATACTTATCCAATGTATTTAATGACATAGAAAATGCCGCCCATGGTTCGCACCCTTCCATAGGTCCCCAAAATCCTTGCTCAATAGTTAGGTTAGTAACTTAGGTTAGAATTTAGGATAATACTTAGTCTAACCACTTTACACATAGATACTAACTTAGGACATTAGCTCTTAGCCTAGGTCTAGGTTAGATTATCACTAATCTAACCCCTAGGTTAGGTTTAGTTTTAGGTTACTAATCATTAATAATTCCAGTTAGGTCTACATTCCGTACGCTCAGAAAAAGACCTACAACATGCATTCTTGAACAGGGTTAGCTCCTGTTCTGCCTTAGGCTACAGAATCATATGTAACTGAATTATTACCTGGTCCACGATCGAGACCTTCCAGATATACTTCGATATCGGGAACCAATCCATTTCACATGATCAACCTGAGTTATACTCCGGACTAGCTTATTCAATGCTTCTAGACCTTGCAACCTGTTCAAGGTCTGTAATTTTAATTCATCACGAACAAACTTAAAGCAATACTTGGATCAATTCAACTGATCCAAGGCTAGGTATTATAGATGGATAACTCTATAATTCATTCCGAGATAAGATTAAACTCAGATACAAAATGAAAGAAATAAAAGAGTCCAATCATATTCCGACTCAGTCAAGATCTGCAATCTGCAAAGAAAATACAGTACATATCAAGCATGATTTCTTAATCGAGGAACACATCCTTTTACAAGAAATCACATATCAACACTTGTATGCTCAGGAGGAAGTAACAACAGTTCAGGGTGTTACATGCTTCCCTCCTAAAAAGATTCATCGTCCCGATGATTACATATTCAATTAACCTTCAGGTCAACCAATTTATCAGTACACAAACAATGTGACTATTTCCAATTTGAATAGTTCCAGAAATCAATGTCACAGCATATTTTATTCAACCTGAATAATGTTTGCCTTCATCTGGCTTCATAATACTTAATAAAATAAAATAAATAAATAAATAAGTTCACGAAAGAATGTTTTGTCAACAGATTTCATTCTGTTGAAAAAGAGAAGGAAAAGCCATTTTCATCTCTTCCAGGTTTTCCCAAGTTGCACTTTCTTCATTAAACTGGTCCCACTGGACCTTACATTGCTGTATTTCACGATTTCTTAAATGCAATTGGTGAGTTTCCAGCACTCGTGTGGGTTTAACCACGATTATTCCTGGGTCTTGGACCTGCAAGGAATTCCAATTTAAAACATGTGACAGATCTGAAACGTATTTCTTAAGCAAAGAAATATGGAAAACATCATGCATGCGAGATAAAGCAGGTGGCAATGCTAAACGATAAGCTACAGGATTGATTATTTCGACAATTTCGAAAGGTCCCACGAATCGAGGTGACAACTTGGCAGCCTTGCCAAAAGTTATAGAACTCTTTCTGGGTTTAACACGAAGAAAAACCTTATCACCAAGCTCAAACCTTCTATCAACCCGCTTAAGGTCAGCATAGCTCTTCTGTCTATCCGCTGCTTCCTTTAATCGTTCACGAATCAGCTTAACTTGCTGTTCCATTTCTGTGAGAATCTCTGGTCCAATTACCACTCTATCCTCAACACTGTCCCAACTAACAGGAGTTCTGCACTTTCTTCCATAAAGTGCTTCAAATGGTGCCATTTTAAGAGATGAGTGATAAGTATTGTTGTATGCAAACTCAACTAATGGAAGATACTCCTCCCATTTATACTGTTGATCCATGCAATACATACATTCGCAACATGTCCTCCAACACTTGATTTACCCTCTCAGTTTGTCCATCCGTTTCCGGATGATATGCAGAACTGAAATTTAGTTTCGTTCCAAGAGCTGCGTTAAGTGTTTGCCAAAACCTTGACGTCATTCTAGGATCCCTATCAGATATAATCAATTCTGGTACACCATGCAACCTGAAAATTTCATGTACGAATCTTTTGGCCAGCACTGGTGAATCATCCTTTAGATTTCCAGCGATGAAATGAGCTACCTTGGTCAGTTTATCTACAACTACCAGGATAACATCATGTTTATTCCTGGACATGGGTAGTCCTTGTACAAAATCCATGGTTATTACTTGCCATTTGTACTGCGGTATGCTATGAGGATATAACAATCCAGCAGGGTGCATATGTTCTGCCTTCACCCGCTGACATTCCAGACAATGAGTCACAAAATTAATTACATCCTTTTTCATACCTTTCCAAAAGTATTGCTGTTTCAAATCAGCAAGCATTTTTGTGATACCTGGGTGTCCAGAGAAAGGTGAATTATGAAATTCAACTAACAACTTCTTTCTCAAATCGTTCAGCATAGGTACATATACCCTGTTTTCATAACGCAAGATTCCTTCATTATCAAAATGAAAACCTTTATACCTTATATCCTTTGGTTCTGCAGCAAGCGCTGCCTTTACTTGCTGAAAGTATGCATCTGATTCTGAGGCACTTTTTACCTCGTCTTTAAACTGAGTTCTTAATGTTATAAGAGCAGAAATGTGCCTCCTACGACTTAGAGCATCAGCTACTCTATTCTCCTTCCCTTTGATATAGCTAATATCAAAGTCATATTGTGATAAAAATTCTAACCACCTTCTCTGTCTGGCATTCAGATTGGGCTGAGTAAAAATATATTTCAGTCCTAAGTGATCAGTTTTCAACTCAAAAGGTTTCCCAAGTAAGTAGTGTCTCCAGACTTGAAGTGCATGAACAATGGCAGCAAGTTCCAAATCATGAGGGGCATAATTCAGCTCATGTAACTTAAGTTTTCTACTTTCATATGCTATGACCTGATCATTTTGTAGCAAAACACCTCCAAGGCCTTCCCCAGAAGCATCCGTTACAACAGTAAAACTCCCATTAGGGTCTGGTACAACTAATATAGGTGCAGAAGTCAACTGGTCTTTCAAACTTTTGAAAGCCGCTTCGCACTTATCATTCCAAATGAATTTCTTATCCTTCTTTTGCAATGAAGTTATTGGTGCAGCTACTTTAGAAAAATCCTTTACAAATTTTCTATAGTAACCAGCAAGACCCATGAAGCTTCTTACTTCATGCACATTCTTTGGTGCAGGCCACTCAGTTATTGCCACTATTTTTGAAGGATCTACAGCAATTCCTTCCTTACTTATGACATGACCCAAATAGTGAACTTCTGAATCAAAGAAAGAACATTTGGATAACTTACCATACAACTTTCTCTTTCTCAAAATTCCCAAAACTATCTTCAAATGCTCATTGTGCTCCTCAACGCTTTTAGAATAAATGAGAATATCGTCCAAGAATACAAGTACAAACTTGTCCAGGTATTCTTGAAAAATATTGTTCATCAAGTTCATAAAGGCTGCGGGTGCATTAGTCAATCCAAAGGGTAGAACTGTGAATTCATAATGTCCGTACCTTGTTCGGAAAGCTGTTTTATGAATGTCTTCCTCTCTAATCCTTAACTGATGGTAACCAGATCGAAGGTCTATCTTAGAATAAACCGCTGCTCCACGCATCTGATCAAACAGATCGTCGATCCTAGGAAGTGGATATCGGTTCTTGACTGTTGCTTTGTTCAACATCCGATAATCAATACACAGCCTTAGTGTTCCATCCTTCTTTTTCACAAATATTACAGGCGCTCCCCAAGGTGAAACACTTGGTCTGATCAAACCTTTAGACAAAAGCTCTTGCAACTGTGCCTTAAGCTCGACTAACTCTGTAGTAGTCATCCGATAAGGTGCTTTGGAAATAGGTTCTGTTCCTGGCTTGATTTCAATGGTGAAGTCAAATTCTCTCTTGGGTGGTAACCCTGGTAATTCCTCAGGAAAAACATCCCTGAAACTTTGTAAAAGAGGGAATCGTTTCATGAAATCATCATCTTCTTCTGAAGATTCAAATATTTTTACTGCATAAAGGGTACATCCTTTATTTTTAGCCTTTTAAGCCGCATAGCCGACAGTTTTCTAACTGAAATTTCCGTTTTACCCCTTGAATCTCTGCTGATTCCAGCTGATCATCTAAACATTTTATGTTCTTTTCATAGCAATCTACTTTTGCTTTATGATCAGCTAACCAATTGACACCGATGACAATGTCATACGATCCCAAAGGTGTAACATAGAGGTCAACTTCCGTGGAAAAGTTAGGTAAGTCAAGGACTGCCCCAAAAAGACACATACTCACTGTATGAACAGAGTTATTACCATACTGTACAGTCCAAGATTTATCCATTTTTCCATCTTTTCTTTTAAGTTTAGAAGCAAGTTTATTAGATATAAAACATTCAGTAGCTCCTGTATCAAAAAGAATAGTGACAGGTATGCCGAATAACTTACCCGGAACTTCTATAGGTGTCACTTGCTTTTCAGCTTGCTTGTCCGCTACTGCAGCATGTATCTTATCTCATTGATTACGATCATCCTTCTTCAAAGGGCACTGATTTGCGTAGTGATCTTTGCCACAATTGTAGCAGCCTCCTACAGGTCCCTTTTTAGGCTCAAAGTTGCCTCCAGTTTTGTAATTGTCACGTTGTCCTCCATAGGGCTTCTGCCCATTATTATAATTTTTAACAAAATTATCCCTTACATTCCAAAGCAGGCTTATTTACTACTTGCTTTCTTATTGTTATCTCCTGGAAACTTACTCTTGTTTCCAAACTTTTTCCATGGTCCTTTTTGGGTGCAAGAGAGGTTGAAGAAGGGTTTGCAGTCTTCTTCCGCACTTCCTCCTTATGAGCGAAATAGCCTTTAATTTCTTTCTTGCCTTATGGCCTTTTCAACAACTCCTTCCATAGTGGTTGGACTGTGAACATCGACCTCTCCCCCTATCACGGGATTCAATCCCATGATGAATTTCCGTATTCTGAACTTCTCGTCAGTTTGATACTGCGGTACATACTTGAGGAGTTTTGTAAACCGCTCCTAGTATTCAGTTACTGTTAGCTTCCCTTGAGCTAAGTTCTGAAATTCTATCATTTTCTGATCATAGAAAAGTTGTGGCAGCCAACGTTGCCTAAAATAGCCTTTAAATTGATCCCAAGTAATATTGGTCTCATCAATGTTTAGTTCAGCTTTACGGCTATCCCACCACGAAGATGCTTCGTGGGAAAGCTGATAGGCTCCCCAAATAGCTTTGGTTTCCTCTGAGAAGTTCCTTATTGCAAAGTACTTCTCCATTTTGCTGAGCCAGTTCTCAGCTCCATCTCCTAATGTGGTGCCATCATACTTAGGTGGACTTATCCTTTTTATATCATTAGTGAGTTCTGCTGCCAACCTGGCCTTTTTATTTTCTGGTTGGACAGGTGCATTCCCAGCATTAACATCAACACCCATGTCGGGGTTGTCCTCAGGAGGTTGCTGATTATTATTATCAGCTTCTTCATCCTCCTCATTTCCCATCACCTGTTGTTCAAGTACAGCTAAGCGATCTCTTGTGTCCAACAGGGCAGCAAGGATCTCATCAAGTTTCTAGGTTGTTGCCGCTCCTCCTTCAGGTGGAGCATTATTCGCAATGTTCCCCCTTGTTCTAACCATTTTCTGTTACAAGAAAATTCAGGTTTTTATCAGATTATGGACACAATAGGTCCAAGAGCTGCAACCTTCAGCTCTGATACCAAGATGTAACATCCTCCATTTATACCTTAGAACAAGTGAATTTTTTTATTTTTTTTTTTATAATTGCATCCTGGTTCTAAATACATAATTTAGAGCTCACAAATCAAATAACCATTCTTATAACAGACAACCATATGCAGCTGTAATGACTCGGAGTACCTCCGATCTATTCATTCCATGACTCGGTAACCTACCGATCTATTCATGAGTAATAAGAGTTGGCATTTTATTTAACACTTCACTCTCGCGGTTCTCTTCCCTATTCTGGGAATTCAGAATGCTCTGTCCAAGGAACCTAACTGAATAATTGTTACCATCATTCATCGGCATCTCATCCCTTAGACTAGGTGAATTAGGACAACGCAATCAGCAGCTTGCGATACTTTGGCCAAAGATTTGAAACATACTGTTTATGTCTCGTATTCCTTAACGGCATACTCGTCAATCTGGAATACGCCCTTCACCCCATTCTTATGTTATATAGAATGTCTTATACTGACTACTGTCAGTCCTTCCTATCACAACTTAATCACTCGGAGACAGATTAACAAGGTGATAATGTTATATGGATGCCCACGAGGATTAGGGATACGATGACATACTGGTTCAACCCTAGTTAAACCAGTGTGTCAAGATACCCCGAATCTCCTAGGCAGCCTTATAACGTGACCACATTCCTAATCGGTCCCTGAGTAACTCGTTCGAGATCAAAGTGTAAATCTTAGCGATCAATGCAAAGGGTGTCGTCATAAGTCACCTGCATTGTTGTAACTTCGAGAAGATCCTAATCTTCTCGGAGGTACAACCCTACAGTTGACTTGTGCCGTCAACCTTTAAATCCGCCTCGAAAAGATCTACTTAATAATATGCGTTACGCACGTTGAATTTAAATTACTTTAAAGACGTTTCCCCTAGGGTTAGTCTTTCCCGATCCCTGGATTCTTCGTCTAAGGATGACCTTCCTCAATAAAACCCATTACATGGTGGAGTTATTAAGGTCAAGATCTCATCAAGGAGTCATTAGAATATACATGATTCTAAAACAACAGAATTGGACAATATCTCATAACCTTCACATGAGATTGCCATCTGAACCCCATTAGATTTATATCAGTTCTCTTAACTGAATTTATATCATACTTATTAGCATCAAGATATAAATGATTAAGAATCCAATTTAATGTTGTCCTGTCATAATCAAGACTAGGGATTAGTAATTTAATTCAGCTTGATTAGTGTTCTACTTAGTTTTATTTAATCCTATCTTTTAGAAAGACAATGAATTAAATTTCAATTTTACTTCGATAGAACATATTAGATCTACTAAAATACTCATAAGAATTCAATCACATTTTCTTGTAAGCTTTCATTGTCAATCACAAAAGCATCCAAATTATACAAAGATAACATTGCCCCTCCGGCATATAAACCGAAGAAGGTCAACTATCAAAATAAGTATACAACACATAAGTAGCAAATACTTATTTCCATTCCTTTCAGAACTAGACAATTACATTTTATGCAAGCAGCATACTTGATACAATGCTTAACGGAAAAAGAACATCTTTCCTCATATAGTACATTTAGAGAATCAAACTGTAATTCTACTTATATCCATTTATAAACAATCTGATCATCTTATCAGATCTGCATGCTTTTACCACATACGGCAACCATCTGCAAAAATAGTCAACATGAGTCAGTTCGATGAACTGAGCATGATAAGCACTAACTTTTAAAACAATTGCAATCCATCAATTGTTTTCATTAAACACCCTGTTTAAATGAGATCAATACTCCAAACAAGTAAACATATTCAGACTATGCCTTTTGTAAAGCAAAAGAATGACTACAAATGTGTAACTCTATCATTGTTACAAAATAGTCCTAAACACTTCTCAAATATTTCATCAAATATCAAGAATTAAAGAACGAAGGTAACCAAAACAACCATTTGAATCCAAAATCAGCAACATTGGACAGATCGTTTCATTCATCCAAAAAGGGAATATCATAACAAATCGTGATTACATCAATATGTTAAAAACAGTTCCTACTGTTAGACAGATATCAACATGTATTGTCATAATAGGAGAGAAAGAAACAAGTTATTCACATTTCCCTTCACACAGGCCCAAGACTAAACCATCTCCTTATATGGAAAGCCTTCATCCTACATGCATACGAATAAGTCCGACGAGCCACAAGAAAAATCACTTGTTTAAATAAAAATCGAACACAACAAATAAATCAGTCGAGTCCATCAACAGCACACTGTTTTGTTAAAACTTACAATAAAGCAACTACAGTCGGTAACCCCCATGCCAAACAATGGTGTCTATCTACCAGGCAGACTCAGAATGACCTTTCACAAGAAGCGACGGACAAGAAGATAACACAGCCGTTACCTGCTTAGGTACAGACAACAACTCCAAATTCAAACATACACAAGAATGGATAACAATGCGAAGAAAACGTATCACGTCTTCAATCCCAATAACAACCTACAGCCCGTTCAAGCCCTTTTCTACTGTGTAAGGCTTTAAACCCTAGGTCGAATTCAAAGGATCTCCTTTGTTGTCGCAGTCGACAAGAGACTTGAAAACGTTTAAGCCATGACATTTCCCTATGGCTAAGCAAGAGATTTTTAAACGAAAACCACGCACCATGAACAGTCACATTAAACGGGTGTGCAACCAGAAGAAAATATAACATGAGACATCGTAGTCACTTCTGAACGCAATCAGAACTGAAAGTATGTTGTTCACAACCTACTTTATAGAAGCCATAATTCATGATGTCAAGCTATTAAAGAAAGCCAACAAATCCAAGAACATTACCTGTTCATACTCGGGCTTCTACAGGCAACAGTGACATATATTACCATTCGAGGATTTAAAACTAAGTCCATAACGAGTGTTCACAGTTTAGCTTCCCAAAAGCCGACATACAAGATAACTTTCCATACTCACGGTACTCAACGGCGTCAAACAATAGTAAACCAACAGGCTTAAATTGAGACAATAACACTGTTTAATTATCAAGTTCCACTGAGTTTAAACAATAGTAAACAAAATAATAAAATATGATGAATCCATCCGTGCCATCAATGGCAACATTTAAATTCAGGCAGAACAAATCAGAATACTGAATTTCCAAAACAAGGAATCCAACGGTACCCTTACCAATATTTTTCACACAAGATTGCACAGAAGGAGACGTAAAATTTCACCCAAAGAGTCTATACCACAATTTCTTGCAACACGAAGGTATTCATTACAAAATAACAGAGGTCGTATTACTAGTTACTCCTCGGTAGAAATCAAATTACCAATATTCAAATAAATATTTACACGAAGTTTCAACAAGATCTTTTCCGGCACAGCTTCCAACAAGCATCGATGACCAAAAATCGACAAGCACAACAAAGTGGCCTATACCCATCACAGAATAATTTATGGGCTCACGCCGAACAGGCCGAGCATTCATACTTTTCATATATTTCACATATTTAAGCCGAACGTGAACACAAGAAATAAGCCACGCTTCGAATTTAATAAACACCCATCAAGGGATAAATGAAAAATCAAACCAAGATGAAGATATAGTACCAAAATCACACTAGACATCCATAGGAAATCATCTATTTCCATAAATCATTTCCATAGAAATAAATCATTTTAACAGAGTTGTTTTAATGAAATCACTTGAAAGACAAAGAAGATTTTTAAAGGTTAGGGCCTAACATGCCCGGATATTTGCTCAAAATTCAAGCACCCACCGAAAGAGCTCGGACTTCCTTTTCCTTTTCCAAGTTAGAGCGACCAACAAAATTTTGCTATCCCCATGACATATATATTTTCCTTGCCGAGAGAAAAGAGCTAGATACCCTCATACTCACCATGCAACTCCAAGAAGAAGAGTGCGAAGAACCAAACGAATGCGAAAGAAAAACTTAAATTCATGATATGTCAAACAAAACAACAACTTTCCACATTGCATGCCTTCTCACGAATTCCGAGCTTGAATTCCAAGCTCATTGAATGCATTTACTCCTAATTTCCCGCTCAAACTCCACTGCCACCGACCGCCAAAGTTGGCGATAGACAAGAGGAACTCCAAGACCATTTCCAGTTTTGGCGACCTGCCACGTCGGCTTAGGTTAGCCATTTTTAAAACCTCCGCCAATACCTGTCCTTCATACTTATCCAATGTATTTAATGACATAGAAAATGCCACCCATGGTTCGCACCCTTCCATAGGTCCCCAAAATCCTTGCTCAATAGTTAGGTTAGTAACTTAGGTTAGAATTTAGGATAACACCTAGTCTAACCACTTTACACATAGATACTAACTTAGGACATTAGCTCTTAGCCTAGGTCTAGGTTAGATTAACACTAATCTAACCCCTAGGTTAGGTTTAGTTTTAGGTTACTAATCATTAATAATTCCAGTTAGGTCTACATTCCGTACACTCAGAAAAAGACCTACAACATGCATTCTTGAACAGGGTTAGCTCTGTTTGCGCTTTAGGCTGAGAATCATATGTAACCGAATTATTACCTGGTCCATGATCGAGACCTTCCAGATATACTTCGATATCGGGAACCAATCCATTTCACATGATCAACCTGAGTTATACTCCGGACTAGCTTATTCAATGCTTCTAGACCTTGCAACCTGTTCAAGGTCTGTAATTTTAATTCATCACGAACAAACTTAAAGCAATACTTGGATCAATTCCACTGATCCAAGGCTAGGTCTTATAGATGGATAACTCTATAATTCATTCCGAGATCAGATTAAACTCAGATACAAAATGAAAGAAATAAAAGAGTCCAATCATATTCAGTCAAAGATCTGCAATCTCGATCTACATATCAAGCATGATTTCTTAATCGAGGAACACATCCTTTTACAAGAAATCACATATCAACACTTGTATGCTCAGGAGGAAGTAACAACAGTTCATGTTACATGTTTGTGTTGTTTTATGATGCCCGAAATAGTTTCTTTCATCATTTTTGACTCTTGAGAAAATGGTGAGAAAGGTTTTTATTTTTCTTCATCCTATTCATCGATCTGATATGGAAAGAATTTATTTCCTTCCATTAAAAGGGACTATAATCATGATGTCATGTTCCTACAAATACACTAATGAAATAGATAACTTTCTTATAGTCCTCTAAAGTAAACCTAAAATAGTTTGTGAGAATTTTGAAGTTTGTGTAACCTTGTGAATAACTGGTTATGGGTTCTCTTGAATGACCTCCAAACATGGATGTAATTGCTACAAAAACATATATTTATCTTGGATCATTGCTTTTAAAATAGCATAAGTGGAGAAAATTTAACAAAGTTTTTGTATGGTAAATCCAATAGGATTTGTAAGAGTGTAAGCCTGCATTTTATAGAGGTAAAAGTGGTTAGAAGTTGATTAAACACAATTGAATGTATATGTTATTTTTAGCACTTGAGGAAGTTACATCAATTCTAGGAAGTTAATTGCCATTTAGGGGAATTAATGGAAATTTATTAGTAGAAGTTGCATCTGAAAAGGTGGTTGTATGTGCAATTCAATTGCCCCCACCTTTCTAGGATTATAGAAGTGTAGTTGACTAGGATGAGGATGTGGATTCCAAGTTGTTGTTGACTGATAATCTGAGTGGTAGTTGACTAGGATGTGCACACTAATTAATTAATTAATCATTGATAATTAAACTAACAAAATGGGCACTAGGGATTAATTTAATTAATCTAAAGGGTGTAACATGCATGATTAATCGATTTAATCAATCGATCACAAATGGGTGGCTAACAGGATGTAGTGGGACAACATTGGGAATAAGTGTGTAATTTAGGGTGTTTGCAAAAATCACTCTAAGAAAGGAAATAAAGCAATCAAAGGTGGATTTGGGTAAAAGGATTCACTTAGTTGATTGAGATGAATTTTATATTTTCAATGAGTGATCTAAAATATAAACAAAGCCTTAAAAGTGAACTCTTCTAATATAGTGCTAGAGCTCTTGGGTCAAAATCATACGGTAAGGTTAGCACCGTAAAACAAAAATGACCCTATTATATAATTTTGGAGTTTTACAAAATTGGGATATGCAAATATCAATGTCACTATGTGTCACTCTTTGTCACCTTTTAGAATATATGGTATCACATCAAACCCTATATTTCACACATGTACATGAAAAATAAACCATAGCTTCCATACAACACACTCAAGCACATATTAGATGAAAAATAAATGAGTCGGACTAACCTCGGTGGTTGCCCTGAATATGAGTCACAAAGTACTCCACTACATTTTAGAATCCTTGTAGTTCTCCTAGTGTTGTTGTGCATAAAACTATCCCTTGTATTGTATAAGAAACTTTATTGTCATGGCTCTAGCATTAGCTTTGATGTCGCATCTCTTCTTATCAAAGTACCCATTCTTGATGCCATATAAATCATGAATGAAATTACTAATTCTGAAATTGAAAACCTTGTTGAAATTTTCTTATGTTCCACTTTGTCTTTATGTTTAATGGTGAAATATATGAGAAAAGCAAGGGTATTGTTATGGGTTCTCCTCTTTACCCCATTATTGTTTATTTATACATGAATTTTTTTGAAACAAAATAAAATGAATATTTCCCATTAAAACCAACATGGTAGAAGAGGTTTTAGATGACACCAACTAATTGTGGCTCCATAGGGTTAAAAACTTAATTATTTTCTCTCTCACCTTAACAACATTTCTCCACATGTTAAATTCACCATGAAAATTGAGGATCAAATCTTTATTCCTTTCATCAATATCTTGTTAAGTAGAAAATATTATGGGTTTCTATCTCATAATGTATTTAGGAAGAAAACACACAATGATTGTTACTTGATGTCAAAGACCCACCATCACCATGTGTAAAAATTTGGTGTTCTAAAAGCCCTTTCCTTTATATCCTTGATAATCTCAGATAATGAATACCTTGTGAATGAGTTCAATCACTTGTCATTTGTTTTCAAGAAAAGCTGGTTACAATAAAAAAATAAAATTTTATCACTTTTAATATAGTTATCAACCCTCCCTCTTTTCCTTCTTAACCTAATTGAAATCGTAAAGTCTTATTACCATTTATTAAAAACACTAACCATAAAATTTCTAAAATCCTTGTTAAATTTGGCATCACTACCTCCTTCATCCCAATCAATACCATAAGGATAAATCTTATGTCTCTTAAAGAAAAAACCGACCCCAAGCTTAAGAGTGGTGTTTACATGATTCAATGTTCTGTGGGAAACCGTATATCAGTGAGATTGGTAGGTCTATTCTTACTAGAGTAAAAGAACACGATAACGACATTAAATATGATTGTATTGAGAAATATGTCTTATATGAACACCCCTTGACACTAAACACTCTATCAATATTGACTCTAATATAATTCTTTCCTTAGAAGAACATTATACAAAAAGACACCTATGTGAAGCCATTGAAATCATGCTACACTCTCATAATATCAACAGGAAAAAGGTTGGTTCTAAGTATCTCTTGGAAACTATTCATCCGTAGTCTTCATAGGTAATATTTATCATCTTCTTTATTCATCTTCCCTTTTCATTATTTTTCCTTGGGTAAGATAAATAAATTTAAAAATGTTTCCTTAAATCCTTCCTTATTTAGAAATACTTACATCTTGGTCTTATCCCCTTCCAAAATCCTTTTGTTTATTCTTATTTATCTATTATAATTTGGTGTTGGTACCCAAATTTGTTCTCCTTTTTAGTCTGAGCAGCATCAAAGATATGACATGAAGCTTGAAGTTAGATAGATCATGATGTGTGTCATTTTGTAGCCAAGGATGTGATCTAACTGCACTTTCAGTTGTGGAGAGATGGATAGCACTCAAATAGGACTTGATCTTGTCCTAAGCTGTTTTAGGTTGTGCCTTTCAACCAAGGTAAGAGGGCCTATTTTGTAACCCTCAAATGGAAAAGGAGATGAATATATCCCTCAATTTGTGAAAATAGTATGGAAAGGGCCTTGGGAAAATATGATCAACTCTCCAAATCTAACTTTCACAAGTTGTCACTCCTGAATTATGTAGATATTTTCAATGCAAGGCAAGGGTTACTGAAGACATTATATGATCCTGATTTTCTTTGTGCATTTTTGTAAATGGATTGAATTCTTTTGTTGACACACAATGCAATGCAAGGGTAGTATGGGTAGGATTAGTTTGTTTGAATGAATTTTGGTGGGATATTTTTAGAAAATACTAACTAGAATCTACCAAATTCTTTGAGGACCTTTGTAAGAAATTTGTAAGACCTAAACAACATAATGCTTCAAAAGGGTTAAGATACTCCTTCAACCAGGATATGTGCACCAAATGGAGGCCCAGATCTACACTCTTCCACACAATATTTGACAAACTGCCACAAAAGATTGAAGCAAATGAACCAACAAAGCATCCAGAAACCTCTATTTTATCATGACCTAAGGTGCACCCAAAGGTTTACAAACAATCTCTGAATTCAAGGAAGGTAAAGTGATTTTAAATCTATTTATCTCTTTATCAGATGAAATCTCTTCTGAATGTGAGATTGCAAATTCCACTAAACTATCAACAAGAAATGAGACCATGTATGATCAAGAGAGATTTCAGACACAAGACTACAACAGGAGCAAGAAACAAAAATTGAAAACATTCTGAAACATAAGTGCATGCAAATTTTTCCAAGAGACAACACAAAATAATCTAGAATGACCAAATTTATTAGCAAGGGAATGTTATAAGAACAATCTTAGAGCTTGTTGATGGCTTTACAACTAAAACCAACTCAACATGATACAAATATGATGCGAAAGGAATTAGAAATGGTTCTCAGGTGGTTTCTCAGAGAATGGGATTCTTCCCAAATTTTCCCATGAAATTCTAAGTTTCTCTGACCTTTTACATGTCTCAAAACATGCATTATATAACTTTCAATTACATTTGATCCTTCTTTCCCAAGAAAAGAATATGCCCAACATCAAGTTTGTTACAAAATTCCAACATGATTTGCAGATAGGGACGTTTAACATATTTGTAACAAAAGTTGCCAGGTGTTTCAAAAACGTGAATCATTACAAATACTTCATCATTATCCATTGTGGAGGCACATTTTTCGTTCTCTAAGCATGTAGACTCCTTTTATTTCATTATTTCATCCTTATCATTTCAAAATTTGATTTTACAACTTCTTGATTTGATATTTCACGTTTTACACGGGATGGGGCAAAAATTATTTCAAAAACACCTCAAATCTACAAATTGATCCCCAAAACCACTTGCATTGGTCCTTGTAGGCACAAACAACATGAATTTTCCAAAAAATCGATCAAAATTGATGCAAAATTCACAATTCCACACTTCTGGAGCAAAATGGCAAATGAAAATGAAAAATGTATAGCTACCATTGATTTTCTCTTTTTCCTTCAATCTGGGCCCTCCACATGTCAAAATACGATTGGGAACGGATTTGGGATCACTTTTTGACTTTTTAACATTTTTGGAAAAATGTAAAATTTTGAATTTTTTCTCTACCCCTCCACCCTTGAAATTTGGTGCTAACACGTGGCATATGGTGGGTCCCATTGAAGTCGTGGCTCAATTATGCACATTTCCATCTTTTTGGAAATTTGGAAATTTTCACTTTTTTCCCCTGAGGCCCGCACCTCAGCCTCTGTCCTTGACACATGTCCACCTCTCTATCACTAAGAATCCATGGGCTTATTTCATGTTTTAACCTATTTTTTTTACCAAGGGAAAATTTATCACTTTTCCTCCATGGGCCCGCACCTCCGATTTCTTCCCTGCCATGTGTCTCCTTCGATTTGTCATGGAGCCATGCCTCAAATTTTTACTTTAACTCATTTTTGTAAAAAGGGAAAAATTTTATACCTTTACCACCACTGCAAGTGAGTCTCTTTTGTGCTGCCACGTGTCTCCTATTATACTTAGCGGAGCCACGCCCCCTTCGCAACTTTCATCCCTTTCACCAAAAAGGAAAAAATGCCTAAGTCCTCCACCGGTCTGCACTCCCTTCTAACCCCACCCTACCCCGTTTCCGCTTGATTGGCTTGGTGGACATGCGCGGCCTTTCCTTACTTTTACCCTTTTCACCAAAAAGGCAAAAATCACCTAAGTCCCCTACCAACCTTCCATCCTACTTGTGAATAAGAACATGACACGTGTCCCTCTTGCGGAGTTACGGGGAAATTTGGATTTTTGCCAAAACCCAAAAAACACTAAGTCTTCAAAGAAACCCGTTGATTCTTTACCAATGAAAAATTTCCACGTAGGAGGAGAGGCTTGGGATTAATTTTGATGGGCAAATGACACCCATACGATTGTCAAAAACACGAAATTTACCGAGAGATGCACGAATTTGATTTTTTCCTCATGGGTGAAGGATTTTTTGGTCAAAAAATAAAGGGAAATTGATTTTAGACAATTTTCGACCATGGGGATTGATTTTTAAGGAAAATATGCATGAAATGAAAAACACAAGCTCCAAAGGCCGAGAGGAAAGTGGAAAAAATGACAGAGAGCCCATGGATTTGGAAATTTATGGCACAAAGCAAGGCATACATGTATTTTCCTTCAAAATGGGGCAAAATAATAAGTTTGTGAGATTTTCAAAGCATCCAATCTAGAGAAAAAGTTTACTGATGACCCGATTCAAAGAAAAATGTTTTAGAGCACGTTGAACAAAGGGGGAAGTTGGGAAAATAACGAGAGGATCAAAATGGGCACCAACGGGAGGTTTTTATTGTCACTTAATGAAGGGGGAAAATAGGTGGGAGAGGTGTAGAAGAAGTCATAGTTAGGTTTAGAAAGAGTCATAGTTAGTTAAGGAGAGTGGTGACTTAGTCTAGGTTAATAAATAGACTTGGAATGGGCCCATGGTGAGGTGGCGGGGTGAGTGAATTATTAACTTAATATGTGTATTTAAATTAATAATAGTGTGTAGAGGGGTCATGGTAAAGGGTATATTAGTTGAAGGGGGTCTATAGGGTTATGACCCAATTTTAGGTGTCTACATTTTCCCCTTTTTGTCATGTAGCTTGTGCTAATAAGTGATGATGACAAAAACAAGAAGTAGGTTGCCCTAGGTAAGGGTGGAGGTGATCCCCCTCAAACTAGGAACTGATTAAGTGGAAGGTTGAATCGGTGATGGGTTTGATAAGGTGGTAGGTGATGAAAAATGGGGTAAGGTGTAGGTGTAGGTGTAGGTGTAGGTAATGGGTGTGATAAGGTGTAGAAAATCAAACACGTGCACATGGTCAAAATGAAACAAGGAAAAAGGTTGAAGAGAACACAAAATCTAACTTGTAAAAGGTAGATAGTTTATTTAAAAAAGGGTGATGTGGTCCGGGCATCCAAGGTATAGGATACGATCTTGGAGACACAATGAGGCTAGGTGTAGGAATGGGTATAGGTGTTTTCTAAAACACCAAAAGGTTTTAATGCAGTCGAGATGAACATGACAAAATAAGGCAAGGTAATGTCGGTGGTCAAAACAACATGGGTAGCAATATCGTATGGTAGAGTGAGGTTTGATTATCAAATAGATGTGGTAGGTTCGGAAAGGGTATATAGATGAGGCACACATGCCTCTAATTATCCTTAGGGAGTTGGTGAGGTGGTGAGATTGGTAGGTGAGTTGTCAAGCGGTAGGGATGTTATGGAAATGAGATGTAGGAATGGTTGATGATGTTTTGGTTTGGTGTGGTTTAAATTTCCAATGTATTGAGGTTATAGAAGCCAATTATGTAGGCATTGTTTGGTTTAATTTCCAAGTTATCGATATTATGGAAACTAGATGTGTAGGCATGGTTGATGTTTAATTTCCAAGTTATTGATGTTATGGAAACTAATTGATAAGATTAAGTAGTAGGGACAAATAGTGGAAAAATGGTGAAAGAGGGTAGAAAATGGTGGCCGAGCTAACCTCCCAAGACCCCATGTCTTTGAAGTACTACCTACATAGCCCTTGGAAAATGGGCCTCAGGCTGATGTAGTTCTCCCTTAAACCAGGGAAGAATGAGATTGGGTTAGGTAAGTTGAATATGTAGGTTGAATAGGTAAGTTGGTTGGGTAAGGCATGGTTGAAAATATGCAAAGTCAAATGTTGAATAGGTAATAGGAAAGGTGAATTAGGCATAGGCATAGATGAAGGTGTTATGAGTTGATTCAATTTCAATGGTCTTGTCCTATTGAAGAAATAACAAGTAAATAGATAAGAAAACAAAAGAAGTGGCATGCCCATATTTAGCAAGGACCATAAGTGTCATACCCCTAGACTTATTGAACATAAGTCCCTAGATACACTACATGAGTGATAGGTCTATAGGTGAAATAAGTTGCATGATCACAATGTGTAGAATACACACCACATCCCTTGAGTTGATTTAGAAGATAATAAATATAAGGTAAGGTGGAAGAGTTTTTAAGCATAAAATTATTGTGGGACAACATGCCCCTTCTGCAAGATACCCAAAACTAGAATAGGAAAGTCCATGACCAAAAGTTTGTAATTTTTGTGACTTTTTTTTTTTTTTTTTTTAATGTGTATAGACTAATCGATGTGGGAAGTCTATATTGGGATAAATAATTTATCCTTGAGGTCTTCGTGAAGTTGATCAATGCGGAAGCTCCAGAATTATTTTATTTAAGAGATACATATTAGTCTTCTTTTAGGGATATACTAAGTGTAATAAGTGGCTAACTTTTTGTAGTTATCCTTTAAGGAGTACTCTACTTATAGTATGAGAGAGAGAGACAAATGTCCTTTTGAGGGAATTATATATAAAATCATTTTCCACTTCAGATTAAAACCAATACTCCCCAATTATGGCCTCTTTAGGCTCAGCATCCGATCCAATATTCACTTTCTTTGTCTTCATCAGTTCATGATAGGCACATGTGGCTTTATCTGCACTGTCCAACACCTCATGCCTACCTGTTGAATGTTCTACATCTAGATTTTCTACTTCATCATCATTCATTAAGTAGACCATTTTCCCTTTTTCTTTCTTAGGAAAGCATGCTGAAGTAGTGTGGCATCAACCTCTGTTTCTTTAACAAAATAAGCTCCTAAGTCTCCTTCATCAAATAACTCCTGAATGAGTTCTTCCGCCTTGGCACTATCCCCCATAGAGTGCTTTGTAACCTTTAATGCTTCTTCTACCAGAGGTTCAGTATAGAAGAATTCAAATGTCTAGGTCATTCCCGTAATTAAATCCTACCAATTTTCGGTCTCTCTATGGAGTTTTCATATACATACCAAGCATGCATACTGACCTTGTAAAGTGGAATAAAATTTTTGCACACAAATCGAAGGTGGTAAAGCTTTATGCCCCTCTTTCTAGAGTCTCTCACACTCACGAACATGGTGTTGAATACGTTGATTACCATGATAAGTGAAGATTTGTGTAGGTGCATTGCTCTAAAGAACCTAGTAGCAAGAGAAATCCTAATTTCATTCCATCCTACAAGATTATCCTTATGAACTACTCACCAACGCTTACTATATCGCGTAGGGTATATGCTAGCATATTACGTCTCTCAACCGGGTCTATCCATTTTTTCTCCATGGCGCGTAGAAACACCATAAGATATCCTTATCTCGGTGTAACGAGGTACCAAGTTATTACCTATTCTCCTGATACAACGCGGTCTATTGTCCCGCACAAATGTGATTTTTAATTTGTGCCCTACCAACTCATAATTACTATGAGCCCAATTATCACAAGCAACACTCATAGTATAACTAACAAATTATGCATCCTCCCACTAAAGAATTCCTTCTTTAGATGGCTCAAGCACCTCTCGGGTCCGGATGCACATACATAAATTATATTCAGTCTTCCTCATTCAAAGGCTCAATATAGGGTGTAGATTTTCCATTTGTTAAAGGGATAATAACTCTTTGCTCCTTGTTTTCAAAGATAATATAACCCTTGTTGAACCAAAATTCAACATTATTTGCATAGCACTAAGGACACCCAAGTAGAGCCGGGAAGCTATCTCTACCTTTGCACAAGATTAAAACATCAAAATATCCGGTGAACTTGGATCCCTATATGGTAATGGATGAATCTTTTAAAACTATGATGGGAGTGGCCTTAGTCTAGTTAGCCATGCACAATACATTTGAGGATGGCTGCAATGAGGTCTCCCCATTTATACCCGTGCATCTAAAGTAAGAACATTGACTTCTTCTTTGATATCAATTAATATATTACTCATAATCCACCCATCCACAACAACATTCGAGTGATTTCCTTGTCATAATCTAGGCTATGAAGGGGAATATTTGTATCACGGATCTACCATCCGGTCTCAATACTTGCATGTGGAGTGTTTCCCTTTAACCAATTCCCTAACAATTGGAATTATATTCTCTGGCGCAACATCTTACACACTCATTTCAAGTCATCCATATCAGTTTGGATCATCTTTATTGCTTTATATTGCTTCATATTCCATCATTTTACCTTTAAATACTATATTTCACCTTGAATATTTCTAAGTACCGCCATGGTTTCTGATAAACCTCCTTCGATGGGTAGGATCTCGGAGTCTTGTTAATGCAAAATCACAACACCCCCAAATGATTCATCATATCTACTTTTCTAAGGCATTTTCATTTGGTGTGATTCACATAACATTGAGTTTTCCCTAAAGTGTGGGACTTTGTAAATGGGAAAACTATCCAGATTAAAGGCTGGTTCCTATTCCTCTATTTAGGTGCATGCGTAGAAACTTGTAGAGGACCTATTCCTAAACCTAATCTAAGTTTAACTAAGGAGACATGGATAAAAGGAATACAAGAAAGCAAAACTAATCTACAAGGTGATGCACCGAAGGAATGATGAACATTAGTTTTGCTGATAGACACAAACCAACAAAATGCATACAATAATCAAGCACAGATAACTAGATTTATAATGAAAGACTAGATGAGAGAAAAGGAGACAAGAAAGGATCTAAAATCAATCAAAAACGTGTTTTATTGCTCTGTAGATTGATACAATGCATTACAAATGGCCAGAAGGTAGGAAACGTATTACAATTTAAATGGAAGGTCTGAACTCCACGAATTCCTTTTCCAGAAGGAAAGGGGAGTCGGAAAAACAAAATAATGTCCAACCCTTTACAATGAGTTTCGACCCTACTTTTATAGATTCAACATAGAGGGGAGAAAGAGAGAGAAGCGGGAAAAATAGTTCAAAGCTCAACCACCGCTATTAATGCCTCCCATAAAATCTTCCCCCAAATCTATCTTGACTGCATCAATTTCTTATTCGGTGCCTCGAAGGAGGAGGAAACAGCGGATCAGATTGAATCTGATCTAGTTGTTGGGCAAAATAGATCCTGCATTAATGGCCCTGAAGACGTTTCTCCTTTTTCTCCCACCTAACCTCCCCAAACTTAAATTTTCAGATCTCCATGGCATAGACAAGGCTGAGATCTTTCTAACAAAGATCACAATATTTTATGGATTTCAATCCCGAGTCGAAAGATATGCCCCTTCAAAATTTGTATTAGGTCATACAAAAATACAGAAAACCAGGTTCAAAAAAATGGGCCCCCTTTTTAATATGGGACATGTGGAGGGTTGGTGCATGTCTAAGGGAAATCTTTGTATTTTTCTTTTGGAATAGCATGGGGCTGACACGTGGTTTCTTCCATGACCTGCTCAATTTCTATGTTTTTTGGCTAAGTCCTTTGCTCAGTGGGGTCATATTTCTAATCGGGGACACACGGTGGCTTGACGCTTGCTTGAAACCTCCCTTCATTCTGCTCTAGAATTGGTGTCATTTAGACACTTCACGCTCTCCTTGACTTGTCCACAATGCATTAACTATTTAGCTTGACTCTGTCCCATTTTTGAGACTGGACGTGTGGAGGCTTCGTGCTCACTTAAAAGCCTCGATCAAGATTTGCCTTTGAAGGAGCGTCGAGTTGACACTTATAATGCTCCATATGTCTTTGGACTTTTCAATGATCTCCCTCTTACCTTTTTGGACCTTGGACTACATGGCAAACTGGCGCTTGTTTGAGCCTCTACTTTTGGATTTACCCTTGGAGATGCGCCGCTTGGACACGTGGCAATCTCTACCAGCACTTCTATACTTAGCCTTTTTTGAGGCCCACCATGTCTACCTTTTGACCTTTGTTGACCATTTGCTACATGGAGAGCTGGCGCAAGTTTGAGTCTCCACTTTGGGCTCCCATTTTAGAATTGTCTTTGAGCCGACACTTTGCCCCTTACTGCGAAGTTGGAAATTTTTCAACAACCGTGTAAATTTTGGGGCTCTAGATGGGTGGAAGCTTGGCACTCGTTTGAGATTCCCTTTTTGGATTTAACTTTGAATAAGCATTGTCTTTGACATGTGGCTCTCTCTGCTTTGTCTCCTCCATACTTAGCTGATTTTGGACTCGTTTTGAACTATTTTGAGCCCGAAGACTTCATATTTTCACCGTTTCTTCTCTTTCTTTCTCCTGGCTTCTTTGTGACACTTCTCCTCCTTCTCTGACCCTGCTATTTTATTTCTGATCACACCTGTAACTTGCTAAATAGATTTAAGACACAAATTTGATCGACAAAGTTGTTTCTTCTCTTTCTTCTTACATAGGTTCGTTTAGTATTTTTCGAGGCCTGCCACTCCATTGTTGAGTCCTTCTATGACCTGTTTCTAAGATTTAAACGTGTTTTCTCTAGTTATTTTTGAGCAGGTTCGTGGCTGATCCAATACATTACAGGGGCAAAATACTCTACCTACTAGATGAAAATACCAATTACCTTTTCATATCCATTGGGCATGGAGTCAAGAATGATTGCACGATACCGATCCTTCCTATGATTCGGGAGCCATTGTTTGTACTCTCAATTTTCATAAGAAATCTCAAAATGATGGTTTCTGAGAGTAGAAAATTGCTTTGACCCGGGGCTTCATCTATCTGTGAATGGGTTGTGCAAGAGAAAAAAAACAACACCACAACTATATACAAAATTTGAACTCATACATGCTCCGGGTAGAACATGCGAGCATACAAAGAACTTAGGAGAAAATAAACCAAAACTATAACAAGATAATGTGCGAAGCACTTAGAGGAATGAGAAACTAAACTAGTATGTACCAGGTGAGAACTTTCCTCCTAATAGTAGTGTTTAAGATAGATTCCATTCACTGAAATCTATAAATCTTCACCATCCATTGTAGACAATTGTAAAGGATTGCTAATTTTACATTTTGTGACCATGTAAGTGCCACTCAAAATGGCATCAAACTTGGAGTGCCTTCTTGGCTTTGCCTGATTTGCATTCCATTTCAAAACTAGGTATCCTTCCTGGAAGGTCCTTGTTCTTACCTTCTTGTCAAATAATATTTTGATTGAGGCTTGATCCTTCTCCATTGTTTGAAGTGCATGTTCTCTGGTTTCTTCCAATTCCATTAGTTCTACATAGCTGGTCTCCATTGGTTCAAACTCAGACATCTCCAGCTGCTCCATGAGTTCCAATGTTGGCCACTCAAGTGATATAGGAAACGTTGCCTCTTTCCCAATGACAAGTTTGAATGGAAAGCTACATGTAGACATCTTGGATGTTGTCATATCAGCCCATAAGTATGATTTGAGTTTTATGTGCCAAGTTCTCGATTTTCATCTAGATTTTTAAACAATCTTTAGCAGGTTCTTGTTTGTGGACTCAACTTGGCCATTACCTTTAGGGTAATAGTTTGATGAAGTGCTCAAGTAAATCCTATTCCTAACGGCCCATTCTATGATTTTAGAACCTATGAATGCCAATGCATTATCTAATATAATGGTGGCTGGCACTCCAAACACAGTTACTATCCCTTCATATAAATCTAGTATGCTAGACTCATTAGCTTCTTTGAGTGCCACTAACTTGGTCCACTTGGTGAAATAGTTTGTTTCCGTCGAAATCCATTTGTGGCCACGGCTCAAATTTGGATTGATGACCCTGATGAAATCCAATCCCCATTACATTAATGGCTAGTCAACAAAATTGGGTGCGATGGAAGTGCTTTTAGCCTTTCTTTTCCTCTAAAGAACACACACAGTTCTTACACTTTTTGATCCATGCATAGCAGATCACTAAACACCCTGGGCTAATAATAACTTTGCTTTCATGATCTTGAGTGTTATCACACTGTGAAGCAAAATTTCCTCCAGCTACTTCATCATGGAACTCTTGTAACACTCTCTCAATCTGATCTGTCCCAATGCATCTTAATAGAATGCCATTGATGTCCCTTTTGAACAAGACACCATCAATAAGCACGTATGGGATGTCCTGTAGTCTAAAGTGTCTCATTTTTGTTCTACCCATTTCTAGAGGAACGTGCCTATTTAAAGGAAGTACCATGTTACGATTCCAACAAGGAGTGGGCACATCATCATTTTCTTCTTCTTGACTATTCTGCAGGACAAAAACAACTTCCTTTTCATCACTTGCTTCATCTTATTGACTCAGGCCCAGTTGTTCACACAATCCCTTCCCATGGACCAGATTAGTAACCTTGATTTCAATGTCATACTCCATGACACGAGTGATCCATCTGCACATTTTTGATTCGGATCCTTCTTTGAGAAGGAAGTCTTTTACTCATGCATGGGATACTAATAGTTAGATTTTATTGTTTGAAACCATATGTTTAAAATTATTTAACCCTTTGATCAACTGTCAGGGACCTACATTTCAATGAAGGAGTATCTCACTTCATAATCTTCTAGACCACAGGTGAAGAAGGTAATTGGTTGTTACGTACCTTCATTGTTCTCTCTTTGTACTAAGATTGCAAAAATTGTGTCATTGCCAACAAAGGCATATAGTATGAAGTCCTTAGAAAAATCTGGATTCATGAGAGTTGGGGCTTGTGATATAGCTTCTTTTATGGCCTAAAAACTTTCTCTTCCTTTATCTATCCACCTAAATGCCAAGATCTTCTTTAACATCAACATTATGGTCTGAAAATGGCGCAAATTTTGGTACAAACCTACAGACAAAATTTATTTTTCCTAAGAAGCTTTGAAGAGTTTTCTTATGGCTTGGTAATGGAAATGCTCTTATTACTTCAACTCTCTTTGGGTCGATTAAAAAAAATTTATTTGACATAATATGGCCTAGAAGCCTACCCTCATGGGCCAAGAATATGCATTTTTTAGGGTTCAATGATACCCCAAATCTCCTACACCTTTGAAACACCTGTCTTAGGTGAAAAATGTGGTCTGCTGCATTTTGGAGAACATAGTAATGTCATCTAGATAGATCAATACTATTTTGTTGATCAACCCTTTGAATTCCATATCCATTTCCCTTTGGAAAGTGGCTCCAACATTAGACAATCCAAATGGCATTTTTCTATAGGCATAGGTGCCCCATTTGGTGGTGAAATCCATTTTGAACTGATCATCTTCTTTCACCATTATATGGTTGTACCCTGAGTAGCCATCTAAGAGAGAGAATCTCTCTGATCTAGATACCACTTGCAAAATTTTCTCCATTGAGGGGAGTGGGTAGTGGTCTTTGAGGGATGCTCTGTTCAAGTCACGAAAGTCAACACACAACCTAATCTCTCCATTATTCTTCTGACTTGGACCAAATTTGTAACCTAGCTTGAGTGTTTGATTGGAAATATAATACTTGCCTCTATCATCTTGTTTAACTATTTCTTCATCAGAGGTTCAATATGTGGATTGACTAGTCTCTGATTTTGATTGATGGGATTAGCATATGGGTCTAATTCAATTGTGTGTTGTGCTAGCTTGGATTGAACCCTCTTAGGTATTCATAGCTCTAAGCAAATACATCTAGAAACTATTGGAAAAGTTACATGAATTCATACCTTTCTTGCTCGGTGGCCACTTTTCCAATTTGAATCATTTTGCCTTCTCTAACTAAAATTGACTCTGAATCTTCTCCTTTGATCTGTATATTAGCCTTCTCTTTTTGAAATTGATCATTAGGATTGAAGATAGCTTAAATAGTCACCAAACCTTTGGGAAGATTTTTGTATCTGTATGCAACTGCACTACTTTATCTCCATATTTCTTCTCTACTATTTTTATTCCTAGCTGAGAATTCAACTTCCTCTTACAAAAAATTGATGATCTACTAATCATTCTCGAACACCTGCTAGCATGTGTTATTATCTGCACTGCTTGGCCTCACAATCACATGGATATGTGGCTATCCTTTGTCCCTCTTGATGCTATCAACCACATCAAATGTTGCTCCAACTGCTGCAAGCCTATCAACAACTTCGTTCTCCTTCCTAGGTATGGACACAATGTTGAAGGCTTTAAAATCCTCAATGAGATCCCATACCCTATTCTTGTAGCCTTTGATCAGGTCATTATTGACAGAATTTTGTCCTTTTACTTGATTGGCAACTAGTTCACTTGTCACCAAACACTTGCAAGTTCTTGATTCCTCATCTTCTAGCCCAATGCAATCCATGAACCAAAGCCTCATATTCTACAATGTTATTTGAGTAGGAAAACTGAAAATGGAAAGCTGAGTAATATTTCATACCTTGGGGTGACACAATCATAGCCCCTCCTCTGGCTCCTTGCCTACTTCTTGAGCCATCAAAGAACAATTTCCATACTTCATTGTCATCTTTTTGTTCCGGCTTAATGATGTCAGGAAGAGGATGATTCTCCTCATGCAGGTAGTAGACTCCTAGCTCAGATTCTTCCATCTCCTTATAGGGATCAAAAGCATGTCTTTTGACCACCCATTCATCGAGAGTCAAGTCTGGGATACACCCCACCTTGGTATCTACTTCACAAGTGTTTAAGAGGTCCTCCTGATCAAAAGCTGAACAATTTGCATTGATTAGGCTAGGCACCTAAGATTCAATGTGATAATCCACTATGGGATCAGATTTAATTGTGGCCTTTGCTCCATACCTTGTTCTAAAGAGCATATGCTACCAGTCAGTAGACAAATAGCCTCCAATTTTTCCAGCGAAGTCCTTGGAAAAACACAATGCAAAATGTGGTGGCAAGTCTATAACTGATACGTTCTACAATACAGTCACATTGGGGTAGGCATGTAGAGTGAGGTTCAGATCCTTGATGATTCTAATAGTTGTCACTTTGTTGTCCCATTCAATTGTACTACCCCTCTAGAGATGACTTCATACTAGAGACCTAGTTGATCAGCTATTTTTTTGGGCATTATATAACTACTTGCCCCCAAATCAATCATGTAATTATGCACCATTTTGTGCCCAATAATTAATGAAACATAGAATGGAGGAGGTATCGAGGTTCCCCACGTTGAGTTGTATTGGTAAGAAATTTCTCTTGCTAGTTAGGGGGTTGATTTGAGCTTGACCAATTGGCCATAGTAGTCTGTAATAGATCCCTCTGCCCTAGAATGGCCAGTGACTCCCATAGTGAAATTTTCACACTTGTCTTCTTCATTTTCTCAATGATATTAAATGAGCTATCCTTCTGTGCCCCTTCCTTGGCACATTTTTCTCTTACACATGGGTTGTTACAACCGGTGCTTGAGTGGATTTGGAAGGTGGCTTGGATTGGCTCTGCATATTGGGAGTTGTATTTTGAATGCCAATACCTTATGGAGAAATGGAGGATTGAGGATCACCTAAGTTTGGTGAATGTCCTTCTCCAATATTTCTCTTCTTAGACCATGTATTGTAACTATACTTTGAGAAGGAGTTTGATTCATTCCATAGAAGTCTTCAGCTTGCCAATTGACAAACATAGTTTCACTTGGAGGTCCCTCTTGCTAAGCTCCTTGTTGTTGATTTTCTTCTTGGATAGGTTCTTGTGACACACCAATGGTTTGCACCATCAAAGCCTGATTTAGTGCACCATTAAAGCACATTGATTGATTATGTGGCTGATTGCATGGGAAACACCAATCATATTCTTGTGCCATGTTATTTTGTACTGGAACCAATGCCCTTGATGTTGAAGCTATGTTTGGATCATATGACCTAAAAGGTCTAGCAGCTTGAGGTTGTCCTTGGTGTTGACTCTGATTTACAGCCTGAGCTGGTGGTCTATTTTGCTAATACGAGGGTCTAGCCTGATACTGAGCTTGAGGCTAATATGGCCTAGAACTTTGAGCCTGCTATCTTTTGATGGTTACTAACTCATTCCCTAGGTTTTGAAGTTGTTTCATAACTTCCTAAAGCTCTTTTGAGGTGTTAGATGATGAGGTGGAGGATTCAATTTGAACTTTGACTCTGGGAGTAGGTATAGGAGCTATTGTGGGTGTTTGGATGGTACTTGGGTTTCCTAATTCGGGGTATAGAGGCATGGATGGCCTAGGAGCAAGTTTTCCAGCCTGAATTAAATGATTCTCAACTCCTATGGAAAGGCTATAGGCTACAGGTAAGGTTGTTCCCCCCATTGATTGAATCATTAAAGCAATATCATAATTTAAAGCTCTAAGAAAGTATAAGAAGGCACCTTCTTCAGTGGGCTTTACTTGCCACTAGAATTATGTCCCAGTGCATTGAAAATCTGTCAACTACTCGTTCGGAGCTCTCTTGATTGTTGTCGACCACTCTAACAAGGATAGGTTATCTCCTTTTCTCCAGTACTGGTCGTGAAGATCTCTACACGAGATGGTCCTAAGTTTGAATAGAGCCTCTTTGCTAGGCTCTGAACCATTGTGAAGCTTTACCTTTGAGTTAAGAGGCTAGTAACTTGACTGTAATGTCCATCTCAGTGATCTCATGGATCATACAGACATTTACAATGCCTTGAACGTGGTCACTAGGAGAAGTATGATTTTCTCTAGTGAAAAATGCGATGCTCTTTAATGCTACCACTGGGACTAGATTATGTGCATTCAGAGTGAGTAGGATGCTACTAGTGAAATTGACATAAGGATTTGGTTGTGTCATCCTGATCAACCTGATCACCCTTCTTGATTGAAAGAATGGCCTACTTAGGAGGAGGTGTTGATAAGGCTCTATTTGGTGGAGATAGAGACCTATGGGATCTTCTTCCTCTTCTCCTTATGTCTAGAGACAAGTGTAGGTGTACAAACTATCCTTCTCTTGTTCTTGACCTTGTTTGTATCCTTCTCATGAACTTGGGAAACTTGGACTACTGAAACTAGTGGATTTTGTCCCTTTTGGAGTCGTCAAATGTGTAGTTCTTAAAGCTTCTTAAAAGCTAGAATCACAACAAGTGCACATCAATCTTACTGTAATAAAGATGGAGACTTCTTTGTCCCACCGGGTGTGCCAAAAATGTTAGTGCAAAATCACAACACCCCCAAATGAGTCGTTAGATCTACTTTTCTAAGGCAGATTCATTTGGTGTGATTCGCATAACATTGAGTTTTCCCAAAGTGTGGGACTTTGTAAATGGGAAAACTCTCCAGATTAAAGGTTGGTTCCTATTCCTCTATTTAGGTGCATGCATGGAAACTTGTAGAGGACCTATTTCTAAACCTAATCTAAGTTTTACTAAGGAGACATGGATAAAAGGAATACAAGAAATAAAAAATAAGCTATAAGGTGATGCACTGAAGGAATGATGAACATTAGTTTTGTTGATAGACACAAACCAACAAAATGCATACAATAATCAAGCACAGATAACTAGATTTATAATGAAAGACCAGATGAGAGAAAAGGAGACAAGAAAGGATCTAAAATAAATCACAAACATGTTTTATTTCTCTATAGATTGATACAATGCATTACAAACAACCGTAGGGTAGAAACCTATTGAAATTTAAGTGGAGCGTTTGAACTCCACGAATTCCTTTTCCGAGAAAGGAAAGGGAGCCTACTGAAAAAAAAATGTCCAACCCTTTACAATGAGTTTCGACCCTACTTTTATAGATTCAACATAGAGGGGAGAAAGAGAGAGAAGTGGGAAAAAATAGTTCAAAGCTCAACCACTGCTATTAATGCCTCCCATAAAATCTGCCCCCAAATTTTTCTTGACTGCATAATTTCTTATTTGGTGCTTCGAAGGGGATGAAATGATAGATCAGATCGAATCTGATTTGGTTGTTGGGGTAAAATAGATCTTGCATTAATGAACTTGAAGATTTTCTCCCTTTTTCTCCCTAACCTCCCCAAACTTAAAGTTTCATATCTCCATGGCGTAGACAAGGCCGAGATCTTTCCAATGGTGCCAGATTTTCTAGATTTCTAGCCTCAAGTCAAAAGATATGCCCCTTCAAAATTTGTATCAGGTCCATACAAAAATGTAGGAAAACTAGTTTAAAAAATGGCCGCCCTTTTTAATATGGGACACATGGAGGGTTGGCGCATGTCTGAGGGAAGTCTATGTATTTTTATTTTGGAATAGCATAGGTTTGACACATGGTTTCTTACACGACCTGCTCAATTTCTATGTTTTATGGCTACGTCCTTTGCTCGGTAGGGTCATATTTTTGACTAAGGAAATGCGAATCCACAGGCACTTACTTGGAAACCTCCCTTCAATTCTACTCTAGAACTAGCACCATTTGGAAACTTGGCACTCTCCACTATCTTGTCATAATGCATTAACTATTCAACCAGACTCTGTCCCCTTTTTGAGACTGGATGCGTGGAGGCTCTGCACTCGCTTAAAAGCCCGATCAGTATTACCTTTGAAGGAGTGTTAGGTTGAAACTTGGAAGCCTCCACAGGTCTTTGGAATTTTCAACGACCTCCCTCTTACCTTTTGGACCTTGGACTACATGGTGAACTGGTGATTTTTGAGCCTCCACTTTTGGATTCACCCTTGGAGATGTGCCGCTTGGACACGTGGCAGTATCCACCAGCACTTCTATATTAAGCCTTTTTGAGGCCTACCCTATCCACATTTTGACCTCTGTGACCATTTGCTACATGGAGGGCTAGTGCAAGTTTGAGTCTCTGCCTTGGGCTCCCATTTTGGAATTGCGCTGAGCCAACACTTGGCCCCTTCCACTGATTCGGAGACTTTTTAACGGCCATGCAATTTTTTAGGGCTCTAGACACGTGGAATCCTGGTGCTCGTTTGAGATTCCCTTTTTGGATTCAACTTTGGAGAAGCATTATGCTGACATGTGGCTCTCTCCACTGTCTCCTCCATACTTAGTCAATTTTTGGACTCGTTCTAAACTATTTTGAGCCGAAGACTTTGAATATTTGTTGTTTCTTCTCTTTCTTGCTCCTAGCTTCTTTGTGACATTGCTACTCCTTCTCTGACCCTGATATTCTATTTTTGAGCCCATCTGTAACCTATTAAATATATTTAAGACACAAATTCACTCGAAAGAGCCATTTCTTCTCTTTCTTCTTGCATAGTTTCATTTAGTCTTTCACAGGCCCCACAATTCCATTTTTGAGTCCTTCTGCAACCTGTTTGCAAGATTTAAATGTGTTTTATTTGGTTCTTTTTGAGTAGGGTTGTGGCTGATCCAATACTTTTCTTGGGGGGTGAAATATGGATAACAGGTACCATGCATGTAGAACCTCCTCCTAAGTGATGGTAGGCTTCTACTAGAATACTTCTTTATCATGCACTACTTCAGTGCCAATAATGATCTTTATCGAAATGCCTTAGATTCTAGTTCCAACTTAGGCATCCACTATTTTTCCACATTGCGTTGTATCCTAACCATCCCTACACATTTATTTTCTTATTTATGTTGTTTGTTAAGATGCTCATACAAGTCTAGGCATTCCTCATAACTATGTTTATTTCCACAAAAAGAACATGTAATATTACGAGGACATTCGTGCTGTGGTGGTCGGGAGATCCACATGTATAACATGTTCTACTGGGAACTCACCTCATCGACCATCATGGCCTCATCATCCAAATCCACCATGGTATCCTCGACCTTTGTCATGATTTTCTTCAAAACACCCTTCATTCTGATCATAGCGTGCACGATTGTGATCCCGATCCTGATGCTCATTCTTTCCTTTAGAGTTATCTGATACTCATGTTTTTCGTACACCAATATCTATAGCATCATGGATCTGACGAATCAACTGACATTCTTCCATGTCATGAGTTGTGGGCTTGTAAATTTTACAGTAACAAGAGATGTTCTTCCTTATTACGCATTGTAATAATGGGCAATGGCTAGCATCATGGTTTAAATAACATATCTCACAGTCCAACAACAATGAGTGAACTGATTTGTGGGGACAACTATCCTTTGTGTGACTTTCCACTTCACAATCTATGCACAAAATTTTTGTGTTTGTCTCATGTGTTGAATTTTCCAATAGCTTCTCCAATTGTTTTGTCATAGTTACGATCTATGCTTCCAAAAATGGGCTCACTCCAGTGTCTATACTTCCAACCGCCTCGGCACGTAGAGCTACTTCAAGTGATTCACACGGATTAGTGTATGTTTTATGTGACAACACCCTTCTTAAAGGTGTAATCGGACCCCAAACAAACCATTGTGTATGTTTGGCTTGCATGAATATCATAATAAAATTCGAGATACCAACATTTTGAAACAAACATCATAATCTCTAACACTCTCGGTAGTTCCTGCTTAATATCCTTGAGAGCGCTTATACTCTTTTGCCCAAACTTAGGGATGTAAAACTCCTTAAGGAAAGCATCAAGCTACATAGTCATGCAAGTTCAATCGGGATCAAAATTTCTATACCGGTTGTGTGTGCACCCTTGTAACATAGTGGCAAATTGACTCACCTGTGTTTAGAAGCCTTGATTCCTTTTACACGCCACAATTTTTCACACATGTACACATGTTCAACAACATATTCTATTCCCATATACTCTATAAGATGAAGATAAATATCCATGTAAATATTCAGGGGTTGGTGTAGACCTTTCCCACCTAATCCATAACCTCTTGGGTTTCCTCTACCTCCAGAACCACCAAATCCACAAAATAAAACCACCTATACCTCATGATCCACGAACCTATAGCCAAAGTCAAACCGAGAAGATGTACTCCTCTATGTCCCAACAATAGTACTATACAAAACCCCTATGGTCTGCAGTGAAGTGTTACTACTCTCGGAAGAGAGTATGGAATTATGCACGTCTGAATTTTGTACGAAGATACACTGAAAAGGTACCCTAAACAATAATGAAGATGTTTGCACTATCATCAATGTGTTGTTTATATGACTTACTCCTACTCTTCCACTTCTCAAATTAGCTTCTGAGGTTTTTGTACTAAATACGGGAAGATAAAGCGTAAGGGAAAGGTTTTAGGTAGACTCGGATGCATGCCCGTAGCCCAGGTCATCTCTGTGGCGTGCTTCTATGTGAGGCCGAATGGGGTTCCCTGTCATGATTTCCCAAATGGGGAGTTCTGATGCTTTTGTTCTATGTATTATACATGAACTTTAAATCCTTCACGAGCCATCTCTCTCCTCAATGCCATCTTCTCTGCAATGTCATGTTGCTTCTCTATCTCCCTCTTGTGTACCTCATTGTACTTAATCCACCTTTCTTCTCTCTACCTCTTTGCCAATAGGTCTGCCATCTTTCACCAAACCTACTCCCGCCCCCACATGGGGTTGTTTAGTTAGCCATCGGTTTACCCTCCAAGTTCGGGTTACCATCAAGATTTTGATCTCCAGTGGAATGCCTTACGGGTAAGCTCCCTAAGATATCATAAAAATTGGAATTACTGCTACCTGCAGGAAAGAATAAGTGGAAAATGAGTACTCTAGAATATAGTTGTTCAGAACACCATGAAACCAAGTATCCATAGTGCATGTCCAAATCACATCAACATCATAGAGGGCCTTGAATTCTTTGTATGTCCGAGATAAGTCCGCGATACCTCCAATTCCTTTTAGATGTATAAGAAAGAAGCCACTTGTATAGCTCTACTAGAAAAATTATGAAGAAGCTCTCATACAAACTATCATATAGATTATGTTCCACCCATGTGCATGCGTTAAACTCAGATCTAGTGTTGAACCTTTGTGTGTATTATTCTTCTAGATCCTATATCCACTCTTGAACACTTGTTAGGGTAAACCGGTATGTATTCATTGAGAACCATCCTAAAAAAATGAAAAATATGTCCCGACAACGGAACCAATGATGCAACCTAGAATTTACCGGTGAAAGCCCGGGCACGTTGGAACATCACTCGGCCTAAACTGATTGCTCACCTAAAGTGTACAAAGGTACCAATCCCTCTTTAGGGTTGTTGTTGCAGGATGTTAGCATGATGAAGACTTAATGCATTCAGATCCATAATTAATATATCATTCTACAGTGCATGTCTAGATCTATATCTAAGAATAATAGACTTAAATGATAACCATGATGAAATCAAGCATGCAAGAACCAATTATACTCAAGATTAATACTCTGATTCAGCCAATACACTCCATTATATTAAACATGATAAATACACAAAAGCTCATTACAATAGGTAATACCATAACTTATACGTGCATCATATTTGAAAGCATAAGTTTTTAGTAATTATTTCTCACACTCTATTTTTTATACTATGCATATCATTACATATTTATAAGGTTGGGGATTTTCCCTTCACCGCTTGCATAACTCAAAAATAGGTCTCATGATGGAAATAGCCATAGGCCTTTACAATCACAACCAGACATGCAAGTGTGCTAACAATAGACCTCTTCTAGTTAACTGGTAGTAGAAAATATATTCTTAGCCCACACCCATGCAAAGTTCTCTGTATCCCCTCTTCTAAAAATAGCTGATGTGTGTTGTGCAAGTCTTTTCTGGTTTATGTGCTTTGCATGCTATCTCCAAAAATAGCTCGTACATGTGAAAATGGCTAAGTCCCAAATCCACCCTTATATTTTGCGTGTGTGTTTTCCCCTATCCTTCGTGCCTTTGATTGTGCCCTGTTCTCTCCCATGAACCTTTTGTGTGCCTTCTACTCAGTATTCCACTTTCATCCGCTCAACAAATGCTTTGGTCCTGTGATTGATTGTCGGGTGCTCTGGAGATGCATGAATGCCGAGAATGCCAAAAGACAAGATGGAGGAACCTCGGTAAAGGATTGAAATTCCTTATTTAAGGGGCAACCGATGGCAATTAGGTGACCGGTCTTTGATGAGGAATAATCGATGTTGGTTAGGGAGAAAAGCCTAAAAGGTCATATTTTCAAAGAATAGCCTTTTTCCACCCTTTAAGTGTGGGTCAAGATTTGTTATGGATTGGAGGTTTTGATTATCACTTAATGAAGTGGGAAATAGGTGGGAGAGGTGTAGAAGAAGTCATAGTTAGGTTTAGAAAGAGTCATAGTTAGTTAAGGAGAGTGGTGACTTAGTCTAGGTTAATAAATAGGCTTGGAATGGGTCCATGGTGAGGTGGAGAGGTGAGGTGGAGGGGTGAGTGAATTATTAACTTAATATGGGTAATTAAATTAATAATAGTGTGTAGAGGGGTCATGGTAAAGGGTATGTTAGTCGAAGGGGGTCTAGAGGGTTGCGACCCAATTTTAGGTGTCTATACAAGGCTATGTTGTAATGGGTCTTTTACGCCATCTTGTGCACGATGCATATGAACTTCTTATTTATCTTCATTCACCTCTTATATGCCGTAAGATTACAACTAACTAGATGCACAACCGATCTAGTTCCTTGATTTGTTATGTTGAAAATGTTAAATGCGCAAGTCCTTTTTTGATAATTGGGCTTGGTCATTATTTCTGCTATAAATTTCTCATCACACAAATCTAAAGCTATCTCCCCACCTATGTTTCACAACCTAGTTACCCTATGAATGAGTTGGGCGGTCAATCCCATACTTCTTAAAGTGAAGTAAAAGTAATCTTCATGTACCCTAGACATAAGCCACTGGTACATATGCATGAGTCTCCCAAAATAAGGTAATTTGAAAAAATGTATCACTCTGAAGCATCCAAATATTTTCACACCGAGTCATCCAAAATAACTTTTCCCTCCACATTCCTTGGGGTTAACTCTTTTACTACATCGTTTTGAATGTATGTTTCATGCCATTGCATTTAGTGATTGTATTCACTTATCTTACACTTAGAAAGACTTTATTCCCATGGATTCCCTACATCACTTCACTGGGGTATTACATATTTGAAAAAAATATTCATGTGACTCTATGCTTGGTTACTTGTTTTTGTTCTTTGGTAATTTTCTTGGTGCCATTTTTCTTTCTCAACTACAAAAATCTTGAAATACATGCCCTAGGTTTTGAAATTCACTTGTTCAATTATTTTGCATGCGAGGTCAAATTATTATTCTTCTTACTCAAAAACGTTACTCCTATCTGTCCGACCTTTTCCCTATTTTAGATTCCAAAATCACATGCCCTAGATCTATGAATTCAAGATCTCTAAACATTAGCTCATTTTTTCTTCCACACCTTCTCTCCCAACTTCCACTTCTCTTTGAAGGAGATCTCCAAACTCAATGTCATGTAAATTTTTCTCTAGTTCAATTGTTCGCAGCTTCTCAATTTCCTTCTTCACACTTTATCTTTGCACTTGATCACAATTTAGCTCTTCAATCACGCAACTTCTTAAAGGAAAGGTAAGAATGACTTTGATCGCACACTATTTATATATTTTCCAATTTCCAACCAAATTAATTACTCCTCACGTACCACCTATTTTTGCTTTAAAATTTATTTTTACTTTTTCTTTCACTTTACGCCCCATGTGATATTTATTAACCTTCAGGTGTGTGCCACTACTTCATAGGCTCTAGACCCTCTCATGCAAATTCTCCATGCATCACACACATTTATCCTCTATGTCATTTACTAAGTAGCTTATCCTTCCACCGCCTTCCATCGTTACCCTACATGAATCCTTAATCATGTGGTTTTCCTTTGAGTAATAACTTCAATCACCCACATATTTAAACACCTTCACAACTTATCCATCCATTCATAACACTATCTTCCACACAACAATGTAGTTTTCAATCATGCACCATTCTTTCACGCCATCTTACGCACATTACCGACTTATCAAAAGTACCAGTTCCCATATTTCTTCGTGCACTCTTCTATATTATTCACCCCACACTAAAATTATGCATGGTCCTCTACGTATTAGTCTAACATATAGTAATCATATCCTACATGCGAACATGCTTATTAAACAAAACAAAGAAAAAAAATAGAAAGGGAAATATAATCTAAATGAAAATACTGCCTTATTACAAACATAAAATAAGCTTATTTATAGTAGGGATTCTACCTACTCCCATTAAATTAATCAAGTAATATAGTGCCATACAACACCTACAATTATATGCACATGATTCCGATATTTAGTTACTACAAATGGTCCTAACCAATGTACTTTGAGATTTCCACGATGGCGTGCAAATTTAGAATTATACAAAAACACCATATTCCCCACTGTAAAATACTTATTCTTAATATGTCCATCATGCCAAGCCTTTTTTTGATATTTATCTATCTTCTAACTCCATCACACAATAATGCACCTCTCATATAACAACATCAATTTATCAATGTGCTCCTCTACTACTTTCTCATCATCTATTCCTCTTGTGTGTGCAATATGCAAGGAGGGAAACATAAACTCCATAGGTAATACTACATCTGCACTAAACACCGACTAAAAAGGAGTGGCATTATTCAACATTTTATAGGTTTTTTTGTATGCCCATAACACAACTGATACCTTGTCATCCCAATATTTTCTACCTACATCACATATCCTTGTCAATGTGTACCCCAGGAATCTTATTAAAGGCCTCAAAATGCCATTGTCTTATGTGTTATATGGTGTAGTATTGTGGTGTTCTACCATAAACTCTACTAGTAGGATTCTAATAGTGTCATTTAGAAAATGAGTTCCTCTATCACTTATAAGGCTTAATGAACAATCATACTTACTTATGATCTTCTCCCATATAAACATGTATGTTGTTTCTACAGTGAAATCCTTTCTAGGTGCATATTTTTCCCACCTTATCAAGTAATCTATGGATATAATTATGTGATGTGTACCTTCCCAAGTGTAGTTGGAGTAATTAGAACTACATAGACAATTTCCCACTTCTCAAATGGATCTACGCTTGTTATCGGTGTAAATACATCTCATCCCAATTTCCTGACTTGTCTATCCTCTAACAATGGCCACAATCCTTGAAAAATTCCTTAGTATCCTTATAAAGAGTTTCCTACCATAATACAACAAGGAGTATCTTGTACTTTTTATCTACTTGCATAGTGTCCTCCAACTATTCCACCATGTGCTTCCTCCATTATAGATTTGTGCTCATTCTCCAACACACATATGTGTGATACCTCATCTCTTCCCATCTTGTATAAATATCCTCTAATGAGATGATATGGTGTCACATAAATGGAAAGTTTCTTCCTCTCTAGGGGCTTCTTACCTTCATTCAAAATGCTAGTACATAATAATATTGTAATATCTCTTAAGTCATATGGTGCATAGTTTATTTTGAACAATTGGAAATATAGAATATTATCTTTTATGATTTTCACATCCTCACCAGAGTTAATCCTTGATCAATTATCGTGTCCCAAATTTCTCTTATCGGGATTTACAATTGCTGAAAAATCAAATTCTGAAATAGAAGGATACAAGAAAATTCACCCTTGCAAGACCAACTTATTGACCAAACACTTCAATGTCATATGATTAGTATATGATATAAATGGCATGGAAAATAATAAATTTCTAAACTTGTGAAATGTGTATATCATTGAAAAATCTTCATGCTTTGTAGTTGTATAGTTTTTCTTGGCCATTGTCAGCTTCCTATTTGTAAAACATATGGGATGATCTACATTACCTTCACCTGGTCACACCAACACTACTCCTATATTTGTACCAAAAGAATCTACATGTACATGAAATGGATTATTCCAGGAAGGGAGACATAAGATTGATGTGGACGTTAGATTATCCTTCAAGGTTTCAAAAGATGTTATGTGTTAGCTCGATAAAAATTTCCATTGGATTTTAGTAATTACTCGAGAGGCACAAAAATCTTAGCACAACCCTTAATAAAATTCCTGTAATAGCTAGTCTTCCTAAGGAAACCGTGAACCTGTTGGGTTTTAAAATTGTACTTTAACAAACCAAATTCAAGGGACAACAAGTCCCTCCTCTTTATGGGAGAGGTTCCTTATTGAAAAAAATCACCAAAGCTTATATACAAATGTACAACTTTCAAAGTGTGGATTCCTAATATTTTGAAACATTTTATGCCCAAAGATCATCAATACGAAAGAATGGAAGAACTAAGGAGATGAGAGAGGAAGAACATAACAATACTTTTAGGAAATATAGATAGCAAAGTATAACCTTATACATATTGAGAAAGGGAGATACAAAATAGAATCATTCACTTTCATAACAGATATAATTCCATAGACACAAAGTTCTAGAAATCATATAAACAAGAACACAAAGTTTCTTATCATAAAAGATTAATGATCTATGGATTTTAAACAAGGAAAGAAGGAATAACAGATAGAAATGAAGAGAAAATTCCTCTGTATTGATTAATTTCAAATCTATAACATTTCAAGAATGCTAGGATCTAACCCCTGAACAATGGCATAGAGAACCCACTAAATAGCTTCCAAAAACGGTTACATTCAGTTACAACTTCTTTTAATCAAAAGATTAAGAACTAATTAGGAATTAAAAGAAGTGTTTCAAGATCTCGAAGAAGAAACACTCGACTAAAGTTCAGAGGTGCCAACTGGCTCAAGAATCTGATGTTTTAAATTCTTCAACACCTCTACTATTTCCATGTCTAGTGGAAAAACTAGATGCATTGAATCGCATTCGTTAACCCACTTTTACAACTTTAAAAATGGGTCGTCCACATGGAAGAGATTTGTTGAAGTGGGCACGGGAGCCTTTTACATTTTATGATTTTTATAGAGATTGTGCATTTTAGAAATTTTGGTCTACCCATCCACTTCTGATATAGGCCTGACACATGGCTTTACTTGAGTGGCGATGGAGTCATGGCTCACTTTTACAATTTTAACTCTTTTCAACAAAAATCTCAAAAACTCAAAGTTCTCCGCCAACCCACCTTTCTGCTTTGACTTTTCAATGGCGGGGTTATGGCTCATTGTTATACTTTATTACCCTTTTAGAAACAAAACCAAAATTCCAAAAGTGCCTGGATGGTCCGCCTCCCTACTTTGATTTTTCAACGTAGGAACCAACATGTGGCTTCACCTGGGTGTTAGTGGGTTTGCGCTTCACTTTATAACTTTACACCCTTTTGGAAACAAAGGTAAAATTCCTAAAGTTTCCTGATAACCCACCTCTCCACTTTTGACTTAAAATTACCATGTTTCCCTTTGCAAGCCTTAGAATTATTTTTACATTTTACGCCTTTCGCCATAATGCCTCAAAACATAAAAAGGACCCGCCTTTCCACCTTTGACCTTTCAAAGCATCAAAACACAAAAAGGGCCCGCCTTTCCGCCACCGCTTGTTTCAGCCAATCAGGATCCTTCGAGCCATGGGGCCAATTTGAAACTTTTGTAAAAATAACAAAAGTGACAAGTTCACAAAAATAACTTTGTCCTTCCGCATCTAATTATAGATGTCCACGTATCTGTGGATGTCGGACAAAATTTGATGCCCGTCATTCACGACTATGGAAAAATAAAAATGAAAGGGAAAACCCCACCGTTTACACCTGAATTTCAAATTGTTCTCCATGGAATGAGAAACTACAAACAATACCAGGCTTGGCATGATCCAAAACCAAAGAGAAGGATTGAAAATGACATTCGAATGAAGGAAACAATTTTTAAGCATCTAGATGAGAAGACAGAAAGTTTATCAAACCACGCAGACTGGAGAATTTTAATCAAAAGGGGAGAGATTAAAACCGAGCACCAACAAATTTAAAGCACAAATTTCTCCATCTCTCTACACTTCTTACTCTATTCTAAATATTCCTCGAAGGCACTAATTCAAAAATTTTGAAACTTGACCTGGAAAATGAGGGGGATTTTGAGGGCAACAAATACTAGCTCTTTTTGGGGATGACTTAATAGAGGGACGAGGAAAGATCAAGAACCATAGAAAAAATTTGGGAAAGCAGACAAGTGCCTTATCCATTGGGAAAATAGAGTCAAAGTCAAAACCAATATAGAAGACAACACACACGCAACAGGAAAATAAACAAACCAAAAAGGAAAGACCAAAAACAAAACACAAAAGAAACAACCAAAAACCAAAACACTATACATAATATATAGAAGGACTACCTAATCACCTAGGACTTGAACAACTTCAAATATTTCCCACTATAAGGAAGTGGGAGAGAAGATCCATCCATATAATCCAAGTAGAAATAATTTTCTCTAGAAAAGTGTTTGATTTTGAAAGGACCAAGCCAAAGAGAATCAAACTTACCATGGCTTCCTCGAGGTTCATTTCTTTTTCCCATAGAAGAACAATGTCTCCCACTTGAAAATCTTTGGGTCTAGCTTTCTTTTCAAACAAATCTTTCACCTTCAGTTGATGAGCTGAGATTCTATCAAAAACTTGCAACCTATCTTCATCTAGCTTCTGGAGATACATGATCCTCTTGTCCAAGGAACTGGTGAAACTTGTATCTTCAATAGCCTTCATTAAGTGCAAGGATGGTAATTCCACTATTACTAACTATTGAGCTTCAACATCATACACCACTTGAAATGGAGACATCCCAATTTCTCTTTTGGGTGTAATCCTATCTTCCCAGAGAGCATCATAGAGCTTCTTGTGCCAATTCCTTTGAGAGTCATTAACAAGCTTCCAAATGATGGTTACCAGATTCTTATTTGTTTATTTTTCTTATCCATTCCCTTGAGGATAATAATATGAAGAATGAGAAAGGGAAATTCCATATCCATAGAATAAATCCATCATCTCAAAAGAAGAAAAATTTGAAGCATTATCAGTCACAATCTTGTTTGGTACCCCAAACCTTATCAAGATGTTCTCTTTGATGAAATTACACACCACCTCAGAAGTAGTGCTTTTGATTGGAATATCCTCTACCCACTTTATGAAGTAATCTATAGTAGTTAACATGTGAGTATGCCCAACACTAGAAGGTGGATTAAGAGTTCCAATGAAATCTAATCCCCACTTTGTTGAAAAGGCTCATCAATCACTACTAGTTTGAGTGGTAAAGCAGCCAACTTAGGTCTCCCAACAAAATTCTGACAAGCTTCACACTTACCTACCCATTTTGATGCATCTCTGAACAATGTAGGCCAATAGTACCATGCAAAAAAGGATCTTATGGGCGGTGAAAACATAACAGAAATTCCCTCCACAAGCCTGATTAGACCTTCCCATAATACATACTTTGAAGACCTTAGCTTAATAGATTTATTTTCCTTGGCACTCAAATGGAATGGAAACTCTCCATAAGTAAGAAAATGTGCAATACCAACATACCATTCATCTCATTGAACGAGGAAGAGGACAATAGGAACATCAACTACTTCTTTGGATAATTTTGCATCATCTCCTTCAAAGACAATAAGCTCACATAAGCCGTTACCCCATACTAGCTTAGTTGGCTTGATATCAAGGTCATATTCTTGGAATTTTTCTACCCAATTACCTCTCTTAGTTCCAAATTCTTGTTGTGTAATAATAGACTTAATGGTTGTATCAGGTACAAGCACAACAGAGTGAGAATTAAGAATATAAAAAATGAAACTGCTTGATAGCTTTGACCACTTTGCAAAAGCATTTTTCTACATCGAGTATATTTCAATTCATGAGCTTTCAAAACAGAGCTCATGAATGCAATTGGAAGTTCATGATCCTTAGAATTTCTCTGAGTTAGGACAACAACCAAGGTACTCTTTGTAGCATAGCAATAGATGATAAAATCCTTACTAAAATCAGGACATGCTAAGATGGGAGTCTTAGCAATGGCTTTCTTGATACCTTCAAATTCTTCTTGACCTTGAAGTCCAAATTTTTTTACTTTCCTTTCATCATGTGAGAAATGCTCATAGTTAGTTCTATAAAATCAGGAATGAATCTCCTCAAGAAGTTTATCTTACCAAAGAAAGAGTGAACACCCTTTTTGCTTGTGGGAAGAGGAATCTGCTGGATTGCTTGAACTCTTTTGGATCTATCTTGATTCCTTCTTTGGAGACAATATGTCCTAGAAACTTGCCTTGATAACACGAGAAGACAAACTTCTTAGGATTGAGAGAAACTCCATGTTCTCTACATTTACGGAGAAGCTGCTTCAAGATGTTGAAAGTGTTACGCCCTTGTTTTGGAGAAAAAATCAAATCATCAAGGTACATAATAATACACTTTCCTTTATACTACCGAAATCAAAGTCCATTTCCCTCTGAAAGATGGAACTAACATTGATAATACCAAAAGGCATTTGCTTGTATGTAATGGTGCCCCAATGAGTAGTAAAAGTAGTTTTGTGTTGATCAGGTACGACTTCCACTTGATTGTATCTAGAGAATCCATCAAGCATAGAAAACATCTTAGAGCTCGTGGCAGGTTGAAAAACTTGATCCATCATGGGAAGAGGATATTTTTCTTTCAGAGAGGCCTGATTCAAATTCCTGAAATCCACACAGATGTGAATCTCACCATTCTTCTTCCTGATAGAGACAATGTTGGCAATCCATGTTGAATGATGTATAGGGAAAATAATATTTTCCTTCAGTAACTTCTAGATCTCTTGAAAAATAGTGCCAGCAACCTTGGGATTGTATTGCCTTTGTTTCTTCTTGAACGGTTTGATCCCAGGTTTCAGAGGGATAAAGTGTTGCATCTCCTTTGGTTGAAAATCCTTGAGATCATCATATGAATAGGCAAGAACATCAACATAATTTTTTAATAGGTTTACTACTTTCTTCTTCTCTTCTTGAGTGCAACATTTTCCAATATTAACCTTTTCACACTCAGCAGATTATCGAGCACCTTGAGGAGATTTAGATTTGATATACCTATCATGTTTATCAAACAGATCTTCTAAACTCACCAGCCCTTTAGGGATATTGTTACCTTTCAATTTGATGCAACCATCTTGATCCATCTCTTCCTTGATATCTCCTTCATTAGAGGATACACACTCTCTAGGAAAAGTCTCACTTCCTTCAAAATATAATTGGTTGAAGTTGTCCTTAAGCTCTAAGAATGAGAGCAAGTGTTGATCATCATTGAAAAATTTCCAATTTCTTGCATTATCTGATACACTGGGCCTATGAATCATTTCAATGGTAAATTTCTCTTGAGAGAAATTTGGGTGAGGAATCAACAGAGATCCTGAGACAACTAGAAAATCATATCTAGTATTGTTCACTCTTGACACAACTTCAATGAAGAAAGAATCAAGAAACTCAATGGAATCCTAGAAAAGATTTCTATAATGTTTTAATCTCCTATTCTTGAATTGGTAAAGATCCCTTTCCTGTTTCACAATCAACTCTACATCACCACAAGCACAAATATTCTTCACTCCCATTTCATTTTCCATGTTCAATCCAAGTATGAGTGCCTCATATTCATTTGTATTTTTTGTATTTTTAAAACAAAGCTTGAAAGAGAATGGATGAATCTTCCCTTATGGATAGATCAACACCTCTCCATCCCCAGAACCAGCTGAAGAGCAGCTTCCATCAAATTCCAAAGCCCAAATGCCATTAGGATCATGAATCACTTCCTTAGGAGGTTTTTCCTCATCTTGTGACATGATCATGTAGTTACCATGCCCTATATCTTCATAGAGTATCTGTGCTTTTGGATCATCAGTATTTTACACAATGTATTCATTTTGTTTCTCAGGTAGCAACTTCTTCATTTTTCCATTGACTAGGATCAAAGCGTGTGACCAATCCATCTAAATTTCACCTCCTACCTCCTTACAAAAATTTCTACTTAGCAACATCCCATATGAGGGAGGAATATCAACAACCAAAATAGTGGCTTTAACCCTTTTCTATGGAAAAGTAGTGAAGGCTACTTGTGCATCTTTAATCCTCCCAACAAAATGCACTTCTCTACTCTCCATGGAATAGCAGGAACCAAAGGTATGTGTTAGAGTTAGGCCCAAAGCATGAGATAATTTTACAGAATTACATTTTCTGGTGCTCCCAGTCTATAACACAATTATTGAGTTTATGGCCAGATTATGAGGAGAGTCACATAAAATGGTTTAATTTTATCATTAGGGGAAGTGACTATAACCATAAGGCTTGGTTGAGGTGAGGAAGAGGGAGTGGGAAAAATACCTTTAGAAGTATTGGATGAAGCTTTAGATTTGGAATTGACAAAGTTTACCATTTTAGCAAAGGCTTTTGGATGGGTTTGGTAAAACTCTGCCTTTGAAATTTGGATTTTGGTCTTTTTGAGGTGATCAATGATATCAAAAGACCCGGAGGTGGATGGGGCATCACTACTAGGAACATGAGAAAATTTTTATTTATCAACTTTAGGAATTGAAGGAAAAGAAGTTTTGGAAACAAAGGTAGAAGGAGGAGGATTAGCATTACTCACCTTTTTGTGGAGGCAGTGGGAATAGGAGCTCCTCTTCTTGCAACCACTAGAATAGTTATAGGAAACTCCTTGGATTTCTTAGCAGGATGCATCACTTTTTCTTTTTTGTTCATTTTCTCCCGAGTCATAACAACATATGACTCACTATTCATCTCTACCACTCTTTCATCATATTCATCTTTGTCATCCATACCTTCAGTGGTAAGGAAATGAACTTGAGATCCACCAAGCTCCTCCAGTTCTTCATCAACCTCTTCTTCTGGTTCTTCATAGAGTTCATTAAACTCCTCATCATTAGGTTCTTGAACTTCACAAGTTGCATTGACTGGAACCTTAATGGGTGGGCCTTCAATATTAAATCTAGTCTGAGAAGGAGGTAACCGGTTCCTAGGCTGAAAATTCTTCCTTGGGATGTCTTGGTATGGAGTATGTTGAGAAAATTGTTTTTTAATGGTAATGAGATCATTTGTAAGCTTCTGTACTAACTGATCTGAGTTGGCTCCAGGAGAAGGAGAAGAAGATGCCTTAGACTTGGAGGATTCTCTTTTCAGTTTACCAGACATGATCAGGTCATCCTCAACACTGATATCTAACCATTGATCAACATCCAGAGTTGCAAGGTTAGCTCTCCTTAGTGCATAGCTTACTTCAGGTAACTGAGCATTGAGGAAGAAGCACTTTTGCATTTGATCCATTGGATGAGTTTTACGTGGGGTTTTTATGAATTAGATTTTTGAATTTAGCCATAAAATCTCTCATGGGCTCGAATGGTTCCTTCTTAATATGAGAGATTTGAGCTAACAGAGCATGCACATCTTTAGTAGGTTTGAAACATTGCTCAAAACGAGTTGTCATGGTATTCTAATTAGTGATTGACCTAGTAGGAAGATGATAGAACCAATCAGCAACATTATCCTGTAATGTTTCCACAAAGAGCCTGATAAAAACATCTTCATGTTCAACCCCAAGAATCCCACATGCAACAATGAAGGCTGTAATGTGTTCATCTAGGTGTACTTTCCCATCACCTCGGAATTTAGGAAAACATTTCATGTTACCCCTAGGTAACTCATACAATGGTTGAGGAAGAGCAAGAGGCCCAACTCTGTTGTCCCCAAGGCAAAGGGGCTGCCATCTTTGGAAAAATTGACTAAAGGGTAACTGAAACACCAACAAATATCATAGCACAAAGATTAGGACTAAGTTGTTTTTAAGGAATGCTATTCTTGGAATTTCTATCTTTAATAGGAGGTGTGCTTGTAGAATGAGTTCCTTTGTTCCTTCTTGCTAGAAGAAGAGAGAAGTTTTGTTGTTCTAGAGTTTGAAAATGGGAATCCTCTACCCTGAGAGCTTTCTTCCCACATGTATACCATAGAGTCGCCAGACCAAAAATGATCTTGAAGTTGTTCTTTTAGAAAGGGATCTGTTTGAAATAAATTCCCTAATAGAGTCACTAAAAACTGTTGGGTTTTAAAATTGTACTTTAACAAACCATATTCAAGGGAAAATAAGTCCCTCCTCTTTATAGGAGAGGTTCCCTTATTGAAATCAAGAAACAAAGCTTATATACAAATGTACAACTTTCAAAGTGTGGCTTCCTAATATTTTGAAACGTTTTATGCCCAAATATTATCAATACAAAATAATGGAAGAACTAAGGAGATGAGAGAGGAAGAACATAACAATACTTTAAGGAAATATAGATAGCAGAGTATGACCTTATACATATTGAGCAAGGGAGATGCGAGAATAAAATCAGTCACTTTCATAACATATATAATTCCATAGACAAAGTTCCTAAAATCATATAAACAAGAACACAAAATTTCTTATCATAAAGATTAATGATCTCGTGGATTTCATATAAGGAAATATGGAATAACAGATAGAAACGAAGAGAAAATTCCTCTTTTTTGATTAATTTTAAATCTACAATATTTCAAGAATTCCAGGGGATCCAACTCAGAACAATGGTGTAGAGAACCCACTAAATAGCTTGCAAAAATGGTTACATTCAGTTACAACTTCTTTTAATCAAAATATTAAGAACTAATTAGGAATTAAAAGAAGTGTTTCAAGATCTCGAAGAAGAAACACTCGACTAAAGTTCAAAGGTGCCAATTGGATCAATAATTTGACGTTTTAAATTATTCAATGCCTCTGTTATTTCCAAGCCTGACAACAAAACTAGATGCATTGAATCACAGCCATTAACCCACTTTTACAACTTTAAAAATGGGTCATCCACGTGGAAGATATTTGCTTTGAAGCGGGCTTGGGGTGCCTTTTGCATTTTATGATTTTTATAGAGATTGTGCATTTTAGAAATTTTTGTCTACCCATCCACTTTTGATATAGGTCTGACACGTGGCTTTACTTGAGTGGCGATAGAGTCGTGGCTCACTTTTACAATTTTAACTCTTTTCAACAAAAATCTCAAAAACTCAAAGTGCTCCACCGACCCGCCTTCCCACTTTGAATTTTCAATGGCGGGGTTGCGGCTCATTTTTATACTTTATTACCCTTTTGGAAACAAAACCAAAATTCCAAAAGTGCCCCGATGGTTCGCCTCCCCGCTTTGAATTTTTAACGTAGGCATCAACACGTGGCTTCACCTGGGCATCAATGGGGTTGCACTTCACTTTATAACTTTACACCCTTTTGGAAACAAAGGTAAAATTCCTAAAGTGTCCCGACAACCCACCTCTCTACTTTTGACTTAAAAATGGCCACGTGTCCCTTTGCAGGCCTTAGGCATTCTTTTTACATTTTATTCCTTTCATCATAATGGCTCATATAAAAGAGGACCTACCTTTCCGCCTTTGACCTTTCAAAGCATCAAAACAAAAAAGGGCTGCCTTTCCGCCATAGCTTATTTCAGCCAATCAGGATCCTTTGGCCATGGGGCCAATTTGACACTTTTGCAAAAATAACAAAAGTGACAAGTTCATAAAAAGAACTCATCCCGCCTCATCCAATTAGAGATTTCCGCACTGCGTGGACATCGGATGGAATTTAACACTCATCATTCATGACTGTGGAAAAATAAAAATGAAAGGGAAAACCCCACCGTTTACGCCTGAATTTCAAATTGTTCTCCATGGAATGAGAAACTACAAATAATACTAGGCTCGATGCAAGCCATAGCCAAAGAGAAGGATTGACAACGACATTCAAATGAAGGAAACACTTTTTTTAAGCATCTAGATGGGAAGACAAACAATTTATCAAACCACGCAAAATGGAGAATTTTAATTAAAAGGGGTGAGATTAAAAACTAAGCACCAACAACTTTAAAGCACAAATTTCTCCATCTCTCCAGAATTCTTGCTCTTTTCTAAACATTCCTCAAAGGCACCAACTCAAAATTTTTGAAACTTCACTTGGAAAATGAGGGTGATTTTGAGGAGAAAACAAAACTTCACTCTAATTTGTTGGATCTTTAAGCCTAAAAATACGTTCTATCTTGGTTGGGTCTACCAACAATACTTCTTTACAAATAACATGTCAAAGTAGAGTACCTAAAGGAGTTAACAAATATATAATGATTAATGTTTAAAGAGATTCTAAGCTACCTAAATATTTCAAACATTAATATTAAACAATCATAATGATCTTTCAATAACCCATAAACAGTCTAATCATCCAATTATACCTACAAAAAATTATAAATAAAATATTGGAATGCTTGAATAAATATGAGAGAGAATATTGTTGGATCATTTTTTAATCCAAAGGGTATACCTATGTAGGAAAAAAAATCCCCATTCAGTTGCTAAATTTTTATTTTCTTGGTCTTCGCGTACGATCCTTAGCTGGTGATAAGCTGAAAATCCATTTGTAAATGAGTAGATCTCATTCCCTACAACACCTTATAATATCTCCTGAGTGAATGGTGTGGGAAAAGGATCAATGACACATGAAGTATTTAGAAATCAGTAGTCGACACATATCCTTATTTGGTCATCCATCTCGGTGCTAATCACCATGGGGCTTGTCCACTTTTATTCCTCGATGGGCTCAATAATTCCCGACTTGAGCATTTTATTAATTCATCTTTTAACTTGACGCCTAGATTAGGATTCATCTGGAAAGGCCCCTTCCAAACTGGTCACGTACCCTACTTAAGCTTAATTTTCATTTCTCCTAGTGATGGATGTATGTAATTTAATTCATGATATCCTCTCAAAAAAAAAAAATCCTGGAAGTCATTAAGTAGCTCAATTATCTTTGCAATCTCAGGTTTAGACCAATAATCATCTATAATCACCTTCTTAGGCACTTGCTTAGTCCTAATGTTCACTTTCTCTATTGTTAATGGCACATGGTATGCATGCGCCTTCTCATCTACGAAGTCCAACAACTCGTGCACACTCATTTTGTGATGAAAATAAAGATCCTCAACCTCTTCATCATCTATGAGGTAGAAAATATTTCTTTTCTATTTTTCTCTCCAAGCACACCCCTACAAAGTGTCTTGTTTGTTTTTACTAGGTCCTCATGTGCTTCAACATCACCAAATAACTAAATCATAAGCTCGAATACCTTCATGTTATCCCCAAAGTATTGTGCATCATATTATGAAAATATTCAGAAATGGAGGCTTAGTAGAAAAATAATCAAAAGTATGAACAATACCTTCACCAGTCACACCAATTTGTTGTCTCTTGTTTCAACTCAAGATGTACATACCAGAATACATGTATATGTGAAAAGTAGAATAAAAATTGTGTACCCATAGAGATGGTGGAAAAGCATATTTCTATTGCACCCAATTTATTTTGCAACTTTTAACATAAAACATAAGAGAGGTCTTCCCATCATAATATTGTACCAATGAAGGGAGATTACTCTTGAAAAACCTTGTGAAGAATACTACTCGATATCATGCCAACAAAGAAAAATATCTTTGTGTGCATCCCATTAGTGCATGATTTTCCCTCACAAGGTGTATACCATCATGTTTCTCGTGTATCCTTCATTGCACCATTTTTCTTCCATCGCACACAAGAATGATTCAGGATTTTGTTCTCTAGTATACTTTAGCGAGAATAATCTTCCCAAATCGTCATTTGTGTGCGCCAAAACCATCCATGTCACTCTTACTAAAACCTCATAGCCCACCATTTCATAAGTAACATGAGCTTAATTGTCACAAGCCACACTATTAGTGTCACTGATGGACTACACATCTTCCTAATGAAGAACACCCTCCTGTTATGTCTCTAAGTTCTCAAGGTCGTATCTTTGTATGTGCATAGATTCTGTTAAGATATTATTCATTGATAATATATATGTAGGGAGAAATATTCACATCATCCATGGGTATCACAATGCACTCATTCTTATTTTTAAAACTCACATAACACTTTTTAAAGCGCAATTTCGTGTTGTTATCATAACACCAAGGATGTCCTAGTAACAAATTGGAAGTTGTTTTCTTTTTTGATCTCTAATAACTCAAAATCACCTATGAATTTGGATCCCTTGATGGTGATAAAATAATCCTTCAACACCCCAATGGGAATAGCCCTTGTCTTGTTAGCCATATAATTTTTTTTTAATATGGTTGCAATGGTGGCCTTCCCATTTGGTTCCAAGCATCAAGGGTGAGAACATTTACTTTCACGCCTGTATCAATGAGGATATTACTTACCAACCATCCATTAATCACTGCATCCAATGTGATCTCTTTGTCATACTCATGATCTTGTGGTGGTAAGTTAACATGGAGGATATGGCATTCTCTTTCTACTCTTTCTTGCATTATATTATCTCCTAAACACTCTCTCAATAATGGTATGATAAATTCCTATTTGATCATTCTGCATACCTCTCTAAGATCATCAACATCCTTTTATAGTAGCTCAATACTCCTTGCATTTTCCCTCTCATGCGCTTGTTATTTCAAGTGTTGAATCTATCCTTGCATACCCCTAATGAAAACCATAACATATGGATACTTTACATGCACAATCTCTTCCTGTTTGATAAGTGATATCACCTTTCCTTGTTCATGCATGGGAACTTCCTCTATGCACATGGTAACTAATATTGGTTGAAGTTTAGGCTAAACCATCTTCTTAGTTTCCCATTGTATTTTCTTATCTCATTCCAAATTAATCATAGCTACACCCTTATCCGTCTTATTATTCTTACACATGTGGGCATACAAGTTAGGGCAATATTCAACATTGTGTGCCATACCAAAATACATGGAAACCTTATTCTTCGAAAATCATGTTGATAATGATTAGGTTACCTAGAAGTATAACATGTTCCTCACACAAATATCTTGTGACCACCACAATCTCTACTTCAATATCCACCTCTAAAAACTCCATTACCATTATTGTTCCCATCATTGGTTTTTCCTTCTTGTGCCTATGAACTACTCTCCACATCGGTCTAGAGAAACCTGTTTCATAGGCCTCATGAATCGATTAGTCGAAAAATAATTTTATGTGTCATGAGTATGCACATTATATATTTTGCAATACATAGAGAAATTCTTCTGATTCACACATTACAAAAGTGGACAACTTCATACATCATGATTCTTATGACATATTTCATATGATTTCAGTGTGTGCACATATTCCTACATGGACAACTATCCTTAGAAGTACTTCTACCTCACAATTGGTATACCAATGTTCACTACACATCTCATGAGCTAAATTGGAGGAATATTTCTCCAACGAGTATCTATTGATGTAATATGATCTTTACTAAATGGAATTACCCTTGTGTCTACACTCCCAACTACTTAGACATAGTGCTACTTCAAGGCTTCGTGTGGGTTAGTAAATGTCTTATATGATAGTAACCTTTGAAAACGTGTCACCAAACCTCCTAAAACCCATTGTGCATGTTACTCGATGGATGTCATAAGAAATCTTAGATAATAAGATCCTGAAATGTGTATCATATTCCCTAACAATCTCATTAAAATCATGTTAAATATCCTTCAAGGTGTGCTAATGCTTTGGTGCTCAAAATCATGTCTATGGAATTCAACCAAAAAGGAAGTGTGCAATGCATTATAGTCCATTGTTGTCTAGTGTGGATTATACTTCCTATATCAGCTTTGCGTATGACATTGAAGTGTTTTCGAAAATTGAATTTCCTACTAATATAGAGTTGTTATATCCTTAGATCCCCATAATACCTCACACTTATGCACATACTCGACTGTATCTTCCACACCTCTATATTATAGAAAATGAAGGGGCATTTCAAAGAAGATATGAGGGCTTTGTTTTTGTCATTTTTGAGGTTGTTATAATGGCTACTATGGTCCTTGTCATGGAGTGGGGCAAGATCCTCGAACCTGATTCTCCACTAGGATTTCCTTTGTGTGGTAGACGTCCTAAACCTCTTAAGCCTCCTACCACGACCTATGGACCTCTATAAGTATTATATTACATCCTCATAGTATTAATAAATTATACACCAAATTTATATCCTATCACTCCACCAACATGATTACTCCCAACGGGTAGCAAGATACTACTCTTTCCCGATGACACACCTACCAAATTTCTTCCAAACAAGGTTTGTCCAAACATGGGCTCTAGTTACACGATACCATATGCGTTGCCTTAATTTTTATGCTTATTGTGATCATACCAATTCATTCTTACCTATATCTCCAACCAGACATGGTGATCCTTACTACTCACTTTCAGGTGTGATCATTCTCTACAAACAATTCTAGATTTCAAACACCATGTTCAAGGGCTAGGTGTCCAGGTTGGGTTAGATGCACGCAAATGGTTCTTATTCTCTCCTCAAACTCTCTCTCATCTGATGTCAAAGGGGAACTTATACTACACTTCTCTAAGAATGTAAATACATGATCATGTAGTCCCTCACCTTCTATAGGGTTCTCATCACTTCCTCATGACATCATTCCTCTTAATCTTAGCACCTCTTTAACCGCCCTCTCTCACACACCATTATGCATGCACAATATTTATTATCTTTCCCTTTCTTCCTATTAGAACAATGCCATCCTTCCTGCACCCACTTGTTTTCCCTACACGCGTTGGATTTTTATCCCGCCATTGGTAAGTTTTCAATCCCAGATTATATCAATAAGATCTTTATAGATAAAGGTATGCATGTAAGTATGATCCCCTCACTCACGTCTAAATCAAAACTTTATTTCTTCTTGGCATGAATCATTGAAATCACGTACTCCAAGGAATAATTATGCATCACACCTTCCCACCAAAGTGATCTATATCTCTATTCCATGGAACTTCAAATCATACAATGCTTGGTATTTATCCCACTCCACACTTTCTTCTTACCTATCCAGACACCCATGTTTTGCATGTACACTGCTAACCACTTGTAAAAATATACTAGAAATAAATAGAATAACTTATCATACAAATAATCATATAATATCTATTCCACCAACTTGTGTGCATTAAAATGTGGTCCAATTCTATATATTTGAGAAAACATTTCCTATCCATCATCTATCCAATGTTCAATCCCCCAATGATATCTGGAATTCCATACATATGCCACATCCTGATGAGCAGAATGAAAAGATGTCCCAATAATGGAACACATTTTTGAAGTCTAATAGATAACCCCGCACAAGGTCATGTGTGCTGGCACCTCACCTAAAATGATGCCTAGAAACTCACCCAAGTGTGTGGAACCTACCGAGTTCCTCCTTTGTGCACTTATCAAGATGTGGTTAGTGTTTTCAACCATTACAACATGCATGAAAATACAACGTAACATAACAATGGAAAAATATATAATAAGGAAATCAATCAACATAGACAATGATCAATCAAATTTGATTTTCCATTATACCATGTTCGATCTACTAACCCTTACAATCCTTACATAATTGTGCCTCATAATATAGTGCATTACACAAACATGTTGATTACATCCATAGTTCAATTACATCGATGTGTTGACCTATGCAGGCGTACTTACATGCTCTCTCCTTAAATTCACATAATAATACTTTCTCATCATACCACATCAAAGTAGTAGCACATTTATAAGGATTTTGGACACCTATTTATACATGGTGGGGACTTGTGCTTCACCGTTTACATGAATTTTCCTCATATAAATGTTGTAAACATAGAGTGTATGTTTTTTTTAATTTTTCTTTATCATTAGATTGAGTTATAAATATCCTAGCATATTTCATACTTTAATCCTATAAATATATTCCTCTTCTGCATGTGTTTTACCTTCTTCACATGTTCTTTTCTTATTTTTGTGCCTTGTTTGCATGAAGCGACATCTGTGATTTTTATAATCTTAGCATCTACTCCAAAATTGGTTGAGTCTTGAAACCCTATGTACATATACATGATAATTTACACACTAATCTAATGCTTCCTCATGTGAACCTCCGTGTGTTGTCTCATCTTTACCCTATGCTCTCGCGTGCATGCTCTTATGCATTCGATCTATCATTATTTATTTCTTCTTGTTACCTTGTGTGCACTCCTGTGCAGGTATTATAATTCTATGGTGGCTAATATTTATCCATTTTCCATGACCAAAATATGATGATTTGAGGTTGTAGAGGATTGTGAGGTTTCTACAAGTGTAATTTAGGTGTCATGTCTCGTATGTGGACCCCACAATAAAATGTAATTTTATGAAGAAGTTATGTTTTCTCCCAAGTTTTGCATTAGAAATATTGATAAAATTAGTTTTTGAGGAATTATGGAAGCTATAATTCATTTCCATAGTGGTTTCATATCATGGTTAAAACCTTAGGAGGTCTATTGAAGTCCATTTTGCAAGACTGGTTTTTAAAGGAAAAAAATTCAAATTTGATGGTCCTAATTGTAGAGGTGATTTGATGGTGTTTCAGTCCAAGTGGTGGTATCTTGAGAATTTGGTGATGAACTTGAGGTCATAATATTTCCATCCATGTGTAATTTTTTCATGGTTAAGGTGATTTGATGTGGTTTTTTCTTCATTCTTTGATGACTAGTTTTTAGGTCATTGACCTATTGAGGAGAGTTGTTCCTCTTGGTGGATTCATAACATGTTTTTATAGTGCAGAGATGAATGATCTTGTTGGAGGTTTATATTAGGCTTATAAAATAGGTATAAGTGGATGTTGAGGTTTGGATATGGTTAGGTTGGCTCAAGTGGCATGGTTTTGGCGAGAGGGGTGTTTTTGTGTAATTATGCCTTATGTCCTAATGAACAATTTGAGTGTGAAGATGATATTGCTGACCTATATGGTCTTTTGTATGATGTTTTCATAATGTTTTTAAGTTTTATTAAGTGATTTTTATCCATTATGGTCGACCTAGATGAATTAGATTCATAAATCATGTATATAAGCATGTGTTAGTGGCTTATTTGAGAAGTTACGAGGGTATGAGAAAGTACGAGATAAAGGGCTCATTGAAAAGGAGAAGGAGGTCTTTGTGACCATAAAGAGAGGGAAGAGTGTATTTGGTGATGTTATAGAGTGTTTTTAGCTGTTGAATAGATAGGTCATTAGGCCTAATCATCTTGGCGAAGAAGTTCTTGAGTGAGTTAGCCTAGAGAGAAGATTTGGAGAAGATAGAAGGAAAAAGAGCTTCATAATGTCATCATCGTTATTGGTGAAAAAATTTAGAGGTGACAAATAAATCAGGTGGATTTAGTTGATGTTGATTCATCTAAGGTGTTGGTGCCTCCTTGTAGGGTAGGTTTTCCTTATGGGGTTAGTGCCTCACTAAACCTAGGGGTTGGTGCTCCTTGTTGGGGTGGTGCTCAACTAAATTTGAGTCATTTATCTAATAAAAACTTGTTTTAGTGAATTCACTTCCCTATAAGGGTTTCCCAATTAAATATAATGTTTTTTTGTTCTCATGGTGCATGCTCACGTGTTTGATTAATCATTGCTTAATCTATATGTTGATGCATGCTTGATGAATGCATTGAATGAATGATGGGTGTTGATTTTTAAGAGAATGAAATTTTTAATCGCCCACTTATAATTTCCTCTCGGTGGTTTTGCTTCCAAAAATTGGTATTAGAGAAGGACCTCTAAAGTAATCTTAACAAGATTGAGGTTATACTTAAAGCAAAAAATGAACAAGTTGGACAAAAACCATGAAGTTAGTGATAACAATGTTTATGAAGATGTAAATGGAGAACCGGTGGGATTTTTCAATAGTAGAAGGGGGCTAAGGCAAGGGGATCCCATATCCCCCTTGCTTTTCATTCTTATGGCAGACAGTCTTAGTAGAACAATTGATAAAGCAGTCATCGATGGATTGTTGAAAGGATCTAAGCCCACTTCCACTAATCAAACAACTTCTCATCAGCAATTTGCAGATGATACAATCCTTTTGTTAATGGCTTCCATTCTTGAAGCTAAGGCTATAAAGTCTATCCTGAAACTTTATGAAATTTCTTCGGGGCAAGACATTAATTTTGATAAAAGCTCAATTTTCTTTTTTAACACCCCTGAGGATAGGTAGATCAAAATTGCTAAAATTTTAGGCTGCAAAATCAGTTCACTCCCCACTACTTATTTGGGGCTCCCCCTTGGTATGAAAAAAGTATCAATCAATGTCTGGAATGCCCTTTTGGAAAGATTCCAAAAGAAAATGGCTGGCTGGAAAGGAGCCATTCTTTCAAGTGCTGGCAAATGCCTGCTCATAAAAAGTACTCTTCAGAATCTCCCTATTTATATCATGTCACTCTACAATATCCCTTCTGCTTTCAGAGAAAAAATTGAGAGGATTCAGAGGCACTTTCTTTGGCAGGGAATGGAGGATAAATTCAAATATCACTTGGTTGCTTGGGACCAAGTTTGTACTCCCAAAAAAATAGGAGGCCTGGGTATAAAAGATATCAGAAAAATGAATGAGGCTCTAATTGCAAAAATGGGATGGAGAATGCTCTCGAGAGAACCAACCCTGGATTGAACTAATTAAAGCCAAATACCTTAATCAACAAGCAACTATATCTTTTCTTCAAGAAGAGAACCTTCCCTATGGCTCCATATTTTGGAATAATTTAGTTCAGACCAGGAATTTCATCAGGCATGGAAGCAAATGGAAAGTGGGGAATGACAGAGATATAAATTTTTGGGAAGATAAATGGACTAGCTGCAGCCTCATTGACAGATTTGGAGCACTCAAAGACAGCCTTGAGTGTAAGTATGGTACTAGAATCATGGATTACATTGACAGGGATGGCAACAATAAGAAATGGAAAAAACTCTCTGTGGATAGGGATGATCTGAACCACATGATGTCTTCATTACAAGAGCATTTGAATCTTATCCCCTTAAGTCAAATGGATGTCAAGGATGAATTGGTCTAGAATAACTCTATTGATGGGGATTATTCTGTTAAAGCTGGATATAATTCTTTCTTTGAAACTATGCAGTGTGAGTTCAACTGGAGTAGGATTTGGATGGCTGAGCTCACACCAAAAATCAACTTTTTCTTTTGGCTGGTACTTAGGGGCAGAATTCTTACCACTGATAACCTGATTAGAAAAGGTTTCATTATTCCAAATAGATGCCATCTCTGTAAAAAATATTCTAAGGATATCAGACACCTTCTAGTGCACTGTGAATATGCCACTAAAATCTGGAATATTGCCTTTTCTAATTTCAAAGTTCTCTAGGCTGTGCCGAAGGACTTTATCCAGTTTTGGACCCAATGGAATCCCCCTTTTAAGCATTGTATTGTGAGAAGACTCTGGAAATTGGTTATGCCCCATATCATTTGGAGAATATGGAAGGACATAAATGACATCATTTTCAGAAACATTAAGCAACATCACAAGATCAGCTTTATGAAGATCACTAATGTTGTCAAAGAGAACATTGCCAGATTCAAACCCCCCAAGAACAAGAACTATCCTGAAAATGAAGAGCATATCTTGTCCAACTGGAAAATTGGAGTTGACAATATTCAGAATAGCACACACCCTAATATTGATAGGTCTCTGATACATTGGCATCCTCTTGATCTTAACTGGCACAAATTGAACTTTGATGGGGCTTCTAAGGGTAATCCCGGGATTGCTGCAGGGGGAGGAGTGATTCGTGACCATAGAGGAAATCTGATTGCTGCCTATGCTGGTAAAATGGGGGTCCAAACTAACCATTATGTTGAAGCCTTGGCTGCTCTATGGGGGCTTAGAATAGCCCAGACTCAGAACATACAGAATATTATCCTGGAAGGAGACTCACTTAATATTATTAATCATCTTAATCAATCCTCGCCCCCTAGCTGGAATATCAAGGATTTCATCATGGAATCCATAAGCATCTGCCAAACCTTCAAAAATATCCGTATTAGGCACACTTACAGGGAAGGTAACAAGGTTGCTGATGAATTGGCCAATTATGGCATAAATAATAATTTAACTATTTGGAATGATGCTATTTACATCCCTGAGAAGGTACAAATCAGCATTCAAGCAGAAATTTATGGGCACTCAAGTGTGGAGTAAGGATAATGATGACTTGGAGTGGGCTTTAGTGAAGCTCAAAGATCACACATGTGGGAACTACTCTCATCACTCCCAAAACATGTGTGGGATTCTAAATAATCGGATAGACAGAAGCGCAATGACATTCCATACAGAAATTCAAACAAGGGTTTAGAAGGCAAGAAGGGAAAACACTACAGAGAGGTAAAAATGGGAGGAGCCCCATGTCAGATTGAACCTTGCAGTGATCCGGATTGGAAGGCAAATGCAGAGCTCTGGAATCTCCTTAAGCAGGGCGGGATTACAAATTTCATCGATCGCATTCAAGGTCACGACCAGAGCATTTCAATTCAATTCACCATGGATTGGAAGGACCGCAGAGTTGAGTATGGTGGACATAAAATTATAGTGAATGAAGAGCTTATTGCTGAAGCTACTGGTTTGGAGATGGAAGGCCTCCGTTTCTTCAGCAAGAGAGTCAAAAAAAGGCGGAAGAGAAGAAATTTGTTGCTGAGGATGAGGTGTTGATGTTTGTTACAGCGGGGTTATGGGTTAGTTCAATTCCACCACCCTTTGATGAGATAACTGCATGATGGTCCATTACATATCTTTGGAAGGGAGGTATGTCACTGTCCCCACTAAGCATTTGGTTTTTCTAAACCACTTCCATAGACAAATCACGGTCTGTTTCCCTCACTATCTCCTAAACTCTCTTGAACACTCCATCTGGGAGTTCTAGAAGCATACATGGGCTACCCCTTTGCATCAAGGGCTTATTCTCTTGTTGCACAAGCTTTGCATTTCCAAATACCCTAGCCTCCCTTCCTCCCCCAGCACGACTCCTCTCCCTCCCTCCACCGACACCACCCCCACTCACATCCCTTCCACCACAACCCCAATCTCATCACTGCCACCACCCCCACCCACATCCCTTCCACCATGACCCCCACTCTCATCACTGCCACCACCCCCAAGCCTAATACCAGAAAATAGAAGAAGCTCAAGCTGGAAACCCCAATTTTGAGCAGAATCCTTTGCAGTAGCAAGGATATGGAAGTTACACAAAACCTGCTACACATAAGCAGTGTTGGCCATGAAGAGGCCTCACAAAATGAAGCAAATAGCACTATACAAAGACTGAATGACCTTGAAAAGGAGATGATGAAGCTGAAGGAGGAAGTGACGCAGCTTACCAAGCAAAAAGGGAAAAGGAAGATTGATGAGGGTACTGAGATAGATAACCAGCAAGTGGAGGACATCTATAAAAAGTTGAATTCCTTGGACAATCGAGTGGGAAGAGCCAAGGATCACCATGAGCATAGTATGGCAATTTTTAATGCTATCAGTGATTTTCTGGAAACATGTTCGCAACATCACTGTGCTGAGTGGGATTCCAGAGACTTTGTGGGGAATGGCCAAGGAGAGCAGCCAAACCTTGGCTAAGCTTGATACTAAGGACCCCACCCATATGACTATGGTGGCCCTCTTCACTTCTCTACAAACCATAAAATCTAAAATCACCAGAGCAGCTAAGAAGTAAGGTTGTTTTTGCTGCAGTGCCGATCTTTTTGTCGTTTTTTTTTTTTTTTTGCTATTTTCTGGCTGCATGGTTGCAACACTTGTTCTATTTTTCTCCTGATGTAACTTTTTGGTTACGGTTGATTTCAAATGCCTATTCTAGATGTTGATCCTTTTTTGCTGATACTTTGATTGCTATATCTAGCTTTTTGGCCTTCTTTGTAAACAGGGTATAGTCCCTTCAAAACTATTTGCCATCAATAAAAAAATGTTTATGAAGATGTCACTAATGGGGAGACTAAGGTAGACCTACAAGTAAAGTTGACACTTAAAAGAAGAAAGAATCTCAAATTATAGTCAAAAATCAAAGATCTTGAGGAAAAAGTTAGTTTCATGGCTAAAGAGATGAACACCTTGAAGGATGATTTGGAGCTTGCAAGAATAAAATTCAATACTAATGAGAATTTTGAAAAAATTACTATGACTCTTGATGGTATTTTGATTAGGAATGAGTATTCTTGTGATCGAAAGGTATTGGTTTCATTGGAGACCAAAAGAAGATCTATAAGGATGTCAATGCTGGTTCTAACACCTATGAAGATCAATCGGATATGATAAAGGAATTTTTCAAGAGAAACAAGAGATTTAACCCTATCAGGTAGCCTAGTGTAATGAGGTATGAAATATTTTTTGATGGTTATTGATATACTTGTACAAAATTTGGTCATAGGGAAAGGGAATGTGAAAGAAGGTTCTCAAGGAATGAGTATTCATGGGATTATGAAAGTTATTTCAAATGTTATTGTTATTCATGTTATGAATATGGACATAAGGCTATGGATTGTAGAAGGAAAATTAGTTTATATCACTCAAGAGGTAAGAGTATTGTTGTGTTCTTTAACTGTCAAAATAATGGTCATATAGCAATATTTTGTCATTATGAGTCATCCAAACAAAGAAAGAAGTTTGAAACATCTAGACATGGTAAGAGTGTGTAAGAAGGAAGTCAATACAATAAGGTGTTTGTCAAGAAGTCATTCAAAGAGGAGCCTAAGATAATCATGCCTAATCTTAATTAGTCTGCAAGTCAAAGTGGAAATTTTGCCATGGTTGTGCAAAATCTAGATATTAAGGAAATTCATTTGTGTTTGACAACATTTTATGTAAAGGAGAAGGAGGATGATCCCATGACGAGACAAGATAAAATTCACTTACAAAAGGAGGAACCTAAGACAACGAGTAAATGAGATCATGAAGAATGTGTGCATCAAGAATACATGTTGTAAGCTCATAAGAGAAGTATGAGGTTAAAAATATCAATCCGAGAGGTGCCAAAGAAGAACAAGAGGATTATAAAGACTCGAGACAGAGGAAGAGGATAAGGATAAGGTGGGAATCAAGCCTAACATATATAAGGAAACTAGGATGTTACTAAAATCATTCAATCAGATCGATGGTTACAAATTAGATGATAAGAAGATTGATATTAGGGAATCTCCTTCGTTTAGCTTTTTCTAGAGCCGTAATAAGAATGGGGTGACTCCATTAGGATTTATGGACACATTTTTCATTCATGAGAAGAAAAATAAGGTTCTTGAGGTATGTTTGTGTAATAATATTCTCAATATCAATCATAAAAGGCATGTCATGGAGTTATCAAGAAGGTCTGTGTATGGAGATTTTCCCATATGTCTTAAGAAGGTTATTGAGAAGAACTCCAAGTATGTGTTATAAAAATTTGTATGTTGCCTTGATCTAGGCATGGTGTTATAATGCAATTAAAGGATTCAAGAAGATTAATAATAGATTAAGGGTAGTTAGAAAGGATTGAAGTGTATGATATGCATAAGGTTGTGTTGTTAGAAGGTCTTATGTCTTGACAAGTAGGTTGATAACTTGAAGATGTACGGTGAGCATATTTTTGCTACAAGGAGTTGAGAAAGACAATATTACAAGTAAAATCACAGAGATGCATTATAAGGTATGTATACTCAGTGCATTTTTTTGTAATACATTCATGATGAGCATCTAGAAGGTTTATAAAGGATTTATATGGAGTGTAGACACCATTTTTTCACCCCTAGGTGACCCGACACACATTAATCACATTATCATAGTTATCATTATTATCCTAATCCTAAGTACACTTTAAAATTACCATCATAAATCCTAATTTACCCATATAAATCCCATTTACCCTACCCTAACCACTTAAAACCAACCTAGCCTAATTTACCCTACCCATATTAACCCCCTAACCTCTTCCTACTTAAATCCCTAACCTCCCACCATTTTCCAAAAAACCTAAAACCTCATATGGCAAGTGGTTTCAACCATTTTTAATTTTTTTCATTTGTTGGTTTATAACCTCTGCAGAAAAATCAACGTTGATCCGTGATCACCGAAAATCATTACGATCGTTGTCAATTCTATTTAGCCAACCTCTTCCTCCATTTCCCAATTAGTCATAATTTGGATGTGAGGATGAACTACTACACTTACAAGTAATGTCATTATGCTCATAATCAACAACTTCATATTGCCCAAGTTTTAAAATCATCATATGACCACTAGTTAACCTTCTTGGGAGAACTATCACCTTGAAACATGTCACAAGGTTAGTTCACTATTCTTTATCTTTATTAATCTTATTTATACATATGTTATAAGATTTTATTAGTCATAAACATTATTATACATACTCCCTTCAGGCTATGTCATTCATTTGGTCATTTAGCCAACTTTACAATATTTGTAATTATCACAAAGGTCATTTTCGATCCCGATCATCATCGATAAGTCCCTTGACCTATTTTTCCTTCATTAGACTTGAAAACACATCTAAATATCTATTTTCATATTCTCACAACTTTCTAGAATCCTTATAGTCTACCTCAACACTTTCAATTATATCTGGCATCCATTATTATCTTATTTATCAAACTTTTTTCAAAACTATCATTTTCTCCCCAATCATTATCAATCCTTGTCTTTTCTAATAATTTTTAGCATTATCGTATTTATATCAATTTGATTCTAGTATAACAAGTTTTTTACAAGATGTATGTTTTCTAGATTATTATTCTAGGTAATTCACACCCAATCACAAACATATACAATCTCCTAATTGTACAAAAACCTTTTTTTTAACATTTCTACATCTCACAAAAAATCATCTTGTGTACCATCAAACTCACACCAGAAATCAAAGATATTGAATATCAACTAGAAATCATACAAGAGATGCATGACACATCCATATAATCTTGGTTCAAATATTTCTTGGATTTTGAGCTTTTCATTACCATTTCATGAGCCACTTACAATGTAGAACATGAACTTTCCACCCCTTGAATTCCAAATACATCTTTTTCATTTATCTTATCATTATAAAATTACTTAATTGTATCAAATGAGTTGACACCCTTCAAGGAATTCCTTTAGATTCCTGGGATTGGCATTCAATGAGTAACTCATTATCATCTTTATCTAATATATCTTTGTATACATGTATTCTCACTTGGCAAGAGGAGGATATTTTCATATTTTCCATGTTCGATCATCTAGAAATTGTGAATGTTGGCATTGGTATCGGTAAACCTTTCCCTATTTAATATTTTTTTACTTTAAGCATTTATAGAACCTAACTAAAAACACCATAAACATCTCGGCATTCTTGTTGGGACATACTAGTATCTTTTTTATTTAGATGTCATATCTTTTATTTCCTTTGTTGTCAATTTCATCTAACCTTTCAGCTTAGAGCACCTTGCTTATTACTATTGCTTAAAACATAAAAATTAAATAATTAAAAAAGGAAAAAAATTAAAATTACACTCTTTTATTTCATCATTTTATTTTAGCATTGCATTTTGTGTGTTTTTTTCTCATTAAAATAAAATATTTCCTTTGGATCTTAAAACGAACATTCATACTTTCTTTCTCACATAGCTTAATTAGGAGTTTAAGGAATTACATTCATGAAAACTTCCCATCAAACAAAACCAAATAAAATAAAACTTAATTTACATCTAAACAATCCTTCCCAGGTGGACCTACTTGGATTTCATCACCAAGAGGATAAAATGACTCAGTATTCTAGTCTAGTATAAAAATATGGTGGGTGGTATATCAGCTAAGAACCTAACACCTTTATCACTACGGGACCATGAAGTGAGAGGGTAGGCCCTAATATCACACCTCATACTAACACCAACACATATTTGGGCCTCATGTACCTTTGGGTATATCAAGGATTCCATCCTTAAAATTACCTAAAACCAACCCTAGACAACCTTCTCTTAGTGCCTATTTAGCCATTTTTCACATTTCATGCTTTTCTTAATTTAATCAAGATAATAAAAAAAACCTTGTGTGTCTTGTATAAAACTATTGTAATTAACCCCTTTTATTTTTATTTTATTCATTGATTGTGTGTTAGTTCATGGTTCTAACCAGACAACAATCTCATCTACAAAACATTAATAACATGTCAAGTCATCTTCAACAATCCTTGGACAATCTTGAGACCCACCTTTAAAACCTTCCTAATGTAATTAGACAATTCCAATCACCCTCAATAGCCAATCAATAATCCCTATAATCTCCTAGTATCCATTTATCCATGTCAAAAAAAAACTCAATTCTTCTAACACACTCTTCTTCGATAGTGGTGATCCAATTTTTATAGAATTTAAGGATTCTAACCTAGTATCCCTTATCACCTATCTTTCTTCCCAAGGTGTTTTCCTCTAACAACCAACAGTTGAAAAAATGACATCCCATCAATACTACCCACATTTGACATGTCTCAAATCATCGACCATAATCACAAGTTGGTTATCCAAAAACTCATCCCTACTCCACTCTTTGGAAAAACGGAGCATCAGTCCCCATTTCATTAGTTCAAGTCATCGATTTCAACCTTAACATTATTTCATAATAAGACAAGTCCAGTAACAACCATCCTCATTATCAGATCCTTCATCATATTAAAAAAATACTAACACAACACCTTCTACATCTAGTCTCATATCCTCTAAGTAACTCCCCTCTACGCCCAAAGAATCTCAAATTTTATTCCTAATACAACCCCACTTATCCCTTCACAATAACCCACATCCTCTATCTATAATTTAGTCATGTCTATCCCCACATCTATACCTCTCATTAATACTAGTTCCATTACTAGTACTCACCCCTCTTCACAACATGCATCAAATGCCCCTGTCTCACAAATCCATTCTCACTATATACCGCAACCATCCCAACCACTTATAAACACTTCCACCCCTTCTTGGTATATACCACATCTATCTTAACCCCTTATCAACAATTCCATTCATATCCCCTATAATTATATTTAACCTTCACAACCTTTGGTTTCGCAACCTACCTACAACATTCCCATAAGTGTTCCTCTTCAACACAATGTCTCATTACCCTATCATATATACCAAAAATAAAATCCACATGTCCATAATCAACCTGGATCATCATCATTCAATCCCCAAAAATCATCACAAAATGATCCTTTACAAGCATTAATGAATAGAATTTCCAGTTTTGAAGCTACCATCATGGGTCCTAAGAGCACCCTATCATATGAACAGATCTATAACAAACCTATTCATCCATTAGTACATTTCAAATCCTATTCCCTATATTGAGAACTCCAAAATTTCATTAAATTCTACAATAATGAGGACCCTCAACAACACATTCTATCTTTTCGAGATGAATGTTATCTCATTGCACATGATCAAGACCTTCTATTGAGGACATTTATCATGTCCTTAGTGAGGGCCCACATTGGACCGGTATAATAGTATCCCATATTATTACCTATTTTCCTTTACAGATATCATAAAACTATTCTTAGAACACTTTTCCATCAAAATATCTCATAATATTTGTATTACGATCTCTATGCTATCGAAAAATTTGAAGACGAATTTATTGCATATTTTTTTCCACCGTGTAGGATCATCAATCAAATATCCTTATCCCTCCCATAAAATAAATGGATAGATTTATTTTCTCGATCTTGCACTAAACATATATCGTCAATAATTTAGATTAAATCTTTCCAAACATTTGACGAATCCTTTACCATGGCCCAAAAACTAGAACTTCATGCCCTTGAAGATGGTAAAGTAAAACTATGATCAAAGAAACCAAAGCCTAAGTCTCCATTCAAACCTTATTCCATTAATGATAAGTCCAAATTCTTAACAAATATGGTTGTCATAAAATCTACATCTAAATTTCATTTGGACTCTAAATGCACCCATCCCCAACGTAACTATACACCCATCAAAGAATCTTAAAATGCGCTTTCGACAATATCCTAGCTACATGTATGATCATGCTCTAACCTATTCAACCTATCGACACATCCATTTAAAAACCTCATGGTATCAAGAAAATGACTATTTTAAATACCATCGAGTCTAGGGACATGAAATTGAAAATTTTCGTTCATTTAGAAATGTCCTCGTGATCTTATAGACCAAGGTGACCTTTCACTTGACAATCCAAATGCACCTCTAAATATGAAATTGGACATCTTTAAACAACCCTTTCCTAATCATGACCCATCCACTAGTCAACCCTAGTCCAATGTCATCAAATCTCATCACACCATCAACACTATTAAATATCTCTCACCCACGCCTTCGAAGCATAGTTTTTCTACTATGAAAGCACCAACCAAATGACCCTACTCCGTTAGTATTACCACTGACAAGACCATAAACCCTTACACATCTACCACATCTGCTTCAAACCCACCCGTGACCTCTTCAAAATTATTAGAAAAGAAACCCATCATGTAAATCACAAAAATATATTTTGATGATCATGTCACCCTACATCATGTGTGGAACCTCAATAAATCTACCATGTAAACCCAAAAATCACTTATCCGGAAAGACATAAATCATATCACAAATTTGTAAAAAAACTCATCACAAGATAAAAATACCTTTCCTCTATCTTAGGGCCTCACCCTTCATCTAAAATCACAGTTAATCTTTTTGAATCCATGGTCATTCCTTAATTGAAACTTAAATGTGTTGGACAAATAACAACCTCGTCAGCCCCAACCTTTAGGTAATCAAACGAAACACAAGAAACACATATTCCTTCAACCTCAACTTTGGAAAGGTACTATACTAGAAACCTCTAAAATACCATCCAAATGTCCATCATAAAATTACCTCCCATTAAGCCATTTGGCTCTTGAGGGTGGAAACCCTCTTGGTATAAATTTGAAGCATTATGTGCCTACCATCACATTTTAGGACATTCCACATATGATTGTAAATCCCTTCACGCTACTATTTCCAATATTTACTAGCAAATGGATTCTCCCCATAGATCTAATACAACCAAATCAAATAAAACGAACCCTTCTCTCAACTCTAAATCCTCTATTATCACCAAAAACAACACCGTATGATTTGTCATGAATGAATGAATGAGAAATCAATATTTTTAGGTAAAATGTGATTATCTCCATGTTTTGGGACTTGCTACTTGAGAAAAACCTTCAAAGAAGGCTGGTTCGTCTACATATTCCTAATGCTAAACTATTCCTAAGGAAGTAAATGTAACTATCTAATCCTACTCTAACTGTTTCGCACATAATTTAGTTCCAGAATAGAGTTAATTCTATCCTTTCATTCTCTTGAGAAACAGATAGGGGTTAGGGTTAGGAGGAATACCTATTGAGTGTTGGGAAGATGTGCACATACCATAGAGAGATCAGACCGATTGTGAAGAGATCCTTTTGTCCAGGGAAGGACTACCTGTAAATAAGAATGCAAGACCACCAGATTTTAGTTAGACAATAAGTGAGGGAACTAGCCTTGGGCCCAGGAAATATTAGACTTCCTTTTGAAGGTGGTCAGTTCCCTTTTAATAAAAATTGATGCAAATGATAATAAAGAAGCTATTGCGAACTCACGATTTAGGTATCTCGTTACTAAAAGCAATAGAGACTAAACTACCAATAATAGAATGTCATGTTGTTTGTTTGGTCACTAGTTATTGATATGTTCAGATCAAGTTACAGGGATAGACCAGGCTGGACATGAGATTGTTTTGAGGTGAATAGGTGAAAGGTTGGTTTTGGTATAAGTCACAGTGACCGATGCTAGTCACTGGATAACTGATCGCGGTTATAAAATCGGTACCGGTAGGGAATAACCGATATCGATAGGGGCAGTGATTTAGGGATTTTTAAATGGAGGTTGGTGTAAGGTGGTTATGAGGTTTGGAATGTTGGTACATGGTTGAGGGGAGTAGTAGGGTGATAGAGAAGACTCAGAGAGTGAGAGAGTTGTCTTTGGGGAAATACGAGAGATGGATGACCGAATGTTAGGTGCAGATTGTTCTTTGGGTAGTAGATCTAGGAGTGAGCTTATAATCCATATGAATTAAAATTTCACAAAGTAGTGCCTAGAAGCATACAAGGTGATAAAAGAGACTACTTACTAGTTTCTGATGTGGATGCAGGTCCAAAGAATGTAGTGGCAAAGGCAAGGCTCAGTTGGGATGATCCAGCAATCGGAAGTGATCTGATGAAGCTATCCTCCGACTCTCCCAATGTTTGGATGAGTGTGACAATGCTCTAGTTGCTCAGTTACAGTCTTGGGCTCGATACTCCTCTTTGCAAACTCTTCTCTCTCCTTCACTTGTCTCTCTCTTGCAAATGAATTCGGGATCCCCTCATTTTGGTTGGGGGAGGTCATTTACAGGGAACCGATGGCGGTTACGTAACCGACACCGGTCGAGTAGGGACCGATGTCGGTTAGGTCAAAGTTGGCTATTTTTAGTAAAATAGCCAACTTTCCCTCCTTTTCTCCCGAGGGATCAGTTGTGGGCTTGGTCAAGTCATTATTAGGTTTGTTTTGATGTGGGTGAGGGGTGATGAGTCATGGGTGTGGGTTTGGACCAAGTCATAGGTCTTAATTAGGTTAGTTTAGGGTTAGGGCTAGGTCATAGTGAGGTGGCGAGGTGAGGTGGCAGGGTTGGAGATGTGGATTTATTAATTATAAGGTAATTAATAAATAATTAAGTGTGTAAGGTTTAGGTGGTGAGGTAGGGTTAGGTTGCAAGACAAGATACGGGGTATAGGGCGTCATAAGACCCAAATTTGGTGTCTACATTTGCCCCTTGTTGTCATGTAGCTTGTCTTGTAAAGCTGCACTGAAAATAATAAGAAGTGGTTACCCCAGTTAAGGGTATAGGTAATCCCCCTCAAATCTATCACAGATTGAGGTGACGTGAAATCAGGGATAGGGTTGATAAAGGGTGAATGATGATGAGATGATGGTAAGATGGTGGGGTAAGTTCAAGGAAGCAGACGCATGTTAAAATGCAGTAGTGCGACTAGGGTACATGATTTGAAGAGCAAACAAGTAATTCATAGGAAAAGGTTGATAGTTTATCCAAATAAAGTTGATATAATCCTGGTATCCAAGGCATAGGAAGTAGCTCCAGGGGATATAACGGGTAAGGTAACGGAACATTTAGGCATGTTCAGCAGTACCAAATGGTTGGTTTGGTTGAGATAAACGTCACGGTCTCGGTCTAGGAAAAGCTGGTCGGCTGATCAATTCAAGTATCCTAGGCATGCTAAAACACAAACGAGTGAGCTTGATTGAACAAACAGCTACAGGATGGGTGGATAGAATCATAATTTGTGAGCCTCGGTCGAGGTATTTAATTGGTGTGGCCTTGGGTCGGGCCGATTGGGTTGGTTATGCGGCCTTGGGTCGGTCTGATTGGTTGGTTGCGGCCTTGGGTCGGGCTGATTGGTTGGGTGTGGCCTTAGGTCGGGCCGATGGGTTGGTTACGGCCTTGGGTCGGGCCAGTTGGTTGGTTGTGGCCTTGGGTCGGGCCGATGAATTCAAAATAAGGCTATTTAGCTAAGCCGGGGGTAAGTGAGGTGGTGAAAAATGGAGATTGATGGATAAGAGAGGTAAAGTGATCATGGGCTTGGATTAAGAAGGTGTAAGGGCAAGTTATAGTAAAGAGTCCGTGAACATGGCTGAACAAGGAGAAGCATCCAGTGGGCAGAGAGGAGAGAGAAGATAGGTTCCACCTCAAGCTACTACATCCCAAGAGGTATAAGTTTTGGTTGGAATGAGATTTTGCATGCTTATAAATAGGATGTGGTAAGGTAAGTGGGTAGAAAGGTGATAGGAAAGGGTTTGGGATGGGGTGAGTGTTATAGGGTAGGTAATTAGGTGTTTTAGATATGTTTATAAGTATAGAGAGGGGGAAACAAGTGAATAAGTTATCATAGGTGGTGTTTTTGAGCAGGATGGATAGTATTGACAATGACCAATATTGGTTTAGGCCTAACCGGTATCGGTTAGGTAACCGATATCGGTTACTGTGTAAAGTTGCAGATTCTAATAAAAAACACTTAGGGATTCATTTGTTGTTTGTTGTTCATTGGTTTGATGTGTGTAGGCAGAGGCAATGTTGATGATGAATGATAGGGTACCAAATTTGTTGTCACACGGAGTCCGAGCGGATGTAACACCAATGGAGTGGGCATTAATAAACCATGTGAGGTTAAGTGGAATCCGCTATATTCACGAATCACACACAATCATGCTATGTTGCAGGTGCTGATTGAGAGATGGAATCCAGAAAAGAATACCTTCCATTTGCCAACAGGGGAAATGACATTGACGTTAGAAGATGTGTTTCAAATTTTGAGACTTCCAATTACAAGAAGACCAGTGTATTAGGCGTGGGCCTAACACGGCGCGGTAGTGATAATGACAAGATTTGGTCTAGCCACATGAGATTTGACACACGAGGCATGAAATTTACTTATGGTATAATGTTTGCGCATGCACACCCTGAGGAAACAAGGTTGGCCATGGTATTAATGATATCAGTGGGGTATTATGCATTACCTAGAGCAGACGGGGGAAGATTTCCAAAATCATTGATGTGTATTATTCATGAGATGATAGAAGGTAGCGTTACTTTCGCATGGGCACCCGCATATCTAGCAGAGCTATACAGGGGTTTATGGGCATGTAGGTGAAATCACAGGACTACACTGGATTGTGCATACTTATTACATTGTTGGGCCAATGAGCACATTGTGTGTGTGTGTGACCAATAGGCCGACCAATCCAGCGGGAGAGATAGGAGTGCGAGGGTTGGGATTCGTGCGATGGGTCCAGCAGAGTAAGAGGCAAGAGCCGAGACCGTGAAAGATAATGTCAGATTATTATAGGTAGAAGTTAGAGATGATGATGATTACGATATATCCATTGGAGGCCTTACGGGAACTACGTGGTGACGACAAACATAGCCAAGGATTTGAGGGTGTAGAGCGAGTGCGGTGGATCACATGACACAAGCTAAGGGAGTACGAGAGGATTCCTCTAGATCGCGTGCAACGACAATTTGGATTTGTTCAGGATATACCCATGGATCATAGACCATATAGAAGGATCGATGCCGAGGCACCATTCTCACCTCCACGGCCAACTCTTCCAGAAGGACCAGAAGAGATAGCAGCCGATCGTAGGGTAATGGATGCAGGAGTGACAGAGTCTTATAGATTATGGTGGGGAGCAGAGCTGCGAAGTACACATGAGAGGGTCAATCATCTTGACATAGCTGTGATTACCATGGAGAGAGACCACCTGCAGGGTTTAGTTCACCAGCTTCAAACACAGGTGAACGAGACCACGGGATTGTTAGAGGCTTCGCAGTCTCGAGTGGAGAGACTAGAGGCAAGATTCCTCCACACGAGAGGGCATATTTGTATGTTATAGGAGAGATTGGTGGATCAGTGGGAGGAACCAATAGTGGTGGTGCCTTTGAGTATGGAGAGGCCAGGTGAGTGGCATTGACGATCACAATCACTACCTGGTTCGGGACGAGGCGCGGGGGTGTAAGTGAGTTTCATACATAGGGGTAGAAGAATAAATAAGAATTCGACCGCACGCGCGTCGATGATAGAGAAGATGTATTTGTTTAACATCTAAATAAAACAGAATATGTATGTTGATTTGATTTTGTGATAATTATAAGAATATTTTTGTTTTGAATGTTTGGATTGATAAAGGATCAAGGTGAGTGTTATCAATAAAAATATGCGAAAATATTTATTTATTTATTTTTTTTAAAAGAAAACACAACACATGATAGGTTATGGTAGGGGATGGTCGAGCTAACCGTGGGAGACCCCATGTCTCCTAAGTGCTGCCTACATAGCCCATTGCACAAAACAAGGAGGGGCCTCAGACCGATGTAGTTCTCCCTTAGGACCAGGGAGAGGTGAATTCAGGTAATTTGGTTGTGGTTAGGAAATTTGTTGGTTGGTAAAAGTTTGATGTTGGTAGAGTAATGTTGTTGGTGTTGGTGTGGGTATAGGTGAAGTGAGGGTTAGCTTACCCAAGCATAGGAAACCATGTCCTAATTAAGGTCAACACACAATCCTAGATTTGGGTAAAAGAGGCAAAAGTGTCCCATAGTTAGAAAGAGCTAAACAAACCACATATTATCATAGGATGAGCTTGAATCCCTAGGTACCTTGCATAGGCAAGAAGTCGATAGGTGAAAAGAGTTGTATAATCACAATATATCAGATATACGCACATCCCTTGAGTTTTGTTATTTTGAAGAATGGTGAGGTGAGGTGGATGGTATAGCTGGGGCACAGAGAACTTGTTATAAGGTGATTATTCTGACGGAAGAGAACCAAACCAAAATAGACAAGTCCATGACTCAAAAGTGCTTTTGAATACTGCTTTTATTTTTCTGGATATAGACTGATCGATGCGGGAAGTCTATATGGGATATGCATTTTGTTGTTCTTGAGGTCTTCACGAAGCTGATCAATGTGAGAAGCTTCTGATAGAGGCTGACTTTGTATAGCTGTCCTTCAAGGGAGTAGTCTACTTATAGTAGCAGATGTGGCTTTGCACATAGCTATCCTTCGAGGGAGCAGTCTAGTTTATAGCTTAGAGGTCTAGATGTCTATTTGGCATGAAGCATCTAGTTTTGTAGGAAGTTTGACTCAAGAATATCCCAGAATTGTATAACTAAGAACTTTTTATTTTGATACTTTTAAGTCATGGACCAGACTAAAAATGAGAAGGCATCTTTAAGAGGAGGTGATGATCAAACCACATGGGTTTGATTTTACTTTGAGATGCACGAAAAAAGGTGTATGAGGTGGTAAATGAGCTCAAGGGATGAGCACAAGGTAGATAAGAAGTGATGTAACACTAAATTCAATAGTAGAATGGTCGGAGATGCAAGGCATTAGGGGTTCGAGCTCGGGTTTACCATTGCGAAGCTAAACGATAAGTACCGATCCGTAAGTGTGATTGATAATGTAAGGCCCAATCCAATTAGGAGAAAATTTTCCACGTTTGTTCTTTTCTAGTTTGGTTATATGTTGATTCTCTTTGAGGACAAGATCACCAATTTTAAAGGTACACTCATGAATTCGCTTATCATAATCACGCTTGATGCGCTTTTGATAAATTTGAAGGTGGTCAAGAGCGGTAAGACGATGCTCTTCAAGAAGCTCCAATTGGGCTAACCGCTCTTGGCGGAAGTCATCATTGGTGAGAATGTCCTTGAGAGATATTCTGGGAAGGGATTTTATTTCAAGATGCAAGAAATCCTCGGTACCATACACTAGAGAGAATGGTGTGGCATTAGTGGAAGTATGAATGCTAGTATGATAAGCCCAAAGGGCAAAGGGGATGTGATCATGCCAATTTTGCCCAGAATCGTTAATGACTTTCATGAGAATTTTGGTTAAGGTTTTGTTAGAAGATTCAGCTTGACCATTTACTTTTGGATAGTAGGGTGACGAGAAGCTAATTTTGATACCAAATTTGTCACAAAGGGATCATAACAACTTATTTTTGAAAGATTTTCCATTATCGGTTATCAAGCGACGAGGAACACCGAAATGGAAAATAATGTGATGATTGATGAATTCAACAATTTTCTCCTTTTTGGTTGAAATGAGTAGAACGGACTCCACCCATTTAGTGTAATATTAAGTTCTGTCGTGATGATCCAATGGTGGCGTTGCGAAGAAGGCGGATGAATCTCACCAATAAGGTCCAAACCCCATTGTGAGAAAGGCCAAAGATCTCGTGTGACCTGTAGCGGGTGGTTGGGAGTATGTTGAAGGTTGGCATGTTGTTGACACATAACACAACGCTTAACATATTCGTAGTAGTCTTTATTAAGAGTAGGCCAATAATATCCTAGGTGAAGGATCCGCTTGGCCATGGAAAAGCCACTAAAGTGCCCACCACAAATTCTATCATGGACTTGTTGGATGGTATGAGTGACTTCAGCGCCGGTTAGACATCGAAGGAGGATACCATCAAAGCCACATTTATAGAGGATTCCCCCCATGACGACATAATGAGAAACACCTTTAAGAAAAGTGCGTTTGCCATTACTACTAAGGTCAGGTGGGAGAACAGAGGTGGTAAGGTAGTCACGAAATTGGTGATACCAAGTATCCTGCGAGTCAGTAGATACATTATTTACCATACAAACATCTGGGACTAAGTAATATGGGGTAAAGATTTGTTGGACCAAGACAAATATGTCAGATTCAGTTGGTGATGCAGGAATTTGTGAGGCCAAGCAAGCCATAGTATCCATAAATTTATTAGTTGAGCGTGGAACGGTTTGGATAGTATAATGAGTAAATAAGGTCAAAAGTGAATCTACGTAATGTTTGTACTTTTGAAGTTCCTCATTTTTACATTGGTAGATGTCAGTAACTTGATTTACTACCAATTGAGAGTCACCAAAAATGTTAATAGACTTCACACCTAAGTGTAACGCAACATGGAGACCCAAAACAAGGGCCTCGTATTCTCTTTGTATTGTTAGTGTAGGGGAAATCAAGCCTGAATGAAAGAGGCATAGGTTCACCTTCAAGAGGAATGAGAACAACGCCCACCCCTCCGCCACACTAGCATTTAGATCCATCGAAGAAGAGGGTCATCGGATAAGACGCATCACTGAGTGAAAGAGTTGCGATGAGTTCATCAGGGAAAGTAAAATTGGTAAATTGTTCCCCAGGTAAAGGGGCTTCTACGAGTTGGTCTACGATAGTTTTTCCTTTGACTGATTTCTGGTGTACGAACTCAAGGTCGAGGTCGGTGAGGAGCATAAGCCATCGGGCGATGCATTGGTTTAGATGAGGTTTGGCGTACATATAATGTATGGGGTCAGCATTGGTGATGACAAAATTTTTGTGATTCAGGAGGTAATGTCGGAGTTTGGTGGCCATGAGTGATAGGGCTAGGCACAACTTTTTGACGTGTGTATACCTAGTTTCGTAATCCACAAGAGTAAGACTTATGTAATAAAATACTTTTTCTCGATGCTCGAGAGTCACGATGTGCGAGCATGGATCCTACAAGTATGGTCGGTGGCGAAAAAGGTAAAGGAGAAAGGGAAATCATCCTAAGGTGGGATAAGCACGGGTGGCTACAAGAGATAATCTTTAAGAGCCTCAAAGGCTTGGTGGCACTCCTTTCTCCATTGAAAGACAATGTCCTTTTTAAGGAGATGATGGAAAGGTTGACATCGATCCGAGAGTTGTGAGATGAAACACCGGATAGATTGGAGTTTGCCCTGTAAACTACGTAATTGCTTTAGGTTAGTGGGTGGGGGCATTTCTAAGATAGCTTTGAATTTAGCTGGCTCGACCTCAATGCCATGCAAAGAGACGATAAAGCCAAGGATTTTTCCCAAAAGGATGCCAAAGACACATTTCTTTGGTTGAAGACGAACACATAGATTGTAACAAAGTGATCGAAAATAATGGTTAAAACATCAAGATGTTCACCGCAATGTTTGGATTTTCCAAGAAGATCATCGACATAATCTTCGAGGATAGTGTGCATAATGTCATGAAAAATGTAAGTCATAGGTCCCCCAAGGGGTAATGAAGGTGGTTTTATCTTGATTGGTCAGGGCTTCTAAAATTTGATTGTATCCCGAAAAACCATCCATGAGAGAAAGCATCTCATGGCCTGCAGTGAGATCAACAAGTTGATCAATGCTAGGTAGGGGGAAGTCGTCCTTTGGGCAAGCGAGGTTAAGATCTTGAAAATCTGTACATATCCGAAGTCCCCCCGTCACTTTAGTGACAGGTACGACATTAGAAATCCATTATAGATAGTCAATAGGTAAGATGAAAGAAACAGAAAGGAGTCGTTGAAGCTCTTCTTTAACCAAGAGGGCAATGCGTGGATGCATTTTTCTCAGTTTCTGTTTAACTGGTTTGGAGTCTGGTTTCAGAGTGATGTTATGGACAGCAATGTCAGGATCAATTCCTGGCATGTCGGCATAGGACCAAGTGAAAGCTTGATTACAAGCACGGAGGAAGGTAGTGAAGGTGGCTTGTTCTGATGTGTCGAGAGATTGTCCGATCTTTACAATGTGAGGATCATCCTCTGTGTGGATGTTGATTTCTATAGTTGACTCATTCAACATGGTTTGGGTTTTAGATGGTAAGGTGCGTTGAATATAAGAGTCATCCGCACCAAGGTAGGTGAGGATGGAGTCATCATCCTGGCACTCCACAACATTAATCGAAGGTGAGTCTTCTTCGATCATGTCTGGATATAAAAGGGGAGAGAAGATGGGTCTTCACCATTGTGTTGATAAGTGAGAGGACCTAGGAAGATAGCATTCACGAAAAAAAAAAATTTAGGAGGGATAGATTCTGGGTCTATCGACTCCGTGGGTGAAGATGGAAAAATGGGCAATGATGGTTTGGAAGGGGTGACTTTGTCATCTTCCCGATACAATCGATTGACACGAGGTTTCTTAAGTGTAGGTGGTTCGAGAAAATCCAAGACCGCTACGATCTTTGTGTTTGTGTGTATAATTGTATGTCATCCTTGTTCATAAAGATCAAACCAAAACCTTTCCAAGCACAACGCGTCAGGAAGGTGAGGGTGAAACAACGATTGGTTAGATATTGAAAATCCGATTGGAATGGAACCACACCAAGGAGAGGTTCGGGGTGACAGAGGATGCATCGACACCCCCATACGCTAGGTTGGTGCGGTAATTAGGTGGTCCGTAGGAGATCAACTCCCCCACATGACGGTCATAGGTAGGATGCGCATGTAACTGTCCGTACTCCTGTGGGGTATGGAAGGTGCTAATGTTGTATAGGTGGTACTCCCCCAGCATAAGGCATTGAAAAACATCTACCAAGGGATCTAAGGTTGGGATGTTGTCCGTGGGGAAGGAAGTGGTATTCATGTCGGTGGTTTCATTGGTCGAAGGTGTGGGTGTGGCTAAGGTGGATGGTTGAGGCATGGTTGAAGTAGATGGTTGGGTTGGATCAATGGGTGTCTTGACTGGTACAAGCACATCATTAGGGCGGTATAACATATTGCAGGTTTTGAAGGGGGAAGCGTCAGCTATGACGGTGTATGACTTCCCCTCATACTTGAATTTTATGCATCTATGTAAGGTGGAGGGAACGCATCCCATAGCCCGAGATCCAAGGGCGGCCTAACAACATGTTGTATTAGAATTCTCCCTCAAGGACATAGAAGATTTTGGGTAAGGTACATGGCCCTACATGAATGTTAAGGATCACGGTGCCTAGGGTAGAAGTAATAGCATCGTTGAATGAACGCAACATGGTGGGGTTGGCACACATGTAGCTAGGAGGGATATTCATCTGTTAGAAGGCTTTAGAAGAGATGATGTTTAGGCTAGCGCCCCGTCCAATCATAACATGACATATCCGGATGTCCCAGGACGTGCCGAGATGAAAAGAGAGGGGTCAAGATCTTCTGCACTAAAGACAACAATTTCTTCTTTGGAAAAACTAACAAAGAGTGGCTTTACTCGTATAGGGAAAAAATTGGTTGTGGAGGTAGGTTGTTTGGTGAGAGAAGTGACGTGGTTGGGTGTTAAGATGGAGGCGATGGGCAAGGTTTCGTTAGGTAGGACCTCTATCCCTTGAAGGATCTCAATTAGAGCTTGTCGATGTGATTCAGATGTTTGAATGAGATCATAGAGTGTCATTTTTATAGGAGATTGGTGAAGTTGTTTGATCATAGTGTGATGGGCAACTCCATCAGAGACTGGATAGGCAGGTCCACGAATAACCACTTTAGGTGGTGGTGTAATCGGGATGGTGGAAGAAGAAAGAGAGGCGCAGTGTGCTTTCTTTAGCTTTTCCATTATTTTTCTGACCTCGAGTAGCAATGCTAATCATGTTGATCTCATGAATGCGAGATGAGGAAGATGACAGGGATAAGTCATTGTTCTCGAGAGGCGGGGTGGCAATGATGATAGATTTTGGTGAGGTGGGGATAGGTGGTATAGGAGAAGGGATCGAAGCTAAGAGCTTTTCCCTCCGTAAGTTGTCCTTCTGAGATTTTCTATTCGAGATAGGCAACTGGAAAAGGATGGCTTTCAAAGCGTTGCATCCTTCTACATTGTGTCCTGGTGAGTGGTGGTAGGCACAAATTTTAGATTCATCATAACCTATAGGTCAAGGTTTAGATGGATCATAGGGTCTGAGTGGGGGTAGGGAAATGGTTGCATCCCCTACCAGCATATCAAGGATCTTGGCGTAAGATCCTTTGAGTGGGTCAAATGAAGATGAGGCTATTGATTGAGTGGGTGAGATTATTGATTGTTTTGGTAATGGTTGGGTACGAGTGGTTTGTATGGGTGGTGGTTTAGGCAAGGGATTTTGATGATTGGGTTTAACTAGGCATGGCTTCTTCTACGAAGTCATGTTTAGCTGGTTAGATGATGAGGCCACAAATGACGTGGTGGTAGGAAATAACCATGGGGAAAGAGGAGCGGCAGCAAACAAGTCCTTCAATGATCGAGTTTTCTTAGGGTTGGTAGGTAGGAAAGATACTTGGGGCGATGGTGTTGAGATGCCTGTGGATTTATGTATGGGTGTAGAAGGTGCTGGTCATGTTAAAGAAGATGTGGGAGGCATGGTGTATTGAGGCAAGGTGGAGGGGTGAGGCCCCAATATAGAAGGTAGGTGTGATGGCGAGGGTTGAAGCCGTGCCTACTATAGTGGTGTGATTAGGGGCAAGGGTTTTAGTTGTGGCAGAGGCATAGATTAGACTCGAGGAGATTGGGTCTGTCTCCTAGGTGGATTAACGACTTTATTTTAGGATAAGTCTAACCATTTAGGTGGGTATGTCAGGCTGGGTATTGGTGAAGTCCCAAGCATAGGGGAAGGTTTGGCTAGGTTGATAGAGGTGGATGCGGTATTTGGTAGAGATGAGGGGGGTGGAGATGAGCACATAGACATTTTGAACTTTTGTAAAAACTTCGGTAAAAACTTGTGTCTGGATTAGTTATTTGCATTTGAGTAGAGCATGGTGTACTCAAATGTTCCCATAAGATTCATCTATCTTCGGGGATAAAAATATTCACATATGGATGGGAATTTTGGTATGGAAGAGAAGTGGGCTATGATTCCAGTCTCGGGGTGTGATACGGGGCGAATGAGGTGTCAGTATCAATGGGTGTTAAGAGGTCAATCGGTCATTGGAAAGATTTAGGCGATGAAGAACCGATAGGGAGGAGGGCATGTTCTAGAGGATCTGTCATGGTTAAGGAATTTGGTGATGTAGGCTCGAGGGTTTCTCTTCTAAGGATGACATAAAAAGTGGTGATCCTTCTTCTTTTTTGCAGCAAGTGTGGTGGAAGGAGATGTTTGGGAAATAGATAAGTTGGATAACATCCACTCACGCTTTGCAAGGATGTGGTGTAAGAAGGCTCTTCCGAGAAGATAACTCAAAGGCGCTTGATTCCTTTATGGGTAAAGGAATAGTAGGGCTGTCCTCTTTTCCTGATGAAGGAGAAGGGGGCAAGGACTCCTGCGTTGGTGAAGAGGCTTGATTCAGAATTTCCTCGATGGAAGCCCTTGGTTGGGAGTTGAAAACCACATGGATCTCATGCACACTCTTCTCCTCGGCTAAGGTTTCTTGGTTTGTGTTACTATTAGAGGAATGGTTTGGAAATGGTTTGTTGAAGATTTTTAAATTTTGATTAGTAGGGGCATTAGGATTATCGAGGGTTATATCCCCTGCATCAACCATTTCCTGCACTATGTTTTTTAGCATCTTGCATTTTTGTGGTTGTGTCCCTTCACGCGATGGAAGTTACAGAAGTCATTTTCTTTATACCAAGAAGGTATAGCGTGGGTAGAATCAAACCCGAGTGAGGTTTAACAGGAGGAAAGGTGATAGCTCCTACTTTAAGCAATTTTTCCAAGATCACATCATAAGTTTCTCCCAAGGGAGTGTATTTGATGGGCTCGGCTTTATACTTATAGGTGAATTTTGGCTGGGTATTAGACGGTGCTTGAGATTTGACCGTCACCACGTGTATAGCTCCTCTTGATTTTGAAGCAGACGATGCGTGAGAGTTGGTGGTGTTGGGTTTGTTGGTGGAGTCTTGGGTTCGAGACATTTGATTTTTTGTTGCGCAACTTCAATTTCTCCTCCTCTAAGGCTCGAATCTCTAGTTTCCGAGCCATAGTAAAGGCCTCATCAAAGGTGTGGAAAGTTTGAATTTGGAGGGTGGGAGAAATGTGTTTAGCGCAGGCCCACGTAAAGAGTTCGATGAGCTCGGCCTGAGGTAAGGCATAAGTAAGTTGGTTAATGAGGCCCCGCCATCGTCCAACGAAATCTGCGATAGATTTGTCTTCAAATTGTCGGATGGCATAGAGATCGGTAATGGATACTTTCTTGGAAATATTGATGGAGAAATGCTCCAAGAAAGATTGGGCTAACTGGTTAAAGGAGAAGATTGAGTGCTAGGCTAAAGCACTGTACCACTCCAAGGTAGGTCCTGATAAGGACATGGGGAAGGTACAGAGTAGTAAGGCATCGTCATGAGCAATCAGATAGCAGGCATGTCTAAATAATCACAAGTGTTGTTGAGGGTCCTCCTTACTATTAAAGTGAGTAAATTTCAGCAATTCCCATTGAGGAGGATATGTATGAAGGGGGACAGAAGGATGAATAGGCTCCCAAAAAACTTTCTCGTATGTCAGGGTGTTATGGCTTCCTGAAACAGAAGCCTCAATATTTTGCATCTTGTCCATCATTTGTTTGATTAAATAATTGGTTGGGTTAGATGATGGTGTTGTCGTCGTAAACGGAGGAGGATTGGGCCAAGAGCCACTAGTAGAAAATGGTGGGGTTAAATTTTGATAAGGTATCGATGATGAATGTGTTGGGGAAGCCAAATAAGGGTGTCCTATATAAGATGTTGAGGCCACCGGATGCGTTTAAAGGTGGGCAGAGCCTGAGAGGGAAAGCTCGTGTGGATAGGTGGTAGAGAACAAGTTATGAAAGAGGAAATCTACGAGAGGGATGAGGAGGGGCGGTGGACGGTAGCGATATGTGGGGCCCCAGTTAACCAAAATAAATCTAATTGGTGCATTATGGACCATCGAAGCCACTAAGCTAGGAGACGCGGGCTAAGGATGAAGACGGTGAGGTGAAGTTATTAGGTGGAGAATGGGCTAAGTGAGTGGCTATACTAATAGGCATACCAAAGAGGAGTTGACCATCGGGTGTACAGTCAGGGGTATGAGACAAATAATACTGTACGGTGCTAGGATTAGCATCCAAAATTTTGGCAAAGTCCTTATCTCCTACATGGATCTTGGGAAAAGCAATGGTGTCCATAGGATTCCCCATAGGATGCGAAGGGGGTGACTCAGGAAAAGACACGGAACATGCATGCGAAACCATGGCTGTGGCTTGTTGCCGGGTGATAACAACCATGGACAAGAAGATACAACAGGAATTAGTCAATCAGGAACAGAAACAACAACAAAATGTTGGAATTGGTAGGTTGCTAGTTTGTTAGGAACTGTGAAACACAGTAACCGATATCGGTCTGGTAACCGATGTCGGTCAGATTGTAGCCGGCGTCGGTCAGGTGACCGATGTCGGTAGAAGATGACCGGTGTCGGTCACTATGAAGGCAAAGAGAGAATGTAAGAGGCTGTTGGTTTGGGGGATAACAAGGCTTAGTATACCCACCAAACTATCTGAAGTGATCACTGAGACAGGGTATAACCGAGAAACATAACTGAAAGAAAACAAAACAAGCAAGATACACAAGCAACTCAAGAGACTAACCCTAGGATTAGTTTTAATCCTAACAAAAAAAAACCTAAGGGAGATGTCAAGCTTGTTTTGGCTTGTAAGGCTACCTCAATCGGGGAGGAATACCGCGGGAAGGGGGGATGTTTGAGATGTTGTGTAGATTATGATGTGATTTGGTATGTGTTGTGCAGTGAGAGTAAGATTAATTTCTCATCAATACCGTGGATATCACCCCCACGTGTACGACCTGTTACTTAATCTACGTTCACTAGAATTAAAAACAACAAGCAAGAATGTGATGCACGTGTTTTAAACCCAAATCGAAAATGATATTCGATGAAGCAAAGAAAGAGAAGAGATTAAGAAGATGACTTTCACTAATGCAAAGATGCGAAAGAAAGACAAATTATTTTACCAAAATGACAAAATATTTTGGGAATATTTAGAAAAAAAAATAGCAAGTGTGCTCCCTATATGAAAACAAGTAAGAAAGAAAGAAACCCGAGAAGGGTCCCACCGGGCGTGCCAAAATGTTTTGCACATAATTTTGTTCCAGAATAGAGTTAATTCTATCCTTTCATTCTCTTGAGAAACAGATAGGGGTTAGGGTTAGGAAGAATACCTGTTGAGTGTTGGAAAGGTGTGCGCACACCGTAGAGAGATTAGACCGATTGTGAAGAGCTCCTTTTTGTCTGGGAAGGACTACCTGTAAATAAGAATGCAAGACCACCAGATTTTAGTTAGACAATAAGTGAGGGAACTGCCTTGGGCCCAGGAAATATTAGACTTCCTTTTGAAGGTGGTCAGTTCCCTTTTAATACAAATTGATGCAAATGATAATAAAGAAGCTATTGCGAACTCACGATTTAGGTATCTCATTACTAAAAGCAATAGAGACTAAACTACCAATAATAGAATGTCATGATGTTTGTTTGGTCACTGGTTATTGATATGTTCAGATCAAGTTATAGGGATAGACCAAGCTAGACATGAGATTTTTTTGAGGTGAATAGGTGAAAGGTTGGTTTTGGTATAAGTCACAGTGACCGATGTTGGTCACTAGATAACCGATCACAGTTATAAAACTGGTACCAGTAGGGAATAACTGATATTGGTAGGGGTAGTGATTTAGGGATTTTTAAATGGAGTTTGGTGTAAGGTGGTTATGAGGTTTGGAAGGTTGGTAGATGGTTGAGGGGAGTAGTAGGGTGATAGAGAAGACTCGAGAGAGTGAGAGAGTTGTCTTTGGGGAAATACGAGAGATGGATGACCGAATGTTAGGTGCAGATTGTTGCTGGGTAGTAGATCTAGGAGTGAGCTTATAATCCATATGAATTAAATTTTCACAAAGTAGTGCCTAGAAGCATATAAGGTGATAAAAGAGACTTCTTACTAATTTCTGATGTGGATGCAGGTCCAAAGAATGTAGTGGCTAAGGCAAGGCTCAGTTGGGATGATCTAGTAATCGGAAGTGATCTGATGAAGCTATCCTCCTACTCTCCCAATGTTTGGATGGGTGTGACAATGCTCTAGTTGCTCAGTTACAGTCTTGGGCTCGATACTCCTCGTTGCAAACTCTTCTCTCTCCTTCACTTGTCTCTCTATTGCAAATGAATTTGGGATCCCGTCATTTTGGTTGGGGAGGCCATTTACGAGGGAACCGATGGCGATTCACGTAACCGACGCCAGTCGAGTAGGGACCGATGTTGGTTAGGTCAAAGTTGGCTATTTTTAGTAAAATAGCCAACTTTCCCTCCTTTCTCTCGAGGGATCAAGTGTGGGCTTGGTCAAGTCATTATTAGATTTGTTTTGATGTGGGTGAGGGGTGATGATTCATGGGTGTGGGTCTGACCAAGTCATAGGTCTTAATTAGGTTAGTTTAGGGTTAGGGCTAGGTCATAGTGAGGTGGTGAGGTGAGGTGGCGGGGTTGGAGATGTGGATTTATTAATTATAAGGTAATTAATAAATAATTAAGTGTGTAAGGTTTAGGTGGTGAGGTAGGGTTAGGTTGCGGGATTATATATGGGGTACGGGGCATCGTAAGACCCAAATTTTGTGTCTACACTAACAATCAAAGGGACTAGGGAAGAGAGAGGTGCATAAAAATGTAAATCTTAAGCTAAATAGGTGATAACACCAAGATCGGGGAAAGACATTCTCGAGATGAGTTAAAATGGAAGGAAAATGAAGGAGAGAGGGAAGACATGAGTTTCACATCCCAAAACAAAATTCAAACTCTCATTTCCATGGATCACAACAGAAATAAACCATACAAAAAATAATAAAGCATGAAAACTACACCATATATGTAATAGGAGGTAATATAATGCAATAAACACATGATAGGGAAGAGAATATCTACAAAAATATATATTATTTATTTAAATCGATGTACAATCCATTTAATGAAGGAGAAAGGAAAAAATCACCCCGAAAAGGTCTAGATCTAAGGCACTCGTAACTCAAAATACATATGTAACACTTGTAGAAGGATACAATAACATTATAAGAGTGTCCAAACTTTACAAATGGCCATCATTTTACAATTTATAGAAGATGGGAAAGAGAGAGAAAGGAAAATAGTGGGAAAATCAGATTTCCACTTTCAACCACCAATAACATGCATTAAATGTTTGAAAATAGGCATGGACACCCTTACAAGACCATTCCCCTATGATACTTTTCTTATACAAGAAGGAATGGGAACCATAATTATTTAAAGATGATGGTTGAGATACGTGGAACTGTATCTTTTAATGTTGGAATGTATTTACTCTTTTTCACCCACCTAACTTCATCATATTTAAGACATTTCTAATGGTACCAAGATTGTGCAATTTGGAGCTACATGGTGAAAGACATGGCCATTTTAAGTTCATGGTTTCATGATGGTCATGACAAGGTTCCATGTTGGCTGCTTCATCTACATTAATCCATTTTTTCTAAGTGCATATGGATCATCCGATTGGATAACTTCGGTAACATATGAATGGTTTCATTTGTGCCCATTGGGACGGTTATATCCGCATTGGCCACATTTCTTGTGTTTTGTGGGTAATGAGAGCTCGGAGTAGATTCTGGAACTATGGAATAGTTCCACTTGTTATTGGTGCCCTATTTAACCACATTTTCCACAATACTCTCCCATCCTCTACTTAGTTCTCTTGTTCCATTATTTGGTGTGTCGGATGATTGGAGAACCAAAGGCCCGAGTGGAACTGTTCCATGCATGCTTGAAAAACCCAATCACCCACAATACATTGTTCCCAAAATTCCTCATATATCCTATGCACTTGTGTGGTGAACAAGAGGAACATGAGAATTTTTCTGCGATGCTCAAAAATACCGATTCACCCAACCTCAATTCCTAAACCTTTTATGTAGATAATGTGGCAATGTGGGGAACATGAGGAATGAAGGAACAATTCCTCTTATTCCTCCAAAGTCTGATTTAGTTGCACCAAAGATTTTTTTATATTTTTTTGGCTAAGTTTTGGGAAGTATATCCTTGCTGATGGAGTGGAAAATCCTTTGAACATTGGATTTCTCCATTTGTATCGGTTTGTACATGTTCAATTTCAAGACAATAATTCCAATTATCAAAATAACTTGTGGGTATTTAGGATAATAGACATAATTTCTAAACCACCATCCAACACCACATCCACATCCAACAAGGGTGAGGCATCTTCCAGTAAGACCCCACTCCATCAAATCGATGTTGTTTAAATAACCACTAAATCCTATGCATAAGACCCTAAGGCTTTAGATCAAAACATGCTCAAGGTCTCTATTTCACTTGCTCCTAAATATCTAACCCTCCATCTTCTAAGGAAAATGCATCTATCCTTTCCACTCCACATACCCAATCCACCACTTCTATACAAAATACCATCATTAAACAACTCCATCAAGATCCTGTAAATATGTATCTTTACGAGGCTTGTCAAACCTTGCCAAAAATTGAAAAACAATGATTGAGGCCCTTCAATCTATATTAATACCATCATATGATCCTTATCTATTCACAAATTTGGTCGACACCCTCAATATTTTTTCCACTATATCTTCCAATGATTATGAGATCCCATCCTTACAACCTAAATATCATGATCTCCCACTCTTTGTCATTGTCTAAATCAATGATACTCTCGTCAAGATAGTTATGATAAAAAATGGAGCTAGAACACTTATTTCACTAAATTTGGACTTATTCCATCGAGAAAAAAACTATAGCCAATATTATAATCCAAAATTACTAGTTTTGGATTCAAAATATTAAATATTGGAATTATCTGGACTTCAAAATCTCACATAGTGGAATCCGAAATCGCATCTATTAAAATCCAAAAATCACATATATTGGAATCCAAAATCACATATATTGGAATTTATTGCACTCAAAAGTCCCATATAATGGAATTTGAAAATCATAATATTAGAATCCATAAATTTAAATATTGAAATCCATTATACAGACTAACATCCACTAGGCATTATCTATGCTTTGGACTTAACAAAACATGTATATGTTTTATACGGGATAATGACTGCTAGGCATTATTTATGATTTGTTATATTCAAAATATGTTTTTTATAAGGGATAAAGACCGCTAGAAATTATTTATGCTTTGTTATAAACATAAAATGTTTATGTTTTATATGGGCTATTGGTGGTTATGCATTATTTATGATTTGTTATATATAGAACATGGTTACATTTTTATATGGGGTAGAAATTGCTAGACATTATTAATGTTTTGGAATAAGGTTCTTATCAGTTTTTAAATGTATTTAAGATTAAACTATGAATATTTGAATAATTAAAATTCCTTGTGGCCTAGTGGCCACTAGGATAATGAAATTCAAGAGATTTGAGACACTTCTAGGTTCATTCAGTATGATGTGATTGAACCTCAGTGTAACCAGAGAATTACTAAAGATATTCTAAAGAAACTAGAAGAGGGTGACTATTTAGAGTAGGAGAATGTAATTAATTGTAAAACCATTCAGTGTGTGTGTATATATATATATATATATATTTAAATATGGATATGAAATTAATTAAAATTAATTGTAAAACCAACCCAGATATATTTGCATATTCAATTATAGATATGAAATAAATTTAAATTGCTTTACTAAAGATAGAAATGTAGATTTTTTTTTTTAAGAATTGTTTGAATTTTATTATAACACTATTCCCAAAGATCTAGGATCCCAAATTAACAAAATAAATCATAGTAAAGCTCCAAAAATATTGGAATTTTATTGTAACATTATTCTCGAAGATCTGGGATCCCAAATTAACAAAATAAATCATAGTAAAGCTCCAAAAATAAGCTCCCTCTAATTCAGTTTTAGATCAAATAACATCTCGAACATCTTCCATGTCCTTCAATGGTTGTAACAAATGCCACAACCAAGTGTTAAATTTGATGCCTGTTTAGATGTTTTTTTAACTTTTTAAGCCATAAAATACTTGCAAATATTTGAAATAACCGTCACATATGACTTGCATATTTTATATATGACTGTCAATTTTTATATAGATTTATTTATATATTAATTATATTAAAAATTATTAAAAACAATTAAGTATATACAATATAATTTTATATTTATTTTATGAACAGTGTAAAAATACTATTTTACAATTTTTGAAGGGTAAGTTTTTATGATAATTCACAGACACAAGTTATTCAATCATACTTGTAATCTCATAATTAGTGAAAATATAAATACTTCCAACTTATATTTCTACAATATTAGTATAATATAATAAATTTAAGTAGTGCCTTCATCATAACATATGAATTTGTATATATTAGTTCTGATGTTAAGCGATACTATCATAACAACATTTTGAAATGATAAATAGTTATTTAGCATTCTCTTGCTCTAAATATTTGATGCCATCTACCACATTCAATCCTTGAGATACTATTAGTTATTTTATTTTGTACAAATCAACCATCAACCATTTATATTTGCGTCTAATTTTCATTCAAACCATAAAATTTTCGGAGGGTTTCCCTTTGTACCTAATATAATACACAAAGTGTTTTTAGAATTGTAGGAAAAATTGTTTCTACTACAAACCTTTTCTATGTCTATTATTGTTATTCCATCGACTATATTGCAATGTTCCTTTCCCTCGAGTCTTGGATTCAATATAGTTGATATTTTTATTGGGCCCGTTGATATCTCATTTTCCATAATTTTCCCCCTGAGAAAATTGATCAGCCATGACCCCACACAAGAAGAAGCTAGAGAATTCACATTCAAATCCTACAATCAGCAACTGAGGAACTCTACAATGGAGTGACAAGGCTGCGAGAGATAAAATGACCCCGTTTAAGAAGAAATTCAAGAAACAACTCTATCAAGTGAACCCGTGCTTCAAATCCAGCAGACAAATTATAGGTGGGCTCAAAAATGGAATAACAAGGTCAAGGAAGGAAGCCGAGTAGTGTTAAAGAATGAGAGGCTAAAAGGAAAAGAAACAGAGAAGATTAAAAGTCTTCGAGCTTTGCAAATGGTTCAGAACAGGACCAAAAACAACTAAGTATGGAGGAGATAGCGGAATCTTCCAAGTTTTCAAATGCCACACCTCTAAAGATTAAATCCAAAGGGGTAGACCAAAATGAGCACCAAGATTCCATGCGTCCAAAGCCCCAAAAAGTTGCATCGAGTTTTGAAAAGTCTTCAATTCAGTGGAGGGTGCCAAGTGTCTTAACTACACACATTCAAAAGTGGGATCTAGGCCGAGAGACTCAAACTTACACCATCCCTACACGTAGAAAATGGTCAATAGAGGTCAAAATGAGTGTGATCCTTCCACATGTCTCATAGTCCAAAAGGGATAGAGTCGGGGGTTGAATAGTCAAAACATTGAGACATGCTAACAGAGGGTGCCAAGTGCAAGCATGATGCTAATTCAAGAGCAAAATTAAGGAAAGGTTTCCAAACAAGCACTAGGCCTCCACGTGTCCCCGGTCATATATATGACCCCACTGAGCAAAATACTTAGAAAAAAAAATGAAGATCTTGAGTAAGATCACGGAATCCGCCACGTGTTAGTTTGACGTGATTTCAAAAGTGAAAGGTAGGGTTGAATCTCCAAGGTGTACGAAGCTGCCACATGGACCCGGTACGAAAAACTCTTTAAAATATTGCACGTTTGTGATCTAATTATTCAAATGGCCATATATTTTGACTGGAGACTCAAATTTTGGCGGGAGAAGACTTTTTGGAAATGTCTTGACACCCTCTAGGCCATGGAAATATAAAATATCATTATTGACATGCTTTGGTGTGTGAAAAATGGGAAAATGTCTTCCAAGACATTAATACAGAGCCTGATTTCTCCAACTGCCAAATCTAATTTGATTTGATCCATCGGGAACCAGACAAGATAAATTTGGGGTGGATTTGAGAAAGGCATTGATTGATAGTTGTTGAGCTTTCAAAGTAGGATTCAATGTGTATCTCTAGGTGGTTTAAGTAAGATTCTAATTTTTCCCTCCTCTCACTCTTATTCTTCCTATATATTGTAATGGAGGGCATATTCAAAAGGTTGGTCATTGTTTCTCCTCTTCCCCCCCCTCTCTCTTTCTTCCTTAGGGTAGAACGCAGAGTCTAAGCCTCCTCCCATGGCTCAGTAATGGTGTTTTCTTACCTCTTGCCCACTAATGATGTACTTTGTAACATTTTGGAGCAATAAAATTTGTTTCGTGATGCATGTATCCATCCTTGGATTATTTTGTTGTCTCTTCTTACCACTCATCATTGCAGGGTATACTATGCATATTTTGATGTTCATTGTAGGCCCCAGGAGCTATGTTTAATGGGTTTAAAAGTGGTGTCTGCTTTGAAATATTTCACTAGTCCATTTTGCATTCTATCCACCGTCTCTCCATTTCAAGTGTTCAGGTCTGTGATTCAACCACTTCCTTTTCTGGTGTATCACCACTTAGTGTCTCTTTCACCCTCTCTCTCTCTCCCTCTCTGTCCCCTTGGAATGGTTAGATTAGGAAGCAAGAACCTACTTTCTTTGGAGGTCCATCTCAATTTTTGCAAGTCCCACCACTTTAGATATGGTCCCATGTTGTGTAATCACACCAGATGCCCCACTTCACACTCAGGCCATTCAGGGTGTTGTGATTCTGCACTAATAGTTTTAGTTTTGGCACGCCCGGTGAGACACTCGAGGTTAGATCTTCCACCTTTCCAAGGTGTCTAATTAAAAATAGCAAATCATAAGCCACCTTATGACCGCACTAATAGTTTTGCACACCTAGTGGGAGAGGTTGAAGTACCTTACCACTTCCTTTAGTGGGTTGGTGTGTTCCTATTAAATTCAACCTTTTGAGGCACATGCAAGCACATCTGGCGACTCCATCTGGTCAAAACCCATTCTCTGAGTTGCAGACATTTTCCATCTATTTCCACTCATTTTTATCCATTTTCTTCTTCCATATCTTTCATTTTCTCCCATTCCACGAGGTTGTGCAATCATGACTTCATTCCCTTCATGGAACTCACACTTACAACAATGCAATCCACCTCCAATGCATTTCCCAACTCCTCCAAATCAGCATTATAATCAGATCTAGGACCATTATGCTTACCCATATGAGTAGGGTCAAAGTTAGTTTGGCCATAGAGCTTATCAAGAACAAGGGGATGCATACAATGGTGATAACTATGTAGAGAATGCTGGTTTGTTGGAGAAGATTCAAAGAATGGAGGATAGCATGGTGCAATCTAGGGCTACAAAAAAATGAAGGCATTCAAGATTAGTTGCATGGCACCTTGTCCATGGGAAGGCCCTTTTCCAAGACATTACAACCCTCAGGAGAAGCTTGGATTCATGGTTAAAGTGTTGCCTCAACTTACACAGTGGATTGAGGACATTAAGGCTTATGAGAAAAGTGCGAGACAACCTTATCAATGGGTAAGTCCAACACCTCTTAGCTCTTCAATTTCTCTTCCTTAGTCTTTAGCATTTCAGCATGATCAAGAGTCAAGCCCCTCAGTTACTACCACAAGTGTTGGTTTCTCTTCTCCATTCCCTTATCTTCCACCTCATCTCATTTCTTCTACCTTTTCCCTTACAAACAAGAATCCCCTCCAAAAACACAAGAAGTTTCACCTCCCTCCCCACCAAAAACAATTCCAAAGCTGGTTAAACCCCAACTGCTACTCCTCTTGCTTTCCCAAGTCCACGTTAGGAAGATACTCAAGAGTCCAATCAAGGACAACAAAAGAGGAGCCCAACAAAAGAAAGAACATATAATTTGATGATATGAGATTTTAAATTTAGGTTTACAAATATCCCCTTGATGGTCAAGCCAATAGAGGAGGTCAAGGTTGAAGAGCCAGTGGTGGCTAATGCAGAATTTACAATAGAGGAGGAGGACCATATAGTTTCAGAGGCCCCAAGTGTGGAGCAGGCCACAGAAGAACCTTTAGTTCTTCCTCCCACTTCATCCCCTTCAAGCTCTGATGTTGAAGAAGAGTTTGATCTTTCAAACTTCATGTTTGAGGAAGAGAAACCATGGTGAGCAAGTTTCAGATCAGGAGGACACCATGGAGGAGGTTGAGCACATGCAACAGGACAACAATGAGGCAGATTATCTGTCTGACTTGGAGGATTACTTTGATGGAGAAAATCCCATGGAGATCACATCATTTTCTCTTCCATCATCCATCTTCCAAGCATATGATCCTACTGCCATGAAGGAGGGAATTCAAGAGCAGCAACCTATGTCTCACAACATATCTCTGGAACCAAGGTTGGAAGATATGAGTCTTCCATGTTCTTCACAAGAGAAGGAAGAAGAACAACTAGCTCCAAGCCCAGTTAAAAAGGAGCATATGGAGGTGACCAAGACAAATTCAGAGGCATTGAATCATGAGCCAATTACACAAGAAAATACATCCCCCTCCCATTTAACCTCTCTAAAAGTATGATCTTTTGGAGGATCCTGAACTCATTAGCTTCATGTTTGAAGATGAAGCTTCATATGGTGAAGATAAAAAGATTTTAAGATCACCATGCAAAAGGGAGAGACCTTATTATAGTAGGACAATAAAGAGTTTGATTTCCTACCAGACTCAAAAGAATGTTTTGATAAGAGGAGATAGTTGAAATTGTAATATTTTCTCCCCCATCATTCATTATTCAATCACAAGAGCCTGCTGCCATGGAAGAGAGCGTGCAAGCACAACTGTAGTTTGCAACATGCCTCCTAAATCAAAGTTGGAAGATTTTGATCTTCCAAATGTCACACCTGCTGCAGAGGAAGAGAAAGAGTATGAGGCTATCATTCCTCCCACACCATCAATCCATGAGGATCAGTAAGAATTCTCCATTCTTAGAGTTAGAGTTTAGAACCATGGGAAGATTCAAAGGACCATACCTTGCCCAATCAGATACTTGGCTTCATTGGAGCTAAGGGAGAAGCCAAAACCAATCATGCCTACTTCAAGGCATGAGGATGAGCATAAAAGTACCAAGGGTCATCATCAACACCTCCAGAGTCCAATGCCAATCATCTTGAAGAGGTATTTTTGGTTAATGTAGATACCTTGATGATTTGGGTGGAGGATAGGCTTAAAGTTAGTTTTTTATTCATCCAGGAAGCCATATTCAATGTCAAATCATTTTCATGGCTGCCCCTTTTGAGAAAGGGAAGATATTTCTCCTTTCTGTGACGAGATTTGTTTAGATTTCTATCTCTCTGGTTAGTGTAGGAGTAGGAGTAGAATTTGCTTTCAGTAGAAGAAGTGCCCATGCACACTCTACATGTCTCATTTGAGGCATGTGTGATTTTATCCTTATACATAAGTTTTGTTCATATTTCTCCAGAGCTACTAGGGTTAGGCCCTTCACTATTTATGGTAGAAGACTCATAGTTGCCTATAATAGTTATAAATTTAAAAATAAAACAAATGCAGAGAAAATAAAGCCGTCTTCGAAACAGTCCATTCAGGGAAAGATGAAAGCCCCGAGTCAAGAATATTTTCTACTCTCAGAAGCCTTGTTTGAGGATTCCTTATGAAAATTGAGAGTTCAAATGGTTGAGCTCGTGGATCAGAGGTAGGATCAATATCAGGCCATCATTCTCAAATCCATACCCAATGGATATAACAATGCAACTGGTCCTCTCATCTAGCAAGCATATACCCTTGTGAGTCACCAAATTGTTATCTATATTTTTCCCTCCAAAAAAATTGATTAGCCATGACCTCATACAAGAAGAAGCCAACTAATTCATGTTCAAATCCTATAATCAGTAATGAGAGAAATCTACAATGGAGTGTAAAGGTCTGCATGAGATCAAATGACCCTGTGAAAGAAGAAATTCAAGAAACGGCTCTGTCGAGCGAACCCATGCTTCAAATCTAGCAAACAAATTACAGGCGGGCTTGGAAATGGAATAGCAGGGTCAGGGAAGGAAGCCAAGTAGTGTCAAGAACTAGAGGCTCAAAGGAAAAGAAATGAAAAAGATTCAAAGTCTTTAGGCTTTGCAAATGGTTCAGAATGGGCCCAAAAATGACTAAGTATGGAGGAGACAACGGAAGCTACCAAGTGTCCAAACGACGCACCTCCAAAGATTAAATCCAAAGGGGCAGACCCAAATGAGTGCCAAGCTTCCATGTGTCCAGAGCCCCAAAAAGTTACACCGGCCATTGAAAAGTCTTTGACTCAGTGGAGGGTGCCAAGTGTCTTAACGACACACATTCAAAAGTGGGATCTAGGCCGGAGACTCAAACTTGCACCATCCACACACGTAGCGAATGGTCGACGAGAGGTCAAAATGAGCGCGGACCTTCCACATGTCTCAAAGTCCAAAAGGGATAGAGTTGGGGTTGAATAGTCAAAACATTGAGACATGCCAGCAGAGGGTGCCAAGTGCTAACACGATGCTTATTCAATAGAAAAATTAAAGGAAGGTTGCCAAACAAGTGTTAGTCCTCCACGTGTCCTCGGTCAAATATATGACCCCACCGAGTAAAAGACTTAAAAAAAAACATGAAGAGGTTGAGAAATCTTACAAAAGCCACCACGTGCCGGTTTGGCACAATTTCAAAAGTGAAAGGTAGGTATTGAATCTCCAAGGTGAGCAAGGATGCCATGTGAACCCGACATGATAAACTCTTTAAAATATTGCACGCCCGTGATCTAAATTTCAAATAGCCATATCTTTTGACTAGAGACTCAAATTTGGGTAGGAGAAATTTTTTTGGAAATGTCTTGACACCCTCTATACCATGGAAACATAAAATATCATTCTTAATAGGATTTGGTGGGTGAAAAATGGGAAAACATATTCTAGGCCATTAATATAGAGCCCGATTTCTCCAACTACCAGATCTGATTCGATTTGATCTGTCGAGGAACCAGACATGACAAATTTGGGGTGGATTTGAGAAAGGAATTGATTGATAGTGGTTGATATTTCAAAGTAGGATTCAATGCGTATCTCTAGGTGGTTGAAGCAGGATTCAAAATTTTCCCTCCTCTCTCTCTTATTCTTCCTATATATTGTAACAGAGGGGCATATTCAAAAGGTTGGTCATTGTTTCTCCTCTTCCCCCTCTCTCTTTCTTCCTTAGGGTATAATGTGGAGTCTAAGCCTCCTCCCATGGATCTGTAATGGAATTTTCTTGCCTCTTTCCCACTGATGATGTACTGTGTAACATTTTGGAGTAATAAAATTTGTTTCATGATGCATCTGTCCATCCTTGGCTTATTTTGTTGTCTCTTCTTACCTCTCATCATTGCAGGGTATACTGTGCATATTATAATGTTTGTTGCAGGTCATGGGAGCTATGTTTAATGGGTTTTAAAGTGGTGTTTGTGTGAAATATATCTCTAGTCCATGGTGCATTCTGTCCACCCTCTCCTCTGCTCACCTCTCTCCACTTTAGGTGGTTAGGTCTGTGATTCAACCACTTCCTTTTCTGGTATATCACCGCTTAGTATAGGCTCTTTCATGCTCTCTCTCTCTCTTCGTACCCTTGGAATGGTTATATTAGGATAGAATAGGTTCTTCCTACACCGGAGTAGCTTATGGCAGGTAGATTAGGAAGAAAGAACCAGCTTTCTCCAGAGGTCCATCTTAAGTTTTACAAGTCCCACAACTTGAGAGATGGTCCCATGTTGTGCAATCACACCAGATACCTCACTTCACACCCAGGCCATTCGGGGGTGATGTGATTCTGCACTAACAATATCTTTTTAACATCATCAGAAATAAGATTATTGGACCAAAATACCAGTTCACAATATGGCGATAATAATTTTATAAAGTCGATAGGCCACCTTGAAGGTTGACAAATTTCATTCCAAACCCGAATGACATCTTCTTATTGTATGTTTTTACCCCTTATAGCAAGTCCTCCACATATAAAATAAGTAAATAACTCTTATTTCTACCCGTAGGGAAGTAAACAAATTTTATTTTAGCTTACACATACCAGCTACCAATTGAGATTGTGGCTTGGATTACACTACCTTTACATGCTGCTAGATCCATTGATGCAAGATCTATTTAAAATAAACATTCATCAATTCATAATCCTTTTTTTTATTGAAAATGTGAGTATAATGTTTTTGAAATAAACATTAATTAAAATAAACAAATTAATCAATTAATAATCGACTTCATGTTGTGGAAAATGAAATCTTAATTGGAAAAACATAATGGTTTTTGTGGTGATATGGTAAGTAAAATATCAATTTTCCTCTATCTTATGGTTCAAATTTAGTGTCTGCTAGGCTATGCTTATATTCATCAAACCACCCTTTTGCAAAAAACAATCCCTAACTATTGATGAGGATTTGCAATCGCTAGGCTATGTCATCATTGACAAAACTACACTTCATTATACAACCTTTAATGAGGCTATCCAAGTTCTTATTTACATACCTACGAGAAGGATCAAGTAGTATGTAGTTTTTTTATGATTATGTTGAAGCCAAAACAATGTTAATTCAATGTAAGTAGTCAAGATATACAATCTTGAGTCAAAAACATTGTAGATAATGTGCGATTGTAAATCAATGAGACATTTTGTTGTATATATCTTTCCCCCCGGGTAGATATAGACAAGCGGAAGAATCTGGAAATCAAAGAAAATCAGAGTGTCGACATAGAAAAATTTGCACCTTGGTGCACAGAAATGGTGCATGACATGGAGTGTCGACACAGAAAAAGTTGCGCCTTGGCGCACATAAATGGCGCATGACACAGAGTGTCGACATAGAAAAAGTTGCACCTTGGCACACAGAAATGGCGCATGACACGGAGTGTCGACACAGAAAAAGTTACACCTTGGCACACATAAATGGCACATGACACGAGTGTCGACATAGAAAAAGTTGCGCCTTGGCACATAGAAATGGCGCATGACACGGAGTGTCGACACAGAAAAAGTTACGCCTTGGCGCACAGAAATGGTGCATGACACGGAGTGTCGACACAGAAAAAGTTGTGCCTTGGCGCACAGAAATGGCGCATGACACAGAGTGTCGACACAGAAAAATTTGCACCTTGGTGCATAGAAATGGCGCATGTAAGAGGATGTCGACACACACATGGATGCGCCAAGGCGCACCTTCAGGAGGCGCAACATTTTGAGCACTGACAGGAAGCAGACCCTGGCGCAAATATTCAGATGGCCATAACTTTTGACTGGGAGCTCGATTCATGCAAGGTTGGAATTTTTGGAAAGCTTACGAGGTCCTCTGTCCAAATATGATTGGATATCTTTAATTGGGTGAGAAAAAATTCTTAAAAATGCAAAATACAGTTCGCCACTTTTGGGTTCACTGGGGTTCTCACCTACCATCATTATGAGATAAGTGCATTCTGGAGGTGGTTGGGGCAGATTTTGAATTCCTCTCTTCTCCCTCTCTTTTCCTCCTATAAATTGTAAGGAGGGGCTTCTTTCTAAAGGTTGGACATTTTTGTTTTGCCCCTCCCTTCTTCTCTTTGGCAGGTGAACTTGTGGAGTTAAAACCTCCCATTTGAAACTGTAATGCAACCTTGCCTCTTGGCATTTTGCAGTGTGTTGTATCAATCTTTGGAGCAAATTAATGCATGACTGTGGATGATTCTCAACCCTCTCTGTGTTCATTTGCATCCTCCTGATCTTTCACTGTGAATCTGGCTATCTGTGCATGATCTTGCATTGCATTTTAATGGTCTGTGTTTATTGGCAAGACATATGTTTATTGGCATCACCTATGTTAGTTTAGGTTTTATTTTATGCATCTTCTTACCCTGTCTCCTTGGAAAGTTAGTTTAGGTTTTTAGTAAACCCTCTACATTTTCTACGTGTGCATCTGAACAGAGGAATAGGAACCGGCCTTCATCTGGAGAGCTTTTCCGATTTCGCAAGGTCCCACACTTGGGAAAAGCTCCATGTTATGCAATCACACTGAGAGTCTCAACCCATCGAGTTGCAGACATTCAGGGGTGTTGTGATTCACCATCAACACATTTATGAAAGTAAGTTTTTAGTCTAACCATTATTGTATTGAACATGGATGCATAGAGTCTACTAATCTCTATACTTCATTTTAAATTGTTAGCGTAGCTTACAAATGGATTTCCTTAAACTTTGTATTTTACTTTTGTATGCCAAGGATATAAACTAATGTCTCATTAGTTATCGTTTCTATAAATTTGTGGGCCTTATATTTTTTGGTTTTAAAATACACATGGATAACATAATAGATTATGATTTTTTATTTATGTTGGATACCTTCGTGCCCTTCACACTTACATTCTCCATTTTTGGTCATCTACATAATCAATTATTGTCTTAAAAATTTGTGGGTCTTATTATCTCTCGAAATTACACGCTGGTTGAGAGATGATGACAGGGGTTCTAATATTTCTTGATCTCTCACTTTCGTAGATATACAATGGAAACACATCAGTCCATTGGTATACCCATTGTTGAGGTGAGTCTCCGTGTCAAGGTCGTCTTCTTATTGATGTATCCTTAACTATTTTTTTGGGGTTTTGAGGGTAAAAATATGTTTTCTCTTCTCCCCTCCTTTTCTTTGCGTTCTGGTCTTTAGTGACAAAACCCCCGCCCTGTTTGGGCGGCGGTCCTATAACCACCACTCTGCTCAGGGTGGCGGTCCTTCACGCATTTTCCAGAATGTTCTTTTAACATGACTCACGTAAATTTCAATGTTTACCATCTTTTTTCACCGCCTTTTCTTGTATTTATGATTTTGGTTCCCTGGAATAGTGTTTTTGCATTGTTTATGGTTAAAGAGTTCAATTTGGTTTTCACCTTTGGGTAAATGGGAATTCTATAAATAGCTGGCTTGTGCTCAAGCAAATGGCCCCTCAAATTTTCCTCTCAATTTCTCATTTCAATAGCTTAGTCTTTCAATTTTTCTTAGGATTCATAGTTTTATTTGTTGCATGCATGGTTAGTGTTGTTTAGCTGTTAGGAAGCCACATAATCTTCTTGTGCTAGTGTTGTTACTATTTCATGTAATTCATTGGAATAGGATAGTTTGATTTTCAGTAGGAAGCCATTAAAGTTGTAGGTCTTGTTCATCAAACAAGATAGTTTTAGGTTCTGAACATTTTATGTTGTATGACTCGCAATAAATCCCGCTAGGAATTACATAAGCCAAGCTCTGTTCTCTTGCGCTATCCCTCTCCTACTTGCATTGTATTCAGTCTGCATCCTAAACTACCACTATCCCAATACCTACTTCTATTGATGCTAACATCACACACTTTTCTAGATTCATGTGAGCACGAAGGAATGAAGAGATCACACTGAGGGGACAAAGCCACACACAACCAGATTCACCACTGTTCTACAAAATCCAGGTTCAAGATTTCAAAGTTCTAGTTAAAACATATCAAATAGAGTAGTCAATCATTTCATTTCAGTTAATCTCACTTTCGATATTACCGGGAAGCTATGGGGATTGATAGTTTCTGAGAAACTATGATTCACTCCTCACTTCTGAGGTAGGATCAAGAGTCTTTCAAATAGATTAGATCAGTTATCTGGTTATTTAGAATAGATTTACAACTGCACAGGCAAGTAGCTATACTCGGCTGCTTTGTTTGTTTTAATTTCATTATTAGTTTAGTTGTCAATTTCTAGATATCTTAAATAGTTTCTCTTTCAAGTTCGTTCAAATAGTTCATCAGAAAAACACAAAAATAAAGAAATTATATATGTTGTAAACATACTTTACATAGTTAATTTTACTTTGTTGTAGTTAGAATTATATCATTTCCTTTTGCATGACAATCATGGGACCTAGGGAGCCCAGAGAATACGTGTTCGAGCCAATAGTGCCTCATCCCAATCTCGTTATGGCAATAACTGATATAGATCAGAATCTTAGAATCCAAGTCTTCCAAACAACAACAAACTTACAATAGATCAGCTCACAGTTAAGAGGGTTAAACATAGAAGACGACCAAGCACACACGTTTTGGTCAAACCAGCCAAACTACATATTACCCTAGATAAATATCCACATGACTGTAGAAGGGCTTAAAAGAGAGCAAACATTCGGTTGTGACCCTTTGGTCCCACAACCAGATGTAGGAGATATTTTCACTGACATAGACACTAGCTTAAGAATTCAAGTTGCTAGAACACCTGTAAGGTACTCTGAGAAGATTACACAACTTGTAGTTCTAAATATAGAGGCTGAAAAGGCATACAACTACTAGATATTAGGGATTAGATATTGATTCTACAAATGACCATAGTAGGTCCACAACAACCATGAATCTATGGTTGTGATCCACAAATCCCACAACCTAACAAGTCCACAGGTCAATCAGACGTAGATGCTAGCTTACGCACATTAGTATTTAGATCCACTCCACTTCCACCAACCATTATCACATAGTTATCCTTGTTAGATATAGTAGCTAATGAAGCTAAGGATTTCTGGACTAGACTGGAGAATCAACCATAGAATCCACTGTACCCATCATCCATCTTATGACCCTATCTAGAGATATACACGAAACAATCCCAAGTCATTTTCCCCGTATCCCACAACCTATAGATCAGATCATGCCAGAGCTCGATATTGATTGGAGCCTTCGAGCAGTCATCCTCACCGATCGATCTATCATGCTAGTTCAGGTTAGGAGGGCCTTCTTTGCCTTAGATTTGCAGATTCCATTAGTGCGCGTCAAAGACATAAGATTTCCTAACTAGCTTGTCTGCATCCCATGTATAGTCCATCCCCACTGGCTATCTCGGCACGACCTCGAGAGGTCAGGTGTGAGGAAGAGTTACTTGTAGATTCCCATGCTCGCTTGTCACTTTTCCATCGTACAAAATTGGTGAACCCAACGTGAAAGGAATAGTTGCTTCCCTTTTACCTTTCCCCTTTTAGTGTTTCATATTTCTTCCATCCACCTTCGCTCTTTCCCATTATTCTATGGGTATTCATATACCCCCCGAATATGTCGGGATTTGACGCATATGGTAGACCTCTCCTAGGTCTTGAAGCATATTACGATCAACTGAATAGACAGCCATCACCCTTGCTCTCAGCATGGGGTGACAACTATTCAACTAACCAATTGTCAACAAAAACTCCACCCCCAAGGGCTAGATATAGTTCTTCTTTCACAATAGAGGAGTTGGATCAGCTTGCTCAAATGCAACACCTAGAGCCTTCAAGCTCGAAAAACATGACGTTTATGGGAGAATCTGTTCGTCTCCTCAAGTATTGCTTAGACCACAAATTAGTAGACAATTGGATCCATATCCATTTTTAGATGATGAACATTCAGTGTGTTATGCCAGGAATGAACAATGCTCTCGGAGTATGTACCGCCTATAGGAAGTTTACAAACACAACCTGGAGGTCTCATTTCAAGAAAACACCTCCATGCCGCTACCTATAGGAAATACCCTCGGTAAAACTTGGCAGGAAATGATCAATTCATAGCGGGGTACCACATGCCTATACAACCTTAGGATATATGACAAACGCCACTAAGGAAAATACTGTGACTTCACCAAATGAAGTCATCTCAACTTTAGTAGAAAAAGTTATAGGGTTAGACGTTGCTCAAGCAAGTCAAAATTCTCAATTCATGCAGGTAGGAAACACCAATCCTCCGCATCATCCTAGCCAAGTAGACCTCCTCATAAGAATAGGAACGTTGGGCATGCCTCCTCAATATTTGCAACAAACCCCAACTAGAACCATGTTTTCTAACACCATTCCGGTGGAAAATATGACACCTCCCGGTCTAGTACAAAATAATCCATTCCTGGGCAATACTCCTCCATACTTGAACATGTATTCCAAATCACCACAAGGAGATATGTTCTCTTCTCCCAGCATGTTCACTCAACCACAAGGATTGCCTTATGCCCCTGCAAATGCATATGCCACGCCATACCAACAAACCATCCCACCTCCACCCCCTCAGCAGGCACCATCGATGGTCGAAACCTATGCGATAGGGACTTATTCAGAATATTTGAAAGAACCCTTAGACTTCACTATACGAAGCGTCATGCTTCCAAGACCTCTTCCCGATTTTCCCAAATATAAAGGGGAAGGAGACCCGAATGCACATATCAAGGCCTACACCACAGCTATTTGAGAACTACTCCCTTGGGACGGGGTTGTTGCTAAAATATTTCCCAAAACGTTAGAGGGCATTGCCCTCGATTGGTATTACAGAATACCTGAAGCTTCCATACATTCGTTTAAACAACTCGTTTCAGAGTTCATCAAGGTGTTTGACATGAAAAAACTGTTGAGAACAGGAATCAGGGAGTTCTTGCACATTAAACAAGAACACAATGAATCTGTTGCTCACTTCATCCAAAGATGGTGTATAGTCCTTTATTCTTCGGAAAGTGCTCCAAATATGGACCAAATGGAACTATGCGATTTATTCCTTCATTCTCTCAGCAGAGAGGTAAAGGAAGAAGTCCAGAAGTTCCCACTAAGGACTTACGATGAAGTACTTGAGAGTGCTCTCTCGAATAGATCAAGCGGCAATAGATAGCAGTCGCAAGATGTATGGAACAAATGGGAGGCTAATCACCCCTAGCTAGAATACTACGACTTATCCTACTACCGCAAATGTCAATCAAGGACCTAAAATCCTTAACAAAAATCACGGCATAACCACAGATGGAGTAACTAACCAAACAAAAAAGAAAATGTTGTAAATGCTCCACCGCCGATTAATAATCAATGAAACAACAACTTTACCCCGACAATCAATACAATGGATTTTAATCATCCACAACAACAAAAAAGGAGACCCAGACACATGGTCCAAGTCAAAATTCAACTGGATATCAGAACCAAAACCAAAACCAAAGACAACAAACATAAAATCCTAATGGTCAACAGTTTAATCAGAGTTTTGGACCACAATATGTGCCAAACCAACAACCTAGGAATTACAATCCTAACTCGTATTGTGGTTTCCACAAAATTCGAGGCCACGACACTAGGACTTGTTGTGATTACAATAAATTCATGCAACGTCTACCAGAAGAACAAAGACAACTTTTCATAGACATGTTCTTAGCAGATCCTGCATCACCTGCCCCAAATACCTTCACGGGAGAAGTCACCCCTCAAATTTGCCTCTCAATTTCTCATTTCAATAGCTTAGTCTTTCAATTTTGCTTAGGATTCATAGTTTTATTTGTTGCATGCATGGTTAGTGTTGTTTAGCTGTTAGGAAGCCACATAATCTTCTTGTGCTAGTGTTGTTACTGTTTCATGCAATTCATTGGAATAGGATAGTTTGATTTTTAGTAGGAAGCCATTAAAGTTGCAGGTCTTGTTCGTCAAACAGGATAGTTTCAGGTTCGAATGTTTTATGTTGTATGACTCACAATAAATCCTACTAGGAATTGCATAAGCCAAGCTCTGTTCTCTTGCGCTATCCCTCTCCTACTTGCATTATATTCAGGCCCGCATCCTAAATTGCCACTTTCCCAATACCTACTTATGTTGATGCTAACATCACACACTTTTTTGGATTCACATGAGCACGAAGGAATGAAGAGATCACATGAGGGGAAAATCCACACACAACCGTATTCGCCACTGTTCAACAAAATCCAGGTTCAAGCTTTCAAAGTTCTAGTTAAAACATATCAAATAGAGTATTCAATCATTTCATTTCAGTTAATATCACTTTTGATATTGCCGGGAAGCTATGGGGATTGATAGTTTCTGAGAAACTATGATTCACTCCTCACTTCTGAGGTAGGATCGAGAGTCTTTCAAATAGATTAGATCAGTTATCTGGTTATTTAGAATAGATTTACAACCACAGATGCAAGTAAATAGCTATACTCGGCTGCTTTGTTTGTTTTAATTTCATTATTAGTTTAGTTGTCAATTTCTAGATATCTTAAATAGTTTCTCTTTCAATTTCGTTCAAATAGTTCATCGAAAAACACAAAAATAAAGAAGTTATATATGTTGTAAACATACTTTACATAGTTAATTTTACTTTGCTGTAGTTAGAATTATATCATTTCCTTTTGCATGACAATCACGGGACCTAGGGAGCCCAGAGAATACGTGTTCGAGCCAATAGTGCCTCAGCCCAATCTCGTTATGGAAATAACTGATATAGATCATAATCTTAGAATCCAAGTCTTCCAAACAACAACAGACTTACAATAGATCAGCTCACAGTTAAGAGGGTTAAACATAGAAGACGACCAAGCACACACGTTTTGGTCAAACCAGCCAAACTACATATTACCCTAGATAAATATCCACATGATTGTAGAAGGGCTTGAAAGAGAGAAAACATTTAGTTGTGACCCTTTGGTCCCACAGCCAGATGTAGGAGATATTTTCACTGACATAGACACTAGCTTAAGAATTCAGTTGCGCAGAACACCTGTAAGGTACTCTGAGAAGATTACACAACTTGCAGTTCTAAATATAGAGGCTGAAAAGGCATACGACTACTAGATATTAGGGATTAGAGATTGATTCTACATATGACCATAGTAGGTCCACAACAACCATGAATCTACGGTTGTGATCCACAAATCCCACAACCCAACGAGTCCACAGGTCAATCAGACGTAGATGCTTTAGCTTACGCACATTAGTATTTAGATCCACTCCACTTCCACCAACCATTATCACATAGTTATCCTTGTTAGATATAGTAGCTAATGAAGCTAAGGATTTCTGGACTAGACCGGAGAATCGACCATAGAATCCACTTTGTACCCATCATCCATCTTATGACCCTATCTGGAGATATACACGAAACAATCCCAAGTCATTTTCCCCGTATCCCACAACCTATAGATCAGATCACGCCAGAGCTCGATATTGATTGGAGCCTTCGAGCAGTCATCCTCGCCGACTGATCTATCATGCTAGTTTAGGTTAGGAGGGCCTTCTTTGCCTTAGATTCACAGATTCCATTAGTGTGCGTCGAAGACATAAGATTTCCTAACTAGCTTGTCTGCATCCCACGTATAGTCCATCCCCACTGGCTGTCTCAGCATGACCTCGGGAGGTCGAGTGTGAGGAAGAGTTACTTGTAGATTACCATGCTTTCTTGTCACTTTTCCATCATACTTGTGATACACCAAACTCATGGAGTTCTTTGACCGAGTATATACACAATAAAATTTATAATGAATTTTAGATTCACAAACAAATGTCTTTCGAGAAAATATTAAGGCAAAACACTTATGTATTGAGAGATAAATCCCAACACAATAAGATAAATATGCACACTAAGACTATGCAGAAAATACCAGATTTGCAGCAAGGTAAGATGATTAATGAGGGAATTCACATTCACAAGAATTAGTGGAAAAATGTGCACCATTGCAAATAATTGGAAAGGAAAAAATTGTTCTCATTCAAGGAAAAACTGGCAGAAAATATACTTCAACACTCTTATGTCCAAAAGTCATCCTCCATGCCTTACTAGTACACCCAATATATAGCAAAAATAATTCACAAAATCCATCCTAAAAATACACTAAAATTGTACCCACCCGTGCATGCTAAATTTACCCCTTTATCATGAATAAATAAAGGAATAAAAATAGACATGCTGATTAGAATGAGGTAATAATAGCCTTTGTTACACAAATACGCTTTAGTCCAAGTGTAGTTGACTTCTCTATTTTTAAAGAGATAAATAAGTTGGGTGAATATTTTGGCTAATATTACCCATTTTCTTGATGTGCAAGTCTTCTCCAATGTAAGTGCATGATCTTTTCCTTTTTGTATATGATGTGACACCTGCATGCTTTATCCTATTGCATGGTATTCTATCTTCATATTTGTTTTTTCCTCTTGTGAAGGCATGCAAAAATACATTGTGTGTAAAATAATGCCTTTAATCTTCAATACTTAGCAAAAATTATTCAACTCCATGTGGGGACCACTTGTCCATGTACACATGCAAAAATAAGGTCTTCTGCTCCATAGTATGAGGCTACCTTTAAAAAGGTTTAAGGTATTTTACAAATTTTAAGGTATATACTTTGGCATCATTAGCCCCTTAACTTTGACCATGGCATATAGTATGATCACTCGAATTTTGATCATTGGCATGTATTTTGATTAAATAATCATGAGGTTTCCTTAGCAATTTTTAAGGTAAAATTTTTAAAGTTTGAGGTAAAACTAGCAAGGTTGTTTCTTTGGCTTTACCTGTGAAATCATCAATGGTTCCCCTTTTTGATCAACACATCCTTTGAACTCAAAAATTATAAGCTTGGGTCTCATTTGATAATAATAATTATTTGAGGCACGTACTAAGGTTTTGAAAATGAAATAAAACTAATCAATTTCAATGATTCTTTGGGCACCTTTTGATTAATCATTGGTATAAATAATATCATTCGGCCCATTTTATTATATTGGACTCGATTATTGTATAAACCATATTTTTTAGCCCCCCTTGATTATTTGACATGAACTAAAGTGTTCAAACCTTGTTCAATACATAATGATTCTAAAGGTAAAATTTCCCTCCCACACGAAGGCTCGTACCATGAAGGTGATTATCGATGGAGTCTCAAACCATGGTCAATTTAGAGTTTATCGGCACCATTTATTTCTTCCATGTGCACATATAAAAAATTGGTTGAGTTAGGTTTCCACCGGTTGAGTTGAGAAACTAAATACTCGAAAACCTAAAACTTTTTCTCATTCTACTTTGTCAATTTATGTGGGCAAAGCCCTAGCCATTTTTCCATAGGCTGCCATTGATTTGATTCTTTGAGCTCAAAAGTCTTGTGAGAGGGTCTCCATTTCCATGACCATTGTTTCTTTCAAGGATGACTTTGTGGTTTCGAGCTTGAGGTGTCGTTATACTCAAATGGATTCTATTTCCTATCTGTGAATGTCATTGTGTCTTCTACGCTGGTTCAACCTTCATTATTAAAGGTTTTTCATTCTAAGATGTATGGGTAGAAGGCCAATCTCGAGTTTAATCAGATCTAGGTTTGATTCAAGCTAGGTTTTTTTTATGGCTCCTTTTATTTGATGACTCGACCATTACTGTTGAAACTTCATTTCATATCTTGTGAATGTGAACTCCTTTGAAGGTAACTCTAGATTCATCTTGTTTTTAAATGTTTGAGTTCTATTTTAGATACATACAACCTTCATTTTTGTGAGTTTGAGCTTCTACCTTTCATCCTTAGAGTTCTATTTTCTCTACTAGTTTGACCTAGGTTCGACCCTCTCTAGGTAGCTCTAATTTTGAAGGTTCATTTTGTATGTATCTATTTGTTTTTCACTCTATTTCACCCAACTAAGCATTTTGACTAAAATGGTGGTCACTGGGTTCCCATTTTCCCTTTGTTTGCATTATTATTGTCCCTAAAAAGAATCATTTCTTGCTTAAATGGCTCAAGAATGGTAATAATTTGTTTCACTTGAAGCTAGTAAGAATTTATTATCATGGTTTTCGTGATTCTTCTGTTAGCTTACTTTGAACCGATTTTGCAGAGGGTTTGTTAGTCAATTTCCATTTTGGGTATTCCATACTTTGCATTTCCTTTTCTTATGGGTATTCACCATTATTTTTTTGATGTACATTGTTATTCTTATAAGTTGTATTCACTATAATCTATGATCTTCTTTTGCTCTTTGGAGTTAGTTAATTTGATACTTGCAAGTTGTTCTTTATTGATTGAGATTGAATTTGAGATTTAATGATGCTTTCTAGAACTGAACTCTGCCAAGTAAGAAAATATTAAAAACTGGAACATGCACTTCTTGAAGCAAAGTACCTCATTTACTATCTTGATTTCCTATATCTGAAAATTTCATTTGATGCATTTATACTTCTCGAATAGTTGTATTATTGAATTCTGAAAAATATTCTCTTTCAAAAAATTCATTCTCTATTTTGATCATATCTCATTAGCACTATATGAAAAAATTTCTCTGTAAAACATTTCTTGTCCGAGAATGCTTAAAGCACTTGAATTCTAATAAAGTATGATAAATTCATAAGTGAAATGTACATCTTACCACCTAAAGTTGACCTTGAAATGAATGCATTATTCATGATGAACCCTACTTTGACTAATGTCTTTTATTTTCCTATCATGGTGCTGAGAATCATACTCTATTCTTCAACTCCTTTATGCATTCTGATTTCAAGTTCATTTATTTGAAATTTCATCTACTTAAAGCTGTGAATACAACAAGATTGAAATCTGGAGCTCTAACATAACTTTTCCTCTTTCAGGTACAATAGCAACAATTGGTGAAGATGGTGGAGAGGAGAAGTGAGGACAACAACCCAACCCAAACTAATGGAAATCTAGGCAATGATGGATTCCATTATTTCTTTGTTCACAACTTTACGTATATGTAATTTCATTTATGTACTTGTTTTCAAAGTTATTCCCACGGCTTGTGTGGGTTTATTGTACTTTATAATTATGAAATAAATGAGAATTTCTTCATGTGATGAGCTATAACTTTATTTTTTTGCATTATTCTTTCATTTACATGATGTAAAATGAAAATGTACAACTCATACACACTAGGAACATTTCATTTAATCATAATTAATGAACTTAAGATAACTAATAACAAATGAAAAGTGAACAAAGATAAGCTGAAACCTACTTTTCCCTGAAGTGGACTATCCCTCTACAAGCTTTAGATTGTCCATATTCTCCTCTTCATGTCCTTCTTGTTTGTGTCAAGATCTTGCACTATTTCCTAAGGGATCTGGTGCATGATCATGACAAAGATGTGATGGAAGGACATGCTAAGCGAAGATAGGCATTTTGAAACTAGTAAAGTGACATTTCACTTCTCTTTCTCTCCCCTAGTTAGGTTCATTCCATCAATTCCTCCCATCAAAAAAAAGTTTTGAGTTGCCCATTTTTGTACAAGTGCAAAAATTGTCAACAAGTCTTATTAGTAGGTTTGTTTGTAAATTCACATGAATAAGATACCGTGGATATGATTGCGTTTTCATGACAGATGTTCCTTCATCCTCCATATTTTTCATCTAAATCTGTAAAAAAATTAGTTTGTTAAAAAATTGAAAAACATGGCAATTAAAAATAAAGATCATTAAACATATTTATAAAATGATTGAAGGTAAATCACCATGTCAAACTGGTTGTGTAGCTTCAAGTTGAAAGGGTAGTACATCATATTTTATAGCTTTGTGGTTGTCTGTATAAATAATAAATGTATAAGTAGCACATATATGATTAAATCCATTAAACAAAATCACTTGTTGAAGTTTTATTTGGTGAAAACCTTTCTTCATATGAGAATAGAAATGTTTCAAAAACATTTCTAGACTATGTATCTCAACAATAAAAACAACAGATAGATTTAAATTAACTAATACACGAATTGTGAAACTACCACTATAAAGCACTAATAATAGACAATTTTTGGAACAACATCAAGTGAAAATATCAACCCGAACTCATAAGATCATTTGCAAGGAAAAATATGGATGTGTCCTTGTAGGCCAATTTTTCTTGCAATTATCAATTTTTGTGGTAGTTTCTCCATCCAATTCCTAGTGACATATTCTCTATAATAATCATTATTGTGATAGTTGTGAACACCATATATATTGTACATAAGACATAAAGTTTTAAATATCATGTTGTTGTTGTAGAGTTTGTAGCATCCATCCAAAATCGATTCTCCACTGTATTTAACATTTTTCATATATCTTTTTATTTCCTCTCTTAACATTTTTGAATAATCAATTGGTATTAGAACAATAATAATACAATCCAACACACTAGTTTTGATAACTATTAGAATCTTAGTTATTACATTAGAAAAAATGTCGCTAGTCAAATTGCAAAAATCAGTGATCATGCATTCAACATTAAAAGGATTAGTCGAAGAAATAGTTGATGGAACATGGAATGGATATGCATATTTATAAGAAAAATATTCTGTTTCTGCCATCCTTGTTGGTATATTTCCTTCCATTGACATTACATAATTGTTTAATATTTTATGAGCCTTGATGGGAAGAACTTCTTCCACCTCATGGTATTTTTTTGTTTTTCCATTTTCCCCTATATGGGAATCAATTTTTTTTTTCCATTTCTCTCTTCACCCAATAATACAAACAACTAGAGGTAGTGTGATTCATGAAATTTAAATTTGTTGATTATAATGGATTCACTGTAGGTTGTTAATATAATATTATCTAGATGTTTATTTTTCAAATAATGTAGAAATTTTTCTCTCATTTTGTTGTCTCCTTTTATTCTTTGGCAGTAAGAATCAAATGTATTTGTTATTACACCAGCCTTAATAGACCCAGTAACCAAACATCCCCTAATTGCACTTTATCAGCTAGTATTGATAGTTCTTTATTGGTCATTCCTCTAGCATCCCTGAATGGATTGTCTGTGAATCTTGCAAGTGAATTTGGCTAAAATTTAACTTGATTATCCTTAATAGGTGAACAAGTAAGGCCACCTGATCTAAAAAAATGAAATGTTGTTGTCCATTTAGTCCATATGTCATCAGGAAATAGTAGAAAAGTCCATTTATCGTACATATTATTTTTTTCACTCGAAAAATTGAGAGGCATTGATTCTCAAAGCTTTGCATTCAAAGGAAAATATTATTTTTTATCTTTTTATATGAAGAAATTAAATGTTAATAACCAATGCAATATAATTAAAATACATTACCTTCTAATATTTCATATCTATTTTTATCAATCCAGGATGCTAAGGACATCCTAGTGATTTACAAACTAATCTAACTTTGTACAGAAAATAAATAAACTTGGTTTCTATCCAAGTTTTATTTACTTCATTCTGTTGTTTGAAAATATTAGCAATGGATTCGGTAGATGCATTTGTAGATAGAATGTGATCCTTTCAAAACCTTAGCCTTGAATGTAAAGACTTGTAAGTTTCGAGCCCAAAATATTTTTTTGCATATATTGTATGTTGGCCATCAAGTATATAAAATTTCACATCATCACTTTCCAGGTCATTTGGATCATGGAGTTCTACAATGTTATTCATAGACTACAAGAAGGGAAGAAGAATTGTGTATATCTATGTAGGAATAATATTTATCAACATGGAGTGGAAAAGAAGGTCAACATTTTCATCATCTATCGGATGATACTGATATTCTGGAGGTGCTACATGGAATCTTGAAACATCAATTGAAAATACTTCACCATTGAACAAAAATAAATGAAATTGTTGAATAGTCGAAGGTTTTTTTCTTGAATATAGTGGTTTCCTTCTTCAACAATGTAGTTGATTTAGTATTCATTTTCAACCCATGCAACTTTGATTTAGATGGTTCTATCTCCAATTTAGTCAAATATTTTCGTATCAACATAGTAAACAAATTGGAATGTTTTGGTGAGAAATGATAAAAAAATAGGTTTTTTCATTTCTATACAATTTTCTAAATACTGTAAATATACCATTATGAATTTCTTCTACATTTGAATAACCAGTTTTGTTAGAATCTATAAGCATCCCCAAATTCCAACCATATTTTGAATAATAATATGGTTGATTGTTTATTGAGGCATGAATTTCCCATTTCCTGAATAAAGAAACATCCAACTCCATATCCGAATAAGATACTTATTGTTTTTGAAGTCAATGTGTTTAATCCGAACACGCAGATCCTGAATCAATAACTAATGAGAATATAATAATGCCAACTTCCTCTTGAATATCATCTATAACAAAAAAACCAACCACCGGTTGATGCGGTATCTTTGATAAACCATTCCTCATCTCTTTTCTTCCAACAATTATCGCCTGCGATGAATGGAATTTTCATGAATGAAGAATGAACAATGGAAGACATTTTACCTATAATTAGAGTAAAATACATTAATAATTAGGTCATTTATAAAGTTTAAAATGTTTTTCTCACATTGTTTGATAAGGAATATAAATACTACCCTAGTGGTCACCAACCTCTAGAGTTATTTACTATGTATCATTAGAGAGTAATTAACTTAATGGTTAATGACTACTAGGATTTGATAGGAAATATTATGTATCATTCAACTGGTTATAGTAATTCATATTTTGTGGATCAAATCAATAATAAAAATATTTTCTAAAATTAGATAGCCAATTATGATGCATTGAAAGATAAGAAACCATTTTCACCTTTGAAAGGACTTTAATACATGAGTTGACAAGCTATAACATTCCATATATGGCATGATAAGAATGTTAAAAAATATACACTTTAGTGGCAGATAGAATTCTAGTTGACATATAAAAGAACAACTTAAAACATTTTTTTATCCATTTACACCTATTGAATGGAAAAGCATAGAGGACATTAAGATCTAATGTTTGGTATTTTGAAGAGAGTGTTTGAGAAACAAATCACATTAACAGAGTTTGTGGTAGCTCATGATTTTTGTTTTATAAGATGATGTGAATTATGTGTATATCAATCATACTGTAGTCATGAGGATTAAATGCATGTAACAAGACTAAGGAAGATATTTAAAGTATAATGGTCGTAAGATATAATGTTTGGTATTTTGAGGAGAGTGTTTGAGAAACAAATCACATTAACAGAGTTAGTGGTAGCTCAACATTTTTTTAATATAAGACAATGTGAAATATATGTATATTGGACATACTTTGTAGTCATGAGGATTAAATGTCTATAACTAGTCTAAGTACAATATTTAAAGAATAGTAGTTGGTGGGAAATTCCACAACAAGCTATCAAATAAAAATGGGAAGGAATACACTTTTCCTAAACATAAGTATGGCCCTCATCATTGTAGTCATTATTGGGCCTTGGAATATTGGCCAAGTACCAAATGGCGTGCACGCAGTGAGAAACATGTGAGACAAATAGGTTTAAGAAAGGTTTAGGAGAAACCAGGGGTATGCGTGGAAGGAAGAACATTGGGTTCAAAGGACTTAGCCATATTTGGCATTCTAGAGGCACTTGAGGAAAAACATGACCTGACTAGGCGTGCTGAGTGGATAAGGTGCCATCCTAGAACCTTGGAGGTCAAGAAAATGATATTCCATGTAGGAAATATTCCCGGAAGACATCATTACAAAAGTGGAGGGCTTGCAAAGGGATAAACATTCACCATTAGAGGACCACATTGACACTTGGCATGTGATCTATTTATGAGAGAAGGCATGGCAATGAGTATTAATTCTATAAAAAGAGATGCTCAAATGCGAGGAAAGGAGATATAGATACATAGAGAGAAGAACAAACACAAGTGCTTTGAGTAATAAAATGTTGCAGTAGTGCTAGGGTTTAGAGCACTAAGTGCGAAGAGCTTTGAAGGATGTAATAGGCCTCTGTATGGCACTAGGATCTATAATAATAGTTGAAATGGGAGGGTATAGCTAGGATCTCTCATCAGGGAAGATATGTAGGGATTAAGTCTTTGTCATTTAACATGTATGGTCTGAGATGACCTCTTTTGATTGTAATATGGCTACAAGAAATGTTCTGAATATATATATATATATATATATATATATATATATATATAAGGGTTTGTTTTGTATATCATGCTTAAGGGTGTAAACCCTCATGTTAAATGGATATCATGTTTCATATTTGATTAACAATCTTATTGCTTTGTTTCGTAATGCATTAATGTGTGATCTACTAGATGCTCCTTATTAACTAAAGTGAATTTACTTCTCATTCTACAAATCATCCTCCATCAATGGAAAAGCCTTCTCACAATACTAACATAAAGAGGGGCTCGATGCACGCACGTGCCTCGGTGTGAGCACTCAACACCCACCGGGTGATAGTTCGATGCGATTGGGGTGACAAAGTTATATTGAGGGTAGATATAAATGACTACATATTGGTTTCTTTTTCAGGACCTATTTTTGAAGCTATTGTGGTAATGATGCATGGTGACAGAGTTCTTGACCTTGGACATTGTATAAACATGGTTTAAGAGCACAGAGGATGATTTTTCTCAGATATTTAGTACTAGACCTAAGTTTGATGCACACAAATAGGTAGAAGAACATCTATATCATGAGCTATATGAGACCTTCTTTTGTTGTTTTCTAGTGGAGTTGTATGAATAGCTTTCAATGTATGCATCTAGATCAAGATGGTACTATAGATCTCATGTGTGGACCCAAGAGGAATATCGATGCTACGAATGTTGATCTAACTTATACATATGTCGTTGATCATTAGTGGAGAAGAGTGTTGACTAGTTATACCCTGTAATACGCTATTTCTACGTATTCTTGTCCAAAGGTTATTGAGTTTTAATTCTTAAGAGAGCTTAGAGGATTGCCTTTGCATGTTATCCCCTTATCCATAAAGATACCAATCATTACACTATGGAATAATTTCCTATGGTCAGCTAAGCTTCTTTTGAGTGCTAGGGTGGAGGAAGATGGTAGACATTGTAGATGAAAAGAAGAGGGAAGAGAGATGACTCAAGTATGGTGAAGCATGATAAAGGGATTTTTCTAGACAATGCGAGCTTACATAAGGGATGGATTTATGGAGGTAGACGTTGCAGGAAGGAATTGAGGTTCACGAAGAGGATGTGGAGCCTGAGAAGTCTATGCTACCTAATATTGGAAAGAACAGGAGAGAGACCCCTTTAGATTTTGATGAGATTTTGTCACTTGGAGAAAGGAGATCTATCAATGTGCATCTGAATTTGCACCTGTGACCAACCCCGGCACTTATTTTTCAAATCAAGAGATAAGTATTTCTAACTCAGTCGGTATTGGTGGGAGTTACCGATCTACACCTTGAAGGTATAACTTTTAATTTAGCACATCTATGGCTACACAATTAATTCCTATGTTTGGAGTTATATTTTGTGGAATGACGTTTGGACAAAGTATGGGTACCAAAAGCTTGAGTATCACATATGGAAGTAGTGTGGGACACACATATGGTATCGGTACAATATCATAGACTATCGGCACGTAGTTCAATGTGATAGTAGGAACACTAGGCACAACCACTTCAGGGCCTTTACCAGCTATAGGAGGTATATATGGTGGAATAGGAGCTAGAGGATCTTGTAGAACTAGCAGATTTGGAGGATCTGGTGGATTAGGAGGAGTAAGCACTAGTGAATCTAGTGGATTTGGTGGTGGAGAAAACACCAGAGGAAATCAAGGATTTGGATTAGGAGGACATGGGCCTCAACCACCTCGAAAAATATTTTTTCAAATGTCTTTACATCTACCAGACTACAAAGGTGTTGAGGATGTTATAGAGCATGTACACAAGTTTGAGCTGCTATGGCACGCAAAGGGGATCATTACCCTAGAAACGGAAGGCAAGTCATTTTGTGAAGATATTGGAAGGATTTGTGTAAAGTTGGTACCAAAAATATGACCCCCATCAGATAGTTGTAGATTAAACCACAATATGGAATTCCTTCTTAGTTGAATTTCATATCCCTGAATTTGAACAGAAGAGCATTAGTATGCTAAAGGAGATTCAACAAGGTATGGCAAAGAGTGTGCAAGAATATGACATGCATTCTAAAATTCTCTTATCAAAACTATCTTATGATATTCACCCTTCTCAGCATGCTCAATGGTTTGTTGGAAGATTGATAACACCTTTTAGGAGAGCACTTTCATACAAAACCTTCACATACCCATACGAAGCCTTGGAAGTTACTTTATGCACTAAGGCTATTGGAAGCATGGATACAATTGTTAGCCCTTTTCTTGAATCTCAAATTACTATCATGGGTATAAAACTAGAGAATCTATCTGTGAACTCAAGCATGAGACTCACAATGTTCTATGGTGCAAAAATTGTGAGGTGGAGGGGCATAGAAATGATAGTTGTCACTGGAGATCGGTATGCACCATAATAGTGGAATATGAGATTTTCCATGGAGATCATGATTCAAGTAGGTGTCCACTACTACAGGGCATGATCCATAAGAATGTGTCATGTTATTCCAATATTTACACCTCTACTACTCATGACACTAAGGATTATAGATTAATTGACCAGATACATGATGCCATTGATATGGGTGTGTGCCAAACTAGCCTAAAAAATAATTCCAAGGATGATGGTTATCACTATGAAGGGTGCACATATGGAGGGGCATGTGGAAGAGGTTTTAGAGGAGGATTTCATGTTCATGGAAACTATGGAGGAGGAAGAAGTGAGTTCATGTGTAGAACTCGTTACAACCTGTGGGTCTACGGAATACTATAAGCACGAATTTCTGATCCGTTACAATGCTCTTGGTGTGGAGAGAAGCAAAAGTATGAGGAGTTCCCAAAGTTATTTGAGCATATGAGCCAACAACACCGAAATGACAAGGGTGCCGAATGGTAAGCATAAATAAGGCTAACTCATAATGGATGCCAAGGGTGACACATGAATCGAGAACTAGAGCCTATATTCATGATGATGTAAGCTAACGTTACCCATGCCGGGGAGACACCAAGGTAGAATCCATTAGTTATAAGAAAAGAGGTGGTGTATGGCAAGTATCCGGACTTGACTCATTAGAAATAAGTGTATCGAGAAACCATGGATGTAAGATGAAGCCTACAAGGAGAAACCTAGTGCTTAAAAGAGTAGTCAAGGTAGTTAAAACAAAAACAAAGTGTTGAGGCTCCATACAAGGATTTGGATGAGGTCAGGGAAGTATGCAAGATGTTAAGGCAAGAGAATATCATTCCTATGTTAGGGTAATGGTTATGAGAGAGACTACTGTGTGTCAGATCAGAGCACAAGAGGTAGGTTCTGCATGCTAACCTTTCTCCCCACAACCTTGACTATGATAAGGAGATTGCCTTGAATTTTGTTGTGGATGGGTGACTTTTGAGAAATATTCTTATTGACACGGGCATGAAGGTTAATATTCTCACCTAGACACCGACATCAAATGGGAAGGCCCCCATTACAACCATCTTCGAATGTGTTATATATGGATAAAAAGAAAAAGGAAATGCCCATTGGCATCTTGAAGGAAGTTGTTATCACTATCAAAGGGGAAATGTTCACTAGAGATTTTGAAGTCTTGACGATGGCTGAAGTAGACAACTTTCTAGCATAATTTGGGAATCCTTAGTGTTATAAGAAAAATTCTGACATACGGTTCAATAAAGGGTACATACATTTTGAGAAAAAGAAGAATGGGTAATCATCCCCTTTATTCATGGGAATTCAACACCCTATACTGAGCCCTTGGGTGAAGAAGTTCTTGATAGGATCTATGTGTGCTCTATTAGGGACCCTAAGGTGATTAATCCTATGGAAGGAGTTATTTAGTTTGAAGATGCTCAATCTATGAGTGATACCACTAGTGTAACATGTGACAATTGGGCGCACATGACTTATGAGTTAATTGGGTGGAAATTAAGAGGATCTATTACAAGAGTAACAAAGGCACATTCAGTCAAGTGTCTAGGAGGAAATAAGTTTGTAAGTTACTGGGGGAGATAACCACGATGTTTTCTTATGAGAGATGGAAACCCAGTGGAAAAATGAGATTGAAAGAAGAGAAATGCTCAACTATAACTTGCTCATGAATATAGTGCGTTGGTATGAAACACACCGCGATAGCCTTCTAGAATGGTGCAAAGTAAGAATCAAATTCTTTGTTTGGTTTTCTGAAGCAATGCACCCACTACCATACAATACTATCATGGGAAGGAGGTCATCTTGTTTCACATCCAATCTTGTTAGAAGTCCTTGATGGGAGGTGTGGAAGCTTTTCCACCTTCTCTATGGGTGCATAAGTTGTAATACACTTTACAAATATATGCGTGTGGATGGTACATTCACTTAGAGATGCGTCATCAGACAGGAAATTGGTAGGAGTTAACAGCTAACCTCCTTCAAGATTTTGAATATCAAAGCACCAAGCCATCTATGGATAAGGTATTATAGGTTGGTAAGTGCCTAACGATGGGAGATAGTGCCATGGAAGAAGATAGAATACTGGAGTTATTGGGTTGAAATGGGATGGAGATGTGTTTTGATGAGAAATAATTAGACGAGACACATCTTGAGCGCGCATACATGGAGAAAGAAAAAAGAAAGATGCTCTATGTGATAGATGGTGAGGAAGTGGAGAACTAGAATGTTAACCATACTATGGGTATACACGAAGTAACATATAGTGTTTATGAATGTGTGCACACCTAACATGATCCCCTCAAAACAAATAAGGTTAACATCAGCTCAGAGATGGAACCTAAGGAGGCCGCTATTGGAGACTATTAATCAGAAAAGGAGGTTTCAAAGATCATTGATCTATTGTGTGAGTTTCAAGACTTATTTCCATGCGGGTATAATGAGCTTAAAGGCATCCACCACTCCTTGGGGTAGATGAAAACAAATTTAAAGGAGGGTGCACACCCATTTTGAAAGAGACCTTACCAAATGAATCCAAATTTGTGCATCCAGGTCAAGGAAGAGATAGACAAGATGATCGCATCAGGAATCATTGAAGCTATGGAGGAATCAAAATGGATAAGCACCATGGTCATCAACATTAAGAAGGATGGAACCATAAGGATCTGTGTTGACTACAGGGACTTAAATGCAATATGTGTGATTGATCCTTTTCCAACCCCCTTCACTGAAGAAAGCCTGGAGGGAGTGGCTAAATGCAAAATCTATTCTTTCACGAATGGATTCTTAGGATACCATCAAGTTAGAATTGATAAAAAGACTAAGAAAATACAACTTTCTCCATTGAATGGGGAATTTTTTCCTACACGATCATGCCTTTTGGGATGAAGAATGCACTTGTTATGTTTTCATGCATAGTGGTCTAGGCATTTTAGGATTTTATCCATAAGTTTCTTCAAGTCTACCTTGATGACCTGGATGGCTTTATGGATTAATGAAAGACCATTGTGATAATTTGTTTTTATGTTTGAAATATGTTAGTAGTTGTACATATCCCTCAACATCAAGAAGTGTCTCTTCGCTACTCCATTTGGAACCTTATTGGGACATATCATATGTAAGGAAGGCTTGCTTGGTGGATCTCGCCAAAGTTTTCATTATTGTGGGATTGGGGGAACCTACCACCCAGTGCAGCAATGCATGCGATCCTTGGGCATAGGGTACTACTAGAAATTTATCAAGGGGTATGCCAAGATTGATGCACCATTGGAGAAATTTACTAAAACACAAAAGTGCATTTCACTAGGGAGAGGTATAGCAAAAATTATTTTATACATTGAAGAATAGGCTTATCACTACGCCCCATATTACGCTTTCCCTCTTAGGATAAGCCATTCCATGTACATGTTGATGCTTTGGGGATGGTGATTGGGGTAATCTTAGCATAGCCTTGAGAAGGGTTTTTGACCACCACTTTTGTTTTGCTAGAAGGAAGTTAACACCAACAACAACAAAAATAAACTACTACTAGCACGAAGCACTATCAATGATCTATGTGCTGCAAAAATTTAGGAAATATCTGTTGGCAACACCTTTCATATTCTACACAGACCACATGGCATTGAAGTACTTGGTGAACAAGCCTATTTTACAAGGGCACATATGTCGGTGGGTCTTGTTGTTTCAAGAGTTTGAGTTTATAGTTGTTGTGAAACCAGGAAAGAGTAACTCCTGAATGACCATTTGTCAAGGATTGACTTAGGGGAGGATGCACAGAGCATTGAGGATATTATGTCAGACACATAACTATTTAGGTTGTGGCGCGCCCTCTAACTTATAAGATATTGATGTGTTTCTCAAAATGGGTGTGGCATAGGAGGGAATGAAAAAATGTGGTAAGAAAACAATTAGCCATACATGTCGCGCCCTACATGCTAATCATTGAAACTTATAAAAACTAGGCCATGATGAGGTTTTTTTCGGCATGTGTTGGAACATGAGTGCATTACAATCATGGAGGAAGAACATGATGGGATTGCAGGAGGACACTATGCAGGGAATGCCACCATGTGAAATATTCTACTAGCAGGGATTTGGTGGGAAAGCATCTACTAGGATTGCATTGAGTTTTGTAAGGCCTGTGACCATTTTCAACTCCTTGGAAAACCAGGGAGAAGGGATGAGATGCCCTTGAGGCTGATAGCTAGTGTAAAACCATTTGAAAATGGGCCATTGATTTTGTAGGACCAATTTCACCTACCACGCGCGAAGGACTAGTTCACGTTATATCATCACTTACACTAACTACTTAACAAGATGGGTAGAGGCAACGCCTATAAAGGACTACATACACAAATACAACAGCATAGATAGGTTCTTATGGGAAAATATAATCAACATATATGGATGTTTGCTAAGTTTAACAAGTGATAGGGTACCCATTTCTTGAATGAGATAGTCAGAATCTTGTTGGTAGAATTCATGGTAGCCCACCACAAGACTACCCCATATCACCCACAAGCTAATGGAACTATTGAGGCATTTAACAAAATTTTGAGTCACACACTGACAAAAATTTGTGATGTGGGAAGATAGGATTGGGATGAAAAAGTCTTAGTTGTACTATGGGCGTATAGACTACCTACAAGAAATTGAACAAGGCCACACCATTCTAATTGGTGTTTAGCATGGAAGTTGTGTTACTAGTAGAATTCATGTTACCATCCCTATATTATTACACACAGAGGATTAGCTGATGAAAAAGCACTACAAGAGTATGGAGAAGTTAATGCAGTTGGACGAAAGGATGATCACTTGATAGGTGGAGTCAAAATAATGAAAAGGCACGATAAAAGAATCATGACATGATCACCATATTAAAACAAACAATTCAAGGTTGGGTAGATGGTCTTGTTTTATGACTCCAAATTTTTGTGCCATCCTAGGAAACTGAAATTCCATTAGTTAGGGCCATATATCATCTCGTACATCCTTGATTCAAGTGCATGCTAGTTATAAGCACTGGATGGGACGAGATTACTAAGCCATTTCAATGGGAGTAGGCTGAAGCCCTACTATAAATAAGGCTTATGTGTAATCATAAATAAGGTAGTATTTCCATTTAGCCTAGGATTTCCTTTAATGCATTTTCCTTTATGTGTGTTTCCCCTTCTCATTGCTTGTTCCCTTTATTTTTTTTTTGTGTGTGCATTGTGTTGGTAGCCACTTATTATTTTCAAAAATTTCTATGTGTAGAGGACCACACATCCATTTTTGTGTGGGGTGGAGTAATGTGACAAGTAATGGAAGATGGTAGTGGAAGTTATGTTTCGATGGCCCAGATTGAAGAATCAAAAGTGAAAAGTTTGGAAGAATGTGCATAGAAAAGGTGGACATAAGGAGTTTGGTGTCGGAGAGCTTTACAAAGACCACATATAAGTATGAAAGTGTAGGAACAACATGAGGTAGGTGATGTCAAAAATTAGGTAAGGATAGAAGAAGTTCCTTCGGCACTATGAGTGCACGTGAAAGGATCTTCGATCAATAATATTTTTGCGTGCCTAGAAGGTTGTAGAATTTTTTTTACACATGAGGATTGGGCATGGGGTAAAAGTGTTGAAGGTTGGCTTATGAGGAAAAATCTGCCTTTATTGTGAAGGTACGATGGTAGGTGGAATTGCATTTATTGCATAAAATAAGAAAAAACTATAAGTAAAGATCAATATACATTATTATTACATTGCATTTGTGATATTGAAGAGCTCTCTTACAAACTAGGGCATCCTTGAGAAAATTTGCATGAAAGAAGGTTGTGAAGATTTGAGTGCATAGTGAGTTTGATTAATGAACCAAGGTGGAAAAATAGTACACGGGCATGAGGGAAAGGGTTGTTGGAGTTTTTGAAACCCACAAGGAATACACCATCTTGTGGAAGGAAGGGTTTTTCTAGGTTAGGGTTCCAAAGCTAGGGCACAATATTGAAGGATTTTTGTAAGAGTAGAGCCACAGAGTTAAGAAGCGCCAGATCGCTAGGAAAGAGGAAGAAAGAGTTTTTAAAATAACCCAACAAGAGAAATGGCACCAAGGAAAGTAACCACCATTTCACCAAAGAAGGGAAAGGAAAAGGAAACAAGTTGTTTCCACCAGTTTCAACGAGGAATGGTATGTGGAAATGCAATACCTAGATGGCATTATTGGGAAAAGAATGGGTGTCTCATGTGAGAAAGATGGTTGTAAGTGACTACAACCATCGAACAAGCACCACAGAGAAAGAGATGGAATTGGAAATGGTTAGACCTATAGACAAAAGGACACCAGATGGAATGCCCATCTACAACGATGAAGTAAAGGTGAATATGGAGAAGGCTAGGGTTATTGCAACTCTATGAGTTTCCCTATTTTGGAAAACCCAAGTAGTTGTACCAATGGCTAATGTCATGCATGCATGAAGACCATTTCTACTTCACAGGACAAAGGATGAGGATAACTCCCCAAATGATCTCCAAATTTACTAGGTCTTACCTTGTGAGGGAGATTCATTTGATGATGACTTGGATGACAAAGGAGGCCATAAAGAAAATGGGAGGCCTATGACTATAAGAAGGGATCACGGTACTTTGACATATCAATATTTTTTTACCTTGTGATGAGGATGGCTGCACACCTATTATCCAAGTTGAATGGACATGAGAGGTGGACACAAATCAACAAGTCCTAGTTGAATGTTTTCCAAAAGATCTCAGAAGGAACCATCTATAACCTCTCAGCATTCATAGTAGAAGAGATCATCAGTGTCCACGCGTGCGATGGGGAAAAGATAATGTTTGGTAATTTCCTCCTTACCATCATGTTTTTAGAAATTGGAGTGCCCGATGGGCCAGAAAAATTTGTATGGGAGTACCTAGATGAGAACCCCTCCCTAAAAAAATATTTGAGAAGTATACTTGTGAAAAAATGATGACCACCCATAAGGCATGCTTGGAGAAATGGTATAAGTGAATGCGTGATGTGTTCGGGCCAAGTGGAGAATACCTGAGCAATTTCCATCTCTAGTGCAAGGAGAAGCTAAGTTTGTAGTATACCAACATTTTTGTATTGGTAGGTTCACTTTGGAAGACAACACTAAGAGCCCATGGTGTAAATTACCTTTCTCCTTCATTGCATAATACTTCTAAGCCAGGGTCAACCACTTCAAGGAGGTAAAAAATTAAGGTTCAATCTCAACGTGGTGGACCAAGACTAGTGTGAGCTGCACAAGACTCTGATATACCCAAATAAGAATGCCTATGTGGAGAAGTATGTCTCCCATGACGTACACATGATGAATCTAATGACCTTTCTGTTATTGGAAGAACCACAACAAGGGTATACCTATGCATAAGGATAAAATATGAGAAGGGTGCCTATGTGGAAAATGATGTCTCAATCCCAGAAGACCCTACCACAAGAAATAAGGTCACACCAAGAAAGAGGGAGAGAGAGGAGGATCTCGAGAAAAAGGCACCAAGTATGCAGACAACACAATTTACAGAGTACAGAGTTGAGTGCAAAGCCAAACACATATGCATGGAGGAAGAAGTCCCCTATAGAAGAAAAGGAAAAGAAACCTAAAGAGGAAGGTGCCAAAAGAATAAAAAATCCCCTTGAAAAAGAAGAGTTTCCAACAAGAAAGGAGTCACCTACTGAAGAAGAGAAGAAGAGTCTCCTATACTAGAATCACCAGTTAGGAAGAAGTATAAGGTAGCGAAATGGACTTAGAATAAAAAAAAGATCCTAGAGGATTATAAGGGTGACATGGATGATGATGAGTATGAAGAGGCTCAGGACCATCCCATGTATGATGTACATGACTCTAAGGAAGGAAATGAAGAGAAGGATGAGGACGAAGGAGACACTCATGGAAAGGGGGAAAGTGAGGAGGTGAACACTAAGGATCAAAGGACCCCAAGCCTCACCAAGGAGTAGATAGAGGATGCCATGGAAAGGGAGGTAGCGGGTATCATAAAGGACTTGTGGAGTAGGAGGTGGAGTGTAATGCCAATGAAGTGCTCAAGGAGATGGAGAGTAAAAGTCCTAGAGAAGGAATATGGGAGCATGGGTGGAGATCCTAGCCTAGCGGTAATCTTTCCTAAGGAAGCATACATGGGAGGAAAAGGTGTGTTAGTGGCACATGAAAGGAATGGGTTATATCAATGATCCAAATAAGGTACTGCGCACACGCTTCCAAATTACTATGCCTTCAACCAACTCCTTGCATGGTATTCATTCAAAGAAGAGAGTGCATACCCTCATACAAGAAAGATGCTATCTTGGGATTTTGAGTCCCATGTTGATGAGCTAAAATTCAAAGTCAATCGAGAGGCGTTGATGAAAATACTAGAGTCTAAGGGAGTAAACCCTTTGGTGAATGCTCAACAGTTATCCAATGAGAAAGTTGTAACGCACTCAACAAGGTGTTAGTGGAGGTTGAGGAGAGACTCTTGGGAGGAATGATAGAGTAAGGGTCTTGGAGGAAGAAATGGAGAAGAAGAATGAAGAAATCATTGAGAAAAGAAAGGATTTGAAGCAGGAGGAGCTGATCAGCACAACTAAGGTGTGAATTAAGGGAGGAGAAGGTGAAGGTGCACGAGGTGTATAAGAAGATAGAGATGATTACGGACTCTATAATCTTAAAGCACCCAAACTTAGCCCCACCTGAGAAAAAATATGAGTCAACCTTGCAATGCTTGGAAGACTTAACCCACATCCTCACCATGGAAAGGTGGTCACTCACATTAGAATCAACAAAGAGGAATTGGCACCGGAGAAGGAAGAAAGAAAACTTAAAGATCGGGAAATAGTCACTTGTTATTATGAAGTCTCCTTTTTTTGTATGAAGACCACCATATGAATGGATGAGGCCATGTATGATAATAATTGTGCACTTGAGAGAGATAGGGTAGAAAGCATACTAGTTTCTACACATGAGTCGGATCTAAAATAATTCCAAGAGAAGAACAAAGGAAATAGGGTGGAGCGGGATAAAATCCTAGCCAAGGTTGAGAAGAATATGGAATCAATCTAAGCCTTATGAGGTTTGATTAAGAACCGGATTAAGGATATTGTATCCCCGAGATCACCATAGAATGGACACGATAGATGACCTTAACAAGTAGCTAGAAGGAATTATAGATATGATGAATGCTAAGGGAATGAATTAATTTTTGAGGAGGTGAGCACTCTAGTGGGTGACCTACTTCAGCAGGAACAGGGTGAAGTGGATTCTTGGGAGAATATTGAGGCGACAATAGTGAGGAAGGAGTTCCCACTCCTCTTGCAGATAATAGTGTTATTTCTTCATTATTTCATTCTTCATTCTTTCATTCTTCATTCAAATTATCCAGGTCCCTCTATTCTTTATTCTTTGAAGAAGCAATATGTTTCTAAGGATGGAGAAACAAGCTTAGTGTGGGGTGATGTTGGGCCTTGGAATATTGGCTAAGTACCAAAGGGCACACGCACAGGGCCAAAAATGAGAAGGGCGTGTAGGGAGAAGCATGCGAGATAAAGAGGTTTAAGAAGGGTTTAGGAGAAACTAGGGCACACACAGAAGGCAAGAGCTTGGGTTCAAAGGAATTAGCCATATTCGGCATTCTAGAGGCACTTGAGGAAAAATGTGACCTGACTAGGTGTGCTAAGTGGATAAGGTGCCAACCTGGAACCTTGGAGGTCAAGAAAAGGATATTCCACATAGGGAATATTCCCGAAAGACATCATTACAGAGAAGTGGAGGGCTTACAAAGGGATAAACATTCACCATTGGAGGACCACATTGACACTTGGCATGTAATTTTTTCATGAGAGAAGGCATGACAGTGGTATTGATCCTATAAAAAGAGATGCTCGAGAGTGAGGAAAGGAGAGACAAATACATAGAGAGAATAATAGACATAAGTGTTGAGTAATAGAAGGTTACAGTAGTGCTAGGGTTTAGAGAACTTAGTGCTAAGGGTTCTAAAGGATGTAATAGGCCTTTGTATGGCACTAGGGTCTATAACAAGGGTTGAAATGGGAGGGTATAGCTAGGATCTCTCATCAGGGAAGATCTATAGGGATTAAGTCTTTGTCATTTAACATGTATGGTCTGAGATGACCTCTTTTGATTGTAATATGGCTACTAGAACTATTATATATATATATATATATATATATATATATATATATATATATATAAGGGTTTGTTCTATATATCATGGTTAAGGGTGTAAACCTTCATGTTAAATGGCCATTAGTTTCCAAATCTGATTAGCATGTTTATTACTTTGTTTTTGTAATGTATTAATGTGTGATCTGCTAGATGCTATTTAGTAACTAACTAGAGTGAATGTACTTCTCATTCTGTAAATCATCCTCCATTAATGGCAAAACCTTCTCACAATACTCACATAAAGGAGGGGCTCGGTGCCCAAGCATGCCTCAGGTGAGCATCCAATGCCCGTTGGGTGATAGGGAGACATGCTTAGGGTGAAAAGTTATATTGAGGGTAGATAAAAATGACTACAATCATTTTTTCGTGGAAATAACGCTCTCTATAAGGTCATGGTGGGTTATACCTATTTGAGAAAAGATTTTATTATTAACAATTTTTATTGAGTACCACTAAAACAAGGGTCTCTTATCTCTTACTCTGACTATAAGTTATATTTACAATACTAATTGAAGACATTTATTCCAAATTGTTTGAACTTATGTTAACGCATTTAGAGTGTTAGTCTTCTTAGGTTGCAAAAAACATTTATTGTCTGATACGTTGTATTGATTGATGGTAAAAATAACTAAGAGTTTTAAAATAGTAATAAAATAATAAATCGCAACCTAGATTAGCATCCGCTAGGGTCCTACCATTACATATTTTCATTGTAATCACCATCTGTAAAACTTTTCCTCGCTAGTGTTTTTAATTGATTATAATTGTATCATATTTGATGGACTATCCATGGCAGAGCCAAGTGCTACACTACAAACCCTCGTAGGGGATCAAGCTATAAGTAGTTTCCATAAAATATATTGTTTGTAACATATAATTCACAATGTTTCGTATGGGAGAAATTGTTTATGGAATGCTTAGCTTCATTACTTATCAAAAGTAAGCACACAATAGACACTAGGTTTAACAATTTATTATTTTGAAAATAGAAATGGAATAATAAATAACGACCTAGCTGAGCAACCACTACGATCCTACCATTATGGTCATTGTAAACACTATCTCTACAACTTTTAATTGCTAGTGTTTTGCATTGATTATAATTATATCATATTGGTTGGAATGTACCTAATAGAGATAATAACTACACTATATACCCCGTCGAGGATCAAACCGTAGTTCCCATAAGATATATTCTTTGTAACATATAATTCATATAAGATATTATGGGAAAAAATACTTAGCAAATGCTAAGCTTCATTACTTATCAAAAGTAACGGCATAATGGATGCTAGGATCAATAGTTTCATAATTTGAAAATAGTGATAAAATAAAAGATCATGGTCTAGTTTAGCGGTCGCTAAGATCCTACCATTACCGCTAGTAATTATAAACAGTATGTGTACAACTTTGGATCATTAGTGTGTGTGAAAGAGGCATCTATTGATGAATCCCATGAGCTTTAAGGTAGGTTTGAACTCGTTATTGGTGAATTCCCCCTTGATCTGAGCAGAGAGATTTGATATGACCACCATTTTCTTTCTCAATAACCAATTTGAAATTTTTGACGTTTTCAAAATCCTCAATTTTATTACGAAGACAAAAGATACTAATTTTTATTGAATAATCATCAACACATAACATGAAATACTGAAATCTAAAATGACTAGGTTGCATCGAACCAAAAATATAAATATGAACCAATTCAAGCTTACTTGAAGCTTGATAAGTACTCTTCTAGAATGAAGCTTTGTGTTTTTTACTTTCTAGGAAGTTAGGATACTTATCTGTATCCTTCTTGAGAGATGGAAATCATCTCACCATGTTGTACTTATTGGGTTTCAGAATGGAACAAGGGTTGAAACCGCAATCATGGGACACCAAGTCCCTCCTCTTTAATGGGAGAGGTTCCCTTATTAAAAGAAGGAAAAACAAATGTACATATATACAACTCTCAATGTTTGGACCCTAATATTCTGGAATGTTTTCATACTTAAAATATTATCAATCAGAAGGAATGGAAGAATATAAAGATGGGAGAAGGAATAAAACAACAATTCTTTTGGGAAATATAGATAGCAGAGTATCTCCCTACTCACATTAAACCAAGAAAATATAGAAAAGGATCAATTACTTCACCACCGGCGCAAATCTCAGACACAAAGTTCAAAAATTTCACACAGACTAGAACAAAAAGTTTCTATTGAATGTAAAACAAAAGATCCATTGAATCGAGAAAGGAGAGAGAAATATATAATAGAGGAAAAAGACAGAAAAGAACTTCTGTATTGAATTACTTCATAATTTACAACCTTCCCAAAAAACTAGAATCCCCTTTTCTCGTGGCTAAACCATATATTTATAACAATTCGTATACATCCATACTTTGTCCCCAAGAAAAGAATATCCGAAAGGGATAATGTTTGTTGCAGATCCTCTTTTGGAAAGTGACATGGAAAAAATGCACTCATGAAAGCCGGAGGTTCAAAAAGGTGAATATTTCATCAGTTCAAGCATGATTATTTTAGTAGGGGACATCTCATGATTTTCTTCTTCATGTGGTCATGTCATTTCCACCTTTTAACCACTTCCATAGCACTCAAGTGTTTACTAGTAAGTTTTCTCCTTTTAACTTAAAATTAGGACCCTACACATGGCAAGATCCAAGAAATGATGACCACAGGAAGAAATCTACATTTCCCGACATTTGGGAGAAAAGCATGATTTCTCAATTTGCTCCACCCCCGCAGCTCTGCCAAATACTAGACACGTGGCGCCATCCGAGTGGTTGAGAAAATGCGGGTCAAATTTTCCATTTAAACTCTTTTTAACAAAATCTCAAATTCTCAAAAACCTCTGTAAGCCCACCGCTCCAAATTCATTCTTCAACATGTGGCACCATACAATTAGTTGTGGGGATGTGCTTCAGCTTTAAACTTTATCTATTTTTGATAAAGGTGAAGAATTCCAAATTTTCCCTCAAAAATCCGCACCTCCACCATTGAATTTTCAACGTAGGCCACGTGTCTCTTTCTAATTTGTTACGGGCCTCAACTTAAAAATTTCCCTTCACATGAGCGGGGCTACGAGCCATTTTAGAAATTTTCACCCTTTGTGGAAACAAGGATAAAATTCCTAAAGTCTTCCGCTAGTCTGCCAAAGCACCTATGAACTAAAAAATAGCCACATGTCCCTATTTCATTCTTCAACACATGGAGTCACCTGATTGGTTGCGGGGATGTGCTTCACTTTTTATCTATTTTGAAAAGGGAAAAATCCAACTTTTTCCCCGAAGTTCATGTCTCTGTCATTGAATTTCAATGTGAACACATGCCCCATTCGATTTGCTGCAAATTTCAATTTAGAAATTTATCCTTCCACTTAGGCGGGGCCACGGGCCTTTTTAGAACTTTTCACCCTTTGTGGAAACAAGCTGAAATTTCCAAAGTCTCCCGCCCACCACCAAAGCACTTATGAACTAAAAACCGCCACGTGTCCCTTTCTACTTTGCCATGGGCCTCATCTTAGAAATTTATCTTTTCACTTGGGTGGGGGCACGGCCATTTTATAACTTTTCTCCCTTTAGTTGTAATGCCTTAGAGAATAAAATGGACCCGCCGACCTGAACTTCCACCAAAACTGCTTCACCAATCAAGGACCGGTGGGGATGCGGGAAAATTCGAAATTTGTTTCAAAATATCCAAAAAGTGATAAGTTAAAAAATATACCTATCCGGCCACATCCAATGGGGTAAAAATGCATAGCCTCACCTTCCCAAGAAAGAATTTGATAGGGAAAAGAACGTAGAAAGTTGTAGGAAATGGGAAAATGCCATTTTTCTCTTGATGAAGAATTTCTTTCTCTGCAAAAGGTTAAAAACAAAAGATGCAAGGCCCCACGTATTCCAAACTCATAAAATAAGGACTAAAATCATTTCCCATCCATTTAAAATAGGAAAAACATTTTAACGACAACAGACTGAGGAAATTTTTGAATAAAAAGTTGTGGAAAATGAAAGTGAGCATCTTAGGAGTTCAAAAATAGATTTCTTCTATGGCATGGCTCCAATTTTCACGAATTTGGATTTGAAAGGGTGGGGAAAATTGAGAGGACAATAGCTGGCTCCTTCTGGGGATGATTTGGTAGAGGAAAGAGGAAAAATCAAGAACCTTAGAAAATTATGGGTAATCAGATTGGATCAGTGTCTTAGCCAATGGGAAATGGAGTCAAAAAGAAGCAATACCAACATAGAAGAGAATGCAGAAAGGAAAACAACAAAAACAAAAACAAGGAAAGCAAAACGCTATACAAAATGTACAGAGGGACCGCCAAAACTGCTAGGTTTTGAACAAATTCAAAATTTTCCCACTATAAGGGAGTGGGAGAGGAGAACCATCCAAGTAAGGTAAAAAGAATTCTCACTAGTAAAATGTCTAATTTTAAAAGTACCAAGCCAAAGGGAATCAAATTTACCATGGCTACCTCAAGGTTCATGCCGTTTGTCCCAAAGAAGAACATTGTATCCCACTTGAAAAGTTCTGGGTTTAGCCTTTTTTTCAAATATAACTTTTACCTTGAGTTGATGAGTTGATATTCTGTCAACCACTTGCAATCTGTCTTCATTCAACTTCTGGAGGTACATAATTCTTTTGTCTAATGAATTGGTAAAGTTGGCATCTTCAATGACCTTCATCAAATGCAAGGTTGGTAGTTCTAATGTCACTGGTAGCTGAACTTCAACTCCATATACCACTTGAAAAGGAGACATTCCAATGGCTCTCTTAGGTGAAATCCTATTTGCCTATAAAGCATCATATAGTTTCTTATGCCAATTTATCGAGAGTCATCAACAAGCTTCCAACAATGGTGACCAAGTTCTTATTAGTTAATTCTACTTACCCATTCCCTTGGGGATAGTAATATGAAGAGTGTGCAAGGGAAATTCCATATCCATAGTAGAAATCCATCATTTCAATAGAGGAAAAATTAGAAGCATTGTCAATGACAATCTTGTTTGGTATCCCAAACCTTATTAAGATGTGCTCCTTGATGAAGTTGCATACTACTTCTGAAGTAGTACTCTTAACTGGAATGGCTTCCACCCACTTGGTGAAATAATCAGTGGAAGTCAAAACATGAGTATGCCCTGCACTTGAAGGTGTATTGAGTGTCCCAATGAATTCCAAACCCCATTGTTGAAAAGTTTCTTTAATCACCACTAGTTTCATAGGTAAAGCATCCAATTTTGGTCTTCCAACAAATGTTTGACATGCTTCACACTTGCCTACCCACTTTGATACATCTTTGAACATGGTAGGCCAATAATACCTCACACGAAGAATTTTTGGGCAAGGAAAGTAGAAGAGAAATGACCTCCATAGGCCTGGTCATGAAAGGCTGAGAATAACCTCTTTTGTTTCTCTTTGTCAACACATTTCAAAAACCTTCCATCTATGCCTCATTTGAACAATGCATTTTCCCACAACACATATTGCGCAGACCTTAATTTGATGGCTCTCTTATCCTTGGCACTCAAATGGGATGGAAATTATCCATAAGTAAGAAAGTGTGGAATTATAGCATACCATTCATCAGTTGAGCTGAGGAAAAGAACAACAAGGATATCAACTTCCTCCTTAGACAATTTGGCATCAGATCCTTTAGCAATGAGTTCACATAAGCCCTTTCCTCAAACTAGCTTGGTGGATTTGATGTTGAGATCATACTCCGAACTTTGGCTACCCAATTTCCTCTCTTGGTTCCAAATTCTTGTTGTGTAAGAATGGATTTAATAGATGTATCGAGCACAAGAACAATAGAATGAGAGTTGAGGATGTAAAAACAAAATTTCTTCATAGCTTTGACCAATACAAAAGCATGTTTTTCCATCATGGTGTACTTCAGCTCATGGGATTTAAAAATATAACTCATGAATGCTAAAGAGAGTTCATGAATTTCAGCATTCTCCAGGTTAACATAACAGCTAGAGTACTTTAAGTAGAAAAACAATAGATAATGAAGTCTTTTCTATAATCAGGGCATACCAAGATTGGAGTCTTTGCTATAGATTTCTTGATGTCTTCAAATGTAACCTTTCCTTCGAGTACCAACCAAAAGTATGCTTCCTTTCATCATGTGGGCTATGTTGAAAGTAATTTCAGCAAAATCAGGTATGAATCTTCTCAATAAGTTGATCTTGCTGAAGAAAGAGTGCACACCCTTCTTGCTTGTGGGGAGAGGGATCTGCTGAATCATCTGGAATCTTTCTAGATCAATTTTTATTCCCTCCTTAGAAAAATGTGTCCCAATAATTTTCCCTTGGTGACACAAAAGAAATATTTCTTTGGATTCAAGGAGATGTCATGCTCTCTACACTTTTGGAGGATAGTTTCAAGGTGTTGGAAATGATCAACTCTAGTTTTTGAAAACATAGTTAGATCATCAAGGTATACAACTATGCATTTCCCTTGAGACTGCCAAAGGCCAGGTCCATTGCCCTCTAAAAGGTGGCACCAACATTGATGAGGAAAAAGGCATTCTCATGTAAACAAAGGTGCCCCAAGGAGTGGTAAAGGTAGTCTTATGCTGATCTATAGCACTTACTTCTACTTAATTATATCCTGAGAAGCCATCAAGCATGGACAACATTTCTGAACCTATAACAGCCTACAACACTTGATCCATTACTGGGAGAGGATAATTATCCTTCAAAGAGGCTTGATTCAAGTTCCTAAAATCAACAAAAATTTGGATCTCACCATTATTCTTCCTAACATGCACAATATTAGCAATCCATGTTGAATGTTGAATGGGGAAAATTATCTTAGCATGTAATAACTTTTAGATATCTTGAAAGATCGTATCAAAAATTTTAGGGTTATACTGCCTCTTCTTTTTCCAGAGGGCTTGATCCTAGGCTTTATAAGAATGAAATGTTGCATCTCTTTTGGTTGAAAAGATTTGAGATCATCATAAGAATATGTAAGAACATTAGCATACCTTTTCAATAGATTCGCTACTCTTTTCCTCTCCTCTTGTGTGCAACACTTTCCAATGTTTACCAGCATAGGTTCATTAAGACTCCCAATGTTTATCTTTTCATAGTCAACAGATTGTTGAGATCCTTTGAAAGTTTTGGACTTGATGTACCTATCATGTTTATCAAATAACTCTTCCAAACTTACCAACCCTTTAGGTATCTTATTACCTTTTAATTTTATGCAGCCATCATGATCCATTTCTTCTTTGTTATCTTCTTCATTTAGGGGCACACACTCTCTAGGTAGATTTCCACCTCCTTAAAAGTACAACTGGTGAAAATTATCTCTGAGTTTAAGGAAGGAAAGCAAGTGTTGATCATCATTAAATACCTATCAATTGTTTGCATTGTCAGACACACTAGGCCTATGAATCATCTCAATGGTGAATTTATCTTGGGAGAAATCTAGATGAGGGATCAGTAGAGACCCTGAGACAACCAAGGAATCATCCCTGGTGTTCCTTTCCCTTGGCATGGCTTCAATTGAAAAGGCATCAAGGAACTCAATGGAATCCCAAACCAGGTTCTGTAATGCTTCAACCTTCTATTCTTCACTTGATAAAGATCTCTGACCTGTTTTACAATCAGCTTTGCATCTCCATGAGCAAGGAGATTCTTGATCCCCATCTCTTTTTCCATGCTTAAACCAAGGATGAGAGCCTCATACTTAGCTATATTATTTGTGTTTTCGAATTGGAGCTTGAAAGAGAAAGGGTGAATTTTCCCTTCAGGAGAAATAAGCACCACACCAGCTCTAGAACCAGCTAAGGAGAAACTTCCATCAAATTCCAAAGTCCAAATGCCATTAGGATCAAGAAACACTTCCTTAGGATGGTTAGCCTCATCTTGTGACATGATCATGTAGTTACCATGACCAATGTCTCATAAAGTATTTGTTCCTTTGGGTCATTTGTTTTTTACACGATATATTCAGTTTGTTTCTCAGGCAGTAGCTTCTTCATTTTCCCATTCACTGGAATAAGAGCATGTGACCAATCCATCATGATTTATCCTCCAACATTTTTGCAAAAATTTCTACTCAGCAACATGTCATAGGAAGGGGGAATATCAGCTACCAAAATGGTGGCTAAAACTCTCTTCTCTAGCAAAGAAGAAAAGGCTACTTGTGCATCCTTGATCCTTCCAACCAATGGCACTTCTCTACTTTCCATTGAGTAACATGAACCAAAAGCATGGGTTAGGGTTAAGCCTAGGGCATGAGCTACCTTAGTAGGCATCACATTATCTAAAGCACCAAAATCAATAACACAATTACTGAGTTTGTGGCCAGCTATGAGGAGAGTGACATAAAATGGTTTGATCTTCCCATTAGATGAAGTGATTGCTACCACAAGGCTTGGTTGAGATGAAGGAGAAGGAGTGGGCAAGATACCTTTGGAACTAGGGGATGAAGGCTTGGATTTGGAGTTCACAAAGTCTACCATCTTAGCAAAGGCCTTGGGATGGGTTTGGTAGAATTCAGCCTCTGAGATCTGGACCTTAGTTTTCTTGAGATGGTCAATAATGTCAAAAGAACCATAAGTAGATAGAGCATCATTGATAAGAGTAGATGAAAATTTTGACTTATCGAATCTATCATTTGAAGGGCAAGAAGTTTTAGGAGAAAAAACATAGGAGGAAGGAACATCAAAACATACCTTGGGTGTGGAAGAAGTTAGAATAATAGCTCCTCTCCTTGCAATCACTGGAATGACCGTAGGAGGTTCTATACGATGGAAAAGGGACAAGCGAGCATGGGAATCTACAAGTAACTCTTCCTCGCACCCGACCTCCCGAGGTCGTGCCAAGACAGCCGGTGGGTATGGAATATGTGTGAGATGTAGACAAACTAGTTAGGCAATCTAATGTCTTCGATACGTATTAGTGGAATTTGTGAGTCTAGGGAAAAGAAAGCCCTTCTAACTTGAACTGGTGTGATAGATCGATCAGCAAGGATGACTGCTCGAAGGCTCCAATCAATATCAAGCTCTAGCATGATTCGATCTATAGGTTATGGAATACGTGGAAAATGACCCGGGATAGTTTCGTGTATTTCTTCAGACAGGGTCATATGATGGATGGTAAATATAGTCAATTCTATGGACGATTCTCTGCCTAGTCCAAAATTCCCTAGCTCATTAGGCTCTTTGTGTCTAGCAAGGATAATTGTTCGATGATGATAGGTGGAAGTGGGGTAGATAGGAATACTAGTGTGCGTAGGCCGGTGTCTATGTATAATTCTCCTATGGATTCGTTGGGTGTGGGATTTGTGGGTCACAACCGTAGATTTTTAGTTGTTGTGAACCTATTATGGTCATGCGTGAAATCAAGTCCTAATCCCTAATATCCAATAGTTGTATGCTTTCTCGCCTTCTATATTTAGGATCAATAACTATGTGATTTTCTCGAGAATACCCTACAGGGTTCATGCAACTTGGATTCTTAGGTGGTATCTATATCTAGAAGAGTGTCTCCTGCGTATCGGCTATAGGACCAAAGGATCACAACCAAAGGTTTGTTCTCTTTCGAACCCTTCTAAAGTCATATGAATGTTGCCTAGGGTAATCTATAGTTTGGTTGATTTGACCAAAACGTGTGTGCTTGGTCGTCTTCTATGTTTAACCCGCTCAACTGGGAATTGATTTGTTGCAAGCTTACCATTGTTCGGAAGACTTGAATCCTAAGATTTTGATCTATATCAGTTATTTCCATGATGAGATTGGGCTGGGCATGATTGGCTCGAATATGTATTCCCTGGGCTCTCTAGGTCCCGTGATTGTCATACAAAAGCAACAATGTAAAACGAACTACAGTAAAATGAAATTTAACTATGTCGAATATATCTATATATGATTTCTCTATTTTTTTGTGTTTTCTGATGAACTTTACGAATTTAAGAAAACAACTATTTAAAATATCTAGAATGACAACTAAAATAATAATTTAAAACAAACAAAATAACCGAGTGTAGCTATTTGTCTGTGTAATTTGTAGATCTATTCTAAACAATAAAATAGCTTATCTAATCTATTTGCAAGATTCTCGATCCTACCTCAGAAGTGAGGAGTGAATCATAGTTTCTCAGAAACTATCAATCCCCACAGCTTCCCTGGTAATATCGAGAATAGAATTTACTGAAATAAAGCATTTAACTACTCTATTTGATATGGTTCTAACTAGAACCTTGAAAGCTAGAACCTGGGTTCTGTAGAATAGTGGCGAATCTGATGGTGTGTGTGATCTTGTCCCCTCAGTGTGATCTCCTCATTCCTTTGTGTTCACATGGATCTAGAAAAGTGTGTAATGCTAGCATCAACAGAAGTAGATATTGGGAAAAAGGTAGCTCAAGACACAGACTGAATACGATGCGAGTAGGAGAGGGATAGCGCAAGAGTACAGAGATTGGCTTATGCAATTCCTAGCGGGATCTATTGTGACTCATGCAACATAAAGCGTCTAGAACCTGAAACTATCCTGTTTGAGGAGAAAAACCTACAACTTTAATGGCTTCCTAAGCTATTCTACTCTAATGGATTGGATGAAATAACAAAGCACTACTTGCACAAGATGGATTTGTGGCTTACCAACAAGTAAAACAATGCTAATTAAGCATGTAATGAACTAAACAATGAATCCTAAGCAAGATAAAAGACTAAATTACTGAAATGAGAAGATGAGAAGTGAATGAGGGTACATTTTCTTGAGCACAAGCCAACTATTTATAGCATTTTCATTTACCTAAGGTAAAAACCAAATAGAACTCTTAAACTATAAACAATGGAAAAACACTATTCCAGGGGAACAGAATCATAAATGCAAGCTTATGGTGGTGAAAGAAATCTGGTAAAACATTGAAATTATGTGAGTCATGTTAAAAGAGATTTCTAGAAAATGCGTAAAGGACCGCCACCACAGAGCCGAGAGGCGATTCACAGGATCGCCGCGTTGTTCAGGGCGGTGGTCACAAGACCGCCGCCCAGGCAGGGCGGCGGTTTCATCACTAAAGAGAAAAAGGCCAAGAAAAGAGGGGAAAAAGGGAAAAACAAAGCACACGGGGGCTAAGTGGGGCATGCGGGATGTTAACGCACACTTGGAGAGATTTTCTAGATCCCGAACACCTTGTGAGGAGACCTGTATCATCATTGGGGCACGTGTCATGTTGTTCTAGCAGTACAGTACCTTACAATTTTGGGTACATACATATTACCCCCTCGGAGAAGCATTTTAGCCATGAAGATGCGTAAAATGGTGGGTCCGAGTATGGCGGTCCCAAAATGGGAAGTTAGAAGTTATACCTGATACATCCGTGTGTTGAAATGATGCTTTCCAAGATTCCTGCCACTGCAAAACGAAAAGAGAACTCAAATGTAGATAGACACAATAGCTTGAAAAATAAACGATAAAGTAATAGGGCGAGAACATACCATTTGTGCGGGGATAGGAACTTACCTCCGTCGGCACTCCAAACCTGAAAAAGTCATTTGTGTGAGTCGATTTTCGGGTATAACTATGAAAGTGGGCCCATTTTCCTATTCATTTGTGCAAGTCGATTTGATTGATTTTGAGCTCTGGGACCCACGGTGACGGTTTCTTGTGTGAGTAGAGTCAAAACATCCGTGACGACATAGAGATCATGCCTCCACGTGCAAAACATCGACTCGTGAGATCACAGGTTAGTTTTCTTCATTTATCATTTTACCCCCTTAAATTTGAAATGCTAAATAATTTGTTATTATGGGGGGTAATTTTTTAAAATGTTAGTGTTAAAAGGTCCACCTAGGGGGGCACCTACTGGGTAGGCTTTGTTTTTAGGTAAAATGGTCATTTTTTACACTTTTTAAGTTTTTTAAGCTTAAAAACCCACGTGGGTTTTCGGACCACGACCGCCGCCCTGCCCAGGGCGGTGGTTACATGACCGCCGCCCTGTTCAGGGCGGCGGTTACACGACCGCCGCCCTTAAGGTGGTGGTTACAAAACCGCCCCCTGCTCAGGGCGGCGGTTTTGCACAGAATGCAAAAGGAACATCTTTTTGAGATTGTGTTTGTATTTTTAGCATTTCTACATGTTTTCATGATTTTTCCAGTATTACTTGGATGCTAACTTGCTTTGTTTTGAGTGTTTTTGGGTGTATGTAGGAAAGAGAGGAGTATATCCGGTGGAGTTGAGAGAGGGAGTGTGATTGGCTCCCAGGGGTAATAGATGCCCTCTCATAGGATGAGGAGGACACTCTTCAGTGGGATGGGATACTGCGCATTTCACGTGTGCCTCACATTACACCATCCAGTCACATCCTTTGTGAATTGTTCTCATACTGGGATGCAGATTGGAACACCTTTCGATTTCCGTGGGTCCGCGGTGAGTGGAATATTACACTTTGAGGATGTCTATCACATTCTAGGGGTCTGATCATCGGGAGATGACTCACCCTAGAGACAAGCGAGCTCACGGGCATAGATTACACAAGGGCCACGTATATGGGAGATGCGGTCATCTCTATGGGGTCAAAGAAGGAAGTGAGAGTTTTATCTATTCCTTATTTGCCCATCCCCCTACTTCTCCGAGCCATCATGGGGATCTTTTCCTCGAGACCGATCGGGGACAAGGGAGGAGATACATTATTATCTTCTGGTCCCCCATTATTGCACGTATAGAGGGGCACGGTCGAGATATATGCAGGGAGCAGATATTCTTGGGACCACCTACCACGACTTATATAGGGTGGTCCGTTTACGAGGGAAGCGATTGTTGAGCCACCCGACCCTAGTCATGAGTTGGGTCTATAAGCATTTCATCCCTTATGGCGGGGGTGTGAGGTGGCGATCCTAGAGCCGTGAGGGCAGCCAGATGGACAGACATGTCGGTGCTTAGAGCACCTCATCAGCCAGTTGCCTCCCTGACTATTGCTGACATGGAGGCCACACCATACTAGACTATGGCTGGCATATGGGGTGAGGAGGCTCTTACCTTGATCTCCTGCTCTACCACAGGGCAGCTTATTGATAGAGTGGGGTGAGTGGAGATGCACCTCTTTGGCCATGTTCCTCAACATTTTGGCTTACCATACATGGGTATGCTTCCCCCAGTGGCGCTAGTATATAGATCAGTCCGAGAGGCCAGAGGGGGGCCTAGAGGCCGGGGTTAGATAGTGGTTACTCCTGGCGTTCCTATTGCAGCCAGGAGGATAGTTCATGCCAGAGGGAGAGCCGGTGCACCTCAGGCACCTTTACTTCAGATTTCCGTGGGTCCTGCCCACAACAGCGATGACCCCATTGAGGTAGACTCTGAGTCTGAGGATTTTACGGGGGAGACAGAGGAGGAGACCGAGGATAGTGATCCTGAGTGGCACGACACCCAGGATATCATACAGGTAGAGAGGGCCGAGTAGAGTGCAGAGAGGGTGACTCTAGTTTCAGAGGAGCCACTCTCCCAGGGCCATGGGGAGGATGAGTCTGTTGCGGGGTGTTACATTGCTCCAGCCACAGGAGCAGCCCCTCAGTCGGTAGCGGCATCCGTGGTGGGCGCTGATCCCATAGATCCATCTTGGAGGCCTGGTGATCCGAGTAAGTTACCCTCTCTCCCTTCTAGTGTTTGTTTCTTTGTTAGGATCTCCTTAGTTGCTATCTTGTATCTTTTAATTTCTTGTTTGGTTTCTAATTTTTCTCCTTCATTTGTAGAGACCGCCGATGAGTGGCGGGACTTGATACACAAGGTATGCACTGATACCCTAATGATCCCCATGGAGAGGACCCGCGTAGAGTTGTCCGTGGATCTTTGGAATCCCTCGTGCTGATGAACATACGACGTCTTCGCTCCGATCGGCATGTGGCTAGGATGGTATCAACCCTTCGCACGAGAGTTAGCGGGGTATAGGATGGCTGAGCGCTTGATGAGGAGCCATTCTCATGGTGAGACTGCGGCTGCCCCTCGGGATCCTGAGCCCTCCATGCATTCAGAGCACCGGCGTAGCCGGAGTCCTAGGTGTGGGCGTGCACCTTCAGAGGGGTCTCGTAGGGATTGAGAAGCCACTTGGCTCTCGTAGATTTTGTACTATATATTCTTTTGTATATCTTGGGCTCTTTGAGCGTTTTGACCATGCTTAGTGCATGATGGCATTGTATATAAACATTGATTATTTATATATATGCATTCATTCTGGATCAAAATCTTGGCATTCATGGCTTTCTTTCTATTTCCAGTTTCCTCATGTATGCTATGATGTATGTTTATATGTTTCTTTTAGAATATATGCAATGGTGAACAAATGATGCAAGTGTTTTACTTTCCTTTTGTGTTTCATGATGCTGATATATGATGATGTAGATATAATGTGATTTTGAATCTTAGTTTCTATAAGCAATTTTGGATACTTCATGTTTGTTTTGGCAAAGTGATGAAAATAAACCAGTATGATGAATAGATAAACCTGCCCCTACCCCCAACTCCATGTAACTAGTAAGATGTGAGGATTATCACCAAGAGTTGGGAAGGGCGCAAGTTATGAGGTGTAGTGAAATGATAGTGATGAAAGACAGACAAAGCTTTGGTGGAACCAAATTAGGACACCACAAGTCTACTCCACTCGAGTGACTTCATAGTTTTGGATGCAACTTGCTTTGCGGTTTATCCAGACTTAGACCCGTAGATGGCCACATAGTAGACAAAATTTGGGTTTTTAGGATTTTAACTCTCTTGGGATTTTGAACATCTGATTCATTTGTTTTTGACTCAAAGTTTCAAAGTTTGAATTGTTTGTGTATGACCTTTTACATTTATTTGTCAAGAGGACCCCCTACACTTTGCCCCATGCTACTAGTAAGAAGCATGGGTTTATCACCGTGGGAAAAGCATAGGTGAGTAAGGGCATTTCCATCCTTTCCCAACCCTACGTCACTAGTAAGAGACGCAAGCTCATCACCAAAGGTTGGTGGGGCAAGGAAATGTGTAAAATTAAAATTTTCTGTTTGATCAATGTTTGACTTGTTTATTTGAGTAAAATGTCAGTATGTGTTTATTTCCAAAGAGATATACATATGGGATAGATGTGACACCATGAAGCTTCTAGAATAGACCATAGGCAAGACACCTATCCTAAGAAGAAACCAACAGTGAGAATAAACTTGCAGATCTTGGTATGGTTACCATTAAGACTTTGTCATGTCTAGCTTTATTTGATAAAATGATTCCGAGATAATTTGATGATATCATGAAAATGGAGAAGTATGATTAAAGAGTTTATGCCAACAACATCATGAGTTTGTAATGAATTTCTTTGAGAATAGATTCCTTGATCACAATTTGTGTACGAAACAAGCGGACAATATGATCCTAATCTATATGAAAATGCAATGTAGATAGATATATAAGTAGTGCTAGCCGCTCACGCGTAGAACCGCTTGAGGTGCAGGGAATTGACTGTTTCACCAAATTCCTCACCTTCTAACGTACATAGGAGGTATGCACCATTTCCATAGTCCTCCATGACTCGGTATAAGCCCAACCATTTAGGCTAGAATTTCCTTCCTTCACCGGTCTTCTTGTCGATTCGGCTTTCTAGCCTTAGAACTAGATCACCTTCATATATGTCACGTTCATAGACTTTCTTGTTATATTTCCAGCACATCCGGTCGGCATAGACTCTATGCCGTTGCTCAGCATCTAACCTAGCTTCATCTAGGCTCTCTAATTGGGAAAGACATGCTTCCCTGTAAGCATCTTCATCCAGAATCCCTTGTAATGAAATGTGGAGACTGGGTATTTCAACCTCGAGTGGGAGAACTGCCTCTGCCCCGAATACTAGTGAGAAAGGAGTTTCTCCCGTTGGTGTTTTTATTGAGGTTCGGTGGGCCCATAAGGCTGGATATAACTTCAAGTGCCAATCTCATTTTTTTTCTTTCACCGTTTTAAGGAGAATGGCTTTTAGTGTTTTATTCGTTGCTTCAGCCTGTCCGTTGGCTTGAGGGTAATACAAGGAAGTCAGTATGTTTGGCTTATCTTAAATTTATTGCATAGTTTGCAAACCTCTTCATTTTTAAAAGAAGTTCCATTATTGGAGATAATGATTTGCGGATACCGTACCTACAAATGATTTGGTTCAAAATGAACTTGGTGATTACAGAACCAGGTACAGTAGTAAGAGGCATAGCCTCTACCCATTTGGTAAAATATTCGGTGGCCATGATTATAAAATTATGGCAATTCGTAGATGAGGGAGAGAATTTCTCTATTAAATCTAGGCCCCATGTAGAAAAGGGCCATGGAGTAGTGATTGGTTATAGAGCTTGTGTCGGCATATGGATCTCATGGGAGAATTCTTGGCACTTATGACACCTGCGTACGAACTCTACTACGTTGTGTTCTAGAGTAGGCTAGAAATAGCCCATTCGATGTATTTTATGAGCGGTGGCATGACCACCAAAGTGGCCTCCACACATTCCACTGTGGGATTCATGGAGAATCTTCTTGGATTCTTCTGTGTCGACACATCTTAGGAGCATTCCATCGAACACTTTCTGATAGAGCACTTGCTCTATAATGATGTATTTAGCTAGGATAATACGTAACCGCCTTCTTTGTTGTAGTGTAGCCCCTTCTGGATACGTATGGTCCATGATATAATCAATGATACCCATGTACTAAGGACACTCAGAGATAGAAGGTCAAGTTTCGATGTAGTATACGCACTTTCTGCAGGAAGTCCAGATCTACTAAATCACCTCCATCTAATGGGTTATCAGCTAACCAATCTGTGATGATTTGTCCCTTAACGGAATTTTGATTTACAAATGTTAATTTGAATTCTCCCATTAAGGTTATAAAACGTCCAGCCTTTTTAGACAAGGACCCTTGTGTGAGAAAAGTTCACAAATGGTCTGTTTTTATCATGACCCTTGTTTCTTGATTCAACATATAGTGTCTTAGGCATTTGGTTGCAAAGACTATGGTGAGGCATTCTCATTCTGCTTGGGTATAACATGTTTCATAGTCAAGCAACGTTCAGCTAATGAAATAAATCATGCATTCTCTCTTGTCATTGTCTTCTTGAGCCAGCATGTAGGCTAGCGAGACATTGGTAGCTCGTGAGTATAAAATTAACAGGTGATCTAACTTAGGTGGCATTAGCGTAGGTGGTGACAATAAGAAACGCTTAACTGAGTCGAAAGCTTTATTGCAATCTTCAGTCCAATGAATGCTATAGTCTTTCTTGAGTAAATTATTGATTGGATGTATGGTGAAACTTAAGTCCAGGATGATTCTTCGGATTACACCCAATTTTCCGAGAAACGACTGACGATTCCAGATTCATCCAAAGGTGGAACCATTTCGAGGACAGCCCAAATTTTGGTTGGGTCAACATCTATCCCTCGTGACGATATGATGTAACCTAGGAGCTTCCCTCCTGTTACACCAAAGACGCATTTTCTAGATTTAGTGTGACTCCGTACTCTATCAGTATGAGAGAATGATGCGGAGTACTTCCGGATGGTCACAACGCTTCTTGGCCTTAGCCAACAAGTCATCTACGTAGGATTCCATGATTTTATGAATTAAATCATGAAATATATATGTCATAGCTCGCTGGTATGTAGCACCAACATTCTTGAGACCAAATGGCATAACAACGTAGCAATAGGTTCCCCAAGGAGTTATAAATGTGGTTTTAGCTTGATCTTGTTCAGATATTTTAATTTGATTGTATCCCGAGAATCCATCCATGAGAGAAAAAAGTTCAAACCCAGTTGTTGCATCAACAATGACATCAATGGATGGCAACGGGAAGTCATCTTTAGGACACACTTTGTTGATGTCTCGAAAATCTATGTAGATGTGTGTCTTCCCATTCTTCTTGAGAACGGGAATGATGTTAGATACCCATTGGGAGTAATCGACTGGCTTGATGAATCCTACTTGGAGGAGTTTTATTACCTCCTCTTTTACCATGAGAGCTACCTTGGGTTTCATGGGTCTTGATTTTTGTTTAACTGGCTTTGCATCAGATTTAGTGACGAGGTTGTGTCTTTGCGATGTGGGGCGAACTCCTGTCATTTCCTTATAATTAAATGCAAACACCTTCTGATGTTCTTTGAGGATCCGAGTGTGTATTTCTACTTCCTCTGGGGTTAACAAGGACCCTAGTTTCAATATCCTTGGTTTGTCTTCCGTTCCGATGTTATTATCAATTGTTTCTTCGATCAAAGAGGCATTACCATCTTCAAACTGAGGTGGCACTGGAGGTAAATCCAAATCATCCCCATTTTCTACTGTGCATATGCTAGGTTCCATTTGTGAGGGAAGATCCACCATGGGATTTCCGAAGTAGGAAGATGAATGTGGGATTAAGGACAAATCTATCATATGATAGGAGAGATGTAGTGCTGCATAGGCTTTTAAGTAATCCAAAGTTGCCATATCACTATCAACATGGTCTAGGATAGTAGATTCATCTCCGTTTAAAAGAGAATTTGTCATTGTCTTTATCAATGGTTCATCGTGAAGGGATACCATGAAATGGGTATCCTATAACTCATTGCTTGGAGTAAAACGTGACGCTGAAGTTGCTATTGAATCAGCGAGAAGATTTTTCTCTCACGGGATTGCTTCAATTGATATGAAGTCAAACTCCTTTCTTAAATCTAATACAACTTTTTTGTAAAGTTGTAAGTGCTCGGCTTTGGTTTCATATGCCTTAGAGACTTGGTTTGTTACTAGTTGAGAGTCTCCTAAGACTCTGATGTTATCAACACCAATTCTTTTAGCTAAGATGAGGCCAAGGAGGAGGGCTTCGTACTCAGCGCCATTGTTTGTGCACTCGAAATTTAGCTTAAAGGCAAAAGGTAAGACTTTTCCTTCAGGGGAAGTAAAGATTATACCTGCCCCCACTCCATAACAACATTTAGCTCCATCAAAATGGAGTGTCCAATATTTGACTAGGAATATGGATGGTGGGATATCTTTGTGTTTGTATATTCTACTTCCACCATACAGAGATCCTCTGCTGCTAAGAGAGCCAATGCCTAGGAATATCCTATGCCTACTTGAATCGAATGGTAAGAATATTGGTAGATCATTTTCTAGTAGTTCAATGATCTTTGCAGTAGTTCCTAATGATACTATTTCTACAGTGTTAGCCTCATCTTTGGGGGTTGGGGTTACTTTGGCTAGGCTCATAGTTTCAAGATCTATCATAGGTACCAACTTTTCTTTTGTTTTTACGTCGATAGGTTTATTAAGTTGATTTGTTGGGAGTTCAAACTCCGAGTGTACGCCTAGTCTTTTCTTTAAGTCAGCTAGGTGTACATCAAATGGTTTTGGATCACCTTTGGCCACGAATACCTTTCCTAAATGTAAAAACCTTACTTCTTGAAATAGTGTAGAAGGGATTGCCTTCATGCGGTGTATCCATGGTCGGCCAAGGATCATATTATAGTTAGTTTCCTGATCTATAATATAAAACTCAGTCAAGATGGTTTTGGGTCCTAAGGTGACCGGTAATATTATAGTTCCAACCGAGGTGGCTTTAAGACTATCATAGCCCCTTAGTGTATTTCGAGTTGTGGAACAATTGGTTTCTCCATACCCTAGCTTTTGGAGGAAAGAGAAGGGGACTATGTTAATTGTTGCCCCATCGTCAACCATTACACGCTTTACATAGTTGTTATAAACCCATACTTGCAAATGTAAGGCTGGATCACCTCGGCATGCGATCTCAGCATCTGTCGGCATTTTGTTTATCTCGAATATGAATTCGACATCCCTATCTACCTGCCCTGGAGGATGAACATCAAAGTCCACATGATTCACTTGTGTTTCAAGTAGTGGAGTGATGTTAATTAGATGACCTAAACCTAATGCTTCTAAAAGAGTAGCCACAAGCGAGGAGAATTCTTTAGTAAGTCTAAGAATGAAATGTGTGAGAAGGTTTTTGTTAGGTCGTTAATCAAATCATAGGCTCCCACAGGTTTTACTATGATTTGTTGGATGTCATCCACCTCTGGCAGGTGGCTTGGACTTGGCTGAGAGAAATACTCTCGCGTCCTTGTTATAGCTTCGATGGGTAGCTCAGCATCTAACTCCACTAAACCGACTACCTTAGGTCGTGGCTGACTTCCTAGTTGTGGTGCAACTAATGGATTTAGTGAGGTTGAGGCTTCATGATCATTGTTTCCTGTCATCGCACCCTTGTTCGTCCTAGTTAGATTTAGCCTGTTGTTATCGTGATTTGGGAGTGGATCATTAAAGATCTTCAGGGGTGCGTTTTGAGGGGAAACTGCCCCTGAAAAGGTATTTGACGTTGGTGACATAGGATCTGCTAAGAACATATCCATAAAAAGTTGTTTTTATTCATCTGGCAAGTGTTGCATGAATTTATTGTAGTCATAGCATGTTCTAGTTTCATGGCCTCAAATTTTGTGGAAACCACGATGCAATTAGGATTGTAATTCCTACTTTATTGGTTTGATGTGTATTGTGGCCCAAAATTTTGATCAAACCGTTGTCTATTAAAATTTTGCATTTGTTGTCTTTGGTTTGAATTCTAGTTTTGGTACCTAGTTGAATTTTGGCTTGGACCCTGTATGGGATTTCACCGTTGTTGTTGTTGTTGTTGTTGTGGATGATTAAAATCCACTGCATTGATTGTCGGGGTAAAGTTGTTGTTTTGTTGGTTGTTTATTTGTGATGGAGTATTGACAACATTTACCTTCTTAGGCTATTCGGTTACTCCATCTGTTGTTACACCCTGATTTTTGTTAAGGATTTTAGGTCCTTGATTGATGTTCGTAGTAGTAGGATAAGTTGTAGTGTTCTGGTTGGGGGCGATTAACCTCCCGTTTGCTCCATATGTTTTGCGACCACTATCAATTGTTGCTTGATCTATTCGAAGAGCACTCTCAAGTACTTCATCGTAAGTTCTTAATGGGAACTTCTAGACTTCTTCCTTCACTTCTCTGTTAAGTGAATGAAGGAATAAATCACATAGTTCCATTTGATCCATATTTGGAGCACTTGCCGGAAGAATAAAGAACTGTACGCCACCTTTGGATGAAATGGGCGATAGATTCGTTGTGTTCTTGTTTGATGTGTAAGAACTCTCTGATTCCTGTTCTTAATAATTTGTTCATGTCGAAGGCCTTGATGAACTCTAACATGAGTTGTTTGAATGAATGTATGGAAGCCTCAGGTATTCTATAATACCAATCGAGAGCGATGCCTTCCAAGGTTTTTGGGAATATTTTAGCAACAACCCCATCCCATGGGAGTAGTTCTCGAATGGCCGTAGCATAAGCTTTGATATGCGTGTTTGGATCTCCCTCTCCTTTGTATTTGTGAAAATCGGGAAGAGGTCTTGGAAGCATGACGCTTCATATGGTGAAATCCAAGGGCTCTTTCAAATATTCTGAGTATGTCCCTATCGCATATGTTTCAACCATTGACGGTGCCTGTTGAGGGAGCGGTGGTGGGATGGTTTGTTGGTATGGCGCAGCGTATGCATTGGCAGGGGCATAAGGAAACCCCTGTGTTTGAGCAAACATACCGAGATAGGAGAATATATCCCCTTGTGGTGATTTGGAGTATATGTTTAAGTATGACGGGGTACTGTCTATGAATGGATTGTTCTGTACTAGGCAGGGAGGAGCAGTGTTAGAGATGGTGGGTCTAGTTAGCGTTTGTTGTGAATACTGTGGAGTCATGCCTAATGTGCCTACTCCTGTGAGGATATCTACTTGGTTAGGATGGTGTGGAGGATTGGAACTCCTGCTTGCATGAATTGTGAATTTTGACTTAATTGGGAAAGTTCTAACCCTCTAACCTTTTCTATTAGAGTTGAAATGACTTCATTTGGTGAAGTCACGATGTTTTGTCGTAGTGGTGTTTTTTGTATACCATGGTTTTGTATAGGTATGTGATATCCTTCTATGAACCGATTGCTATCTTGCCAAGTTTCTCACGAGAGTATTTCCTATATGCGGTGGCGAGAGGTATTTTCTTGGAAAGAGACCTCGGGTTGTGTTTGTAAACCTCCTACAGGTGGATACATACTTCGAGAACATTGGTCGTTCCTGGCATAACGTACCAAATATTCATCGTCTAAACCTCGGTATGAGTCTAATTATCTACTAATTTGTGGTCTAAGGAGCATCTGAGGGGCTGAACCATATTCTCCGGTGAACGTCATATTGTTCAAGCCTGAAGGCTCTGTTTGTTACATTTGAGTGAGCTGATCTAACTCCTCAGTTTGAAATGATGAGTTATATCGATTCTCGAGTTTTGTTGAAAACTGGTTAGTTTGGTAGTTATCACCCCATACTGAGAGTGAGGGTGATGATTGCCTATTTTGCTGGGCGTAGTATGCCTCAAGACCCAAGAGGGGTCTGCCATATGCATCAAATCCCGACATATTCGGGGGGTATATGAATACCCGTAGAATAATGGGAAGGAGCGAAGGTGATGCCGAAAGCCAATGAGGTGGGAAAGATGAAAAGTATACTAATTTGGAAGAACATGTAATAATATGACTCGAACTAAAAAGTAGGAAGTTCACGTCATGTTCACCAATTTTGTACAATGGAAAAGTGACAAGCAAGTGTGGGAATCTACAAGTAACTCTTCCTTACACCCGACCTCTTGAGGTCATCTTTGAGACAAAGCAGTGGGTATGGAATATGTGTGAGATGCGAAAATCTAGTTAGGCAATCTAATGTCTTCGATACGTATTAGCGGAATTTGTGAGTCTAAGGCAAAGAAAGCCCTTCTAACTTGAACTGGTGTGATAGATCGATCGGCAAGGATGACTGCTCGAAGGCTCCAATCAATATCAAGCTCTGGCATGATTCGATCTATAGGTTGTGGAATACGTGGAAAATGACCCGGGATAGTTTCGTGTATTTCTCCGGACAGGGTCATATGGTGGATGGTAAATGTAGTCAATTCTATGGATGATTCTCTGGCCTAGTCTAGAATTCCCTAGCTCTATTAGCTGCTATGTCTAGCAAGGATAATTGTTCGATGATGATAGGTGGAAGTGGGGTAGACTGGAATACTAGTGTGCTTAGGCCAGTGTCTATGTATAATTCTCCTATGGATTCGTTGGGCTGCGGGATTTGTGGGTCACAACTGTAGATTTTTAGTTGTTGTGAACCTGTTATGGTCATGTGTGAAATCAAGTCCTAATCCCTAATATCTAATAGTCGTATGCTTTCTCGGCTTCTATATTTAGGATCAATAACTGTGTGATTTTCTCTGAAATACCCTACAGGGCATTTGTGCAACCTAGATTCTTAAGGTGGTATCTATATCTAGAAGAGTGTCTCTGCGCATCTGTTTGTGGGACCAAAGGATCACAACCAAAGGTTTGTTCTCTTTCGAACCCTTATAAAGTCATATGAATGTTGCCTAGGGTAATCTGTAGTTTGGTTGATTTGACCAAAACGTGTGTGCTTGGTCATCTTCTATGTTTAACCACTCAACTAGGAATTGATTTATTCTGAAGCTTCTGCGTTGTTCGGAAGACTTGAATCCTAAGATTTTGATCTATATCAGTTATTGCCATGATGAGATTGGGCTGGGGCATGATTGGATCGAATATGTATTCCCTGGGCTCTCTAGGTCCCGTGATTGTCATACAAAAGCAACAATGTAAAACGAACTACAGTAAAATGAAATTTAACTCTGTTAAATATATCTATATATGATTTCTCTATTTTTTTTGTGTTTTCTGATGAACTTTACGAATTTAAGAAAATAGCTATTTAAAATATCTAGAATGACAACTAAAATAATAATTTAAAACAAACAAAATAACCAAGTGTAGTTATTTATGCATGCGATTTGTAGATCTATTCTAAACAATAAAATAGCTTATCTAATCTATTTGCAAGATTCTCGATCCTACCTCGAAGTGAGGAGTGAATCATAGTTTCCCGAAAACTATTAATCCCCACGACTTCCATAGCAATATCGAGAATAGAATTTACTAAAATAAAGCATTTAACTACTCTATTTGATATGATTCTAACTAGAACACGGATTACTGAGCAATGGTGAATCCGATGGTGTGTGTGATCTTGTCCCCTTAGTGTGATCTCCTCGTTCCTTCGTGTTCACGTGGATCCAAAAAAGCGTGTAATGCTAGCATCAACAAAAGTAGATATTGGGACAAAGGTAGCTCAAGACACAGACTGAATACGATGCGAGTAGGAGAGGGATAGCGCAAGAGTACAGAGCTTGGCTTATGCAATTCCTAGTGGGATCTATTGTGAGTCATGCAACATAAAGCATCCAGAACCTGAAACTATCCTGTTTGAGGAGAAAAACCTGCAACTTTAATGGCTTCCTAAGCTATTCTACTCCAATGGATTGGATGAAATAACAACACTGCTTGCACAAGATGGATTTGTGGCTTACCAACAGTAAAACAATGCTAACTAAGCATGCAATGAACTAAACTATGAATCCTAAGCAAGATAAAAGACTGAATTACTGAAATGAGAAGATGAGAAGTGAATGAGGGGCCATTTTCTTGAGCACAAGCCAACTATTTATAGCATTTTCATTTACCCAAGGTAAAAACCAAATAGAACTCTTAAACTATAAACAATGGCAAAACACTATTCCAGGGAACTAGAATCATAAATGCAAGCTTATGGCGGTGAAAGAAAGCTGATAAAATGTTGAAATTACATGAGTCGTGTTAAAAGAGCTTTCTAGAAAATGTGTAAAGGACCACCGCCCGAGCGGGGTGGCGATTCTGAGACCGTCGCCTGTTGGCGGCGGTCACAAGACCACCGCCCAAGCAGGCGGTGGTTTCGTCCTTCAAGAGAAAAAGGCCAACAAAAGAGGGTAAAAAGGGAAAAACAAAGCATGCGGGGATAAGCGGGGCATGCGAGATGTTAACGTACACTCGGAGAGATTTTTGGATCCCGAACACCTTGCGAGGAGACCTATATCATCATTGGGGCACGTGTCATGTTGTTTTGGTAGCAGAGTACCTTCTGATTTTGAGTACGTATAGGTTCCTTTGTTCTTTTAGCAGGCTGCACCACTTTCTCCTTCTTGTTGGCTTTCTCATGAGTCATGACATCATATGATTCATTGTTCATCTCTGTAACTCTTTCTTCATAATAATCCTCTTCATCTAAACCTTTAGTGGTGAGAAAATGGACATGAGATGCATTTAATTCTTCTAATTCTTCATCAACTTCCTCTTCATGTTCTTCACAGATTTCATCCTCTTCCTCATCATCAGGCTCCAACACTTCACATGTTGCATTGACTAGAACTTTAACAGGTGGACCTTCAATTGCCAGTCTGGTTTGAGTAGGGGGAAAATGATTCCCGGGTTGAAAGTTCTTCCTATTAATGTTCGATAAGGAGCATGTTGGGTGAACTACTTCTTAAGGGAAATAAGATCATTAGCAAGTTTATGTACCAACTAATCTGCACTAGCCCCAGGAGAAGATGTGGAAGAAGGATATGCTTTGGATTTGGATGAATCTCTCCTTAGCTTTTTGGACATGATCAGATCATCTTCAACACCATAAAAACCTCTTATCGGCATCCACGGTGGCAAGATTGGCTCTCCTAAGTGCATAACTCACTTCAGGCAATTGGGCATTAAGGAAGAAACATCTCTGAATCTGATCCACAGGGCATGTGTTTTGTGGGATCTTGTTAACCAACCTGTTGAATTTGGCCACAAATTCCCTCATGGGCTCATGTGACTCTTTCTTGATTTGAGAAATCTGGTCCAAGAGGGCATGTACATCCTCGGCGAGTTTGAAACGCTGCTCAAACCCAGGTTGGCATGGTGTTCCAATTGGTGATGGATCCAATAGGGAGATGATAAAACTAATCAGTAGCATTATCTTGCAATGTCTCCATAAAAAGTCTAATGGAGATATCTTCATGTTCAACTCTGAGAACACCACAAGCAATAATGAAGGCTGCAATATGTTCATCTGGATGAACCTTCCCATCTCCTCTAAATTTAGGGAAATTCTTTCTATTACCTCTAGGAAATTCATGCAATGGTTGGGGAAGAGAAAGAGTCCCAACCCTTTGGCCCCAAGGCGAGAGGAGATTCCATCCTTAGGAATATTGTTTGAAGAGGAATGAAACACCAGTGAGAATCAAAGCATGCAAATTAGGAATGATTTGATCTTGAGGTATGTCACTCCCAGAAGTTTTGTCTCTAGCAAGAGGAATGCTTGCAGATCTTGTTCCTCTTCTTTCTCTTGATGAAGAAGGGAGGGAGAAACCTTGATGATCCAAAATTTGGAAATGAGGATCTTCTTCCCCAAGGGTTCTTCTACCTAGAGTGTATCTTGGAGTCGCCAGATCAAAGATGATCAAGAAGTTGTTATTCAAAAACTAGAATCCATTTGCAATGAATTCCCCAGTGAAGTCACCAAAATTGTTGGGTTTCATAATGGAACAAGGGTTGAAACCATATTCAGAGGACAACAAGTCCCTACTCTTTAATGGGAGAGGTTCCCTTATTGAAATCAGGAAAAACAAATGTATAGATATATAACTCTCAATGTTTGGACCCTGATATTCTGGAATGTTTTCATACTTAAAATATTATCAATTAGAAGGAATGGAAGAATATAGAGATGGGAGAAGGAAGAAAAAAATAATGCTTTTGGGAAATATAGATAGTAGAGTATCTCCCTACTCACATTGAACCAATAAAATATAGAAAAGGATCAATTACTTCACCACCGATGCAAATATGCAGACACAAATTTCTAAAGGTTCACATAGACTAGAACACAAAGTTTCTATTGAATGTAAAACAAAAGATCCATTGAATCGAGCAAGGAGAGAGAAAGATATAACAGAGGAAAAAGATAGAAAATAACTTCTGTATTGAATTACTTCAGAATTTACAACCTTCCCAAAAAACCAAAATCCCCTTTTCCCGTGGCTAAACCATATATTTATAACAATTCATATACATCCATACTTTGTCCCCAAGAAAAGAATATCCGAAAGGGATAATGTTTGTTGCAGATCCACTTTTGGAAAGTGACATGGAACAAACGCACTCATCAAATCTGGAGGTTAAAAAGGTGAATATTTTGTCAGTTCGAGCATGATTATTTTAGTAGGAGACATCTCATGATTTTCTTCTTCATGTGGTCCTTCCATTTCCACCTTTTAACCACTTTCATAGCACTTAAGTGTTTACTGGTAATTTTTCTCCCCTTTTACATTCAAATTAGGACCCTACACATGGCAAGATCCAAGAAATTATGGCTCACGGGAAGAAATCTGCATTTCACAACATTTGTGAGAAAAAACATGATTTCTCAATTTGCTTTGCCCCATGACTCCACTAAAGACTGGACAAGTGGTGCCATCTGAGTGGCTGAGGAAATGCGGTTCAAATTTTCCATTTAAAATCTTTTTAAAAAAATCTCAAATTCTCAAAAACCTTCCCCACCCATTTCTCCAACTTCAATCTTCAACACGTGGCACCATACAACTTTGTTGCGAGATGCGCTTGAGCTTTAAACTTTATCTATTTTGAGAAAGGAAAATAATTCCAACTTTTCCACCAAAATTCCATGCCTCCACCGTTGAATTTTCTACACACAGACCACATGTATTTTTCTAATTTTTTTCAGTCTCAACTTAGAAATTTTCCCTTCGCATGAGCGGGGTCGTGAGCCATTTTAGAAATTTTCACCCTTTGTGGAAACAAGGCTAAAATTCCCAAAGTCTTCTGCCGAGTCCGCCAAAGCACCTATGAACTAAAAAACAACCATGTGTCCCTATTTCATTCTTCAACACATGGAGCCACCTGATTGGTTGTGGAGATGTGCTTCACTTTTTATCTGTTTTGGAAAGGAAAAAATTCCAACTTTTTCCCCAAATTCCATGTCTCCGCCATTGAATTTTCAATGTGAACACGTGTCCCATTCTGATTTGCTATGGATTTCAACTTAGAAATTTATCCTTCCACTTAGGTGGGGCCGTGGGCCATTTTAGAACTTTTCGCCCTTTATGGAAACAAGGCTGAAATTCCAAAAGTCTCCCTTGATCCACCAAATCACCTATGAACCGAAAAACCACCACGTGTCCCTTTACGATTTTTCGTGGGCCTCGGCTTAGAAATTTATCTTTTTACTTGGGTGGGGCCACAAAGTTATTTTAGAACTTTTCGCCCTTTAGTTTTAATGCCTTAGAAAATAAAATGGACCCACCGAATGAACTTTCACTAAAATTGCTTCTAGCCATCGGGGACCAATGGGATTCGGGAAAATCGACATTTGTTCCAAAATCACCAAAAAGTGATAAGTTCAAAAAGAAACCCATCTGGCCGCATCTAATGGGGAAAAAATGCATAGCCTCGCCTTCCCGAGCAAGAATTTGATGGGGAAAAGAACGTAGAAAGTTGCAGGAAATAGGAAAATGCCATTTTGCTCCTGATGAAGAATTTATTTCTCTGCAAAAGGTTAAAAACAAAAGATGCAAGGCCCCACGTATTCCAAACTCATAAAAGAAGGACTAAAATCATTTCCCATCTATTTAAAATAGGTAAAAAAATTTAACGGCAGTAAATTGAGGAAAATTTTGAATAAAACGTCGTGGAAAATGAAAATGAGCATCTGAGGAGTTCAAAACATGAATTTCTTCTATGGTAGGGCTCCAATTTTCATGAATTTGGATTTGAAAGGGTGGGGAAAATTGAGAGGAACACAATACTAGAGAAGTGTTTTGAGATATTTGAAATTGATGTCACCAAGTCTCGATGCCATTAATGTGTAGAGGAATACTTCTTAGCCACAAGTTCTTGATCTCGTAACATCCTCATTTTATACTTTAGAACAAGTGAATTTTTTTTTATTTTTATTTTTGATAATTGCATCCTGGTTCTAAATACATAATTTAGAACTCACAATTCAAATAACCATTTATATAACAGACAACCATATGCATTGTAATGACTCGGAGTACCTCCGATCTATTCATTCCATGACTCGGTAATCTACGATCTATTCATGAGTAATAAGAGTCTATGTTTTTATTTAACACATTACTCTTGCGGTTCTCTTCCTAATCTAGGATTCGAATGCTCTCTGTCGAGGAATCTAACTGAATAATTGTTACTATTATTCATCGGCATCTCATCCCTTAGACTAGGTGAATTAGGACAACGCAATCAACAGACTTGCGATACTTTGGCCAAAGATTTGAAACATATCTTTCATGTCTCGTATTCCTTAATGGCATACTCGTCGAACTGAATATGTCCTTCACCCCATTCATATGTTATATAGAATGTCTTATCTTGACTCTTTGTCGAGTCCTTCCTTACAAAGCCGAATCACTCGAGCGATTAACAAGGTGATAATGTTATATGGATGCCCACGAGGATTAGGGATATGATGACATCTTGGTTCAACCTTGCGGTTCAACCAAGTGTGTCATGATACCCGAATCTCTAGGCAGCCTTATAACATGACCACGTTCTTAATCGATCCCGGGGTAACTCGTGCGAAATCAAGTGTAAATCTTAGCGATCAATGAAAGGGTGTCGCCATAAGTCATCTGCATTATTGTAACTTGAGAAGATCCTAATCTTCTGGAGGTACAACTCTGAATTGACTTATGTCGTCGACCTTTAAATCCGCCTCGAAAAGATCTACTCGTAATGCAAGCGTTACGCACTTGAGTTTAAATTACTTTAAAGACTTTTCCCTAAGGTTTAGCCTTTCCGATCCTGGATTCTTCGTCTTAAGACGACCCTCCTCTATAGAACCCATTACTTGGTAGAGATATTAAGGTCAAGTTCTTCATCAAGGAGTCATTAGAATACACACGATTCTAAAGCAACGAATCGGACAATATCTCATAACCTTTGCTTAAGATTGCCAACCGAACTCCATTTGATTGTATATCGGTTCTCTTAAATGAATTTATATCATACTTGTTGGTATAAAGATATAAATGATTAAGAATCCAATTTAATATTGTCCTGTTATACTTAGGACTAGGGATTAGTAATTCAATCCAGCTTGTTTAGCGTTATCTTTAGGCTCATTTTTAACCTATCTTCTAGAAAGACAATTATTTAAATCCAATATTGCTTTCGCTAGCACAAATTAGAACTACTAAACACTCATAAGAGTTCAATCTCATTTCCTTGCAAGCTTTCATTGTCAATCACAAAAGCATTCATATTATACAATGATAATAATGCCCCTTCGTTACATAAACCGAAGAAGGTCAACTTTCAGAAATAGAATACAACACATAAGTTTCAAACACTTATTTCCATTCCTTTCAAAACTATACAATTACATTTTATGCAACAACATACTTGATACAATGCTAACGGAAAAGAAACATCTTTTCACATATAGTACATCTATAAAATCAAGCTGTAATTCATAACAAATCAAATAAACAATCTGATCAGCCTGTCAGATCTGCATTGCTTTTACCTCTTACGGCAACCATCTGCAAAAATAGTCAACATGAGTCAGTTCAATGAACTGAGCATGATAAGCACTAACTTTTAAAACAATTGCAATCCATCAATTGTTTTCATTAAACACCCTGTTTAAATGAGATCAGATATTCACATAAGTAAACATACTCAGACTATGCCCTTGTAATACAAAATGATTACAAATATGTAACTCTGTCATTGTTACAAAATAGTCTTAATCACTTTCTAATATTTCATCAAATATTAAGAAACAAGGAACGAATGTACACAAACAATCATTGAATCCAAAATCACAACATTGGTCAGATTGTTTCATTCTTCCAAAAGGGAATAACATAACAATTAGGATTCCACCAATATGTTACAAAACAATTTCCCACTGTTAGACAAATATCAACAAATATTAAATAAAGGAAGAGAAAGAACCAAACCATTCATACTTCCTTTCACATAAGTTCATTACTGAACCGTCTTCACATATGAAAACATTCAACCAGATATAAATGAACAAGTTAGACAAGCCATGCAAGCAAGATTGCTGTTTTACAACAAACTTCATTGCATCAAGCAATCGAGGTTTCCTAAAGACTATGCCATGACGTCCACACAAATTTCCGAAACATGCTCGATCAAAAGAATCGAGTAAACGGAAAGGAACATAGCATATCTATTCTTGCTCAGTCTAAATCGGACTGATTAAACGGAAAGGAACATTGCATATCTATTCTTACCTTGGCGCATGCAAGTCTAAGGTGTGGTACTCGCGACTCACCCCAACAGGGCCAGAACACGAAATATTCAACCATACTCAAGGAACAGTGACAAAACGACAGTGTCCCGTAAATCAGATTCAATAAGGTTCAAGCAATACAAGATACCTTCCAAAAGTTCATATGAATCCGAACAACAATAAAACAAATAATTGCATACGATTACATCCGAGCCCAACAATGGAGCTTATTTAAACATCAGGCAAGCAAATCCGATTACCGAATTCAAAACAAGAAAACCGGCTGTACCTTGCCCATCTTTTACACAATTTTGCACAGATTGAAGACCTAAATATTCTCCTAAAGAATCATACCACAAAATCAATGCAACACAAAAGTAATTCCGAGAAAATAACGAGAGGTCTTAGTACATGTCATTCCTTCCAACCACTTTGGTTTATCATTCACCAACTATTTAAACATATTCAACTTGAGCAATGGCCCAAATAGAAATATAAATCATTGAATCGTCTCCTCAGAGTCGTTCAAATACAACCATTATAAATCTATAAATACACATTACATACTGTTAACGGGTTTACGCCCATAATCGCAGAACCTAACAACAGTATAAGATGGAATTAGTTGATAAATCCTTCTATACCATCCATGGCAAACATTCAGAATGAAACAAGTGTAAGCAAATCAACTGAGCCGCTTCGAAACTTTCGAACAGCTTTCACAAAGAAATGCAAATGCATACCCAGGAAGTCTATATCCTTTATTTATTACAAATAACAGTGGCCAAAAGACCTGTTTCCTCTACCAGGCTTCCACGAAAATCAAATAACAAAACTCAAGGATGAATCCATATTCTCAACGGTGGGTAGCAATATACGATTCAATCAAGGACTCCTTTGAGTCGTTCAAATAAATTATAGATGTATCAATAATGTATACAGTCAACAAATAATCCCGTTACTACAATAACAAGGAAGAACAACTTCCACTGGGTCGTATAGACTACGGTAATACAACAGTTTTCCTGTTCCCAGCAAAAATTAGAAGACAAATGAAACCCAAAAAGTACCATTAGTCACTGTCAACAAAAACCACGACAGAGTTTCCAAAGGAGCAGTAGAACTGATCAAACATACAGTATCTAACAGAATCCTTCCATACAGTTTCCACAACAAGAAACAGTGACCACAAATCAACAACATACAGTGGTCTATAAACAACACAGGTATATCCTATGGGCTCACGCCAAACAGGACGAGCTTTCATGCTCTTTACATATAAATATCTCACATATTTAAACCAGAAAAGAATACACAAAGGAATAGAGCCACAATTGATTTTAATAAACACCCATCAAGAGGAAAATTGAAAAATCGAACCGAAGAGATACTGATACCAAAAATCAAACAAGATCTCCATAGAAAATCATCTATTTTCTCAAAACATTTGAACGAGTTGTTCTAATGAAATCACTTGAAAGACAAGAAGCTATTTAAAGGTTAGGACCTAACATGCCGGATTTTTGATCAAATTTCCGGCGGACCACGGGAAGAGCTCAAACTTCCTTTTCTTTTTCCACGATAAAGTGACCAACAAAATTTTGCTTGTCTCCATCACATATATATCCTCCATGACAGAGAAAAAAGAGCTATAGTAGTTCATACTTGCCATCTGACTCAAAGAGAACGGTGTGAAGAACCCGATAAACAAGCGAGAGAGAGAGAAGACCGAAAATTGCGACAAGCCAAACAAACCCCCAAATTTCCGTTTGCATGCCTTCTCGCGAGTTTGAGCTCGACTTCGAGAATATTGAATGCCATTAAACCAACTTTCCCACTTAAACTCATCTTCCACCGACCGCCAGAATTGGCGACAGTCCAATGAAAATTCAAGCCCATTTCCAAACTTAGCGAATTGCCACGTCAGAACAGGTTAGCCGTTGCCTAAACCTTCGCCATGACCTGTCCCTCATCCTTATCCCAAGCATTAATTGCCATAGAAAACGCCGCCCATGGTTCGCACCCCTCCATAGGCCCCTTCATAATCTCCTCATTAGTTAGGTTAGTATCTTAGGTTAGAATTTAGGGTAATACCCATACTAACCAATTTACACATAGATACTAACTTAGGATATTAACACATAGCCTAGGTCTAGGTTAGATTAACACTAATCTAACCCCTAGGTTAGGTTTTAGTTTTAGGTTACTAACCGTTAATAATTCCAGTTAGGTATAACATTTTATATGCCAAGAAAAGACCTAAAATCATGCATCTCCGAACAGGATTCACTCCTATACAGCCGTTAGGCTACAGGAATATACATGACAGAATTATTACTTGGTCCACGTCCGAGACCTTCCAGATATACTTCGATATCGGGAACCAATTCATTACCAAGATCAGCTGAGTCATACTCGACCCAGCTTAATCAATGCTTCCATACCTTGCGACTGTTCAAGGTCTGCGTGATCTAATTCATCACATACAAACTTAAAGCATTACTTGGATCAATTCCACTGATCCAAGACTAGATATTATAGATGAATGTCTCTATAATTCATTCCGTGATCAGATTAATATTCAGACACAAAATGGAATAAATAAAAGAGTCTAATCATATTCTCTCAGATCGAAGATCTGCAATCTGCAAGAAATTACAATACATATCAAGCATGATTTCTAAATCGAGGAACACATCCTTATACCGAGAAATCACATATCAACACTTGTATGTCCAGAGAAAGTAACAATAGTTCAGGTGTTACATGATCATTTCTATGGAAAAATTCAAGCTAGAACATACGTCCCACATTGGAGGCTTTTGCAACATATTTCCAGCCTCTTGATTTGTCTTGAATCAAACACACTTTCTTACTGAATGACTATCAAATTCAATCTTCAGATTATGATCTAGAAGTTGACTAACTGATAGTAGATTCTTTGTTAAGACAAAGACATATAATACATTTGTTAATATAAAATTTCATGAACCAAGAGGTAGAGAAATGTTCCTAATACATATTACTATGTAAAAGAATCATCACCTAACAAAACATGATTTTTCTAAGGTGTGTCCCTCATGGTCATAAACCAGTCTCTGTGCCTAGTCATGTGTCAAGTGGCTCCCGAATCAACATACCAAACAACACTAGATGATGTGGATGGTTCACTAGAATGAGTAGTGTACAAGAAGTCTTCATTATCTGAATGGTCTTCTTTCTCAGCTACATTACCTTTCTAATGGGGTTTCCTTTTCAAATCCCCTTCTTCTTCCCTTGCTTGTAGTATCACGATGATATTTCTGATTTTGAGGTTCATAATTTCTTGATGAACCTTTCTTTTATGTATTGAACCAACAATATTTCAACTTGTGTCCTCTTTTACAGATAGGACATTTCTTATTTTTCTTGTCCTCTTATTGTTGTTATTTTTAAGAATTTTGTGAGGATTTTTATTTTCCTTTTCCTTTTTGATGAGAAGATAGTTCCTTCTCCTCTTCATCATCTTTTTGTACATTTCTCCTTATTACGGTAGATTCACTAGCATGTAAAAAGTAATTGCGTGATCTCGAAAAGTTTAGTGTTGTCACAAAATATGGTAAGAAGGTGGAATTTATCTCAAAACAATGGGAATGAGAGATGTATCGATAGCTATCGTACGTACCCAAAATTGTATGTCTTTGCACTACTCTGGAAAGATGTTACACATGCCCCAATGATGATACTGAGTCTCCTCGCAAGGTGCTCGGGATCCGAAAAAGCTCTCCGATTATGCGTTAACATCCTGCATGCCCCGCTTGACCCCGTCCTTTGTTTTTCCTTTTTCCTCTCTTTTCTTGGCCTTTTGCTTTTGGTGACAAAACCGCCGCCTGCATGGGTGGCGGTCTCGTGACCTCCGCTTGATCGGGCGGCGGTCCCGTGTAACCGCCACCCGCTGCTCAGCGGCGGTCCTTTATGCATTTTCCGAGCGTTTTAACGTGACTCACGTAAATATCAACGATTCACTAGCTTTCCTTGCCAACTTAAGCTTGTATTTATGTTTTTGCACTTTGAATAGTGATTTATCTTTGTTTAATGGTGGGAGAGTTCAATTTGAACTTGCCTTCTAGTCATTGTAAATGCTATAAATATGTAGCTTGTTTACAAGTAAAGGGGCTGAATTCTTTGGTCTTGGTTCTTTGGTCTGGAGTCTTCATTCTTGAGTTTCAGTCTTCAATACTCAGTCCTAGATTTATTTTATGAATCATTTTATCTTTAGCATGGATTAGAATTTTGAGTATTTAGTTATGCCTCACTGTACACCGACAATGATCCTGCTAGGAATTGCATGGGCCAAGCTCTGTTCTCTTGCGCCATCCCTCTCCTACTTGTACTTCGTTGTATTTCTTTGAAGCTGCTATTATTCATTGTTTGAGTACCTATTGTTTATCATTTTGTTTTATCATTGCTGCAACAACCCTGCTAGGAATCGCATAGGCCAAGCCAGTTCACTTGCGTCATCCCTCTCCTACTTGTGCTTTGTGCCATTTTACTTCAAAGTAATTGTCATCCCAGTGCCTTCCTTGCTGATGTTGCTATACTCCTACTCTTTCTGGATTCACGTGAACACGCAAGAATGAAGAGATCACACTGAGGGGACAAGCTACAACACAATTGGATTTTCCTCTACTCAGTAAACTCCAGGTTTAAATCGTCAAAGTTATTATCAAATAGAGTAGTGAATCATTTTATTTCAGTTAAGCTTACTTTCAATATTGCCGGGAAGGCTGTGAGGAATGATAGTTTAGAAAACTATGATTTGTTCCTCACTTCTGAGGTAGGATTGAAGGTTTTTCAATTAAGTTAATTAGCTATCTTTTATTTAGATTCACACATCTGCACAGGTGAATAACCACACCGGGTTATCTTGCTTGTTTAGTTTTAGTATAAAAGTAGTTTAATGAGTTGTTTATAATTATAATATTTCAATCGTGTATTTTATTTAGATTAGTTTCCCTTTCAATAGTAGTATAAATTGTTATTTTCAGTTTAAGTTAATTTGGAGACTTCATAACTAGATTAACACTGAGATCCTAGTTAGGAGAATAAACCATAGGGAATTTACGCTACCCGCTCATAGCCTCTAAATCTCCCCTTTGTCATTTCAGCTACCAGGAGATCACACTACCAGATCTTAGTCACTGATCCTCCCATAGTTAGCTTTAGGAAAGTTGCTTGCCAGATTCTCATCCTTGCCTGTAGCTTTTCTATCATAGAAAACTGACCATAATCTCGGCTGTGACTTCATCTAAGTCACTGCATTTCAAACCACCGGCTGTCTCGGCATGACCTCGGGAGGTCGGGTACAGGGAAGGTCACTTGCCGATTATCATCCTCGCATGTCACTTTTCCATCGTACAAAATTGGTGAACCTGATGTGAATCAAACAACTGTTTCACCTTCTGTACCTCATTAGCCTTCACATCAGCTTCACCAACAAAATTGGTGAACCTGACGTGAACTAACAAATCTTTCACCTTCTCTTTGAGAAATTTTATCTTATCTCATCCACCTTCGCTCCTTCCCATTATTCTACGGGTATTCATATACCCCCTGAATATGTCGGGATTCGATGCATATGGCAGACCCCTCTTGGGTCTTGAGGCATACTACGCCCAGCAAAATAGGCAATCATCACCCTCACTCTCAGTATGGGGGGACAACTACTCAACTAGTCAGCTGTCAACACAAACTCCAAGGATCAAATATAACTCATCCTTTCAAACTGAGGAGTTAGATCAACCCCCTCAAACGTAACAAATAGAGCCTTCAGGTTCGAACAATATGACGTTCACTGGAGAATCTGGATCATCTCCTCAGGTGTTGCTTAGACCACAAATTAGTAGACAATCAGACCCATACCTGGTCTTAGATGATGAACAATCAATACGTTATCCTAGGAGTGAACAACACTCTCGGGTATGTACCCACCTATAGGAGGTTTACAAACACAACCCGAGGTCTCTTTTCAAGAAAATACCTCTATGCCATGGCATATAGGAAATACCCTCGGAGAAACTTGGCAGGACAACGATCAGTTCATAGCAGGATATCACATGCCTATACAACACCAGGGTATACAACAAATGCCGCTAAGGCAAAGCACCGTGACTTCACCAAATGAAGTCATTTCAACGTTAGTAGAAAAAGTGAGAGGGTTAGAACTTGCTCAAGCAAGTCAAAATTCTCAATTCATGCAAGTAGGAAGTTCCAATCCTCCATACCACCCTGGCCAAGTAGATCTCCTCACAGGAGTAGGCACGTTAGGCATGCCTCCTCAGTATCCACAACAAACGCCAACAAGGCCCATCATCTCTAACACCTTTCCTCCCGGTCTAGTATCAAACAATCCATTACTAGACAATACCCTGTCATACTTAAACATGTACTCCAAATCACCTCAAGGAGATATGTTCTCCTCTCTCGAAATGTTTGCTCAAACGCAGGGACTTCCCTATGCCCCTTCCAATGCATACGTTGCGCCATATCAACAACCCATCCCACCACCACTCCTCGTGAACCACCATCATGGTCAAAACCTATGCAATAGGGACTTATTCGAGAATATTTGAAAGAGCCCTTAGACTTCGCCATACAAAGTGTCATGCTTCCAAGACCCTTTCCCAATTTACCCAAGTACAAAGGTGAGGGAGAGCCAAATGCACATATCAAGGCTTACGCCACAACTATACGAGAACTACTCCCTTGGGATGGGGTTGTTGCTAAAATATTCCCCAAAACCTTGGAAGGCATTGCTCTCGACTAGTATTATAGAATACCTGAGGCTTCCATCCATTCATTTAAACAACTCGTATCAGAGTTCATTAAGGCATTCAACATGAACAAACTGTTAAGAACAGGAATCGGGGAATTCTTGCACATCAAACAAGAACACAACGAATTTGTTGCCCATTTCATCCGAGAGGTGGCGTACGCAGTCTTTATTCTTCAGCAAGCGCTCCAAATATGGATAAGATGGAACTATGTAATTTATTCCTTCATTCTCTCACTAGAGAGGTGAAGGAAGAAGTCTAGAAGTTCCCACTAAGAACTTACGATGAAGTACTTGAGAGCGCTCTTCGAATAGATCAAGCAGCGATAGATAGTGGTCGTAAGACATATGGAACAAATGGGAAATTAATCACTCCCAATCAAAACACTATGACCTATCCTAATGCTGGGAATACCAATCAAGGACCCAAGATCCTTAATGAAAACCATGGGGTTACAATAGATGGAGTCACTGATCAAGTCAAAGGACCAAATGTTGTGAACACCCCGACACCTGCTAACAATCAACGCAATAATAACTTCACTCCAGCGATCAATACGGTGGATTCTAATCATCCTCCACAGCAGAAAATCTAGTCACAAGGCCTTGCTCGGGGCCTAGATGGATATCAAAACCAAAGCCAAAGGCCACAACCTTGAAATTTCAACTATAACAACCAACAACCTAATCAAAAATTTGGGCCACAACAGGATTCAAACCGACGACCACGGAACTATAATCCCAATCTATATTGTGGTTTCCACAAAATCAGGGGTCATGATACTAGGACTTGCCATGACTGCAACAAATTCTTACAACGTCTACCAGAAGAGCAAAAATAAATCTTTGTAGATATCTTTCTGGAAAATCCTACATTGCCACTTGATATGGGATCAATTTCCACTCAAAATGCACCTCTCAAGATCTTCAATGATCCTCTCCCAAATCATTCTAACAATAACAGGTTAGATCCAAATGGGAAAAACAAAGGTATCATAATAAGAAATAACATTCAAGATGCCTCAACTCCTGACAACTCTTGAATTGCTCCTAACCTAGGTTCGAATGGTAATACAAAAATCTTGGGATTAGTCGAGCTAGAGGTTGAGTGTGAAATTAATGCAACAACTCAGACAAAGGAGTATGTTTCATAACCCCTACCCGATATTTTCTCCACATGAGATGAAGTTCCTACAAATGCTAAACCGGTAGGATCCTATGATTTAATATACGAGGTGGCAAAGACAAATAAAGATAAGTCAATTTCTGTGGAAATAGTCTCCACTAAAACCACAACAGGAATTATGAAACTCTTGGAGAATGATGAACCGATCTTTCTCCCATTCGAACCTCAAGGAATGGGTAGTCTTCTTGGTATAGCATCTCTTAGCATCTCTTCCTTCCGATGATCTAAATCTAGATATAAATATGATAGAATTAACAAACGAAGAAGGGAAATTTAAAATTGAAACGATGCCTATCAAAACCATCTCTAGGCACTACCCTATTCTAAAGCCTGGTTTCGACCCATGCGTGTCTAAAGCTAGGTTTTCCCTATCCATGGGGCAAGACCTCATCATTAACACAATGCTCACTATGAGAGAGAATGTCGAGAAGCATAGTCATGCTCACCCACATGTCATCTCTCAAAAACATGACAAAGAGGTACGCGAACGCCTCTTTCAGAAAAATGTTTTTAATAATGGGACATATACACCTCTGGGAAAGGGTTGTAAGTTCAAACCCAGAATGGTAGGCCCTCGTCAAGAAAATGAAAAATTTGAGGATAATGGTTCTCCGTTGTGTACTTCTAGGGATGAAGAATTCGATATTCGTCAACTTTCTTCACCTTAGACATCATGACATATGGTTCCAGTTGCATTTTCATATGTACATGGTTGCAGTTGCATTACATTAGTAATTTAGATAGGTTCATTTTGTTCACTCGTTTCATAAATATTGTAGTCCATGAACTTACTCTTAAGTAATCTGTTACAAATTTCTGAAGATATTGGCAAAATTATTCAAATCACATCTCTTCAAACATCATCAAGTATTTTCAAATCTTCTCATCAAGTTCGACAGACAAACATTGACGGAAACCATACCAAGACCTGCATACTTGGCTTCGCTCTTTCTTTCTACTAGGTGAAGTTGTTCTTGCCTACGGTCTGTTCTAGAAGCTTCTTGGTGTCACATCTATCCCTCTTAAAATATCTTGGAACAAAAGGATATCCCAAAGTCATAGATCAGAAATGTCAAAATCAAATGAAATCAAAAGCGCCAAACAAACAAAATATTTTATTTTACACACTTCTTTACCCCATCAACCTTCGGTGATAAGCCCACATCTCTTACTGGTGATGTGAGGTTGGGAAAGGAAAGAAGTGCCCTTACTCGCCTGTATCTTGCCTTTGGTGACAAACCCATGCTTCTTATTAGTGGCATGAGGCAGGATGTGGGGGGTCCAGTCACATAAACTAACAAATCTTGGTATCCTAAAAACACAAGTCAAATTCTGTTAAGAGAAGGCAAATATCCAAACATCCAAATTCTAAAGAGATCAAATACTCAAAACCAGATTTTGTCAACCAGGTTGCCATTTATGAATATAAGTCTAGATAAACTAAAAATTAAGTAGCCTTCTAAGCTTGGTAGTAGTCCTGAGTAGGGTGGGTGTGTAGGTCCAAATTTGGTTCTTGTTCTTGTTTTGTCTGTCTCTCATCATTCCACTCAAATCAAACTCATACAACTTGTGCCCTTCCCAATTCTTGGTGTTGAGCCCTCGCATCTTACTAGTTGCGTGGATTTGGGATTGGGGCAAGTTCATCTCTTTATCGATATACATTCATCACGTTTTGCCAACATAAGAAGAAATCACAAACATTGTCTAAAGAGGCCAAAAGTTCAAAACTACATGTTCGTCATCACATATCAACATTACAAAAGAAAATAAAGTAAAAACATTCTGTTTAACATTTGTTATCACTTGTCATCCATTGCATACATTCTAAAAAGCATGTGAAAGTTGGCGGCATTTTGACACACGGGCATGTCAGGTATAGCCTCTAACTCCCCATTTTGGGACCGCCATACTTGGACCCAACGTTTTATGCCTCTTCATGGCTAAAACGCTTCTCCGAGGGGGCAATATGTACATACCCAAAATTGTATGTCTTGCACCACCGAGAAAGATGTTACACATGCCCCAATGATGATACAAGTCTCCTCACAGGTGTTTGGGATCCGGAAAAATCTCTCCGAGTGTGCGTTAACATCCCGCATGCACCGCTTAGCCCCCGCATCCTTTTTTTTCCTTTTTCCTCTCTTTTCTTGGCCTTTTTCTCTTCAGTGATGAAACCGCCGCCCTGAATGGGTGGCGATCTCATGACCGCCGCCCTGATCAGGGTGGCAGTCCTGTAACCGCCGCCATGCTCGGAGCGGTGGTCCTTTACGCGTTTTCCAGAAAGTGTTTTAACGCGACTCACGTAAATATCAACGATTCACCGGCTTTCCTTGCCGACTTAAGCTTGTATTAATGTTTTTGCCGCCTAAATAGTGATTTATCTTTGTTTAATGGTGGGAGAGTTCAATTTGAACTTGCCTTCTAATCATTGCAAATGCTATAAATATGTAGCTTGTTTACAAGTAAAGGGGCTGAATTCTTTGGTCTTGGTTCTTTGTGCTGAGTCTTCATTCTTGAGTTTCGGTATTCAATACTCGATCGTAGATTTATTTTATGAATCATTTTATCTTTAGCATGGATTAGAATTCTGAGTATTTAGTTATGCCTCACTATACACCGACAACGATCCTGCTAAGAATTACATGGGCCAAGCTCTATTCTCTTGCGCCATCCCTCTCCTACTTGTACTTCGTTGTATTTCTTTGAAGCTGCTATTATTAATTGTTTGAGTACCTGTTGTTTATCATTTTGTTTTATCATTGTTGCAACAACCCTGCTAAGAATCGCATAGGCCAAGCCAGTTCACTTGCGCCATCCCTCTCCTACTTGTGCTTTGTGCCATTTTTACTTCAAAGTAATTGTCGTCCCAGTGCCTTCCCTTGCCGATGTTGCTATACTCCTACTCTTTCTGGATTCACGTGAACACACAAGAACGAAGAGATCACTCTGAGGGGACAAGCTACAACAAAACTAGATTTACCTCTGCTTCAAGAAACTCCAGGTTTAAATCGTCAAAATTATTATCAAATAGAGTAGTGAATAATTTTATTTCAGTTAAGCTTATTTTCAATATTGCCGGGAAGTCATGAGGAATGATAGTTTAGAAACTATGATTTGTTCCTCACTTCTGAGGTAGGATTGAAGGTTTTCAATTAAGTTAATTAGCTATCTTTTATTTAGATTCACACATCTGCACAGGTGAATAACCACACCGGGTTATCTCGCTTGTTTAGTTTTAGTATAAAAGTAGTTTAATAAGTTGTTTGTAATTATAATATTTCAATCATGTATTTTGTTTAGATTAGTTTCCCTTTCAATAGTAGTATAAATTGTTATTTTCAGTTTAAGTTAATTTGGAGACTTCATAACTAGATTAACACTGAGATCCTAGTTAGGAGAATAAACCATAGGGAATTTACGCTACCCGCTCATAGCCTCTAAATCTCCCCTTTGTCATTTCAGCTACCAGGAGATCACACTACCAGATCTTAGTCACTGATCCTCCCATAGTTAGCTTTAGGAAAGTTGCTTGCCAATTCTCATCCTTACCTGTAGCTTTTCTATCATAGAAAACTGACCATAATCCCAGCTGTGACTTCATCTAAGTCACCCGCATTTCAAACCACCAGCTTGTCTCGGCATGACCTCGGGAGGTCGGGTACGGGGAAGGTCACTTGCTGATTATCATCCTCACATGTCACTTTTCCATCGTACGGTGACCTCCTCTCCCAGGGATAGAAGTGAAGCCGTCAATTCTACAACTCTCTACAAGATAGCTTCCACTTTATCGTTCGGCTTAAATTTGAGTGTATACAATGTTGACTCTGTAAGTTTAATATAGTGTTCTTATTTCTGTCCTTGTGCATGGTGATTAAATTATCCGACGCTTATTTTTCTATTTTGGCATCTCGAATATGTGATTACACGTCATTGGACACTTCAAACAAGATTATGAATTTGGCCTTCTCATTGGCCTTGTCAAACTCTCTTTATTGTGTTGCATCGGTTGGTGATCCGGTTGCGGAACCATTCACAACAGGCCAAATATCTTTAAACTCGAGTTATATTTTGATCTTAGTCTTACATGCGCATAAACATCTCCTCTTAGGAGTGTGAGTCTGCGGAAGAAAGAACTTAGGGGCATTAGTGCCCATTTTTGAATAACCTAATAAAGGATAAGGATCTTATCACTTCAGGTATAAGGTCTCCTAATCTATATACCATTAGTCAAATATACCGAACCTTTCTATATATGTGCCCTTCCGATATACCCATCAATACCTAGAAGAATCTCACCCTTTGGATATACTCAGAGGTACGTGAAAGAGGCGTTAACATATGTGAAAGAATTTGATAAGTTGCACCAAGACAATACTGAAAAGGGTCTATGTGATTATTGAATCCATTTCAAAGATATATCCTCATATGTGCACGTAACTTCACTATTATTATACTAATAATTTCATTGTCCAGATTTATGTCGTGAAATCGATCATAGATGGATGGGAGGGCTCAAAGTGTGTGCATTATGTCTTTATTTCTCCCCATAATGTTATAGGGACAATGCTCGATGACATTGATGTAGCTATATTATACATTAAGTACAGTAGTAGTCGTGATGACTTTATCCATAAGTGCTTCCCAAAGGCACTATATATACTGAACGATGTGAAAGAGATCCGAAGATCTCATGAGTGTTACAAAACCAAATTTCAATATTTTTTTCAAATCTCTACCAATTTTTTTCAGTTATAATGTTTGCGTTGCATATAAAAACCTATAAATAAGTAAAATCCACTAAAATATACACGAAAATATATGATTACATCTAAATATGTAGAAAAATTGAATGACATGTAATTTATTTTTGTTTTGCGAGTCCCTAGTGGCCTCCAGAGCTCAAAATGGCTCTTAATGCTATAACTGCAAAAAAGAGAGATGAAAAATGCACATTTAGATACCCCTCCTTTGGAAAAAGTTTCTTAGAATGATTTTCTAAGAAATCTAGGAGAAGTTTTTTTGAGAAAAATTAGTGTTCTTATCACTAAAGTTAGCGGGGGTTTAGTTATATTTAAGCTAATCTAGTGACAGCTTTTAGACCACTAAAGATGGTGGTTCTACTATTTTCACCACCAAAATCCACATAGATGGGTATGGGGTGGGGTTCAAATCCTAACTCCTTAATCCCAAAGCTTTCCTCCTACCCAACTTAGTGCAAACTACATATATGATATGAAATCAAAAAAATTTATTTAAACATAATTTCAAATGCGCTAACCTTGTAGAAAGTTGTGGTGATCTCTGGTGGACCACGTTGTGTGTGTTGGAGAGTTGGGGAAGATTACATCTTTGAATAAGAATGCATATCTCACCTCCTCTTTGATTTTATGTGCCTTTTTTATTTCCACCGCATTTATAATTTCTCTACCATGTAATTTAGTTTATCTTTGTCGCGTGTTGAAAGAAGGGTTAGCGAGATGTGAGGATATGGGAGTGGACTCACACGGTGTTTTTGTTGAATGTGTTATGAATCAAGGGATCTCTCGATCATGGGATATCCAAGTCACCTTTTTTAAAGCATAGCTCGATTGAGATTACGTTGAACATAGCTCAGGTTGGAGCTTTGTTGGCTTGACATCCAAATAGAAGCTTGGTCACTCAAAACTCAGCTCACGTTTTGTTAGCTCAAAGGATCACAATGAAAATAAGGGTCAACTTGGCATAGCACAACTCAAAACCTACCAAATTATCTACACATCTTGGCCCACTAGAAAAAGGCAACTCATTTTAGCCAATACAAGATCAACTCGTCTAGGAACTCAATGGAGAACTCAATTCATATGCACATTCAACTTGCCTTTTACCACACAATTGACTCATTCTACGAGTTGTCTTCTACCAAAAAAATATATTTTTGATTTTTGATTTTTGATTTTGAATATGATTTTATTGAACCAGATTGACTCTAACAAGAAAGTTTTCTTGGTGCGGGAGGCACCAAAGTGAAAAAAATTGTTTTCAAATACCCGAAGATTAAACTAGACGTTGTGGGGATTTAGGGTCATTTTGGGAAGCTGCTGGAGGCAACAAAAGCTCTCATGGAATGTAGATTTCTTCTCCAAAAGTTTTTAACCTTCTAAAACTCTCTCTGACCTAATTTTCTTACATAGGCTCATCCGACCTTCTCTAATACCATTTTTGGACCATGATTATTGTTAGACAATAACCCATGACGTCAATCTCCACTACAATCACTAAATTTAGGATCCACGAGAGGTGGTTATTCCATGCCACAAAACTCACGGGGACTACTAGACGCACATACCAACAATCCCCCAACATTACTCGGGTGATTTTAGAACTTGAGACCTATCACTCGATCACGTCGAATATAGAAGAGGACAAACACCTCACAATTAAATTAATGTTCAATCAAATCATTTACAATAGTTATGGCTACAATATTTATAAATATTGCATAATTGAGTACAAACAAATAAGAAATTACACAAGTGCAACTAGACACCATATGGGAAATAATACAAACAAATAGGATGTTACAACTATGCAACAATAAACACATCCGTATAATAAAACAATATAAATGGTTATAACAACATAACCAAATAATATAATCTACCTAGTTACCTAAGTAACCAACAAGTTACCACAATAATACAAAATTACCTATACCGTAAATTCATAAATTAACAATACTAGGTTTTACCTAACATTTTTGATTGATTATAATTGTAACATATTGGTTAGGAATTCCTTAATGGATCCAAGTACTGCAATCAACACCATCAAGAGGATCATGACTTATGTAGTTCTCACAAGATGTATTATTTGTAGCATATAATTCACATATATTTGTGTGAGAGAAAATTCTTAGCAGCCGCTAAGATTCTGTATGTATTTAATGGAACTACATAATGACTGCTAGGATCAACTATTTATTATTTAACCACTAAGTGTATAGTTTTGGAACACTATTTTTTTCCATTGATTTTAATCGTACCATATTCTCTAGGCTATCCGTGGCGGAAATAAATTCTGCACTACATACTCTTGAGAGGGTTTGAGACGTATTATGTGTTTCTCATAGGCTCAAAATTTCTTATTTTTAAAATATCCGTAAAATAAAAAAAATGGTATTGCTTAGCCGCCGGTAGGCTCCTACCTTTACCTCTTGTCATTATAAACCCTATCTATACAATTTTTCAACGCTAGCTATATTATGTAGTTCCCACAAGATAATGGTTTTCAACACATATTTCACATTGTTTCCTATCAAATAAAATGCTTAGCGACCGTTAAGCTCCTTTACTTATTGACAGAAATGGCATTTCAAACCCTAGGCTAAAAAGTTTTTATTTTGAAAATAGCCATAAAATAACAAATCATGGTATAGCTTAGTAGCCACTAGGATCCTACATGTACCTCTTTTCATTATAAACACTATCTGTACAATTTTGGAACACTAGTGTTTTTCATTGATTATACTTATATCATAAAACAACTTTGGATCGCTAGCCTTATTATGTAGTTCCCATAAGATATATTGTTATGAACACATATTTCACATCGTTTCCTATCAAAGAAAATTCTTAGCAACCACTAAGCTCCTTTACTTATTGATAGAAATGGCATATCAGACCATATGCTCAACAGTTCTTATTTTGAAAATATCCCTAAAATAAAAAACCATGGTATAGTTTAGATTCACATCTTATAAAGACATGATCATCGTGATATACCTAGATGACTTGATAGTGTTCTCAAATAAACAAGAAGATCACCTAAGAGATTTAGAGATAATATTATAGAGGTGAAAACTTCATTAGATCTCTCTAAATCCAAAAACATTTGTGTTCGAGTTACGAAGGAAACTCCTAGGTCATATTATTTCTAAAGAAGGAACTAAGATCAATCCACGAGTACATTCAAGCTATCAAGAATCTATCCTTATCTATAAGTAAGCCTCGAGTCTAATCATTCTTTAAGAAGGTGAACTTTTTGAGAAGGTTTTTGTCGATACATTGACCAAATAAATCACTTATATGATGAAAGGAAATAATCCTTCAAATGGGCGAAAGAAGGTAGAAAAGCATTTGAGCAAATCAAGAGTGCTATTGTAAAAGATCCTACATTGGTGTGCCCTGATTTTAAAAAGGATTTTATAATCTATTGCTATACTTCACCGCACATGATCTCTCTGCCATCTTGAATCAACACAATCAAGATGGAATTGAATCCCCTATTGCATTCAAGATTTTTGGATTCAAAAAAGATGAACTCAATTACACTCCCCTTGAGAGGCATGTGCACACAATGGTGAGAGGCTTCAAACATTTCAGGTACTATGTGTTGAATTCTCGGACCAAAGTCTTAATCTACTAGACACCGTAGTTAAATCGATGCTAACACAACAAGAACCAAGATCTAAATGAGGTAAATGGGTCTCCAAGATCCAAGATTATGATTTTGACATCAAGCCTACCAAGTTAGTTCGAGGAAGATGACTCTGCCAACTCATCGTATAGAATGAGCCACGAGATGATTCTAAAGAAGAACCATTTGAAGAAATTTTACCACTAGTAGTTTTCGTCAGTACCATAGATGAATGGTATTATGATATAGCTTACTTTCTCACATATGACGAATGTCCTGAAAATTTAACAACTAAGGAAAAAGAGCTATCAAATTAAGAGTTGCCAGGTAAGTCATTTGGGACAACACTTTGTTCAAGAAAGGAATTGATGGCATGTTCCTCAGATGTGTTGATAAAGAAAAAAAACCTAGGTTGTTGGAATTATTTCACAACCGCTAGGCTCCTACCTTTACCTCTTGTCATTATAAACACTATCTGTACAATTTTGTAACACTAGTGTTTTTCATTGATTATACTTGTATCATATAACAACTTTGGATCATTAGCCTTATTATGTAGTTCCCATAAGATATATTGTTATGAACACATATTTCACATCATTTCCTATCAAAGAAAATGCTTAGCGATCACTAAGATCCTTTACTTATTGAAATAAATGGCATAGCAGCCCCTAGGCTCAACAATTTCTTATTTTTTAATTATAGAACGAATAAGATACAACAAATACAAAGACCTAACACTTTATTATTTTAAATTCGTCATTTGAATAAAAAATCATAGTAATTGGAGCTTAGCGGCCGCTAATTTATTTCCTATATATAAGTTGATTTGAAATATGTGTCAACTATAATGTAGCCCAAATAGCTTGTTTGAACTTGCCACGTGGCACATTTTAATTGGAGAATTAATTTAAATTAGCGCACACTATATCTAACAATGTCGAATATCGATTTTGATAAAAATTAAAAATTAAATGTCTATATATTATTCTATTAAACTTTAAAACTATGTTTAGGATTTATTTCTTTTGTTTTCTTATAATATATATTTTTATTATGCTTGTTTTAATATATGTTATATAATATATTTGTTATTATGTTTATATTATTATAGGCTATAGAAAATGACAAATTGCATTATTTTTAATTTATGTTTAATTTAAATTTTAAAACCAAAGGAAAATTAAAATTTGGGAATTCGAATTCCTCCGCATTTTTAAATATTTGAAATTTCAATAGCCCGCATTTTTCTTTAAAAGGGGAAAGTGAAAATTTCAAATTTTGTATCCTACTCTTTTTCTGTTTTCAAAATTTCTTTCATGGAATGTGCTAAATTTTTATTAAATACCTCATAGAAATATTGATTAGGTTTTCTATTTTTTTGGTCACGCAGAAAAGCATGTCTTCAAATTAAAACAATACAGGCATGCCGTAGATTGTGTTGGTGCTCATTTTGATCCCTGCCTAGTTGAGTGTTCTAAAAGAGTACCCACTATCATCTAAGGACCCAAAAATTTATATATGGGCTTGTCACTAGAGATTTTTGATTCCTCATGATCATCCATTCCCATAAGTATCACCAAATTAAAAGATGAACATGATTATCCAGGTCTGAGAAATCTGCATAATGAACAATATAATATTCCACAGACTACTCCAAAAAGGGTGGATAGATGAAGATCATGATCAGGTATGTATTCTATAATAATTGGTAACCATCAAAAATTTATTTGATATAGCAATATAAAGCAGAAAATATGTCGTGAATGACCTGGTTGAGCGAGATAAGGGAATGCGGTTGTATGACAAAAACCATGGTACACTTTGGTTTAAATGTTCCGCTGGTTTTTCAAGGAAGCCAGATTCTCCACGGATTCTAAAAGGCATAAGACACTTAAAAATTCCACCAAAGGGATGTAAAACCTCAAAAGATAACTAAAAGACCACGGATATAAGGAAAGTGCAAGTAAAATCCACAACATGGTTTATCACAAGGGTCTGCAATCCGTGGATCCTAAAAGTTGTGGGAGACTCAAAAGAAGAACATATTATATCATTTCCCTTCTTGTAGGTGTCCAAATCATACAAAATGAATTCAAAAACAACTATTGCACTATACATTGGCAAATTCAGTTATAATAATTAATTGTTGAGTTAACAAATGAAATAAAAAGAAGCATATGTATATACTAAGAACAAAATGGGGATTCTATAGGGGCCTCAACCCTTGAAATTCACATAAGTTATAGTATGCATATACAAAAAGGAAGGCTATCACAAAATAAGAACATTGTCAATTGATTGTTACACATTTCTCTATAAAGGTGGGAATCATATTCAACAACTTCTTCTTAAACTCAAATTATTTGTGATCTTGGTCCCCATAAACATACTATATATCTCCCCGAAAAGTTACGAGACATGCCCATTCCCATGAGTTTTGTAATGTCTAGCTTGGGACATTTGTAGTCACAAAATTATGCACTTTAGACATTTATTTATCTTGTTCTCATCTTCTTTATTTAGAAGGTTATTGAGTGAAGAAAGTACTAATTATATCATGTCCTTTGGCCATCTTATTTATTTTATTTTGTAATTTATGACCTATTACACCCATATGCCCAACCATATTATGACATTCCATGTTATTTTAGCCTTGGTTGGGGTGCCCAACGCCTAGTACAAATATGAGTGCCTACTAGCCGAGGCTAAAATAACGCGAAATGTCGAAAAATGGTTGGGCATATGGGTGTAATAGGTTAGAAATTATGAAATAAAATAACCAATATGGCCAAAGAATGGGATTAATTAGTACTTTCTTCACTCAAGAACCTTATAAATAGTAGTATGATACTAGGATAAATAAATGTCTAAAGTGCATCATTTTGTGACTACATTTTCCCCCACTTTATGTTGTTGAGAAGAAAGATCGGTAACATAAAATAGATAGAGATGCGTACTTGATGTCCATGACGAGTGTAGTAGAAACCTGCCAAAGGACTCAAAAAAGTGTGGAATGACAAAAAGATGGAGAAGCATGGAAAATAAATATGAAAAATGCGTAAATAAAAAGTGATGAGAGTGAACCTAGGGCTGAACAAGTGTGTAGTTGCTGCAAATGTATGGTGTACCTATATGGTTAGTAAAGTGTGTTGTATCGTAGATTGTTTTTGTTGACACTTGTTGTTGTTATTATTTGCCCCATTTGGTTGCTTGTTTCTCATCTCTTATGTAGGACTGCAGGAGAAAATGATCAATTATACATGTGTGTGTGTGTGTAAAAACACAATGTAAAAGACACATGTGTAAATGTAAAATAAGCTAATGGAAAAGGAAAACATAAACGTAAATGGAACATGTGCACTTGATCCATGTCGAGAAAGAAAGTGTAGAAGGATATCTGTCTTTGTGAGTTTTGGGGTGATCTCACACTATAGGATGAAGAATTATAAGGAGGAAATGCTCTGTGTCCTCCAAGTTCTAACTACTTTCTGAATGTGTGTAGAGATATATGTATTGTCCTAGTTTTTTTGGCGATCCGACGCCACTAGATGAATTAGTGTAGAGAGGCACACCCACTGTAACCTCCAAGCCTATAGCTACTTCCCATAAATGCTAAGGACACTATGTCCTATAAAATTTGTTGTGTATGGGGTTCATAGAATGGTTTGAACCCACTCCCTGTATGTACCCCACAATTCCAAGGGTGGAAAGTGCATTGAACTGAACCAATGTAAATACGCTATGTTAGTAGAATCCCCAAGTTATGTCTCCTTTCTTTGGGGGCGCATGCGACATCACTTATAGGAGAATGCAGCCCCAAAATAGTACCAACTGCATGTATTTTATAACCCTATAAAGTTCTTGGTAAAAACCAAGGCACACAAAAATAAGAAGGCTAGCCAAAGAACAATGTAAACATGCATGCATATGTAAAACAATGTGTAAGCTACGCAAACAGTGTAAAAGCTACCAAGAAAAGAAGTAATGTAAACATGCTACGAGACATGGGACATCACTCACGATGTTGCAAGACACACAAGGTCATCATGGCTGTAAACAATAAATAGCTATGCACACCAAACATAAGGCAAGGCTCGTAAACAATACAAAATAAGAGCAGACAATGTAACAAACAATTATGGAAAATAATATCCCTGCATAACCAATGTTTCACATGAAGCATGCGTTAGCATGTTAGAAAGATAACTAGTGTGTCAAAATCATTTATAAGCAATTAATTAAGAGTGCTAAGTACTAAATGAAAAAATAGCACTGGAAGAGACTAACATGGATGCCCCGGTGGTGATGTAGGAAGGGTAGAAGGTGAGCATACATGTTGTGTGTAAGAGACCTATATCTACAATCACAACTAGAAAAAGCGTGAACTTGGATGTGTGTATGATATAGATAAATGACAAGAGTAAGCTAACTAGCATGTGTAATAAAGTGACCATGAATAAGAAAAAGTAAGGGAGAATAAAAGCAACTATAATATGTAGTATGTTGTGGATGGATGGAACATAATGCAAAATGGAGTGATAAGAGCCATGTACCCCCACGAGTAGATGGAAATTTATGTAGTGAGGTTCATTTTGTTTTCCCCCTCGTGATCAAGAATGAAATGAGAGTGCATCATCGGGTAATGAGTAAAGTGTGTATAAGAGAATGTAGTGGATATAAGGATGAAATATGACCATCCGATGAGTGGAATGTGTAAGTAATCTATGTGCGTAATGTATAAATATGTTATGTGTAAAATGCCAATGTAGGATGTGAATGATGAAATATAAATAGGATGTGTAAGCTGTGTTGGGCCCCTAAAACATTGGCTAAGTAAAAAAAGGTGCATAGGTGCGCAAGGCCTAGTTGAAGAAAAGTGTGCAAGGATAAAGCATGTAGGGTAGGGTTTAGGGAAGGCTTTAAGGAAACATGTGGAGCGTGCATTGAAAGAACCAAGGGTTCGGGACTTAGCCATATTGGACATTCTCGGTAGAGCACGTGAAAAACATGACTCATTGCGCATGTGGAGTGGATAAGGTGTCACTGGCGAAAGGATGGCCCAGGAAGGATCATGCCTATAGTAGAAGCTTCTAGAAACACATCATGGTAAAAAGTGGAAAGCTCGGGCCTAGAGGAGCATGCTCACATGGAGGACCACATTCAGACACTTGGCATCGGATCTGAGGCCGCACTGGAGGATGAGTTGGCAATCCAGAAAGCCTATATATACAAGCACCTGCAGAAGTAAGAGGAGAGATATAGATAGAGGTGGAGATCTATAGAAATACTGCAAGAACTCTATTAGTTTAGGTAATTGTGCTTAGGAAAGGATGTATCAAGGGTATGGGGATTGTAAATTTATTTTGAGAGCCTAATCATATGAGTCTAGTTATAAAGCATGACTGTGGTCTGCTTCTCTGGACATTCTGTAATGGCTCCATGAATGTAATGAGGTTACCAACTCACATGAATATGAACATTGATGATTCTAATGCATACATCTTTCTCATAGTTCCTTTTCATTTATGTTTATGATTAAGTATGGATGTCTGTACAACTTCTTTCTGTTTTGGTATAAGTTATAAAATCATTAAAGCACTTTCTATCTGGAATGACTGCAAGGACCTAGAAGCCGTTTTGAGCTCTATGGTGCTTGTATGTTTTACTTCCATTCAGATCTCTTAAACATGAATCATAGATGATGTTTCCCACTAAAATCACATAAAAGAGAGACTCGGCACCGTGCGTGCCTTGGGTGAGCGCCCAATGCCTGCTGGGTGATAGGCCGGTGTGCATGGGGTTCCTTTCTTTTGTGATAAGGGTAAAAATGACTACATCTTGGTTCCGTTTCGGACCTCTTTTCAAAGTTGTAGAGGGAAATGGCATACATCATGATCTGGGTAATGAGTAATGATAAAATGTTTAACTCTGGAAAGTTTTGAATCATGGTTCAAGAGCAAAGAGGATGAATTTGCTCAAAGATTTAGCATTAGACCTGACTTTGATGCACGTAGATGGGTAGAAGCTAACCTCTACCATGATTTATATGAAACATTTTTCTGTTGTTTCCCAATAGAACTATATGAATGGCTCTCAGCATATGCATCTAGATTAAGCTAGTATTCTAAATCATGTGTGTGGACCCAAGAAGAATACCAGAGGCTACATGATGTAGATCTGATGCGGACTCATGTTGTGGATCATTAGTGGGAAGGTGTGTTTGTTAGCTACACTCTAGAGTATGCTATTTCAACATATTATTGCCTAGAAGTTACTGAGTTTGAATTTTTGTGGGAGACTAGAGGATCATTTCTATGTGCTATCCCTCTGCAATGAAGATCCTAGTTGTTACTTTGAGTTTAGAGGCATTTCCAATGGCTAGATAAACCATTTTGAGCGTTGGGTAAGGGAGCTAGGGTGGAGGAAGATGGCAGATATTATGATGGAGAAAGGAAAAGAAGGAGAGACAACTCAAATATAGTGAAGCATGTGAAAGGGAGATTTCTAGATGACGTGAAGTTGCAGTGTGATGGATCTATAGAGGCAGATGTTGCAGAAGGAGTTGAGGTTCACACGGAGGACGTGGAACCTGAGTAGTCTATGCTACCCCATCTTGGAAAGCATGTAAGAGAGACCCCTTTAGCTTCTAATGAGAGTTTGTTACGTGGAGAAAGAAGATTCATTGGCACGTATCTGAACCCACCCAGTGACCAAACCCTGGCGCTTGGTTTTCTAGAATAAGGAAGGAGTATCATTGACCTAGTTGGTATCAGTGGAAGTGATAGATCTACACCTAGGAGGTACAATTTTTTAGTTCCCACTTCTATGGCTACACATATTCCAATATTTGGAGGAGTCTTTAGACAATGAGCAAGTATACAAGCCTTCGATATCACATCTGGGAGTGGCACGGGGTACAATAGTGGTAGTGGGGCATTATCACAGACCGTTGGTGCACAATTCAGTGGAACCTTGGGGACACTTGGCATGACTAATACAGGACTTAGTGGTTTTGGTGTATCTAGCGGGTCAGGAGGGATAGGACCTAGTGGACCTAGTGGTTCTGGTGGCTCAGGAGGCACAAGACCTAGTGGACCTGGTGGATCCGGTAGTAGAGGAAACACCAGAGGAAACCAAGGCTCTGGCTCAGAGGACAAGGGCCCCAGCCACCCCCTTAGGTCTTCTTTGAGATGTATTTACACTTTCCAGATTATAGAGGTATTGAAGATGCTGCAAAACATGTTCACAAGTGTGAGGTAATATGGCGCACAAAGGGATCACAACCTCAGAGCAAAAGGCTAGTCAATTTGCAATAACATTGTAGGGGCACGCACATAGCTAATATAGGAAATATGACCCTCATCAAATGATGGTGGATTATACTACTTTAAAGAATGCCTTCTTGGCATAATTCCACATCCCTAAGTTTGAATAGAAGAGCATCAATGCCCTAAAAGGAAGTCAACAGGGAATGACGGAGAATGTGTGGGAGTATGATGCCCACTTTAAAACTCTCTTGTTTAAGTTATCATATGATATTCACCCTTCAGAGCATGCTCAGTGGTTTTTTGGAGGATTTATCACACCTTTTAGAAGGTCCTTATCTCATAAAACTTTCACAGACCCACACGAGACATTGGAAGCTGCTCTGCATGCCGAGGATGTTGGTAGTGTTGATCACCGAGTTAGTTAGCCCGTTCCCTGGAGGCTCAAATTATTGTTATGGCTAAGCAGCTGGAGAAGTTGTCCGTGAACTCATCCCATGAGACTCACAGTGGTTTATGGTGTAAAGATTGTGAAGTAGAGGGGAATTTCAAGGGTTTGTCCCCTGAGGGTATTACGCCGTGATGAGATCAGAAATTGTTCATGGGGACCATGATGCAAGTAGATGCCTCTTGTTACAATGTGTAATCCGAGAAGAATGTGTCTTGCTACTTGTAACATTTGTACCTCTACAACCCATGATACTAAGGACTCGTAGGCTCATTGATCATGGGGTGTGCCAAACCAAAGCATTTCCAATAGTTCTAAAGTGGATGATCGTCGCTTATGAGGAGCACACGGATGGTGGAACGTGCGGAAGAGGATTTCACGAGAGGTTTTTTCGGTCATGGTAACTATGGGGGAGGAAGGTGTGAGTTCCCATGTGGAACTGTTTTAATTGTGGGTCTACGAACATTATAAATGAAAGTTCCCAGACCTATTGTAGTGCTTATGGTGTGGAAACAAACATAAGTATGAAGAATGCCCGAGTTGTTTGAGCACATGAACCAACAATAACGAAAAGAAAAGGGCATTGCAATGGTAAGAATTAAGAATACGACACATAATGGTTGTTGTCGGTGACACGTGATGCGTGGATTGGAATTTATTTTAGTAACAACAAGAGGATAGGCCGCATGCACAAATGAAATACCAAGGCAGACGACCATGGTTTCAAGAGAGGAAGTAGTTCATGGGAAGTACCTAGACCCTATGCATCAAAAGGAAGTATATCAAGATACCATGGATGTCATTCAAAGTTTAGAATGAGAAATCCAATGTCTAAAGGAGCAGATCCAGGAGGGAGGAGGAAAGGAAGAAGGTCAAGGTGCCAAGGGATGACTTGGATGAGGTCAAAGAAGTATGTACAATGCTAAGGCAAGAGAATGTTATTCCTTTACTAGGAACATGGTTGAGGGAGAAGATACCACACACCAAATAAGAGCATGAGAGATAGATCCTACATGAAAACCTTCCCCCTCACAAATTTTGACTATGACACGGATATCACATTGGATGTAGTTATAGATGGATGGATCCTTAGTAATATCCTCATTAACACAGTGTAGTGTTTAAAATTATAACTTTGGATGCATGGCATCAGATGGGGAGACCTACATTACAGCCATCTTCGAATGTGTTGTATATGGAAAAAAATGAAGGTAATGCCCATTGGTGTCTTAAAGGATGCAACTATCACTATCCAGGGAGATAAGTTTACTGGGGACTTCGAAGTCTTGGTGCTCACCGAGGCAGACAATTTTCCAAAGACTACTTGGGCACCCATGGTGCTACAAGACCAATGTTGACCTTGAGTTCAAAAAGGCGTACATAAACTTTGAAAATAAGGAGGATTGTGTTATTATACCCTTGGCTGATGGGAAGTTGTCAACCTATATTGAACCTTTGGGGGAAGAGGTCTTGGATAGGATATATGTGCACTTAATCAAGGATCTAGAGATAATTCATCCTACCGATGGAGTTATCCATTTTGAGGATGCTCAGTCAAGTGACACCACCAGATCTAGCATGTGATAATTGGGCACATGGGACTTATGAATTGATCAAACATCAATTGAGAGGATTGGTAACAAAAGTAACAAAGGCGCGTATGGTCCGACACATATGAGGAAAAGAGCTACCTAAGTATTTAGGAGGGGCCTTCCCTAAGATCTTTTTACAAGAGATGGAAGCTCAGTGGAAGGAGGAGAAGGAACGGAGGGGATGCTAAGCTATTTCCTAGTCAAAGACAAAGAGCATGATGGTGGGCTACAGATCGGAGAGCCTTTTGGAATGGTGCAAGGTGAGAATTTCTCTCTTTGTCAGGTTTTCTAGAAGTAACATGCCCACTACCATCAAGGACTACCATGGTAAGGAACCCGCCTCTTTCCACATCCAAGCTTGTGAGAAGGTCTGGAGAGAAGGCGCGGAAGCTTTGCCACCATCCCTTTAGGTGCACAAGTTGTATTCTACACTATAAGGTTACGCGCGTGCATGGTACATACATTTTGAGACATACCGCCAAATAGGAAATTGGAAAGAGCTAGCAGCTGACCTCATTCAAACATTTGAGTACTTGAAATACTAAGCCATCAGTTGATAAGGAATTGTAGGTTGTTAAGTGCCTTACCATGGGGGATAGTGCCATGGCAGAAGATAGGTTGTTGGAACTGCTAGGTGGACCAGGTTTGGAGGTGCACTTTGAAGAAGAGGTAGAAGAAGCAGAAGAGATCCAACTTGAGCACGCATGCTTGGAAAAGGAGAAAGGGAAATTAGTATATGTTATTGATGGGGAGGAAGCAGAGAGCTTGGATGTTAACCATTTTGTAGGGATGCGCGAGGTAGTGGATAGTGCTGATGCTCACACACACACCTACCATGAGCCCTTAAAGACAAAGAAGGTTAACATCGGCTTAGAAGAAGAACCTAAGGAAGCTATCATTGGAGATTACTGGTTAGAGAAGGAAGTCTCTAAGATCATTGATCTTTTGCGTGAATTTGAGGATTTATTCTGTGCGGGTACTATGAGCTCAAAGGTGTCCACCATTCCTTAGGGGAGATGAGGATAAATCTAAAGGACGGTGCATGCCTCGGTCAGGAAGAGACCCTACTCGATGAATCCCAATTCATGTGTAAAGGTAAAAGAAGAGATAAACAAAATGATAGCTTCTGGAATGATTAAAGCTATGGAAGAATCAGAATGGATAAGTCCAATGGTAATCAACATCAAGAAGGATGGGTGGATTAGGATCTATGTGGATTATAGGGAGCTAAATGTAGTTTGTGTCATCGATCCTTTTCTAACCCCCTTCACTGAAGAAATTTTAGAGGGAGTAGCTGGGTGTGAAATCTATTCCTTTACGAATGGATTTTTGAGGTACCACCAAGTCCAAATTGCAAAGGAAGACCAGGAGAAGACAACTTTCACCACTAAATGGGGAAGTTTTGCATACATGGTCATGCCCTTTGGGTTGAAGAATGTTCCTATTGTTTTCTCATGCATAGTGGTTCAGGCGTTCTAGGACTTCATCCACAAATTTCTTAAGGTTTATCTGGATGATTGGATAGTGTATGGGATAGTGAAAGACCATTGTGATAATTTGATGCTAATGTTTAAGAGGTGTCGGAAGTTAAGGATATCCCTCAACATTAAAAAGTGTGTCTTTGCTACACCCTTTGGGACATTATTGGGGCATATCATATGTAAGGAGGGATTGCTAGTAGATCTTGCCAAGGTTACAGTTATTGTGGGATTGGGGGAGCCTAGTAGCCAGAGCGCAGTACGTGGATTTCTTGGGCATATGGGTTATTACAGGAAATTTATCAAGGGGTATGCCAAGATAGCCATGCCTCTAGAATAATTACTTAGACATAAAATTGCTTTCCATTGGGGAGAGGCTCAACAGAAGGCATTTGACACATTAAAGGATAGGCTTGTCACTACACCTATATTACATTTTCCCTCTTGGGACAAGCCCTTCCATGTTCATGTAGATGCCTCAAGAACCACCATTGGAGTAGTGCTTGCACAACCGGGTGAAGGAATTGTTGATCATCCTTAAATATTTTACAAGAAGGAAATCGACACCAAAGTAGAGTAGAATTACACCATGACTGAGCGCGAAGCATTGTCAATGATTTACACACTTTTCAAGTTTAGACAGGATTCATTGGCAATACCCTTTGCATTTTACAACCACATGGTGATAAAGTACTTGGTGAATAAGCCCATTCTACAAGGGTGCATATGTTGGTGGGTTCTATTATTTCAAGAGTTTGAGTTTACGGTAGTTGTGAAGCCTAGAAAGAGTAATTGTGGACCTGATCATCTATCAAGAATTGATTCAGGAGGACACATAGAGTATTGAAGAGACTATGCTAGATGTGTAACTATTTAGGTTGTGGCGTGTGCCCTCATATTTGGAGGAGATTGCAGTATTCCTAAAGGAAGGTGTGGCACCTAAGGGATGAAGGCATTAGAAAGAAAGTAACTAGCCATACATGCCACACCCTACATGTTGATCAGTGGGGACTTATACAAGTTAGGGCATGATGAAGTTTTGCGTAGGTGTGTACTAGAGCATGAGTGCCTTGCCATCATAGAGGAAGCACATGGAGGAAGTGCGGGTGGACATTATGTAGGTGACACCACCACACGTAAAATTTTAATGGCAAGATTGTGGTGGGAAAATCTATATAAGGATTGCAAGGACTATTGTAAAGTGTGTGACCATTGTCAGTGCATTGGCAAACCAAGAAAGAGAGATGAAATTCCTTTTGCCCTATCCCTAGTGCTGAACCTTTTGAGAAATGGGAAATAGACTTTGTAGGCCCTATTACACCAACAACGCATAGGATCTGGATCATGTTATGTAATCACTTGCACAGACTATTTGACAAGATGGGTAGAGGTAACTTAAACTAAAGACTACACAGTAGCCACAATGGCAAGATTTTTATGGGAGAACATTATCACAAGGTATGGATGTCCTTTAAGTTTAACCAATGATAGGGGTACACATTTCTTGAATGAGACCGTAAATATCCCATTAGCAGAGTTCATGGTAGCTCATCACAAGACTACCCCTTATCACCCAAAAGCAAATGGAACCGTGGAAGCATTTAACAAAATACCGAGTCCTACCCCGACCAAAATTTATGATGTCAAAAGACAAGAGTGGGATGAAAATGTATCATTTGTATTATGAGATTACAAGATAACTTATAAAAGGCTGAACAAAGCCACACCATTTCAATTGGTGTTTGGCACAGAAGCTATTCTACCAGTTGAATTCATGTTACCTTCTCTCGTGAATAACACTCGCAGGAGGGATGACCGATGAGCAAGTCTTTGGAAGAGAGAATTGATGAACTGATGAAGCTGGATGAAAGATGATCACTCACCAGGTGGAGCCAAACAATAGAAAAAGAAAAGCAAAAAGCATGACATGATCACCACATCAGAAATAAGAAGTTCGAGGTTGGGAGATGGTCTTACTAGTATGATTTTAAGTTTCTACACCATCCTAGGAAGTTGAAGGTCCATTGGTTAGGTCCCTATAAAATCTTGTACATCCTTGATTCGGGCGCATGCTAGTTACAAGTGCTGGATGGAACGAAATTTCCTAGACACTTCAATGGGAGTAGGTTGAAGCCCTACTATAAATAAGTCTTCTTGGTGTTTGTAAATAAGGTAGTTTTTTTAGTTAGTTTAGAATTTACTTTATGCATTTTATTTTCTTGTGTTTCCCTTTCATGTTGTTGTTTTGTTTTGCACCTTGGGCACCGGTAACCCTTATTACTCTTTGAGGATTTTTGAGTGCGTAGAGGACCACACATCATTTTAGTGTGGGGTGGAGTGATGTGAAGGAGAGCATGGGTAAAGTGCCAAGGAATTTTGTGTTGAAAATCCCGGTTGAATGGCCCTATTGAAAGAGGTGCATGGAAATAAAATATGGAAAAGGATGGTTGGTGTCAAGATAAGGCTACTTTTAGATCCCACGTACAAAGGAGGAAAAAGCACATAAGCAACACGAGGTAGGAAAGAGAAAAAATCAGGATAGAAGAATTACCTTTGGTGCCAGTGACACGAGTGCAAGAGTATCCTATCTAGATGGATTGGTTATGCGCTAGAAGGTTGGAAGATTGTCTCGTGCAGGTTTGGGCGTGTGAGTTAAAGCGCTAAAGTTAGACTTTGTTTGAAAAACCGCATTAAATGTGAAAAGTATAGTGGTAGGTGAAGTAGCATTTAATTCTTAAAAATGGAAAAACTATAAATAGAGGGTCAAGGCATTTCATTATTCACTTTACGTATAAGGAGAAAGAAGCACTTTTTGCATCTTTACAAACTAGGGCTTCCAAAAACTGATCCGTGTGAAGAAAAATTTGAAGAGATTGAGCGTGAGTGACTAGTTTGGATTTGTGAACCAGAAGGAAGGGATTTCATGGGCATAAGAGAGTTGTGAGAAGGCACCATCTTGTGAAGGGATTATCCCAGCTAGGGTTTGAAGAACTAGGGCATAGGTTTAAGGAGTTTTCTTCACAAATTTGAGATCTAAGGTGGGAAAGAGTGGAAGAACAGAGTTACAAGAAGTGATTGAAGTAAGAAGAGAACCTAGACAATGGCACCCAAGAAACCAGTTAGCACACCCAAGAAGGGAAAGGGCAAGGGAAAGGGAAAACAACAAGAAACCGACGCACATACAAACAAAGAATGGTATGTAGAAATGCAGTACCTAGATGGAGTTTTACTAGGGAAGGAGTGGGAGTACCATCTAAGAAACATGTCTGTAAATGATTACAATCATTTTACGAGCACAATCGTGAAGGATATGGCACTAGAGTTAGTGTGCCCAACAAATAAATGGAAAAAATATGGTTTTCCCATCTATAACGATGATGTGAAGGTCAAGTTGGAGAAGGCAGGGTTATTACAACTCTTTGAGTTGCCCTACTTCGGGAAGCCTGAGTGCTTATATCAATGGTTGATGTCATGTGTGCATGAAGACTACTTCCATTTCACAGGGCGCAAGATGCACATTACCCCTTAGCTCATCTCACATTTCATAGGCCTCATTTGTGAAGGAGACAGTTTGGAAGATGACCTAGGTGATAAAGAGGCAATTAAGGAGACTATCGCTACCTACACATACAAAAGGGGTCAAGGTACTATGATATCATAGACATCAAGGACCTAGTAATGAAGATGGTCACACATCTGGTGACAAAGTTAAATGGCTAGGAGAGATGGACCCAGTCAATAAGCCATGGTTGCATGTTTGCAAGAAAATCTCAGAGGGAACCATCTACAACTTGTCTACATTCATTACGGATGAGATTGTTAGCTACATGAAGGAAGGAGACATGATCCTTTTCAGTAATGTCTTGCTAACCATTATGTTTTTAGAGATTGGAGTACCTGATGCATCAGAAAAATTCATGTGGGAGTACCCGCTGTGAGGACCCTTCACCCGTAAAAAGATTTGAGAAATACGCCTGCGAATCTATGACAACCGCTTCACAAGGAACTCCTAGAGAAATGGTATACGTGCTTGAGGAATGCGTTCGAGGTAGAATGGAGGATTCTGAACAACTGCCAATGGCCACCAAAGGAGAAGTTGAATTTTCTATGTACCAACATTTCTACCTAGGTAGGTTTAAACTAATGGATGAGACATGGAGCCCATGGTGTAAGCTCCCTTTGCCTTCACAACTCAATACTTCCAAGCGGGAGTAAACAGGTTCAAAGAATCCAAGAAGTGAAACTGGACCTTGGTAATCTGGATAGGAACACAGGGAAATGTGCAAAGGGTTGGTCTACCCCGACAAGTGTGCGTACATGGAGAGGTACATGTCACATGAAGTTCAGATGACAAGTCCCATGACTTTTCCCATTGCAAGAGGATCTACAACACACGTATACCTCTCGCATAAGACCCAAATCTAAGAAGGGCACATATCTGGAGAACGAGGTGTCTATGCCTAAGGATCCAACTGGCAGGAAGAGACCCACACCCAAACAGGAGGAAAAGGAGCTAGAGAAGAAAATACCAAGTGTGGTGGATACACAGGTAATAGGTTCCCCTAGGACAAGCACTAGAACAAGCATGTATTCATGCAAGAAGAGGCCCATAGTCAAGGAAAAGACTCCGGAGCCAGAAAATCCATCAAACAAGGAGTCCTCGGGAGAAGAAGAAACAAATTCACCTACACCGGAATCCTCGGTTAGGAAGAAGCAAAGGAAAGAAGAGGAGACCACATCGGAAGACACTAGAAGTTTGAAAAAATACATAGGTGGAGAAGAAGATAGTGAATAAGATGTTAGTGGGGAAGATGAGCCTAAAAAGATCAAGGGCCACCTATTTTCAACGTACATCATTTAGAAGAAGAAGGTGGAGAAGAGGAGGAGGAGTTCCTCTTTGTGCGGCACAAGGATAGCTAGGAATGGAGAGGCACCTGGACATAAGAAATGAGGAGGATGGCATGTAGACACGAAGGATCCAAGCCTTACGATGGAATAGATAACTAAGGTGGCAGAGAAATAAGAAACAAACGACATCCGAGCCTTGGTGGAGGAGAATTTGGAATGCAAATACTGAGCCAATGTTAAATGAAGAGGAGGAGGAGATTGCAGAAAAGGACCACGACAACACTAGAGGCCCATTTTAATTGTAATTATTCCTAAGGACACGTGCATGGGAGGAAGGTGCGTAGGGGAGGAGAGGCCAGGGATGGGTTATATTGATGACCCCAATAAAGTGTTTCGTGCATGGTTCCAAAACAAGATTGCAGCAGAAGAACTCATACCAATGTCATCTTTTGACAAGGAGGTTACATACCCGCAGATAAGGAAGATTCTCTCATGGGAAATTGAGTCCCATCTTGATGAGCTAGAATTTGAAGTAAGCCACGGGGCAATAATAACATTGCCAAGACCAACAGAAGACAACCTAGTGGTGAATGCTCAGTAGCTCTCGGATGAACAACTATGCAACATGCTTAACAAGGTCTCCGTTGAAATCGAAGCTAGACTCTTTGGGTGGAATGATAGAATCAAAGATCTGGAGGAGGACCTAAAGAAGAAAGAGGAAGAGCTAGTTGTAAGGGAAAAGGAGCTAAGTCAAGAGAAACTAATCAATGGCCAAGTTATAGGGTGAGTTGAAAGATAAAAATGCCAAGGTGTGCATGGTGTACAAAAAGGTGGAGTCTATTAATAATGTTATAGTATTGAAGCATCCAGACCTAGCACCCCCACACAGTATGGATCTACCTTGGGATGCCTGGAGGATTTAATAAGAGTCCTCACCATGGAGAGGCAACCGTTAGCCTTGGAATCTATAGAAGAAGTGGCCACACGCTTGGAAAAAGAAGATAAATTGAAGTTCATGGAATTCGTAGTTGAGTACAACAAGGTTCTTGCTGATATAAAAGTTGCTTCCTAGACCGCTGAGGCCATGTACGATAATTACACGGATAGAGACAAAGTGGTAGGCATCTTGGTCACCACTCATGAAGTAGAACTCAAGGAGTTTCAAGAGAAGAATAAAGGAAATAGGGTGGAAAGGGACATAATCCTTTCGAGGTCGAAAGAAAATATGAAGCCATTGAAGCCTTAAGGGGTTTAATTAAAAACTGGTTGAAGGAACTGTACCCATAGATTACACGAAGAATGGATACGTTGTTAGGTTGTGGAGCTTATTTTCATGTGAGAAAGTGTTAAAGACTGTACACTAAGAGTACTATACACTTTCCACGTTGTCTCGTCGGGGTTCAAGGCCGAGCTAGGCCTTGAGCAAGGGTCCGAGGGCGGCAGCCACACGGGTAGTAAGGGTTTGGGGGTACAACCCTTGAAAAAAAAATTGGGCCTTAAAACGTGCCCGATATATCGGGAAACATGATTTTCTCATATGGGCGGGTTTTTGACCCATAGGTTTATGGGATGGTTTTGGCCCATGGTTTTGATACCCATGGTTTTGTAAAACTACTTAAGTAGTTGTCTATTTATATGGTTTTGTGCATATGGTAGAGATAATGTAAACATTGCATATGTGTTTTGAATTTGGCTGTGAATTCTAGTAGAGTTTGTTGAGCATAGCTCCAAATGGATCTGGTATTGTATTGAGAGAGTGGTGGCTTGTAATAAAATCTGAGCAAGTGATTCTTTGTGGACGTAGCCCAAATTGGGTGAACCACATTAAATACTATCTCTTTGTGTTGTGTTATTTTATTCTGCACTTTTATTTGAGATTTGTAATATTTTCTACATATTAGTTTCTACTGTTACGATTCTGTGAGGGATTATTCCACATATTTTATCCCTTATTTCCTAATAATTGGTATCAAAGCCTGGTTTGGTTTGCTAAAGTGTTGAATCATAGGGAAAGTTTTATCTTGAGTGGGAGCTATGGCAGATGATGGAAGATCTAGGGTTGATAAATTCAACGGGTAGAATTTCAATCTTTGGAAGATGTAGATGGAAGATTACCTTTATCAAAAGGATATTTATACTCCATTGTCTGAGAAGGTGAACAAACCCTCAAGCATGACAGATGCGGAATGGGATTTGTTGGATAGGAAGGCACTTGGGATAATCCAGCTATGTCTTGCATCTTCAGTATTATTTAATGTTTCAAAGGAAAAAACTACAAAAGAACTGATGGATGCATTAGGGAAGTTATATGAAAAAACCTCTACCTCTAATAAGATATTTTTAATGAAAAATTTGTTTAATATGAAGATGTCTGAGAATGGTTCAATAGCAGATCATCTAAATGATTTTAATATGGTTGTAAATATGCTAGCTTTGGTTATAATAGAATTTGATGAAGAAGTTAGGGCTTTATTAGTTTTGTGCTCTTTACCTGAGAGTTGGAATAGCTTGGTAATGGTGGTAAGAAACTTGGTTCCAAATTAACTCAAAGGTGAAGTTTGAGGATGTTGTATGCGGGTGATTCTAAGAAAGGAAATGTGAAGAAAAAAATCTCGGTGAATCTTCTACTTGTGGAATGCTTTGACAAAGTGGAAACTAGAGGGAGACAAAAGAATAGAGGAAGCCATTAAAAATCAAAGGATCGAGCAAGGTAAAAATCCAAAAGCAAGATAGTATGCTGGCACTATGGAAAGTTTGGGCATGCAAAGAAGGACTATTAGGGGCTTTGGGAAAAGAAGAAACAACAGGAAGAAAACAAGGAGGCAAATGTGGCAATAGGTAAAGTATGTCGAGATGCTTTTATTCTTTCTTTGCACAATATTATTGAATCTTGGGTTTTAGATTCGGGGCTTCTTTCCATGCTTCTCCACATAGGCATTATTTTGTTGATTATGTTCAAGGAGATTTTGGGCATGTTTTTCTTGGTGATGATGAGCCTTGTAGCATAGTTGGAAAAGGTTCATTGTGTTAAGATTTAGAATGGGAATACTTGGCTATTGAAGGATGTCGACATGTGCCTACATTAAGATGAAATTTGATATCGGAGAGGGCAATTGGGAAGTGATGGTTATATTGTGATATTTACAGCTAACTCTTGGAAGGTTACCAAGGGTGCTCTTGTGGTGGCAAGAGGTAAGAAGGTTGGAACCTTGTATTTAACCACTTATAGAACTAATGTTTTTAATCTTGTGGCTTCATAAGTAGATACAACATTGTGACACTATAGGCTCGGTCATATGAGCCATAAGGGCATGGAGATCATAAAGAAGGATTTCCTAGATATACCAGAAATAGGTTTGGAGTTTTGTGAGGATCGCATATATGGAAACAAAAGCAAGTAATGTTTCTCAAGGTTTGACCTATAAAGAAAGAGAGTAAGTTAGAGCTGGTGCATTCGATGTATGGGGGCCAACTCAAGTATCATCTCTTGGGGTTCAAGTTATTATGTTACTTTTATTGATGATGTAACAAGGAAAGTTTGGGTTTATTTTATTAGAAACAAATTTGATGTATTTGACACTTTTGTTAAACGGAAATCCTTGGTAGAGAATAAAACATGTCTTAAGGTAAAATGTCTCATGTCGATAATAAACGGAGTATTGCAGCAATGAATTTGATGATTATTGTTCTAAGAATGTAATCCACAGGAAAAATATGGTTCCAGAACTCTACAAAGAGAGAAGGGGGTGTCAAAAATGATGAAAAAACAATAATGAAACATGCTAGGAGCATGAGGTTACATGCAGGACTACCTCTTTCTTTTTGGGCAGAAGCGGTGAGCACAACTATGTACTTGATAAACAGAGGACCCTCAAGTGCCTTGGATGGAGGCATACCCAAGGAGGCTTGGTATGGTAAGAAAGTTGATTATTCATTTATTAGAGTCTTTGGATGTGAGGTGTTTGTCCATATAGACAAGGATGACAAGCCCAAGCTAGAGGCTAAATCAGAAAAATGTACTTTCATTGGTTATGATGGTGATGACTTTGGATATAATTTTGGAGTATTAAGGACATGAAAATCATTTGATCTAGGGATTTGGTCTTTAATGAGAAAGTCATGTATAAGCGGCAAATTGGAAGAAAAAAATAGGGAAGAATCCAAGAAAGAATATGCAGCGGTAGAGGATCTTCCAGATGGGAAAGTGACACATGAATCAATTCAGGAACCTCCTCAACAAGAACCCAAAACTCCTATATTGAGGATGTCTTCTAGGGTAAGAAGATAACCTAAAAAAATTTCTCCTTCTCTTTATTATTTATTGCTCATTGATAGTGGAGAGCTAGAGAGCTTTGATGAAGCAATATAGGTAGATGCCAGGAAAAAGTGGGAGCAAGCCATGGATGAGGAGCATCAGGCTCTCATGGAGAACCAGACATGGGATTTGGTGAAGCTACCCAAAGGAAAAAGAGCATTATAGAATAAGTGGGTGTTCAGAGTCAAAGAGGAAGGAGGAGGAAAGAAAATATACAAGGCCGAGGTTGGTGGTCAAGGGGTTTTCATAGAAAAAAGGTATAGATTTTGATGAGATTTTTTCTCCTGTAGTAAATATGAATTCTATTAGAACTATTCTTGGAATAGTTGCAGCAGAAGACTTACACTTAGAGCAGCTTGATGTAAAAACTACATTTCTCCATGGTGATTTGGAGGAGCAACTAGAGGGCTATGAGGTCAAAGGTAAAGAGGAGATGGTGTGTAAACTAAAGAAGAGCTTGTATGGCTTGAAACAAGATCAACATCAATGGTATACGAAATTTGATAGATTCATAATGGAGCAAGGTTATATTAGATGTCATTCTGACCATTGCATGTATACAAAGAAATTTGAGGATGGAAGTTATATTATCCTGTGTCTATATGTGGATGACATGTTGGTTGTAGGTAAAAACATGCAAGAAATAAAAGTACTCAAGAAGAAGCTAAGTGAATCCTTTGCTATGAAGGATTTGGGGGAAGCCAAAAAAATACTTGGTATGAGGATATCTTGGGATAAGAAAGAATGAAAGTTGACTTTATCTCAAGAAGAGTACAATAAGAAGGTCTTGGAGAGGTTTAATATGCAGGATGCTAAACTGATTGAGACTCCTTTGGCAGGCCATTTCAAGTTATCAAAGGAACACTATTCTAAGACAAATCAGAGAGAAACCAGATGTCCAAGGTACCTTACTCATCAGTGGTTGGCAGTTTGATGTATGCCATGGTGTGCACTAGGCCTGATATTTCCCATGTAGTGGGAGTGGTGAGTAGATTTATGAGTGATCCAGGTAGAGATCATTGGCAGGAAGTAAAGTGGATCCTTCGGTATTTGAGAGGGACCATGGGGACAGTTTTGTGCTATAGTGGATCAAACACCACTTTGTGTGGTTATGTAGATTCAGATATGGCTGGAGATGTAGACAACAGGAGGAGCACAACATGTTATGTTTACACTGTAGGTGGAACAATAGTAAGCTAGATTTCACAACTACAAAAGTTGGTGGCTTTGTCAACCACGGAGGCTGAGTATGTTATTGCCATAGAGGCAAGCAAGGAAATGATTTGGTTACAACAATTACTTGAGGAGTTGGGGCATAAGCAAGAGGAAGGAAAGTTGCATAGTGATAGTCAGAGTGTTATACACCTAGCTAAGAACTTTGCTTTCCACTCTAGGATGAAGCATATATAGTTAAGGTACCATTTCATCAGGAAAACTTTGGAGGAAGAGAAGTTGAAGCTAGAATATTCATACCAGTTAATCCTGCAGACATGATGACCAAGGTGGTCACAAGGGAAAAACTGGTCGTGTTAAGCTTTGGTTGGTCTTCACGAGAAACTAGTGAAGGGTTGAGAAGCTTGCTCATAGGAAAACTAGTCTCCAAGTGGGAGATTGTTAGGTTGTGGAGCCTGTTTTCATGTGAGAAAGTGTTGAATATTGTACACTAAGATTACTGTACACCTTCCATGTTGTCTTGTCGGGAAACGTGATTTTCTCATATGGGAGGGTTTTTGACCCATGGGTTTATGGGATGGTTTTGGCCCATGGTTTTTATACCCACGATTTTGTAAAATTTCTTAAGCAATTGTCTATTTATATGGTTTTGTGCATATGGTAGAGATAATGTAAACATTATAGATGTGTTTTGAATTTGGCTGTGAATTCTGTAGAGTTTGTTGAACATAGATCCAAATGGATGTGGGTATTGTATTGAGAGAGAGGTGGCTTGTAATAAAATTTGAGCAAGTGATTCTTTGTGGACGTAGCCCAAATTGGGTGAACCACATTAAATACTATCTCTTTGTGTTGTGTTATTTTATTCTACACTTTTATTTGAGATCTGTAATATTTTTTTCATATTAGTTTCTACTGTTGCGATTTTGTGAGGGATTATTCTACATATTTTATTCCTTATTTCCTAACATGTGTTGGATGATGTAGGAAAAGAGTTAGAGAAAATTACTAACACCATAAGCACACAAGGAAATGGGCTAAGATTTGAGGAGTTGAGCACCCTCATCGGCGACCTCTGTCAGAGAGCACAAAACGAAGTCAATGCTTGGAACAAGTTGAGACTCGACTTGCAAAAGGATTTTCCCAACTTATTACAGTGATTCCATCACTTCCCCATTCTTTCTTCTTTCCATATTCTTTCATCCCCTTATTCTTTTCCCACAGTGTAAGTCTATTGTATTATTTCTTTTCACTGAGAAGTGTTCCCATGAGACGGAGAATAGGTGTAGTGTGGGGTAATATTAGGCCCCTAAAATATTGGCTAAGTATAAAAGGCACATAGGCACGCAAGGCCTAGTTGAAGAAAATCATGTAAGGATAAAGCACACAGGGTAGGGTTTAGGGAAGGCTTTAAGGAAACCTATGGCACGTGCGTGGACATAACTTAGGGTTCGGGACTTAGCCATATTGGGTTTTTGGAAGAATAAGTGAAAATCATGACCCGAATGTACATGCGAAGTGGATAAGGTGCCAGCCTAGGGACAAGATGGCCTAGGAAGGAGCATTCCTATGGTAGAAGCTTCTAGAAACAAATCATTGTAAAAAGTGGAAATCTTAGGCTCGAAGGGGCATGCTCACATGGAGGACTACATTCAGACACTTGGCATTGGATTTGAGGCACTGGAGGATGAGTTGGCACCCGTAAAGCCTATATATATAAGCACTTGTAGAAGTAAGAGGAGAGATATAGATAGAGGGCGGAGCTCTGTAGAAATACTACAAGAACTCTGTTAGTTTGGGTAATTGTGCTTAGGAAAGGATGTATCAAGGGTATGGGGATTGCAAATTTCTTTTGAGAGCCTAATCATATGAGTCTAGTTATAAAGCATTACTACATCTCGCTTCTCCGACATTCTCGTAATGGCTCTAAGAATGTAATGAGGTTACCAGCTCACATGAATATGAACATTGATGATTCTAATGCATACATATTTCTCATAGTTCCTTTTCATTTATGTTTATGATTAAGTATGGATGTCTGTACAAACTCTTTATGTTTTGGTATAAGTTATTAAATCTGTTAAACCAATTTCTATCTGGAATGACGACAAGGACCTAGAAGCCATTCTGAGCTCTATGGTGCTTGTATGTTTTACTTCCATTCAGATCTCTTAAACATGAATCATAGATGATGTTTCCCACTAAACTCACATAAAAGAGAGATTCGGTACTGCGTGTGCCTCGTGAGCACCCAATGCCTGTTGGGTGATAGGCCGGTGCGCATGGGGTTCCTTTCTTTTATGATAAGGGTAAAAATGACTACAATAACTATGTGTGATGTATAGTAATGTAATGTAGAGTATAGTGTGTAATGGGTGTAATATGGCTAAAAGGGTATAGTAAGTAGAATGCAATACTATACGCCTAAATTTTGTAAGGTGTAATACATAAAGTGACATGTAATGTACGTAGATAGAATAGCAATATAATGCTAGAATCCTAAATGATGAGTACTAGTATAATATGTAGAATATGTGTGAAAATGCACAATGTGATATGTATGAGATGTAGACAAACAAATAGTGCAATATGTAGGATAGGATGTAAGACGTGTAGACAATAATGTATGCAACTATCATGATGTATGAGATGTAAAGACATAAATGACCAAATGTTGTAGAATGTATAACATGTAATGTGTGATGAAGTCCAATGTGTAATTCCTATAATATGTATAATGCTAGTAATATGGTAAGAGAGGCTCTAAGGCAAGGTATATGTAACCTATATGGGGTGCCCTGACCCTTTTTTCTCTTTCTTTCCATTTTTGGGCCTCTTCTAAATGAAATGTTTACATATTTATCTTTCTTGTGGTCAAACATTTTAATGTTAATTATAAAACTAGAGAAAGATAACCCTATAAATATAAAGTTATGAGGCCATAATTAGAGACCTAACATCATCTACTATTTATCACTCATCTAGATTTGGATCTATCTATTGCATTGAAATTCACATAGCTCCATCATCAAGGAACAATCTAGGAAATCTACATCACACTTCATAGGGGTAGGGATTTATTTCTATTCCATGCACACATTCCATTGCATTTTCTACATTTATTTATTGCTCACTATTTCACAAAGTGCGACTGACACAAGAGCACCTAGGGCACAACATGCACACACTCACTAGAACTACATCTGGGTCTAAAATGTAGTGTAACACTTAGTTAGTAAGCCCATTTTTGTGGTAGATGAGGTCAATCTGACCCATTCATTTGCATCTTTATTTTTTTAGGTTTTGATACTTTTTTGTTCTTTTGTAGGTTATTCTTCCTCTTGGAATATTTGGAGCATTTGGTGTAGTCTTGGAAAACTAGTGCAATGCATAATGAAGGTTATAAGTCATCTTCAGGGACTCGTGAAGACTAGTTCTAGAAATTTTTCCCAGACCAAGGTGCCTATTTTGCTTACTAGAGTGCATGTGGGCACCACAATCCTCTCCTAGGTGCTCTAGTCTATCCATATCACCCACATATATTCTCTAGAGGACCCTCGACACGGTCTTCTAGATTATGATTTATCTAGTTACTTATGTGACATTGTTTGAAAAACATATGTTATTAGCTGAGTTATTTCCTCTTCTCTCTTACACCTTAGGGTTTAGTATTTCATTTTACATATTTTCTTAGATCATTAGCATATTGTTTGCTGCATTTATTCACTCCATTTACAATTGTTCATAGCTTAGATTAATTATCTTTGTACTATATAGTTCACCATTTTAGATAATCAACTTCTAACATTTTAATCAAATCAATTTTTCTCCCGTAAGAGGAGACCCATTAAAGAAGGTTAGATCCACCTTTCAGGTAAGCCTTAGTAACTCAAGTTAGGTAGTAACTTTTGAAGTTGAAGATGACCTAGGGATATTAGCTAGTGTCATGGGGATAGATTCAGTTCATCCACATAAATGGGTTGACTTGCACAAGATGGATTAGGTACGCCCCGTTTGCATCTCCTTAAGGAAGGAAATGACACTTCAAGGGCCTTTTGAGAAGAATATTTCACAAGTAATTTCTCAATATGAGCAAGTCTTTGCTCTATCGTGGTGATTTTGTAGGAAATTTATTATATATCTTCCACGGGATCATCAACAAACATTTCATAGGTATCGAAGGAATTTCTTTCTGCACCAATTCTTCATTAAATAATAAAGGAGATATATCGATGATATTTTTGTTGATGGCATGCCGACAACAAAGCCAAAACTTCTTCAACAATTCAAGAGCTTTCTGGTCCTCCACATGGAATAAATGATAATACAAAACTTGAAAGACGGAAAAGAAAGGGTTCATCTTGATAATCCTCTCGAATCAGTGCTACCCAAACCGTGTGAGATGTTAGTGGCCCATCATTCTCCACCTGATCTTCAATCTCAAACAAAATTCTCACAAAATCCTCATCAGGATCAAAAAGGTCGAAGATTGAATGCAAAGTCTCCAAGAAAAGTTTCTTCAAATTGGTTCCTAACACCACATCCGTCATTCCTTGAAGAGGACACACTAATTCTATTTTCACTTAAAATTCTTGAAGGGAGATGTAATTTAATGAGAAAATAATGTGATCTTATAAGAGGATGAAATTTGGGAGTAATTATGTGAGGTATCATTTCAAAATTGAATGTGAAAATAATTTCTAAAAACTTGCATAGGTTCTGGAGCATATTGTTATATTTCAAAAGGAAATATTTAGATTGATGTAGAAATTCACACAAAAGAGGCATCAAATATGAGGGAGTATCAATGGTTATTTGTTTCCTAGGAATATTCCCCAAAATGGAAGGTTTCAAATTACTTAAGATAACGGCATGAGGAAATAGATAATTTTTATTGGGCGCGTGAGTGATGGTTACAACAAAAATAAGAAAAAAGGATTAAAAATAAAATTAAAAATCCCGCATACATCCATGTCAACATCTAGAAGTAGAATCAAATTAAGGAATAAAAGGTATCTTCACATTTGTAAAATATTTCCCAAAAAAGGAGCTCATTTTCCGCATCTTTCTAGGATGGTTTGTTGAAATTTGGGGGATCGGGTTTTAAGAATACATCAAATTATATAAATATGAGTCTTTTCCTCATAGTAAAGGAGTTGAATTTTTGTATTTTGATCAGAGGGGGCTTAGTCTTTAAATTTCTGAAGAGGTCTTGAGATAAAGTTGTGAATACCACATGTTTCCTTTGTGAAATGCATATAGAGTTTAGTTTCCCAAAATTTTGTGTCAAGGTGGTTGTGAGTGTACAACCATTGGTAAGATTTGAGAACATTCAATTGATGTTCCCTTGCTAAGAATTTCAAGAACTCAATAATATATGTCTGCTTTTAAGTTGAAATTATTGTGTTTTGGATGAGAAATTGTTGATTGATGAGTCATACTTTCTACTACAGTCTTACATTTATTGTTTCTCTTTGTCATACACTAGATATGTCCTTAATTCTTGTGTTTTGGTCATTAATTTTGATATTTTGTTGTGATCTTTCCTTCTGCAATATTGAATTGGATTATAAAACCATTTTCATAAACATTTTGTACTGATAAATTTTTGTTAGTCCTTGAGTGTATCTTGGGCGTATGAGAGATAAAGAAGTAAATAATTCACTAAAATTATTACATGAGTTCTTGTGTCATGTATTTTGGATATTGATCTGAAACTTTGCATCTATTAGGTATCAATGAATGCAAATATTTCTTTGTAGAAATTGTTACTTCTTGATCCATTTTTATGTACTTTCCAGGATTACAGGATGCTTTGAGTGTTAAATGCCTTACCATAATGAATGTCTTGCCTATAACTCCCCTCTATAAAGTTATAACTTCCATAATCGACCCCATTCCCCATTATAAAATTTCCTTTTGTTCTATTTCACTACCAGGTTGCTCTAAACATCACTGAAGGTGTCTGTTAGCCTTGATTTCATTATCTAGAGAATGCTAGAGAAATTATACTTAATTGTCTTTAGTAACCTGTGTCTAGAAAAGTAAACATACACAACATATTTTGTGACAACTCATGAGAGTGAGTGTTGTGTCCATTGGCCATGTTTATCCCAGATTGACCCAATATTTGAGAAGAAATTGAGGGAACAAAGATTCCATCTCCCCCTTTGCATTTCAGGTTACATCAGTGGGTCCTCTCACCCTGGTTCAAGGTGAGACAAAAAGTAGCAGAAAAATAAATATCCTTTATAAAGTGCCCCTCAATCATCCCAAGGCTTGATCTTGAGGAAATTTCTAGACCCATCCCCAGCTACAAACTGACACACCAACCCAATCTACCACTATTCCAATCCATCTCCCCATTTCTTCCATTTAGGAGAGACTGTTGTCAATCCCATAAGGGGTGCATATTTGAGGACCAACACCCAATTGGTGTAGTAGCTGAGGACATCCTTTAAATTCCCCCAGTTATTTATTTTCATACTTGTTCTATTAACTTGTCAATGTTTCTAGTGACTCCACTGAGGACTTTTTATGCCTCTGCTGGGTTCAAGAGCTATCTTGATTGGTCTTTACTTAAATTATTCACATATATACCATTATTCTCAATAATTGTCAAAAATTTGTTTCATTATGAGATGGTTTTCCATTAATCTTACACTTGTTTGATTATACAACAATATTTTCTAAGATCCATAAAGCTTTGTAAAGCTTAAAATCCCAGCTTTATAGAATTATCTTTTCAAAGAGCTATTAGAGTTGATCTACACATCTAAGGTGCAAGACCTTAGTGGCAGCTCCATCTTTTAAAGAAAAATATGGCATATACCAACTTCTAATTATTTACTCATTGTTGATCAACTTTTCAATCTTGCAAATCTAGAAGGAAGGATATCCTTCTTCAAATTTGATCCTACCAGAAAATTGCTTCCAGAAATAGAAAATACAAATCTAAGAAGGAAGAAAATATGGAAACCAATGGGTGGCCCATGATCAAAGGAAAATATTTGTCTAAGTGCTTAATTTAATAAAACTTTAGTGGAATACTATTCTATCACATATGATGACTCCGATTCAGATATCCCTCAAATTGATTTGCATACTTGGTTTCAAAAGAGTCCAACATCTACAAGTAAAAAATGTATTCTTCACCTTCCTCCTTTGTTGACTCTTGAGAATAGGGTATTTTGTGAAACTGAGTCCTTGAAGGATTCATATTTTGTGGATCATACTCCTTTGCCTCAAAGACCCCCAGTTCCCCACCATTTCAATCTTGAAACACCTCCACCAAATAATATGGCATAACCTCCACCAAGGCATCCTTTTTGGTTAATACCTATAGACCAATAAGGTTCCATGGGATGGTGGGTTACCCAAATGAAGTACCCCATGAAATTAGAAATAGATTGTCTAAATTTCAAGGGAACAATGCCATAAGTGGAGATCAACATCTTAGATTTTTTCAGAATGTTATGGATGACTTTAAAGTAGAACATGAAGATGTGTATGTCAATTTATTCATACATACTTTAGAGGAAGATGCTAGAGAGTGGTATAATTCATTGCCTGAAAATTCAATTGATTTTGGGTAGAAATGAAAAATGCTTTCAAGTTACAATATGGTGATAAGACTAATCCTAGGTTTCTCTTGACTGAGTTTGAGAATATAAAAAAATCCAAATGAATGTGTGCAAGATTTTAACACTAGGTTTAATAAAACCTTAACTAGATTGCTTATTAATCTAAGGCCTAGTGATGACTCTTGTTTGATCAAGTACTCAAATGCCTTTGACAAAAAGGTGGCTTATTATTTAAGGGATAAGAACCCTAGAACCTTGAGGTAGGAATTTTCTATGGATTTCCAAATTGATAAAAATATTAAAGCCACAGGAAAACCTCCAAAGAGGGAGGGTGTTAAGCTGATTAATCCAGAAATATGCAACCAAGTAAGGCAGTAGATTTAGAGGAAGTAGTTAAGACTTTGGCTAGAGTAGTCAAAGATATTTCCTACAATATAGCACGAGTGGAGAAAGGATTGGTTTCAAATTCTCAAGTTGATCACCACACCCAAGGACAAAATATATTTGTGAATCATCCCAAAGATCACTAGACTGATGATAGAGGAAAAATACACATGTCTTCGAGAAATAAGCAACAGGCTTATAAAGAAAATAAAACAATCCCTGACCCATTAACAACAAGAGTTGCATTGGTGGAAGAAGATCACATCATATAATGGTGTGATAAATGTTTATTGCCACATTCCCCTTGTGAACCACTTGTTGGAGATGATGATGTTGCTTGATGAAGCTAGTTTTGATGACATATGCATGATGGAAAGTCCAAAAGACTCAATACCAGGAGCTACTTCAACTGATATCTTATATGTTAAAAATATGGAGGATTTTTGGGATTTCATAAATCAGGTATTTTCCCTCCCTTCTATTTTCAATGCTGATATAGATATGGCTCAGTCATTTGAGCTCCAAATCATGATTTTGAGTATTTAAGAGCCTTAATGATCAAAAAGTATGATGGGGGAATCCCAATGAGGAGGATAGGAAGCTATTAATGAATGTTGTGGTTTCTCAAGAAAGAGAATACAACCTTAGGAACAGAAAATTCAAGGGACCTGCCCCTACTCCTAAACCAAAAATTCCTATCTTAACCAACATCCCCAAAGATGCTCTTAAAAATACCATGCCTGAGAAAGGTCCTGTTGTCTTCTCAAAGCCAAGTACTTCTACCTCCTCCCCAACATTGAAATATATCATTCCATAAAATAAATTTGTTACCCTTTCTCGAATGTGGCCCTCCCAAAGTATACTATCTATGATATGGCTCAAATTCTAAGTCAGATAAAAATTACAATTCCTATTATGGAACTGCTTAGAATTCTAGAACACAAGAAAAAACATTTGAATACTTGGGGCTGAAGGATGATATAGTAGTCAAATAAAGGGATACAAACAATGTGGTGACTCTGTATGCCATAACTGAAGTTGAGGTAAATAAAGAGCTAGAAAACATGGAATAACCCCTAGAAGTATATTTAGGCACATCCTTAGTTGAATCCCAATTAGATGTGGATCCGTTTTACTACTATGATTGTTAATGGTCAACTTCTTCATAATTGCATGTTTGATTCAGGAGCTTCATGTAATATAATTCCTCTAGAGGTCATGAAAAGAATGGATATCAAGATAACAAAAACTTTTAGAAAATTTTATGTTATGGATTAAAGAGAAGTACCTATTATTGGGTATACTAGATATCTATTGGTACAACTTGCTCCTTATCCAGAAAATATTTAACCATTAATATGGTTATAGTGGACTTCCCAACTAAATGGGGCATGCTATTATCCAAAAAATGGGTCATGAGTGTGGGAGGAAGTGTTCATATGGATATGTCATATGCCTCTATATCATTAGAAGTAAAATTAGTAAAATTCCATAGAGAAGAGAAGATGCTACGCCTTATTGAAGATCCCATGAACACTTCCTATGAGGTGTTATTCTTTGATATAGAGTTGGGTAATTTCATAGGTTGGGAAAATGTTGAAGATCATTGCATGGATGATAATTCACATCTAAAGGATGCAAATGTTCCTGACCATGATTTTTATGGGGCATTATCTCGCATTTGGAAATGGAGTTGAGTGGTTCTGAAATAATCATATGGTGAGTTGTTTATCTTTTCCTTTAAGTTAAATTTTGATTGCACCAATAATGTGGCAGAATTGAAGGACTCTTGTTGGGGAAATAGATGCTTGGAAGCATGGGATAAAATATCTCCTTATGAAGGGAGATTATGAACTGATAATTAAGTAAGTGTGTAAGTAATATTTAACAAAATACCAAATATTAAAATAGTATAGAAACTCAGTATGGGATCTCCTTTAGTGTTTTGATTATTTTAACATTAAATATCATGGGAGAAGTAAAAACGCGTCACCTGATAGGTTGGTAGTTTTGGCTTCACAATATGACAAAGAGGATTCATATCTATACTATAAATTTGAAGTGGAAGTACTAGTTATACCTTTTGTACATAATATTCAACACTGGCAAATATTTGGTGATGATTCACACATCAAAATATTTCTCAATTGCTAAGGTGAGTTCACTAACCATATTATCAATTTAGAATCTATGATAGAGGTATGTGAAGGAAAGGAAGTTCTATTTGGAAAGGAAGTAATTTAGCTAAAGACTAATGTAATCCTAAGAGGATTAGTTAGTTTGAAATCTGGTTTTAACAGTATGAATAGAGAATTTTATAAATATGATAATTTACCAAGAGATGTCGTGGAGTGTAATTTAGGCTCCATCCAAGATCCTAGAAAGTTGTGGTTAGACAATAATCTAAGTAAAAAGAGAGGCTTATGGCTAGTTATTAAGAAAATACAAGGATTGACTTGTTTGGTCTTACTCTTAATTAAAAGCCTATAGATAAGATTTATCTCATCATGAGATACTATTGGCATTGAACTCCAAGCCTTTTAGAAAGAAGAAAATACCAATCAATCCCCTCCTTGCAACCAAAATGCAAGAGGAATTAACTAAACTAAGGGATGGTGAGATAATACAATTCACTAGGTATTCTTCTTGGGTAGCTAACTTAGTGCCCATTATAAACAAGAATGGTGATATAAGACTTTATGTTGATTACCAAAATATAAATGAGGCTTCAATTAAAGATAATAATCCCTTTCCTAATATGGATAATTTACTACGTATAAAGGTGACTGGTTCAAATGTTATCTACCTTGATGGCTTTTTTGGTTACATTCAAGTTATGGTAAGTTTAATTAGAGCAATACAAAACTGCATTCACCACTCCTTGGGGTTTTTATATTTATATTAAAATTCCATTTCGTTTGATGAATGTTGGGGCTACTTTTCAAAGAGTAATGGATTTTTCTTTTCGATCTTATGAACCAATTCATTTTTGTATATCAAGATGACATCATTATGTTCTCCAAAAGAAGATAAGATCACCTAATGCACTTAGAAAAAATCTTGATCAGATGTAGGGAGTATGGTATTTCACTAAACCCCAAGAAATGTCATTTTGGTGTACAGAAGGCCAAGTTACTTGGAAACATAGTTTCTCATCAAGGAGTCATGATTGATCCAAAATTAGTAGAAGCTATTGACCAAGTTCATATCCCCTTTTCAAAGAAAGGTATTCAGTATTTCTTTGGGAAGATTAATTTTATGAGAAGATTAATATCTAATTTTTCTAAAATTACTTTTCCTATCACCAAAATGATGAAGAAAGATCAAGTGATCATATGGGAACGATGGTTTGTTCAAGTATTCAAAGGAGTAAAATAAACACTCAAGACTTCCCTGTATTGGCCATCCTCAACTATAAAAGATATTTTCAAATTTTTTCATTTTTATTCTTAATTTACTATTTCCTCCGTGTTACTACAAAATAATTAAGAAAGCTATGAAAATTCTATTGCATTTTTAGAAAATATTTGCAAGGGTTTGAATTGAAATATTCTGTCATGGAAAAGAAAGCTTTTTCTTTTATCGAAGAAAATAAAATCTTTAGACCTTATATTCTAAGTTCAAATATCATAGCATATGTGCCTCACATAATGGTAAAGTATATTTTGTCTTAGATGGAAATATCCAGTAAAATGTACAGATGGGTTAACAAGCTTCAAGAATATGATATGGACATACAAACTACCAAGCTTGTTCAAGGTTTGGGCTTATCAAGGTTGATGGTAGACAACAATTTGCAGGTGGTATAAATCCATAATTTTGAATAAGATGGGCCAAACCTTCATCAAGAGGTAATAAACTCAAGTATGGTATAAAGATATAGTTTATTATTTAGTGAACTTGAATTTTCTTAAAAACCTAGATAAGAATCAAAGGTAGACACTTAAGATGGTTTCTCAAAAGTATATCTTCACTGACCATGGATTAGCTTGGAAGAATCCAGAGTTTTACGTAGATGCATCATCAAGAGGAGGCCCCAAAATACTTACAAAATTTCACAGGGGAGTGTTTGAGGTCACTATTTTGGAATACTAACTACCCACAAGATTATAAAGGAAGGGTATTTATGGCCTTCATTATTTAAATATGTTTCTTTTTGGTTCAAAGATGTGAAAGTTGTCAAATATTATCCGGAAGACTAAAATATTTTGGGGTCCTTCCTTTACATAATGTGTCAATAGAAGATCCATTTAAACAATGGGGCTTAGAATTCATTAGTGAAATATCATACCCTTCAAGTGTTGGTCATAGGTGGATATTTGTGACCGACTACTTCACCAAGTGGGTTGAAACCATTCCCACCAGAAAAAAACTCATAAAATAGTCATGGATTTTATCTTGAATAATAAAATCTGAGATTTGGTGTTCCCAGGTAAAATAGTTGTTGACAATGCCATGAGATTCAAATCTAAACCATTGACAACTATGTGTAAAGAATATGGTATAAATTTGGCCTATGCATCAAATTATAACCCTTGGGGAAATGGAAAAAAAAAATCTTCTAAAGATCCTCAAAATAACTCTAGAGACTAATAAAAGGAAATGGGGTGAGAAACTCAAGTTTGCATTATGGGAAGACATAGTTACTACTAAGAGGTCTATAGGAAAATCCCTTTTCCCCTACACTTACAACTTTCCTCATATCAATTTATGCAAAAATTTGAAGATGGAGGAGAAGTAAGTCCCTATGAGGCAAGGATAAATTAGATCATGGAATTGGATGAAGTCAGAAGAGAGTCCCACTAAAAATATGTTAAACTCAGAGAAAACTAAAGAAAATATTTGACAAAAAGTCACCCCAAGATCATTTAATGTTGGAGACTTAGTCTTGTTATGGGATAACAGACATGAAGAAAAAGGAAAACATGGAAATTTTAATGCCATTTGGATGGGACCCTATTATATTGATATCAGAATTTGGGAACATACTTTCTTTCTGAAGGACTTAGAAGGAACTTTTATGGAGTTTCCTATCGCTGACAAGTTCCTCAAACATTTATTGGCCTAAGAAAGGTATCGGTATGAAAATTGTATGGTGTATAGTTTCCTTGTGTTGTAGTTTTCCTTTGTGTGCTTTAGCCTACAAAGTGAAAAAGGTTTCATAACATGGCAATATTCTCGTTTGAATGTAATACATATTTTCACTCAAACCACTATATTTGGTCTCCTTGATTCCTTACCTAAAGGATTAGGCATCTGGTCTGATATATGTTCTTATGACACCCACAGGGGGTTCCCATCCCCAAGAAAGAGCAAGTGTTGGTGTTAATTTTGAGCCATGCCTAGTTGAGTGTTCCAAAAGAGTACCATGTACCATCTAAGAACCCAAAATTACATATATGGGCTTATCACTAGAGATTTTTGATTCCTCATGATCATCCCTTCCCATAAAAGTCACCAAATTAAAGTATGGACATGACTATCCATGTCTGAGTAATCCACAATGCATTAACTTGGAAATCAGTGGAATGAAGAACTTAATATTCTACAGAATTCCCTAAAAAGGGTGGATAGATAAATATCATGACCAGGGTGGTATTCTAGAATAATTCGTAACTGTCCAAATTTATTTGATCTGGAAATATGAATCAAGAAAAGATGCCACGAAGAATGGTTACATGAGATAAGGGAATGTGGTTGTATGAAAAAAACCGCGGTACACTGGTTTACATGTTCCATGGGTTTGTAAGGGTAGTTAGTGTTCCGTGGATTCTAAAAAGACACAAGGCACTCAAAAAGTCCTCTAAAGGGTTGTAGAACCTCAAAAGATAACTAAAAGATCGGGGATATAAGGAAAGTTCAAGTAAAATTTGTGGCATGGTTTATCACAAGGGTACGCACTTCGCGGATCCTAAAGGCCACAAGAGACTCAAAATAAGAACAAATTTTATCAATATCCTTACCACAGGGGGTCCAAATCATATAACATGAATTCAAAGACAATTGTTGTACTATCCAAAGGTAAATTCAGTTATAAGAATTAAGTGTTGAGTTAAAATATGAAATAAAAATAAGCATATGTATATACTGAGAACAAAATGAGGATTTTATAGGGGCCCCAATCCTTGAAATTCACATAGATTACAGTATGCATATACAAAAATGAAGGTTATTGCAAAAGAGGAAAATTTTCAATTGATGGTTACACATTCCTCTGCAAAGGTGGGAATCCTATTCAACAACTTCTTCCTAAACTCAAATTATTTGTGATCTTGGGCCCCATAAACATACTAGATATCTCATGTAGAGTCACGAGACATGCCCATTCCCATGATTTCTATAAATTATGAGTTAGTAGCTTCTAATATTTTCATCAAATCCAATTTTCTCCTATAACGCTTATTTCACTAAATCATGACATATTCAAGTGAATTTGGACTCCAGTATTACATGTTTTGGAAGAAATCTATCACCGTTTTTGCCTATATTGATTCCATTTTTGTCTATATTGGATTCCATTATTACTATTGTTGGATTCCATTAGTAACAATATTGGATTCCAATATTTTCATTATTGGACTTATTTGAGTTCAAATTTCAATATTATTGGATTCCAAATTTGCTATTATTGGATTCCAATTTTGCTATTATTAGATTCCAATTTCGCTATTATTGGATTCCAATTTCGCTATTAATGGATTCCAATATTGCTATTATTGGATTCCAATTTTTTTATTTTTTAGATTTTCATGTTGGGAGTAAGTAAGGCTAGTAGCCACTAACTATTAAAGGCATGAGCCCGTTGATTAATAAAAATAAAAATTAACAATAACTTCTTGTAAAAGCCTCGATATAAGGTGATCGGTCGCTACTATTATAAGTCATGAGCACGTGGTATTGAATGAAAGTGTAAAATCCTTGATGTAAGGTTAGTTTTCGCTAACTATTATAAGTCATGATCCTATTGTATTAAAAGAAAGTGCAAAATCCTTGATGTGAGGTTAGCGAGTGCTAACTATTATAAGTCATGATCTCATTGTATTAAATTAAAAATAAAAACTAACAATAAATCCTTGCAATAGCAAGTTTGAAGTGTGAACTACGTACACTTTCAAATGGTGAGCCTCACATTGTCAAATTTATGATACTTGCACTTTCAAAGTTATGAAAAATATGAGACTCATACTTTAAAAGTGCGAGAAAACATTTTCCAAAGTATGAGCCTCACACATAAATCTTATTTACAAGCCCCACACTTTGAAAGTGTGAACCTCACACTCTGAAATTTTGAACATCACACTCTGTAAGTGCGAGCCACCCACTTATAAATTCCAAGCCATGCATGTTGAAAGAGCAAGACTCACACTTTTAAAGTGCTAACTTCGCACTTTGAAAGTGTGAGGCTCAGAAATTTAGAGTGGGAGGTTCTCACTTTCAATGTTTATTATGTGCATCCTTAAATTTGACACTGGCCTTAAATGCTAAAGGTATTATTTTTATCTCTATTGGAACTTACAATAAATTTACATTCTCACCCCGAAATATATCTTGAACAACTAAAGTATTTTTTATTAGATTATACACGAAATTAAGCTCACTATTTTTATTATTGTAAACTATATCTCTAAGTAATCATTAAAATCAAACAACATAGCAGGGAGTTTATGTATAGCACAAATTCTATTACTCGAAAGATAGTAGAATATATGCTTGTAAATTATTCCATTATCCATATAAACGATGAGTCACTTCCATGATAAAGAAAATGAAATAATAAATTGACACAATGCAAGAAAAATGTTTGTGATAAATGCAATCTACGCCCTCGGAGATACATTGAACCAATATTTTATGGTTTACATCAATCAAAAGACTCAATTATGCCACAGCTTATATTCTTTGTGATTTAAGAAATTCCAACACCTTTTTCCCAATATTGGTCCATGTGAATGAGCTACATTTGCATCAAACCCCTTAATGTGGTTTAACATTTTTCTTCTTTTTGTTTTCAAAAATCTCCCTCTTGTATCCCATTATCTTAGAATTGTAAAAGTTCCAGGACCTTGCAACTTTAAGTTATTGGCCACAACTTCCTTCAAGTCAGCAACTCTAGAAGAGCAATTTTGTAACTATATACATCATATTTCTCACTAAGCCTTGATGTTCTTGCATATTCTGGGTCAATGTAACCAATTGTACCTATAACATAGGTAAAGGTGTGGTTTTTGGCCAAGGGAATGCACTTGAAAATACCAAATTCTGACAAATGTGCCTCAAAATTATAATCCAAAAGAATGTTAGAAGTATTCACATCCCTATGAACAATGTGTGGGTTACCATCATAATGAAGATATGCCTATCCTTCTTCAACACCATGAGAAATATTTATCTCGAGTGTTCTATTCTAGCTTAATATTCTTTGATGATCCTATACGAAAATAAAAATTAATAAAACACTTGTTATATTTTCCAACAATCCATTTTAATATGAAGGTTAGAGATTGATTGGATGCTTCTATTTAAAAATATGAATCTATAATGTATAGATCAATTTTTCTTCATAACATAATCATTTTACTCACCATGTAGGATGTCCCACAGACTCTCGTTTACCCTATAATCATAAAACAACAAACTTTCCAAGTGGAGAAAATGAATATCCATACAAAATCAAGATTTTGATGCTTGATGCTTCCAACTATTTCCACATCAGTTTCAAATGAAAGAAAGCTTAGTGGGTAGTGAATATACATTCTCTTTATAGAAATTGGCTTAGAATTATTTAGATCACATTTATAAATAGTGCTTCTAGCACCATATCCAATTACATATTTCTCGTTTATATTTTTGTGATTGTCATTATGTCATTGTACATGTAAAGAGCCATGTTAATGTGTAGTATGACCAACCTTGGAGAACCTAAATGTAACAAATAGATGTGTCAATAAAGAAATTGTAATAAAATATTTCTTTTTGATTTGTTGTCTCATAATCTATACAATATGGAATCATGCTTAGTCATATTAGTTTTAATACATTGCTTCATTTTTTTGCAGAGCCTTTTGTAAATACATTTGGATGATTTGAACACCACACAACTATAATAGTATTACTGAACCCAAACAGATGTAGACAATTTCCTTTTTGATATGGATGTTGTTCATTACACTGCGCAACAAATTTGTTACACAACATCATCCATATCCAAATTTACCAATTTTTATAACAATAGAAGAATGTCTCTGGAACTGGGCTATTTAAAAGAAAAATAATATTTCTTGCATCAACTAATTCCTGATATCCAAAAACCATAAGAAAAAAATTGAATTAGTCCATAGATAAAATTTGTGCAACAAATTGAAAATTTCAAACAAACCAAATTTAATAGTGATTAATTGTTTAAATTACTTAGTGCAACGCATAACAAAAAAATATATTAATGATTTCTTGTTTTTTATAACTAAAGGAGGGTTGAAGGGTCCATTTCCATTTACAATAAAGATATAATCGAGGATAAATCTATAAACCTAAACAATCCATCAATAATTTGCTGAAAAAATAGAAGGGCCTTTGCCAAAAACACAAGTGGTTGGGAATACAAAAAACATCAAACCAGTAAAATAGATAGTATGATTGGATAAAAATGGAACTAGCTATGCTATAAAAAAAAGATACAAACTAACAGATTCTAGAAGCACTTAATTAACTGTATTAGATGACACATCCATAACCTCCACTTTAACAGGGATGAAAATGGTTTCTGCAGGCCATTTCGGAAAAGATGTTATTCTCCAAAGAACATCCCAAATCTTTAGCCAATCGTATGCCTCACGAACTTTCCTGTAAATAATATCCCAATGTGTTGATTCCTATTGTAGTGGAGCAAACATATCATCCAGGTCAGGCATGTGGAATGAAATAGGTCCTGCCCTTGGTCTCTAACCCCATTTGTACACATCCAACACCAAATGCATTAGGACATCAAACCGTTTGTAAAACTCTCCAAAAATGGCCATGTCCATCAAACCTTCTTGTATATAATGAGCCTAAGAAAGGAAGGGCCATGACACACTCAATTTTTTTTCCATTTTTGCTTCCATTCCAACCCTATACACTAGCTTGATCCAGTGACGACCCAAATCCAAAGCTCAATTCTTGGTTGGATGTATGATAAGAAGATGAAAAATGAATGTCAAATAAAATTCCACATTTATCCTCGACATCCCTCTAGAGAAATATAATCTTATCCAAGCACTCCCTTCATATAAATAATGTCTTGCTTTGATTCAATCCAAAAAATGGATTTCAAACGATGACGTGAAATTTTGGTATAAAATTCCATTTCACAAACTAACGTAGAAAATTGCATGAAAGGAAACATTAGAAAGGCCATGACAGACAAAATAAAATCTAGTGAAATAAACCAGAAAGGTGTGAAAATATGGGAGAAAGGATCGGTAAATATATGGAGTGACTATGTTATCACATGCTTCTAATTAATACAAGCTTGCTAGGGGATTTAATATAAACCTTTATTGGAAAAGGTGGTGAGTCCAGCCAATCAACATATTTATTACCAATCTTATCACAAAGCACTTGGTTAGTCCCTTGATTTTCTATAAAATCCACCTATTTAGTAACCTTCCAATATATAATATTTAAGGTCCAATCTGTAATTAATGAAATAAATAAAAGGAATTTTATTCACACAAGCTTTTTGATTGCGACATTAGCAATAATATGAGAGTCACCTACAATAATTAATTCATTACTAATCAAGTCATCGACACAAACCAACAATGTTCTAGCAATTTAATATAACGATTTATACATTTATTAATTTATTAAAATTCTAGTCATTAGTAATGTTATTAATTATGAGATTAGCCTCTGGAAGAAGGCCACCTTTTTTCATGGCTAGCTTGTAAAACATGCTTGAGGGATTGGAGATAGGTTTTCATAAACATTTAACACTTAGAATGACATTTGTGTTTTTCCAAGTTCAAAATCCCCGATTCAACATGATCTTTAAAAGTGAAATGTTGACCCATTAAATAGTAGATATTTTCTTGGTCTCGTCGGTTCCTTTCTAGAGATAGGCCACCAAATGTTTGTTAATTTTATCAAACACACAATTGGGGATCCTCATAATAGAAACCATATAAATGGAAATAAAACAATAGTATATAAGTAAGATTAGATCAATGTAATAGAATTTTGTCATTTTATCATGTGCGAGAATCATGTTCACCTTCTCCCTGTGTATGTGATACATTGTTTACGTCTATGTTCTTTGAAGGATGATTTTAAGAAAATATGTAAAACTGAGACGGACACGATACTTATATAGGTTTAAATTATACATCTGTTACGATGATCTAACCTTTCCATACTATGTGGTGTGTTTATTACCGAATCTATTGATCGTAGCAATAACAAATCCTTCCCTTTCATTAACTAACATTGCTTATTGGTTTCAAAGAATTTTTGTTTATATGAAAAAAGATATGAATTTTGTTTTATGCACAATATATCAAACAAGAACTTCATAAGGCATCAGCCTTGTTGAAGGTATGTATTTAAGGACTTGGATTTGCCATGGATAGTACATGAAATATAATATAATTACAAATAATGACAACAAACTAGTTAAGATTGCTTTTTGTATTATTAAAATGGATTCGTTGACAATATAGAGGCTAGTGGCTGATATCCTTCTCATAAATGAATAATTGGTAACATAAAACATGCATCTATCTTCACAACCTCAGATCATTTATTCCTGAGCAAGATTCGTTTTCATCTTCACCCTCGATTTTTTAGTAAATAGTTTAGGACTATTTTGTTTAACGGGATATTTATGGAAATATGCAATGTGAAGATGATCAAGATACACCAATAAGTTTAAAATATGTACTTCTATTATTATGTTCTAACTCTTATCTTTTTCGCTAAGGTAGAAAGTGATTTTTATTAGGTCGATATTTATTAAAATAGAAATAGTAGAGCCTAGTGAGTGCCAAGCCACTCCTTTCAGTAAGTAATGTAGCTTAATGGTCGCTATGCATTTTATTTGATACAAACTGACATGAAAAATGACTTGTGACCACATTTTATCCATTCATATGATTTGTTTTTCAAGTGTTATGTTTTGTAAGTATTCAAGCTTAGCGGTCATTAAGAATTTTCTTTAATACAAACTTTTTTATCTCTATTTTCAAAATTAAGAAATAGTTTATCCTAGAGGCCACTAATATGTTTCTTTCTCAATAAATAATAAACAATAATCCTAGAGCGTTATATTCTATAAGTATTCGAGCTTAGCGGTTGCTAAGAATTTTCTTTAATACGAATTATTTTCTATCTCTATTTTCAAAATTAATAAATAGTTTAGCCTTGAGGTCACTAATCTATTACATTCTTAGAGGCCTCTATAGCTTTTAAGAGTAAATTTTTTTCATATCTCACATATTTATCATCTAAATATATTATAAAAATGCATAGCCACCAATAATATCTATTACTATGATCTTTTATTAGAGCATTATGTTCGAAAAAAAATTGTTTATCCTAGTTGTCGCCATATCATTTCTTTATGTAAGTATTCGATCTTAGCGATCGCTACACATTTTTTTTAATAAAAACTGTTGTTTGATCTCTATATTCGAAATTAAAAATTAGTTGAGCCTAGCGGCCACTAATTTACCCTAATAAACAACAGAGCTTAGCGATTGCTAAGCTTTTCATTGATGCCCACCGATGTGTAAAAAATAGACAAGATGTAAAGGTGTGTGCCAGCAGTCACTATGATGTTATTTGAGCACCACGAAAACATTTTGAATAACCATCTTTCTTCCCGACTATGAAAATTATCAAAGCAATCAATCAGTTTTTGCCGAGAGAAAATACACTTTGAATAATGATATTATAGATTCAAATCATTCGGGATGTTTTATTATTACAAAGAGGTTACAATATATAGGCTGCTTGCTTCTATAAAGGAGGAGTCAACATGTATCTCCAATCCCTCAACTATCTCTCTATGATATCTCATACAATCCCACATATCTCTCATATGAGTTGTGCATTACAACTAATTGTGCACACTCATGTATTATTTAAATATTAAATAATACTAACACCTAAATGTTCACACTAGAACATAGAATTCCTAACATTCACCCCCTTAGTGTGAACATGGGGAAAACTTATCTTGAACTGTAACTTGTCACCTGATGCTGACTCATGACCTAGATTATTTTCAAAGTGGTTTATCATCAACCAATGAAATGGTTTTTCAAAGTGGTTTACCATAAACCAGAGAAGGGTGGTTTTCAAAGTGGTTTACCACAAACCAAGGAAGTGGTTTACCACAAACCAAGAAAGATCATGTTGTTTACATTTTATTTTTAGCTCTCATCATATTCCCATTTTTAGGAGATTTCATAGAATCTATTACAATTGTGAATGGGAATATTACTTACTGTTCTTATTTTTATCACAAAAAAATTGGAAAGAAAACACACAACTTAAAAAATGGCCACCAGGTTTAGTTTCGCGGCCTCGTCAATGGTGCCTGACGAGAGGTCGTTGATCAACCTCCTTCCTCCATTGCCTCCAGCCTACATCAATGTCCCTACTAACTCAACAAAAATTATAGTTGAGGATGATACACGTTCCCCATCGTGATATAAGGTAGGGTCGAGGCGGAGCCCCCGAAGCTAGGAATGGTTTTCATTTGCATTTTTCCTTAAAAAATGAGTGTCGGATTACACCGAAAATGCACTCATTTGTCCTTTTTTTTATAGTAACAATTTTTCGACTCTTACAAACAACACGACTTATTACATTGACTCACAATGAACATTTGACGAGAAACTTGATAATGACACAATTTTGACTAGACGACACTTATGACTTTATATGACATAGGACTTAAAAATGACTATTTAAAAACACTCCAATATAAAAACACTTGTGATAACTTAACATGTACTAAAAATGACTCCTTTTTTATGATAAAAGACTATACTTTAAACAACATAAAAATACGATTTAAAAATTTCTTTGACTAACTATGACATTACTTGACACCCAATTTTTGTCTATTATAGGAATAATATGTTCAGTTTTGAGACATGTTGTCCACTCAAAATTTCCCCGCACTTAAAGTGAATTTTCAAAATTTTGAGTTTTGAATGTCTTCTCTGTTGTCTTTGAAAATGTTAAAAGCCAAGAAATTGTAACAGATCTGCATTCCTGGGTCATTTTGTGTGTTTCTCGCGTACTTCGCGTATTTTTGTCCCGCATGTCCCAGTTTCAAATGGGCCCCTTTGTTGCATTTTCACCCGAAACACCTGAGCTGCGTACTTCACGCATTTCTGTTCCAAATGTCCCAAACACTTCCGGACCGTCTGTCACGTTTTCACCCGAATTGATCAAGTCACGTACTTCGGAACTTTTTGACCCAAATGTCCCAAGTCAAAAAGTGCAAGTCGTTCCAATTTCACCCGAAACACCCGAACCGCGTACTTCGCGCTTTCTTGTCCCAAATGTCCCAATTTCAAAAGTGCTCTGTTCCATTTTCGCCCGAAATGCCCGAACCGCGTACTTCGCGCGTTTTCGTCCCAAATGTCCCAAAATGCATTTATGCGCCTTCTTCCTGCTTCGCAGAGCCACGTGTTTCGAGCATTCACGTTTCACATGTCCTAGATGAACCAAGGGCTATCCATACTTGGTTTTTTTCCGCGAATATGTTTCCTTTAAAATTGGTAGATATGAATTTAATGCGCATTGATTTCCCTTTCTCTCTCCAAAATGGCTATATAATGGCGCACCCCCTTTTACATTTTTCACACCGCTTTGCTTCTTCGCTCGAACCCTTGCATCTAATTTCCTGCGCACAAACCCGTTCCCTACAGCAATTCCTTCCCAAGTCTAGATTGCAATTCTCTCTCAACTACTATCAGTATGAAGATCAAATTCCAGGGACAGGAGCAAGTTTCACCACTAGAGTCTGCCGTTCTCAACATTGGAGACAGTGAAGCTCGACATCTCGACTTCGGTGATTTTTGGGCGAGGGTGGCAGATACAAACCCTACTCCAATGGCAGCAATGATTCACGACAGCGGATTCTCAAGTCGTGGGTGCCTCTCGGTGATCGACACACTGTCTTCTTCCCCATTCTTTTCTCTTCTTCCCTTTCTTTTTCCGTTTTCTTTGTAATAGGTTGAGGTACTGTGAGTTGGCAGTCCTTAACTATTCTTTAGTTAAAAGAAACGGTTACAAAAAGTAACTGACTTGTAAGCTATATAATGGTATTTTCTACGCCATTCGAAAGAGGAAGAACTTGGCATATTTTCTGGAAGTGTAAATAGATCAGAGAGAAATCAATACAAAAGGGCTTTCCATTCATTGTCTATCTAATCTTTGTTATCTCTGTGTTTTCATTTAATTTCGTGAAGATCATTTGTTTCTAGTTCGTTAGTCTCACTGATTGCATATTTTCAAATATTGCGAGTATAGTGATCTTGTACAACCAAGAAGGAACTTTGTGTCCTTGATTAATGAATCTGAAGAAGGTTATTTACACAGAACTTTGTGTCTGTAATATCATCTTGTTCATCCAATGCAAACGATCTTGTTTTAAATTCACTGCAACTTTGCATACATAAAGGATTATTCTGCTATCTATAATTCTGCATGTTGCTCTTCTGCTCACCCTCGTATTCCCTTTCCTCAGTCCTTTTGTAACTGATGATCCTTGTGGAAAACACTTTCGTAATATCCAAGTTCAACCATAAAATCATGTTTTGTATATTTGTAAATAAGTTCGTTTCTGAATAAGGGAACCTCTCCCATTAAAGAGGAGGGACTTCTTGTCCCCTGACTATTGCTCTTCTTAAAAGTCCTATTTGACGACCAACAGTTTTTGGCGACTCCGCTGGGGAGAATCATATTCCAGTTCTGTAATTTTTCGATCATCTTTTGATCTGGCGACTCCGTGTTTTACTCGAGGGAGAAGGACCCTTGGTATTGAAGACTCTCAGTTTCAGCTTTTGGAGCAGCAGGGTTTTCCTCTTCCTTCCTCAAGAAATAGAAGAACTCGTTCGACGAGCACTCCACCTGTTCAAGAAAGAAGTCCTACGGGTGGTATTCCTTCAGAACCAGCTAGCCCTAATCTTCAAGCTTTGATTCTTGTTGGTGTTGCAGTTCCTCTCCAAGCCGTTTTTCAAAGAATGGCGGCGCCATTACCATGGGGTCATCGTGTCGGGCCCCTGGCCCTTACTCAGCCTTTGCATGAGTTACCTAGAGGTAACCGGAAGAACTTCCCCAAGTTCAAAGGTGACGGCAAAGTGCATCCTGATGAACACATCGCAGCTTTCATTGTTGCCTGTGGAGTTCTGGGAGTCGAACATGAAGACGTCTCCGTGAGGCTGTTCGTTGAGACGTTACAAGACAATGCTGCTGATTGGTTCTACCACCTTCCGGCTAACGCTATCACCGACTGGAACACGATGAGAACTCAGTTCGAAAACCATTTCAAGCCGGCAGAAGATGTGCATGCTTTGCTTGCCCAAATTTCTCAGATAAAGAAAGATTCACAAGAACCCATGAGAGAGTTTGTGGCCCGATTCAACAGACTGATCAACAAGATTCCTGTAAATACTCACCCTGTTGATCAAATTCAAAAGTGTTTCTTCCTAAATGCTCAAACGCCCAAAGTTAGTTATGCACTAAGAAGGGCTAATCTCGCAACATTGGTCGAGGATCAAACTCTTGCTGTTAGTATCGAGGATGACTTGATCATGTCAGGGAAGTTGAGAAGAGACCCTCCCAAATCTAAGTCTGCTGCCTCTTCCTCTTCCACCCCTGGACTTAATACTGATCCATTAGTTCAGAAACTTGCAAATGATCTTATTGCTATAAAGAAACAATTGGCTCAACATGCCCCTTATGCAGATGTTCCAAGAAGGAATTTTCAGCCCAGAAATCGTTTACCTCCTTCTCAAACAAGACTAGCACTTGAAGGACCTCCCGTTAAAGTTCCCGTGAATGCAACTTGTGAGGTTGAAGAACCAGATGATGATGAAGACAATGAAGCTTGCGAGGAGTATGCGGAAGAATTTGATGATGAGGTAGAAGAACTTGAGGGATCTCGGGTTAATTTCTTTACCACCGAGGGCATTGATGATGGAGATGATTATGATGAAGTGGTAGCAGACATGAATAGCGAATCATTTGCTGTCATGACTCGAGAACAGACAAAGCAGAGGGAGAAGGTGACACAGCCCATAAATAAATCTAAGGAGCAGTCGGCAACTATCCCTATTATTGCAAAAAGGGGATTTCCTATCCCTACTTCATCTACACCAAAGGTGAGTCCTATCAATCCTGCTACCAAAGTTGCTTCTTCTTTTTCTCCTAAAGTTGATAAGCCTAGAATTCCAAATGATGATGGCCCGTCCACTTCTGGGTCTTTTGATATTGTTGATCACCTGAAAAAGACCAAGGTCCAAATCTCAGAAGCTGAGTACTATCAGACCCATCCCAAAGCTTTTGCCAAGATGATTCAATTTGTTAATTCCCATTCCAAGACCACCTCTAAAGGCCTTTTACCTACTCCTCCTTCTGCACCACAGCCCAGTCTGGTAGCTGCTGTCACCTCACCTGGTGACAAAATTAAACCATTTTATGTAACACTTCTCATAGCTGGCCATAGACTCAGTAATTGTGTCATAGATTCAGGAGCCTCGGACAATGTCATGCCAGCTAAAGTAGCTCATGCTTTAGGCTTAACCCTCACTCAGTACTTATGGATCTTGCTACTCTATGGAGAGTAAGGAAGTGCCTCTGGTTGGAAGGATTAAAGATGCACAAGTGGCTTTTGCTGCCTTGCCTGAAAAGAAAGTGTTGGCTACCATCTTAGTAGCAGATATCCCTCCTTCATACGGGATGTTGCTAAGTAGGAACTTTTGTAAAGATGTGGGTGGGGAAATTCAAATGGATTGGTCACATGCCCTTGTACCGGTTAATGGACAAATGAAGAAGCTGCTGCCTGAGAAACAATCTGAGTATATTGTGCAGAAGACGGATGATCCTAAAGCACAAATACTCTATGAGGATATGGGTCATGGTAATTACATGATTATGTCCCCTGATGAAATCCCACCCCCCAAAGTGTCTCCTAGAGATCCTAACGGGGTTTGGATTTTAGAATTTGATGGAAGTTGTTCCTCAGCTGGTTCTGGAGCTGGTGTCCTGCTAGTGTCACCTGAAGGAAGCCTACACCCCTTTTCATTCAAGTTACAGTTCGAGAATACTAATAACACAGCAGAGTACGAAGCTCTCATTCTCGGATTGCAGGTGGCCAAAGAACAAGGTGTAAAGAACCTCTGGCTCGTGGTGATGTAGAGCTGATTGTAAAGCAAGTCAGAAACCTCTTTCAGGTAAAAAATGGGAGGCTGAAGCATTACCGGAATCAGGTTTGGGATTCCATTGAATTCCTTGATGCTTTCTCTATTGAAGCAATACCTAGGGAAAAGAACAGCAGGGCTGATTCACTAGCTGTCTCAGGGTCACTGCTGATTCCTCATCCTGATTTCTCTCAGGACAAATTCACCATTGAAATGGTCCATCGGCCTAGTGTACCTGACAACACCAATAACTGGCAGGTTTTCAATAATGATCAACATTTGCTTTCCTTCCTAGAACTCAAAGGTAATTTTGAACAACTGTATTTTGAGGGAAGTGACAACCTGCCTCGTGAAAGTGTGTCCTTTGGCCAAGCTGTCACCCAAGGAGAAGAAACAGATCAGGAAGGGTGCATTAAACTCAAAGGAAACAAGATTCCTAAAGGCTTGGTGAGTTTGGAGGAATTATTTGATAAACATGACAGGTATGTGAAATCTAGAGCTTCCTCTGGGCCTCAACAATCAGCTGAACATGACAAAATCAATATTGGAAGTTCTACTGACCCCAAGCTCGTGAATATCGGAAAATGTTGCACAGCAGATGAGAGGAGAAAAGCAATTGATCTTCTAAGGAGGTATAAGGATGTTCTTGCTTACTCTTATGAGGATCTAAAAGCCTTCAAGCCAAAAGATATGCAGCACTCTATTCCTCTTAAGCCTGGAATTAAGCCTTTCAAGCAGAAACAGAGGCAGTACAACCCCAAAATAGCTGACACCATCTTTCAGGAGATTCAGAAATTGTTGAAGGCTAAAATCATCTTTCCCATTCACCATTCAACATGGATTGCAAATATTGTGCCTGTTAGGAAGAAGAATGGTGAGATCCGCATCTGTGTTGATTTCAGGAACCTGAATCAGGCTTCTCTGAAAGATAATTATCCTTTGCCTATGATGGATCAAGTATTGCAAGCAGTAACAGGATCGAAATGTTATCTATGCTTGATGGATTTTCTGGATATAATCAGGTAGAGGTTGATACTGCAGATCAACACAAGACAACCTTCACTACTCCTTGGGGCACCTTTGCTTACAAGAGGATGCCTTTTGGGCTCATTAACGCTGGTGCCACTTTTCAGAGAGCCATGGATCTGGCTTTTGGAAGCTTGAAAGGGAAGTGTATTGTCATATATCTTGATGACCTGACAGTGTTTTCCAAGACAAGAGCGGATCATTTTGATCACCTAGAGACAGTTCTGCTAAGATGCAGAGAGCATGGAATTTCTTTGAATCCTAAAAAATCTGTTTTCTGTGTCACAGAGGGAAAACTATTAGGGCACATTGTCTCCAAGGATGGTATTAAGATTGACCCTGAACGAGTACAAGCTATCCAGCAAATTCCTCTCCCAACCAGTAAAAAGGGTGTGCACTCCTTCTTCGGTAAGATCAATTTTTTAAGAAGGTTCATCCCTGATTTTGCAGAGTTAACTTTGAATATTTCTCAAATGATGAAAGGGAAGCAAACATTTGGTTGGTCTTCTGGAGGAAAGGAATCCTTTGAGGGTATCAAGAGAGCTATCGCTAAAACTCCAGTTTTGGCCTGTCCTGATTTCAGCAAAGATTTCATCATCTATTGCTATGCTACAGATAATACCCTGGCTGTTGTCTTAACTCAAGAAGACTCTAATGAGCATGAACTCCCAATTGCATTCATGAGCTATATTCTAAAGGATCACGAGTTGAAATACACCATGATGGAGAAGCATGCTTTTGCAGTGGTCAAAGCTGTGAAGCAGTTTCGTTTTTATATCCTCAACTCTCACTCCATGGTGCTGGTTCCAGATACAACTGTTAAGTCGATTCTCACACAACAAGAATTTGGATCCAAGAGAGGGAACTGGGTTGCTAAGGTCCAAGAGTATGACATTGATATCAAACCGACCAAGCTGGTTCGTGGAAAAGGTCTTTGTGAGCTCATTGCTGAAGGAGCTAAACATGAGTTGCTGGAGGAGAAAGCTGACATTCCTACTGTTCTGTTCCTTAGCTCAGTCGATGAATGGTATGCTGACATCGCCCATTTTCTCACCTATGGGGAATGCCCCTCTCATTTAACTACCAAGGAAAAGAGGACTGTTAAATTGAGGTCAGCACAATATGTATTATGGGAAAATGCTTTGTTCAAGCGTGGCTTAGATGGGAGATTTTTGAAGTGTGTGGACAAGGAACAGCAGAGAAAATTGCTCTCAGCTTTTCATGATCAGGCATGTGGAGGGCACTATTCATCAACGGTCACTGCTCACAAGATACTCCGTGGAGGATACTACTGGCCTTCCTTGTTCAGAGATGCATCCAAGTGGGTGGATAAATGTGAGGCTTGTCAGACTTTTGTGGGAAGACCTAAACTGGCGTCGTTGCCTCTCAAGCCAGTTGTGATTGAGGAACCATTTCAATAGTGGGGTTTGGACTTCATTGGTGCACTTAATCCTGCTTCTAGTGCTGGTCACACTCATGTGCTAACTGCCACTGACTACTTCACCAAATGGGTGGAAGCTATTCCAGTCAAGAGCACCACTTCTGAAGTGGTATGCAGCTTCATCAAAGAGAACATCTTGGTAAGGTATGGTGTACCTAACAAGATTGTAACAGATAATGCTTCAAACTTCTCCTCAACTGAGATAATGGATTTCTGCTACGGGTATGGCATCTCACTGGCTCATTCTTCAGATTATTACCCCCAGGGAAATGGGCAAGCAGAATCCACCAACAAAAATCTGGTGACAATTATAAGGAAGTTGGTCAATGAGTCTCAACGAAACTGGCACAAGAAGCTCTATGATGCTCTTTGGGCAGACAGGATCACACCTAAAAGAGCCATTGGAATGTCCCCTTTTCAAGTGGTGTATGGAGTTGAGGCTCAATGCCAGTGACAGTGGAACTGCCAGCCTTACACCTAATGAAGGCCATTGAGGATACTAGTTTCAGCGATGCTCTGGATAAGAGAATTATGTACCTGCACAAACTGAATGAAGACAGATTGATGGTTGCTGATAGGATATCTGTTCACCAGCAAAAGGTAAAGGCCTGTTTGACAAGAAAGCTAGGTTCAGAGATTTCCAAGTTGGAGACACTGTGTTGCTATGGGATAAAAGACATGAACCTCGTGGCAGCCATGGAAAGTTTGATTCCCTTTGGCTCGGGCCTTTCAAGATCAGGCACTTTGCTGGTAAGAATTCTTTCTATCTTGATTACATGGATGGTTCTCCCCTCCCACTTCCTTATAGTGGGTAGTACCTCAAGTTGTTCAAGTCCTAGGTGACTAGGAAGTCCTTTGTATATTCTGTACAGTGTTTTTGCTTCTCTGCTTTTGGTGTGTTTTCCTTTTGTTGTTTTGGTGTGTTGCCCTCTGTATTGGTGTCCTTTTTGACTCCGTTGCCCAATGGATAAGGTACTGGTCTGCTCCCCCGATTTTGTCTAAGTTCTTGCCTTGCCTCATTCCTTGAATTTATGCCAAGTCATCCCCAGAAGGAGCCAGCTGTTGTCCACTCAAAATTTCCCCGCACTTAAAAGTGAATTTTCAAAATTTTGAGTATTGAATGTCTTCTCTGTTGTCTTTGAAATGTTAAAAGCCAAGAAGTTGTAACAGATCTGCATTCCTGGGTCATTTTGTGTGTTTCTCGCGTACTTCACGTATTTTTGTCCCGCATGTCCCAGTTTCAAACGGGCCCCTTTGTTGCATTTTCACCCGAAACGCCTGAGCCGCGTACTTCGCGCATTTCTGTTCCAAATGTCCCAAACACTTCCGGACCTGTTGTCACGTTTTCACCCGGATTGATCAAGTCGCGTACTTCGGAACTTTTTGACCCAAATGTCCCAAGTCAAAAAAGTGCGCTCTGTTCCAATTTCGCCCGAAACACCCGAACCGCGTACTTCGCGCTTTCTTGTCCCAAATGTCCCAATTTCAAAAGTGCGCTCTGTTCCATTTTTGCTGAAATGCCCCAACCGCGTACTTCACGTGTTTTCGTCCCAAAAGTCCCGAAATGCATTTATGCACCTTCTTCCTGCTTCGCCCGAGCCGCGTGTTTCGCGCATTCGCGTTTCACATGTCCCAGATGAACCAAGGGCTATCCATACTTGGTTTTTTTCCGCGAATATGTTTCCTTTAAAATTGGTAGATATGAATTTAATGCGCATTGATTTCCCTTTCTCTCTCCAAAACGGCTATATAACGGGCAGACCCCCTTTTACATTTTTCACACTGCTTCTTTGCTCGAACCCCTGCAATCTAATTTCCTGCGCACAAACCCGTTCCCTACTGCAATTCCTTCCCGAGTCTAGATTGCAATTCTCTCTCAACTACTATCAGTATGAAGATCAAATTCCAGGGACAAGAGCAAGTTTCACCACTAGAGTCTGCCGTTCTCAACATCGGAGACAGTGAAGCTCGACATCTCGATTTCGGTGATTTTTGGGCGAGGATGGCAGATGCAAACCCTACTCCAATGGCACAAATGATTCACGACAGCGATTCTGAAGTCAGTGGGTCCCTCTCAGTGATCGGACACCTGTCTTCTTCCCCATTCTTTTCTCTTCTTCCCTTTCTTTTTCCGTTTTCTTTGTAATAGGTTGAGGTACTGCGAGTTGGCAGTCCTTAACTATTCTTTAGTTAAAAGAAACGGTTACAAAAAGTAACTGACTTGTAAGCTATATAATGGTATTTTCTACGCCATTCGAAGGAGGAAGAACTTGGCATATTTTCTGGAAGTGTAAATAGATCAGAGAGAAATCAATACAAAAGGGCTTTCCATTCATTGTCTATCTAATCTTTGTTATCTCTGTGTTTTCATTTAATTTCGTGAAGATCATTTGTTTCTAGTTCGTTAGTCTCACTGATTGCATATTTTCAAATATTGCGAGTATAGTGATCTTGTACAACCAAGAAGGAACTTTGTGTCCTTGATTAATGAATCTGAAGAAGGTTATTTACAGAACTTTGTGTCTGGTAATTTCATCTTGTTCATCCAATGCAAACGATCTTGTTTTAAATTCACTGCAACTTCGCATACATAAAGGATTATTCTGCTATCTATAATTCTGCATGTTGCTCTTACTCACCCTCGTATTCCCTTTCCTCAGTCCTTTTGTAACTGATGATCCTTGTGGAAAACACTTTCGTAATATCCAAGTTCAACCATAAAATCATGTTTTGTATATTTGTAAATAAGTTCGTTTCTGAATAAGGGAACCTCTCCCATTAAAGAGGAGGGACTTCTTGTCCCCTGACTGTTGCTCTTCTTAAAAGTCCTATTTGACGACCAACAAGACACAACTAAACTTTACATTAAGACCTAACCTTTACAAATAAAAAACTAATGAAACATTCTAGGTTAACATTTTTTAATAAATTGACCCAAGACACTTTAAGAGTAAGAATATAGAATATTCACTAATCGGTGTGTGAAAAAGCTGCATGTGTGTAGATCGGAATGCGACATCTCAGCAGAATAGACCACGAGGTGCGAGCAAAGATTTTGAGGAGGATGCAATGATGGGAGGGATGTGTCCACGTCAACCTGATCTTTTGTAATCGATGTTGTCCAGATCCAGATCAAATTTGTTGGTGCCGTGTCTTTCACTTGTTGCTATTTTGACAGGGAAAAACATGTAATGTTGGGGTCATTTGAAGATTGCAATGCACTACCGAATGCATATGTATTCAACCTATTCAGATATGAAAAATAGATCTAGTAGAGATGCTAGATGTAGAGTCTAATGGGGATGTGTCTGATACATATTCAGTTAACAGTAATTGAAAACCGACTCCACTTCGAAGCTCAATGCATGCAAATACATGTGTTGTCGAGTATAGAACACAAACTTGTCAATCAGGAGCACGAATGGCAGATTTGTGCATGGCAATGGCTTGAGCAGTCCCTGATAATGGTAGAGGTAGTCCTCCTTTTGATCTTGACAGCTAAGTATAAATACACGGCTATGAAAATAAGAATGGTGATAATAACTAAATAGCCAAAACGTGCAGTCTCCAAACCAAATCAAATGAAATGGAAATGGCAATAATATAACAGCATCACCCAGATCTCAATATATAATGATTCTAAACAATATTCCCTTTTCAAATCATTTATGCATTTCTTTATTGGGAATTATGACTGTAGTGAACATGAAATGAGAAAGATATAGGAAATACGTAGAGCTTTGGAACAACCGGATCCATGAAAATTTTCCTCCTTCCTTTATCGTGGTGGATCTTCCATCTCTCCCATCAGACCATCAACCTGCTCTGATACCAAATCAAAGCAATCAACCAGTTTTGCACAAAGAAAATACACCGAATAATGATATTATAGATTCAAATCATTCGGGATGTTTTATTATTGCAAAGAGGTTACAATATATAGGTTGCTTGCTCCTATAAAGGAGGAGTCAACACCTATCTCCAATCCCTCAACTATCTCTCTAGGATATCTCATACAATCCCACATATCTCTCATATGAGTTGTGCATTACAACTAATTGTGCACACTCATGTATCATTTAAATATTAAATAATACTAACACCTAAATGTTCACACTAAAACATAGAATTCCTAACAAATTCCTCCATATATTTTGATGATAAATTTTTCCATATCTCACATATCTCATTATCAAAATATATTATGGAAAATGCTTAGTGGCCTCTAATATCTATTACTATGATTTTTATTCTAGTGTTGTGTTAAAAATAAGAAATTGTTTACGCTATTTTCCACATAATCATTATTTTCTGTAAGTATTTGAGCTTAGCGCTTTTGAACATTTTCTTTAATATGAATTGTTTGACCGATCTTATTCAAGTAATGGAGCTTAGCCGTTGGCTAAGTATTTTACTAGATATGAACCGATATAAATTATGTGTTAGACACAAAAAAATTATGAGTAATATAGAAGTTTTGATATCTTTCAAGGGTATGTAGAGCCACACTTGGTTGTGCAAGGGATTGTATAGCCAATAATATATGATTATAGTTAATGAAAAATATTATCAATCCAAAATTGTAGAGTTATTTATTTACATTGTTGGAAAGGAAATCGTGGAGTTGTAGAGGCTAGTGGCTTTGGCTAGGCTTCATTCGAAAGAATAGTGTGGTCCCCTATAAAACCTAAGTATTTATTATTTTGAATTCTATGTTGCAAAAATATCATTCTAATAGAACTTAGCTATACCTATTTTCTTTCCTATCTTTAAGGTGCTCTTAAATTCTTGTGAAATGAAAAATTATGTTTTAGTTTTTCTAGAGTAAAGTGTGAATAACTCCAAAATATTGATGATCACATGATATATTAGAAATTCCATGCCATGTGTCAACATTTTAGTGGATGACATTCGTAAATTAATTTGACGGTCTTTATAGGTTAAAAGTATTTGTTAATTCTAGGGCTACTTAAACATTTCTTTAAAAATGTGTCAATTATATAGTTGCCTAACTAACTGGTTCATGCTTGCCACATGTCACATTTTATCACATTTTTTAAAAATTGGAGTGCACTATATTTAAAAATTTCAAATTTGAATTTGATAAAAATTAATAATAAATATTAGAAATTAGAAATTCAAATTCTAATATTGATGATCACAACAGATATCAAAAATTTCATGCCACATAACAACATTTTATTGGATTATAGTTACAACTTAATATGGTGGTTTTTTATAGGTAAAAACTATTTGTTAATTCTATTGCTAATTAAAAATTTCTTAATAAATGTGTCAATTATATAGTTGTGTAATTAATTGATTCAAACTTGCAAGATGTCACATTTTATTGGGTTTTTTTAAATTAATGCGAACAATATTTTAAAAATATTGAATTTGCATTCAATAAAAATTGATAAATGTGCAAATGACAGTGTATGAGCCAATGATCGTGAATGGGAAAGTACCATTAGTTATTTCACTTAAATTTACCACATGTCATTTTAAAAATTATAAACTAAATATAAACCAGCCAATAAAGCAAGTCACATCAAGTTACATTAAAAAAGGTAACCAATGGAATGGTGACATGTAGGCATTCCGTAAATGGTGACTTTATTCCCAAGTAATAGGTCACCTTAAATTTCTTTATATTAAAAATACTTAATTTAAATGCCATAAAAATTTGATTTCATCACAATTATAATGCTCAAAAGAAAATATGTATAATGACAAAATCATAATCTATCAAAGGTGTTTTTTTTAAAATTATAATAATTACGTGGCTCGACAACTTCTATTTTGTAAATGTTTTTATTATGCTTAAATTAATATTTGTCATTTTCCCGTGAGTTTGCAAAGAAACAATTTTTGATGTCCCACTTGTTTCTAAAGTAAAATTAATAAAATTGATTTCCCCATATCCCACGCTATCCCCTGAATTAAATGCAAATATTAATGAGGGGTACATTCAAAGTTTGATATGCGAAATACCGCATTAAATACAAATATTTGAAATTTCAAAATCCTACACTTTTGCTTTACGAATGGGAAATTTAATTTTGAAATTTTCCTAATCCCCCTTTTTCTAGTTTTCGAATTTATTTCATTGAATGTATTGGGAAAAAATTAAATACACCAAAGAAATATATATTAGGGTTTCTTTTTTATTTTGAAATCATAGAAAAGAAACTCTTGAAATCATAATACAACACGCGCATGCACTAAATTACTGGTCTGAGTGCTCGATTCCCCACTTTTTTTGGAATGGAAAGCTAAGGAAATGATTATAATATCATTCAAGGTGCAAACAAGAAAAAAATAGTGATTGTGGATAGATCATGGGTATGAGTGTAGATCAAGAGGCCCACAAAGGATGGAATCAAAAGAGATAAGCAAAATAGGTTGCGGATATAATCTCACATATAGTTTGTTTAAGAGAGAATATAGAGCTTTAACACTCATTATCAAGCACGTAAAAATTCGATACTACTAAAATAGGTATTTATCAAAAGGATCTATGTTATTATATGTGTACCATAGTTGATGGCGGGAACTTTCAGTGGGTCTGTATTCACCTAGTTCTTGTGTTTTGCACCACAATTTGTCCCTTCCTTTCCCTCCATTGCCTTTTCAATTCTATTTCATCTTTTTCGAAGTGCATTTCTCTATCTGAAACCACATTTTTTTCCTTGACAAGAGAAATTGTAATCCCTTTTACAATATTTTTTTCTTTTTGAAAACCCATTTTTATGTTCAACCATAGCACACGTATTCGTGTCTGTTAAATGGGTTCCCTTTTTAGCCCTTCTATGTGTCTCTCTAGTTAATTTTTTGTGGATTTTTTGTTCTCCTTCCTGTGTTTATTCTTTCTGGTAAGTGGTGGCATCTATCCCTAGTTGCAAAACACGAGTCGCATATTCATTTTTTAAAATTCGAAATGGTTTGATTTTGTATAGTTTAGGTAATCATTTTGACCTCCTTTAATGTTTTTAGTAAGAAAGAAATATTCATGACTATGCATTTCAATTTTCAATGCTTACATTATTACCACATAGATATATGTAGTTAATTTTATTCATTTTCCCACGTAGAAATAATTAAATGTAATGTCTTTAGCAATATTTTAAATAAAAGTTAAGAACATTATATATACTCATAAATATCGTTAAATATAAATTTTAATCATTCTATTTATAAACATATATTTCATTTTACTAGATCTTATGCTATGCCATATATTTTTTATTATGCTACATATCATTGGTTGAGTTTAGAATTTTTTGAAATATAGTAATACAAGATTGTACTCGTATATTTATGTACCTTTTTTGTAAATTAAATCAAGAAAAATGTTGTGTAGCCTAGCTGCCACTTTGAGCTCAATATGTTATTCGAATTCTATCACATGATATTCAAATCCTAGAGGTCGCTAAGGTCATAGATTATTCCAATGCATTGGTGTAACATAACAAAGACTTGATATTAGCAACCGCTAGGATAATTGTTGTCTTGCATTCAAGGTAATGTGTAATGACTCTACTGAAAATAAAAAATGAAATCTGAACTAAGCTCCAACTCCAAATTTTAAGCCCAAAGTCGTTGAGTTCAACATGCTATTCAAAATGTATTAGATGATATTCCTAGCCTAACAGGATATTCAAATCCTAGCGCTACTAAGGTTGAAGATAATTGCATAACACGAGATGAAAATAAAAATACTTAAGTTTAGCATCTGTAGGATATTTTTTTCTTTCTTCCAGGACAAGTAGTAATGACTTGACAAAAAAACTAACTATGCTCCATTGTTTTATTTAAATTTAACAAGACTATCTTCAAAGACTAGCGACCACTAGGGTGGATGTTTATAACCTTTCTTTAATGTTCCAAGACAAGAGAAGAAACATAATTAAAAACCAAATTTTAAGCCTAGCGGCCACTAAGTAAAACATGCTATTCAAATTTTATTACATGATATTCCTATCCTAACACGATATTTGGATCCTAGAATCCACTAATGTCGAAGATGATTGCATAGCGCTGGTGGAAAATCACAAAGAATTGAGGTTAGCGGCCGCTAGGATATTTTATGTTTTGCAAACAAGAGAAGTAGCTAACAAAGTTTATTCCTAGTGGACAATGAGTTCAACATGATATATGAAATTTATTACATGATATTCCTATCCTAATAGGATATTCAAAGCCTAGAGGTCACTAAGGTCGAAGATAATTTCATAGAGCGAAAATCACAAAGACTTGAGGTTAGCGACCGGTAGGATATTTGTTGTCTTGCTTATAGGACAAGTAGTAACGACTCAATGGAAAAACTAACTATGCTCCATTTTTTTCTTTAAATTTAATAAGACTATCTTCAAATACTAGTGACCACCAGGGTGGATACTTATAACCTTTCTTTAATGTTCTAAGATAAGAGAAGAAACATAATTAAAAACCAAATTTTAAGACTAGCGGCCGTTGAGTAAAACATGTTATTCAAATTTTATTACATGATATTCCTATCCTGACATAATATTCAAAGCCTATCAGCTATTAATGTCAAAGATAATTGCATAGATCTGGTGGAAAATTACAAAGACTTGAGGTTAGCGGCCACTAGGATATTTTTTTCTTGCAAACATGACAAGTAGCAAACAAAATTTTAGTCCTACTAGCCATTGAGTTCAATATCATATTTGAAGTATATTACATGTTATTCCTATCCTGACATGATATTTGAATCCTAGTGGCCACTAAGGTCAAAGATAATTACATAGTGCTGGTGGAAAATCACAAAGACTTGAGGTTAACGGTTGCTAGGATATTTTTTTGTCTTGCATGCAGGGACAAGAAGTAACGACTCGAATGAAAAACTAACTATGATCAACAATTATATTTAAATTTTACAAAACTATCTTCAAATACTAGTGACACTAGGGTAGATTCTTACTACATTTCTTTGATGTTCCAAGACAAGAGAAGACATGTAATAAGAAATAAAAATTTAAGCCTAGAGGTTGTTGAGTTCAACATGTTATTCAAAATATATTACATGATATTCCTAGTATAACACGATATTCAAATCCTAGAGGCCACTACGGTTGAAGATAATTGCATAGTGTGGGTGAAAAATCAAATAGACTTGAGGTTAGCGGGTGGTAGGATATTTATTTCCTTACATACAAGACAAGTGGTAAATGAAATTTTAAGCCTAGCGAATTGAGTTTAACATGATATTCAAAATCTATTACATGATATTCCTATCCTAACATGATATTCATAGCTCGGTATTCAACATGCTATTTGAAATCTATTACATGATATTCCTAGCCTAACATGATATTACTTCCTTTCTTTAATGTTCAAAGATAAGAGAAGACACGTAATTAAAAATGAAATTTTAAGCCTAGTGGCACTGAGTTCAACATGTTATTTAAAATCTATTACATGATATTTCTAGGCTAACATGATATTCATAGCTCTAGTGGAAAATCACAAATACTTGAGGTTAGTAGCCACTAGGATATTTGTTGTCTTGCAAACAGACAAGTAGCAAATGATATTTTAAGCCTTGTGGCTACTAATTTCAACATGTTATTCAAAATCTATTACATGATATTTGTTATCTTGCAAACATGATAAGTAGAAAACAAAATTTCAATCCTAGAGGTCATTGAGTTAAACATGCTATTCGAAATATATTACATGATATACCTAGCCTAACAGATATTCAAAGCCTAATGGCCGCCAAGGTCAAAGATAATTGCATAGCACATGTGGAAAATCATAAAGACTTAAGGTTAGTGATTGGTAGGGTATTTTTTTGTCTTGCTTATAGGATAATTAGTAACGACTTGACTAAAAAATTAACTATGATCCATTTTTATTTAAATTTTACAAAATTATCTTCAAAGACTAGTGACCACTAGGGTGGATGCTTACAACCTTTCTTTAATGTTCCAAGACAAGAGAAGACATGTAATTAGAAATGAAATTTTAAGCCTAGTGGTCACTAAGGTCTAAGTTCAATAAGGTTGTGGATTATTCCACTTTGCATTGGTGTAACATAACAAAGAATTGTGATTAGATGCCACTAGGATAATTGTTGTCTTGCATTCAAGATAATGTGCAATGACTCTACTGAAAACTAAAAATAAAACTGAACTAAACTCCAACACCAAATTTTAAGCCTAGTGGCTACTAAGAACAACATACTATTCAAAGTTTATTACATGATATTCCTATCCAAACATGATATTTGAAGCCCAACAACCACTAATGTCGAAGATAATTACATAGCTCTGTGGAAAATCACAAAGACTTGAGGTTAGCGGTCACTAGGATATTTGTTGTCTTGCAAACAAGACAAGTAGTAAACAAAATTTTAAGCCTAGTGGCTGCTGAGTTCAATATGTTATTCAAAATCTATTACATGATATTCCTATACTTGACACATTATTCGAATCCTAGCAGATGTTATGGTCAAAGATAATTACATTTAATGACTCAACTGAAAACTGACTATACTCCATTATTATATTTAAATTTTACAAGACTCTTGAGGTTAGTGGCCGCTAGGATATTTTTGTCTTACTTACAGGAAAAGTAGTAACGACTCAACTGAAAAACTAACTATGCTCCATTACTATATTTAAATTTTACAATACTATCTTCAAATACTAGCGACCACTAGGGTGGATGCTTACTACCTTTCTTTAATGTTCTAAGACAAGGGAAGACAACAAATATTCCAAGACAAGGGAAGACAACAAATATTCCAAGACAAGTAAAATATTTATGACTATATCCTGCGGTTTATAAAACTAACGACTGATTTGAATTATGTGATATTCATGATATACCTTATGAGAACTATAAAATATTCAATTATTGACCATTCAATTATCGACGATATTTATATGAGAACTATAAAAGTAAGATTTTTTATTATTAAATATTCAATTATCGACCATTATCACCCATGTTGGATTCCAGATTTCCACAATGATGTAGTGTAACTCAAATTTTTTTAATAGTGATGGGAAGATAGCCATCAATCCACTATTAGCTCATTTATCCTAAAACTATACTAAATGTTTTTTATATTGACAAAAATATATCCTAGAATATATAGATGTTAGTGATCTGCTAGTCTTCACTTCTAGAAAAAAATTGACAACTTGAAACAAAGCAAATTTAATAATGATTAATTGTTTAAATTTCTTATTGCAACGCATAATAAAAACCTTTTATTACTGATTTCTTGTTTTTTATTACTAAAGGAGGGTTGAAGTTTTCCTATTTACCACTAAGCTATAAATAATGACATCAAGATATCATTAATAAAAAAAAATAAATCATTAATAAAAGGAAAACTTCAAACCCTCCTTTAGTAATAAAACGCAAATTTTCATATCATTAATAAAAAACAAGAAATCATTAATAATATCTTGAATTTTACTCTATGAAAATAATGACATCAAGATATAACATCTCCTTGCTATTGCACTATGGAAAAAATATTTATCCTTCCCAAACGGTTACTGAACTATTAACTTGTTTAGTTCCTTTTTTTAGGTAATATGTCTTTAATTGGTCGCACTCCGTTCATGCAAATTCCTTTGATTGAAGGAGAAGAGGATATGAAAAAGAGATACGATGAATGGTTTGTAGAAATGCATTCCCTGGAAAATTACCATGGTGATCTATGGTTATTTTTTGTTGATGAAGACATTGTCAGTGAAGTCGGTATGGTACTAACTTCAAAGTTCTTGATCAGAAAACATTGTGTATTTAGGTTGAATGCATTGATGTTGAAATGAATAAGTGCCTTATTCTTGACATGGAGTTGGAATTTTCATTGTTCAAGAAACTAGAAATGAAGGCTTCTAGAGAAATTAAGACGTGTTCTTATTTTAAATATGGTTGAAATTTGGCAAAGTTCATACACTCAGACAAAATAGGCTGTGAAAATGCACTTGAAATTCATAATAACATGAATTTGGTATTCAAATTTTTATAGAATCAAGAATACTTCTTCTATTTGTCATTATTTGAATAGAAGAAATTTTATTTCTCCACTGAAACATGCAAATTTGTTTACAAAACTAAGGCAATCTTATTTCTCTAAATTAGACATAGATCCCTCTAAGTCAAAGTTTCAAGGGATTAACAAGAATAACATATCAAATTTATTATTGAAGAAAGTGACCAGTATATTTGAGAATTTATAATCTTCAATAGCTGAATAATTAATTTTTTTCATTCAATGAAGATGTTTTTCCAGTTGAAGTTTCTAGGTGCCATGTGGTGCCTCCACAATATCAATACAGTGAAGTGCGCGATGAAAATATTGACCTTCTTTTACATTAAATGTTGATTAATGTTATTCCTTTTCTTAGGGGTTTACTTCTCCTTCCCTTTTTATATTCTACAAAGGAACTTGTGTAACTATAGGATCCAAACAACCTGAAAAGAGATGATGTACAATTCTACATTCTTGATGGCCAACATACCATTTGTGCCCAAAAATTTTTTTAGCTGAAAAGAAAATACAAGTCATTACATGATAAGATGCATGTTAGAGAGGGTTGTATTTTGTATTCAAACACGCCTAGCGAATTTATTATTAATATTTTCAAGAAGCATAATGAGGTAAAAAAATTGGATTGAATCCAATTTTATTGATGTACTCTACAATGCTCAAATGATTTGGAGATCCCTAGGATGTTCTCGGAAGCTTGGAGTGGGAAATGCAAAGATAAATGATTTGAAGGTAATGTAACTTAATTTTATGGAATTTTTGTAATATGTAGAGAGTAAATATAGTTTTTCCTCTTTTAATGTAGAGTTTCGAGAAGTAATGTCTTGCTATTTTCAAAGTGGCTAAGACAGAGAGCCTTTCTGAAAAAATGACATTTCTATTTTTGCCTAAGGACATATGGAAAAATTTGACAACAACCATTGAGTTATTTAAATCAAGTGGGCTAGATTGTTCTCCTTTTAAGGATAATCAACCTAACTTTTAAGTAAATTCATTGGCAAGGTTCACAGAGAATTCCTTCAGGCCTGTAAGAGGAATGACCAATGAGGAGATATCAATTCTACTAGATAAAGTGTAAGTAGGGAAAGTATGGCTAATTGGATCTATTAAAGTATGTGTTATAGAGGACACTTTTAATTCTTACTTATAAAGAGTAAAATATGACAGTAAGAACGAGAGTAAAATTTCTAAAATAAATGAAAACTAAATATCCAGGTAATATTGTTTTGGTATAATGCAATGAAAATAATATTGTTGAAAAATTTGGTCTACATGAATCTCATTACTACCATTTGTGTGTACTCTTGGGAGAAGAGAAGAAAAGAAATAGAAAATTTGATTATGGAGGAAGTTAAAAATAGGAAAAAAGAAAAATTGATGTTGAAGTGTCGGAGGTTCTCCCAGCTGACACCTCAAACAATTATAGATAACTATGTGATTTTAATGGAAGAACAAATTTCAACAAGTATGAAAGGCATTGACGAGTTTAACTATCAATGTGTGTATCCCTTCCTACTCCAGTCAACAATATCATCTATTCTGTTAACTAATCCATTTAATGTAGAATGTGTGATTGCGTATTTCTATAATTTGTCTAGTGTACTAACTTCTGATGCAATAATGGACCTGCTTACAGTTTTTGGATCTAGTATGCTAAATTGTGTTATTATTGTGCTCTTACCTATTTCTTCTTCAAAAATATTAAGAGAGATAATAAAAAAGACATACAAAAACTTAAAGACATGGGGAATCATTTGGAAGGTCATTACAAATTTTACGACAACAATGGAAACTTTAAGAGATTGTATCTTATGTGCACAATAACTGATGTGTAAAATTGTGATGTTAATGATGGGGATGGAACAAACATTATCATGGATTGGATGGACCAACTTCCAAATAAAATTCTGATTGCAGGAGAAATCGGTCTATGAGGAAAGACACATCCTTTTATTTATGAGAGATCTTATGAATTTTGGTCTCATATGTTCACTTGACTCGGTTCCTCCAGAATTCTCTCCGATTATAGTCCTTTACAAAGGTGGTAGTGTTGCATTGCAAGATTTGGTTGACTTAGGTCTAGTTGTGGTCTTCATTGTTGAATCACATGGTCAAGAATTTTTTTTAAAATGTTACTATTGTCATTTGAAAAAAGGTACATTGATTAAGACCACTTTAAACAATTCTATTACTTTAATGCATTTTAATTGATACATACAATATTTATGTAGACAACCAAACAATAGAGGAAGACCTTGTCTCTTACTATCCAGATACAAACAAAGAAGACAATGTCATTCTTAACATTTTGCATCAAATTCAAATTGTTTCCCTAGATGTTATTGACCATCCATCCAATGAGTTTATAAATGGTGAGTGGAAATAATCATTTTATAAATTTATCACTACAAAAAGTTTTTGATTGTCATTGTTTACATATTTTTATAAAAATTTAAATTATTTTTTGATTTGATGCCAAATGGGGAGGTTATTGGCATGTCACACATGAAATCGCAGACATAAAATGGTATAATAGTCATGTAGCATTATAAACAAAACCATTTATAAGCCACTCATAATTGTAGGAACCTATAGCGAAGTAGTTTATTTGTTATATGTATTACCCTAGTGGTCGCTAACATACATATTTTAATTAGATTTATTTTGAATTGAGTAAATTTTTGTTTTACTAGTTAATATTAAATTGTAGACAATTGAAAAAATTTACTTCTGTACAATTGGCTATTTATAGCGGCTAAGATAATCAAAGAATGTCATACCAAACATAGTCCAGAAATAATGGGTTAGCCTAATTGCCACTAATATACATCAATATCTATGTAATATTGTCCATAAAAGGTTTTTTCATTGAATAGAAGAAAGTTATATCACGAATTTAATTACATCGACATGGTATTTATTTTCAATTGATTAATGTTTTTAAAATTGGTTAAAAATAAACTGCCTAGAATTGAAAAAATAAATACCTTTGTGCAGTTGGCCATTAGCGGTCACTAAGCCCATCAAAGACTGTCAACGTAAACATAGTCCAACTACATCTATGCAATATACATATACATATACAACTACATCTATGCAATATTGTATAAAATAAAGTTGTATCACATATTTTTTTACTTCGAATTAAAATTTATTTTGAATTGATTACTTTTTTTTAATCCAAGCCAGAATCTCTATTAGTAAGTGTTAACATACTAAAATTTTGATTATTTGAATTGGTTAATTTAAAATTATGGGAAATTGAGAAAATTTACTTTTGTGTAGTTGGCCAAGAGGATTATTTTATTATTTTAGATTTAGAGGGGAGAAAACTAATCCCACAAGGATTTGGAAATCAATTTCGTAAGGAGAATATCAACTTGCGAGGTGGGCTTAAGGAATTTTTAACGATATTAGTAGCAAAAAGTGAAGTAGGATTTTTGTCTAGCTATCTCTCTTCCGCTGAAGTTGAAAATTTGATTAAGGCTATGAAAAACAAAATAGTGGTTGAATTCTAACCAGTTTTTTTTTTTGGGTAAAGAAAATTGTTTTTAGGAGACGATGTTGAGTGGAGAATATTTAACAAAAGGCACACAAGAGGTCTACACAGAAAATAGAGCATGTTCAAAGGCACGAATGGATAACGAAACATGCATGCGAGGATAAGTTCAGATTTCGAGACTTATCCATTTTTGTACATGTGGATCTATTTTTAGAGATGGCATGTAGAGCACATAGATGAGGCGATTCTTGTGTGCCATGCATTGGATATTTTTGGAGGATCGGATACAAAGCACTTTGCATGGATGCGGGCTAAGAATAGGTTTATCACTGTCAGTTAACTAAAGAAAGTCTATTATTAGCATACTTGCATGTGGGGCTATGGCTGTAAAAAGTGCATAGCTAATAATAGCATGCGACCTATTTTGGGATTAGATAAGTGGTGAAGGGAAATTCCCCACCCTTATAAATATGTAGTGAACTGCGTAGTAGAGGATATATAATATAAAATAATGAGAGAGAGATAGATATATGGATGTATGTGTGCAAGACTGGACTATTGTATCGATCTATGTGCGTATGGGCATAGAATGCCATTACTGTAAGAAGCTTATGTGTAATTTTCATATTTAATATAATGGAGGATATTGGCTAAATCTAAGTGTTAGTTTTGTGTATCTAGATCTAGTATGTTCTTGATTTCATCATGGTTAATACTTAATTTTGTTCTCCTTTAGATATAGATCTGACATGCTCTATAGAATGATGTATTAATAATGGAACTACATGTATTAATTATTCATCATGCTAACATCCTACAATAACAACCCTAAAGAGAACCTAGTACCTTTGTGTGCTTTAGGTGAGCACTCAGTCTAGGATGAGTGATGTGCCAACACGCCCAAGGGTCTTCTTGGGCTTGTATTGCTAAATTCTAGGTTAAAGGTCATATCATTGGTTATGTTTTTGGGACCTCTTTTTCAAGTGTTTTTAGGATGGTTCATGATGAAGACATATAGGTTGACCTCAACAAGTATTGAAGAGTGGATACATGATTTGGAAGAAGAATATGCACAAAGGTTGAGCACTTTGTATCTAAGTTTAACACATGCATGTGAGTGGAACATAACCTATATGACAGTTTATATGAGAGCTTCTTCATTATCTTTCCAATAGAATTATATGAGTGGTTGATTGTGTATACATCTAAGTGAAATTGGAGGTATCACGCATTATTTTGGACACATGAAGAATTTCAGGCCCTTTATGATGCTGATCTGATTTGGACTCGAGCTGTGGATACGTGGTTCCATGGTGTTTTGAATAGTTATATTTTGGAGTACTCAATTTCCACTTATTTGTGTCCAGAAGTATCTGAATTCTTTTTTACGATATCCAAGGGGAACTTACCTACAAGGAATTCCACTGGAAATCAAGATCCTGATGGTAACTTTGAATTTGGAGAGTAAATTGATGGCTAACTAAACCCCATAACGCACGGGGGTAGGAATAGGTTTGGTGAAAGATGGTAGACCTAGTGGTAGAAAGGAAAAGAGAGGAAAGGTAAATTAATTATAATGAGGCATGCGAGAGGGAGATCAAGAAGCAATGGGAGGTTGTAGAATAAATGGCATTGTGGAGAAAGATAGTTCAGGAAGGAGTTGAAGTTCACACATAGTATGTAGAACCTGAGCCTCAAGAACTCCCCCATTTGGGAAAACATGATAGGGAACCCTCCTCAGCCTCATGTATAAGTGTGCCAAAAAAAGAAGACTGGGCTATGGGCATGCATTTGAATCCATCTCACAACCTTTCCCTTGCGCTTGGTTTTCCAAAGATCTAGTATAACAAGCACTTAACAAGCTAATTCAAGCAGTGGAAGAGTGGGAGTGAGTTTTATGAGGGGAATAGTCATGGAAATGTAAATGGCTTTGTTGTTATATGGGAGTACTTTTTCGGTGTATCATCAACACAAAATACAAGCACGTTGCTTTTTGGACTAACTTCTAGGAGTGGTAATGCTTCGCAAACCATTGGGGTATAGTTCATTTATACTTTTGGGACACAAGGAAGTACATATTTTGGTCCAACCCCAGCTATAGGTTTAGGATCAAGAGGCATAGGTAGCTCTAGTTCAGGCGGATCTAGTGGTTCTAGAGGTAGGGGAAACACAAGAGGTTCTGGATCAAGTGGGCAAGGTCTGCACCAACCTTAGAATATTTACATGGATATGTCTCTTCATCTTCCAGTATAGGGGCATAGAAGATGTTGTTGAACATGTGCATATGTGTGAAATATTGTGGTGTGCAAAAGGAATCATGGCTTTTGAGTGTAGGGAAAGCCAATTTTCTACTATGTTACAAGGGCACGCACACACTGTAAAAAAAAATTTACCCTGAGAAAACTTGCGTAGACTATCAAGCTTTAAAAGATGCATTCCTTAAAGAGTTTCACATCCCTGAGTTTAGAAGAAGAGTATAAGTGTGCTCAAGGATATTAAGCAAGGCACTACTGAAAGTGTTAGAGAGTATGATGCCCATTTTAAAATGCTTTTATCTAAGATTTCTTATGATACACATGCAAGTGAGCATGCACAGTGGTTCATTGGTGGTATAATTACCCCTTTCAAAAGGGTATTATCACATATGACATACACTGATCCACGTGAAGCACTTGAAACAGACTTACGCACTGAGGTATTTGGAAGCATAGATACTAAGGTGAGCCCATTTTTAGAAGCATAGATTGTAGCTATGGAAAAATAGTTAGAGAAACTATCAAAAAATTCAGCACATGAGACACGCATAGGATTTAGTGTACAAATTGTGAAGTAGAAGGTCACACAAAGGATAGTTTTCTTCGTAGATCAGTACACTAGTTGTTGTTGGATTGTGAGATATGCCATTTAAACTATGATGTTAGCCACTTCCCATTATTACAATGAGTGATAAGGAAGAAGGTTTCAAGCTACTATGAAATATACAGGTCCACAACTCATGACACAGAAGACTGCAAGCTGATTGGTCAGATCCATGATACTATAGATATTGGTATACAATAGACAGGAGTTTAAGATAAATCTAAGAGCAACAAAGAGCATCAGGACTAGGATCACAATCAGATGTGCTATGATCAAAATGAAGGGAGTTTTGAAGGCGGTTGTGGCAAAGGTCAAGGAGATTGCATAGTGGATTTTGAGGATGAGGTCGTGGTAGTAGAAGAAGTGAATTCCCTTATGGAACATGTTATACATGCAGATCTTCTGACCACTACAAGCGTGAATGTCCTCAGAATATTACATGTTCTTTTTGTTGAAAGAACCATAGCTATGAGGATTGCTCAAACTTGTATGAGCATCTTAGAAAGAAACATAAACAAGAAAACAAAGGCGCAGGGATGGTTAGGATACAATGTAATTTTGAGAATCAATGGATGCCTAAGTTGGTGGTAGAGTCCAAAGAGTTGCAAGTGAATATTACAACCTACGCCGAGGTGGCACACACCGATAAGCATTACAAGATAATCCTACCATTACTAAGGAGGTTTTACATGCACCTTACCCGATCCGCCCATCAAAAGGAGGTTTATCAGGAAACCATGGAAGTTCTTAGGAATCTTTAGGGTGAGATACAATACTTAAAAGAGAAATCACAGAAGATGGAGCAAAAGAAAGTATTAGAGATGGTCCAAACTGATATAGATGACTTAAGGGAAGTGTGTAAAATGTTGCACCAGGAAAATATCATTCCATTGTTAGGGGATTGGATAAAGGGAAACACTCCACGTGAAAGTATTGATACTGGACGACAGATCCTACATGCAAATCTTCCCCCGCATATCCTAGATTATAACAAGGAAATCACTCTGAGTTCTATTAAGTAAAATACTAATTGATATAGGCATGGAAGTCAATGTTCTTACCTTAGATGCATGGGTACAAATGGGAAGACCCCCATTGCAGCCATCCTCTAATATATTGTTCATGGCTAATCGAACTAAGGCCACTCCCATCGAGTTTTGAAAGATGCATCTATTACCATACAAGGAGCCAAGTTCACTAGAGACTTTGAGGTTTTAGCACTAGCAGAGTCATATAACTTCCCATCTCTATTGGGGCATCCTTGGTGTTATGCAAATAATGTTGATCTTCAATTCAACAAGGGCTATATCACTTTTGAAAGCAAGGAGGATAGAGATATTATCCCTTTAATAGATGGAAAATTTGCACCCTATGTTGAGCCCTTAAGTGAAAAAGATCTTAATAGGATTTATATATGCACCATCTGAAATCCATAGATACTAGAGCCAACCAAAGAAGGACTAATTCAGTGGGAGGATGCACAGTATATTAGCGATACTACAAGTGTTTCTTGTGATAATTGGGATCGCAACACTTATGAGTTGGTAGGGCATGAGGTAAAGAGCATATTTCCTAGAGGTAGAAAACCACGTTATGTCAGGAGGATAGGTAATAACTCAGTACCTTGTTACACAGGAGAAGGAGATCCTATGGTATTCATGTGTGCCATATAAGAACAATGGATAAACCCGCTAGAAAGAAGAAATATGCTATCATATACACTACGTGGGACAAACGCATGTTGGTGGGTGGACCACAAGGATAATCTTGTAGGATGGAATGAAATTAGGATTTCTCTTGCTATTAGGTTCTTCAGGAGAAATGTGCCTACTCAAATATGTACTTATTATGGTAATCAACATGTTTAACACCATGTTTAGAAGTGTGAGAGACTCTAGACAGAAGGGTAGGAATCTTTACCACCTTTTCTATGGGTGCACAAGTTTTATTCCACTTTTCACAGTTGTGCACGTGATTGGTATGTATATGTAGAACTCCATCAAGAGACTGGAAATTGGCAGGATTTAAATGTAGAAATGGCCCAAAAATTTGACTTCTTCTCTCAAAGCCTCTCGGTGGAAGAAACATTAAAATTTATAAAAGGCTTAAATATAGGAGATAGTGCTAAGGCTAAATATATCCTTCATGAGTTATTAGATAAAGAATACTCAAGAGTGCATCTTGATGAAGAAATAGAGGTCGATGCAACATTACTTCAACGCGCTTTACTTGAGAAAGAAAAAGGAAAAATGGTCTACTTAGTGGATGACGAAGAAGTAGAAAATCTAGATGTAAATAATTCAACAGGTAGGCATGAGGTGTTGGACAGTGCAGATACGACCACACGTGCATATCATGAACCTATGAAGATAAATAAGGTGAATATTGGAACAAATACTGAGCCTAAGGAAGCCATAATTGGAGACTACTGGTTAGACTCTGAAGTGGAAAAAATCATAGAGTTACTAAGGGATTATCAAGATTTATTCCCTAGGGGGTACCATGAACTTAAAGGAATGCATGAATCATTAGGGGAGATGAAGATAAATCTTAAAGAGGGTGTGCGCCCAATTAGAAAGAGACCCTACATGATGAACCCCAACTTACGCAAAAAGTTCAAAGAAGAGATTGAAAAATGTTGAAGTCTAGGATCATCAAGCCCCTTGATGAGTCAAAATGGGTTAGTCCAATGGTGATTAGTATTAAGAAGGATGGATGGATTAGGATTTATGTGGACTACAGAGAGCTGAATGTTGCATGTGTAATAGATCCATTTCCTACGCCATTCACTAAGGAAATACTGGAAGGCGTGAAAGGATGTGAAATCTATTTGTTAACAGATGGGTTTTGTGGGTATCATCAGGTTTAGATTGCCCAGGAGGATTAGGAAAAGACTATGTTTACTATAGAATGGGGTAGCTTCACCTATACTATAATGCCTTTTGGTATGAAAAATGCACTTGTTGTATTTCCATGCATAGTTGTTCAAGTGTTCAAGGAGTTTATTCATGAATTCCTATAGGTCTATTTAGATTATTGACGGTGTATGGATTCTTTAAGGATCATTTTGAAAATCTATGCTTAGTGTTTGAAATATGTAGAAAGTAGAGTATCTCCTTAAACATCAAGAAGTGCATATTCACTACATTGTTTGGGATAATTTTAGGACACATAATTTGTAAGGCGGGTTTATTGGTTGATCCAAATAAAGGTTGCGTCATTATAGGCCTAAGGGAGACTATCAATTAGATTGAGGTGTGTGGATTTTTGGGTCATATAAGGTATTACAAGAAGTTTATCAAAGGATATGTAAAAATTTCCACACCATTGGAAGAGTTACTAAAATGGAAAGGTATGTTCTACTGGGGAGAACCGCAGAAGCACACATTCGAGACGTTAAAGGAGAAACTTATTCTCGTGCCTATTCTACATTTTCCTTTATGAGACCAACCATTTCATGTACATGTTGACGCCTCTGGCACAACCATTGGCATGGTGTTGGCTCAACTTGGAGAAGGTATTATAGATCATCCTATCTATTTTTCTAGTAGAAAGTTAACTCCTGCATAATAGAATTATACAACTACAGAGCACAAAGATTTTACAATGATCTATGTGCTACATAAATTCTTCCAGTACCTACTAGCTACACCCTTCTTCTTTTATATGGATCATATGAAATTGAAGTATTTTGTAAACAAGCCCGTTCTACAAGGGTGCATATGTTGATGGGTGATTTTTTTTTAAGATTTTGATTTCACATTTGTGGTAAAACCAAGGAAAAGTAATTTTGGACCAAATTATCTATCAATAATACATCGGAGAGAAGAAGCATAGGTAATTAAGGATACCATGCCAGATGTATAGTTCTATAGGTTATAATGAGTGCCATCAGAACTAGAAGACATTGTTGTATTCCTACGAATAGGTATGGCACCAGAAGGGATGCAATCCTTGGAGAAGGAACAAATTTCTATACGCGTAACCACCTATATGTTAATCAGTGGTGACCTATAAAAATTAGGCTAGGATGAGGTATTGCACCATTCTATATTATAACATGAGTGTATGGATATTATGGAAGAGGCTCATGGTGATATTGCAGGTGGCCACTATGTCGGTGATGCCACTGCGCACAAAATTCTACTTGCTGGATTATGGTGGGAGACCTTGTATAAGGATTGTAAGGAATTTTGTAAGGCTTGTGATCATTTTCAATGCCTTGGAAAACTAGGTCAACAAGATGAAATGCCTCTAAGACCCATTATTAGTGTAGAACCATTTGAAAAATGGGCTATAGATTTTGTGGGTCCTATTTCACCAGCTGCACACAGTAGAATCGATCACGCTACATCATAACTTGCATAGATTATCTGACAAGGTGGGTAGAAGCAACACCTACAAAGGATTGTATAGTGGCCACAATAGCCATGTTTCTATGGGAAAATATTATTACAAGGTATGGATGTCCTTTAAGTTTGACCAATGATAGGGGAACACATTTCCTTAGTGATACAGTCATAATTTTATTGGATGAATTCATGATTACACACGATAAGACTACACCCTATCATCCTCGGAAAATGGAATCTTGAGGATTTCAAAAAAATTGGGCCACACATTGACAAAAATATATGATGTTGGATGAAAGGATTGGGATGATAAAGTGTTTGTTATACTTTGGGCATATAGAACAACTTATAAGACATTGAACAAAGCCACACCATTTCAGTTAGTGTTTGGCACAGAATTCATTCTTCCTATGGAATTTATGTTACCTTCTTTGCATATTATGCATGATAGAGGTCTTGCTGATGAGAAAGAATTAGAATAATAGATTGAATAGTTAATCAAGTTGGATGAGTGATGAGCCATAACATGTTGGAGTCAAAAACAAGAGAAGGCTAGGCAAAAGCATGGCATGATAGGCACATCAAGGATAAAAAGTTGGAGATAGGATAGATGGTGCTCCTTTATGATTCTAAGTTTTTGTGCCATCCAAGAAAAATCAAGGTACATTGGTTGGGGTCATATGTTATCACTCACATACTCGAATCAGGTGCTTGTTAGTTAGAGGCCCTTGATGGAATATGGTTACCCGGTTACTTCAACGGGAGTAGGATGAAGCCCTACTATAAATAAGTCTTCTTGGTGTTTGTAATAAGGAAGTGCTATCATTTAGATTAGTTTTTCCATTCTTCATTCCATTAATGTGTTTCCTTCTTTGTTTGTTATGCTTTGTTAATATAGTTGGTGTGTTTTGTAATAAGCATGTTTACACACCAGAAGATAATTACTATTTGAAGAATTTTTATGTGCAGAGGACTGCACATAATTTTAGTGTGGGGTGGTTATTGATATCCAGGTACAAGATTGTTGGAATTCAATGATGAAAGGAACATCTGCTACAAGTGCTATTCAAGTCAAAGGATTGCTTCTAAAAAGTGACCAAAGATGGAGATTAAGAAGGGACAATATAACGCAAGGTAAGTGAATGCCATAACAACTACCAGTGGAAGGTGCAGTGACAAGGTACTTGGGCACAAGGAAGTGCACTAAGATTAGTCTGTGACCGAGGGTAGGAAGGTGCGCTAGAAGGTTATACAAGGCAGGTACGAAGATGTACAATGTGGAATGAATGAAGTTAGTCAATAAATGAGAGGACATTAGGTAGGTGAAGGAGTAATAAATGCATCAAAATTTTGAAAATCTATATAAGAATGGGATGTGATTTCATTCTTACCATTACGATTAAGATAATTTGAAACAAGCTAATTACAAAGAGCCTAGAAATTGTGTTGAGGTACAAAGAGTGTCAAACCAGACATGGAAAGGAGGTTTATGCGAAGGAAGCTTGTGTTCCCACAAGACAAGGGTTTGAGCGAAGTAGATGTGTTACAAATGAGTTAGGGCATGTAATTTCCACATGGGCACAAATATTTGAGGTAGGGTTTGAGTTGCACATTGTAGAAGTAAAAATATGAGTATTTTCAGCGGATTGTAGGGTAAAAATGGCACCAAAGAAGACAGCTACAGCAGGAGTTAAGCGAAAGAAGAAGGTGTTCGTGGAGGAAGAAGAAATGACCCTTGAGAGTAATTTTTCAGAGATGCAATATCCAGAGGGGGTTATAGTAGGCCAAGGATGGGATTCCACATTCAGAGAAGAAAGATAAGTGAGTACAACCATCATACCATAGAAAAAAAGGAGTTGGATGCACTATTGAACATAAAGATAAATAAGCGCACAATGGAGGACATGCTAGTCTATGACAATGTTGGGGAGAAGTTATTGAAAAATATTGGAGTATATCAGTTATATGAGCTCCCCTACTTTGGAAAATATGAGCCCTTGTACCAATGGCTCATGAGAAGAGTACATGAAGACTTCTTCTACTTTACGGATGCTGAGTAAGGATTTTAGCTGCTGATATCCACAGCTGACATGGTTGAAGGCTACAGGTGAAGACCTCAAGGGGGACTTAATAGAAAAGGTCATAATTATGGAGACTAAAAGGGAGCTAGGGTACACCAAGGGTCCATGCAACATGGACATAGAAAAGCTAAAAAAGTACCCAGTTTTGTAGGAAGTCCGCACAACTTGTGAAAAATTAAATGACCAAGAGAGGTGGTTACAAGTGAATACCATGTGGCTGCACATTGCTAGAAGGATGTCTAAAGGAGTGGTCTACAAAATTTTAGGTTACATTGTAGAAACTATCATTGAAGAAGTGCGTTCAGGAGGAAAGATCAGTTTTGGGGCTGTTCTATTGTCTCTGGTATTCATGGAGATCGGGGTGCCCGATGGACAAAAGGAGAAGATATGGGAGTATCCCATGGAGAACAAGTCACTTGTAGAATAATTCAACAAGTACTTGTGTGAAGGATCGATGACCGAACTAGTCAAGAAGATGATTTAGAAGTCATATGATAGGCTCCACATGATTTGAAGAGGAATGGCACATCCCCAAAGAATTTCCTTCAGTGGTGGGTAAGGCAGTATAGTTTGTAGTTTACCAGCATTTTTTCATCACACGATTTTCAATGAAGGACGAGGCTTGGAGCCCATGGTGTAAACTACCATATTCCTTCACAATGAGGTATTTTCAAGCATCATTTCATAGGTTCTTAGACATGCACTTGCCTAACATTCAATGCAGACAAGGTAGACTGTGATTACCACACACTAAGGAAGAAGTATGTGTATCTAGAACATAAAGCATATATTGAAAGGATCATCTCGAGATGTGTTGAAAATAAATCCAGTAAGTTTGACTATTAGAAACATTGGATCAGCACTTGTGTACCTCTAACTGAAGCCCAAGATGGAAAACAACAATTATGTGGAAGATGAGTTTGCGCTCCTAGGGACGCTAAAGGGTAAACATACCATGGAGAACATTCCAAAGTGCCTAAGCCCTCGAGAGAAAATCAAAGTATAGGATGAGGAGCATGAGCATGAGGATCGTGGTGGTTTGGAGCACATGAGGAGGCAACTATCGGATAAAAGAGAATCCGAAGCATGGGTAGGAAGAAGGATAACGTCGCTTTAAAAGAGTATTCAGGTGAACAAAGACTCAAGGTTCTACTCCATAGAAAGAGACAATTGAGAAAAGAAGAAGGAAGTTAAAGTTGGGAAAGAGGAGGAGGAATCGAGAGGAAAGCATGTCAGGGTCTCCTACACCACTTGAATATGAGAAGGAACCATAGAGTAGGGAGGAGGCACAAGAGGAATCAAAATTTGAAGGAAGGATGGAGAGGAAGCCACACATGAGACTACTCGGGGTATGTCAGAAAAAACTCCAAATATTGAAGCTCTAGTTCCTAAGGGCCTATAACAAAGAGAATGAGTGGAGAACATAATGCACCAATCACAGGATACATTGAGGACATGGTTAAAATTCTCTGCACCCATTTCTAGAGCACTATGACACCAAAGGAGTTATATGGCTGGGAGTTGATGGATGAAGATATGGCAACCGTACGCATAAGGAAGAAACTATTATGGTCGATGCACACGCATATGGATGAACCAAAATTTGATGTGTGTGAGGATTCATGCATGTCGAGGAGGTTGAAAAATACTCCCCAAGCTAGACACATAACAATAAAGCCTACTGTTATGTCCAATGAGCAAGTAAGTAATGCATTGGTAAAGGTCTCCATAGAGGTGGCTTGCAAGAACATGGATAAGGCCACAATCATTAGGGAATTTCGAGGGGAAATTAAAATAAAGGATGCATAAATAGCGCACCTGATCTAGGAAAAGGACTTGGAATAGAAGAGGAACCATGCCTTTATCAGCATGGCAGAGACTATTGGGGACCATGTACTGAAAGCACACCCACATCTAGTGTCAAAGGTACCAGAGAAATTTCCTTCAACAATGCACTATGTCAAGACTTTGGTGGATTTGGTACTTGAAGATGAAACCATGTGAATGCCAACACCAAAGAATCCTGAGAAAGAGGCAGAAAGGGAAAGGGATGCAGTGAAGAGAAATATTTCATCTTATGAAGGACTGTTGCAAGCATTGTGGGAAGAACTAAAGAAGGTAGACCAAGCCTTGAACATCTGTATAGCTCTAGAGGTGCTCATCAAAATAAAAACCCTGGAGGAGGAAAATGAGGTCCAAAAAGTGATGAAGGATGACACATTGGGCCGCATAGAAATATTAGCACTGGTTAAATAGAAGTACGAGGCCCTTGCAATAACACAAGAACCACACAAGAATTAGCTAGAGGAGCTTGGGAAACTCATCACGCAAAAGATGGATTTGCTAGAGGGAAGGATGACTACAATGTCCAAAATTGTGTTGGTCTTGCAGAATGAGAAAGGAGAGATTGCACAAGATGAACTGGAGTCCATTGTTGTGGACATTCCAGAAAAATTAAAGGAAGCACTTGTTGAGTGGTAGACCTTGAGGCTAAAATAAAGGAGGAATATCCCAAATTAATTTTTTAGGTTGAAGCAGATGAAGCTGTAAAGTAACATCATTCTTTTATGCATATAGATTCATTCTTATTCTTTCCATTTAGATTCTTTAATTCATTTTTGAGACAACCATTTCGAGGTAGCAATACAATTAGTGTGGGGTAATGTTGAGTAGATAATACTTAACAAAAGGCACACAAGAGGTCTGCATAGGAAAATAGGGCATGTTCAAAGGCACGAACGGATAAGGGAAACACGCGCATGGAGGATAAGTTCATATTTCAGGACTTAGCCATTTTTGCACATGAGGATCTATTTTTAGAGATGGCATGCAGAGCACATAAATGAGGTAGAGACTTGTGTGCCATGCATTGGCTATTTTTGGAGGATCAGCTACAAAGCACTTTGCATGGATGCGGGCTAAGAATAGGTTTATCACTGTCAGTTAACTAAAGGAAGTCTATTATTAGCACACTTGCATGTGGGGCTATGGCTGTAAAAAGTGCGTAGCTAATAATAACATGCGACCTATTTTGGGATTAGATAAGTGGTGAAGGGCAAGTCCCCACCCTTATAAATATGTAGTGAACTGCGTAGTAGAGGATATATAATATAAAATAATGAGAGAGAGATAGATATATGGATGTATGTGTGCAAGACTGGACTACTGTATCAGATCTATGTGTGTATGGGCATAGAATGCCATTATTGTAAGAAGCTTATATGTAATTGTCATATTTAATATAATGGAGGATATTGGCTGAATCTAAGTGTTAGTTCTATGTGTATCTGGATCTAGTATGTTCTTGATTTCATCATGGTTAATACTTAATTTTGTTCTCCCTTATATATAGATCTGACATGCTCATAGAATGATGTATTAATAATGGACTACATGTATTAAGTCTTCATCATGCTAAAATCCTACAAAAAACCCTAAAGAGGGACATGGTACCTTTGCATGCTTCGGATGAATGCTCGGTCTAGGCCGAGTGATGTGCTAGCACGCCCGGGTCTTACTTTGGGCTTATATTGTTGAATTCTAGGCTACATCGATGAAATTACACTAAAAGATCTCCAAAATATTTAGAGTAGAGAGGATATTATTTTCAGATCTACACACATATTTGGTATTATAATAGGCCCAAAGTAAAACCATCCTAAAAAATTAATGGTGGGGAGAAAATAAAATGGAGAAAATATTTCAAAGATAGGTGGTTGATGAACAATTTGTAGACAAACATATCACGATACATCGCCTCAAGGTTTGAGTTTTGTTGGTTGTCAAATTAGGACTTTAATGAAAGCAACAGTCAGGGGACAAAAATTCCCTCCTCTTTAATGGGAGAGGTTCCCTTATTGAAAGCAAATGGCACAACTATTTACAAATGTGCAACTTCTAACTTTGATGAGGAATTTTGATATCATGAAAGTGTTGTAATGCCAAGATATACTATCAATATAAAAGAACAGAATAACTAAGGAAGGAAAAGCTAGAATATCACTTTCAGAAGTATAGATAGCAAAATAGTTCCTTATAAATGTTGAGAAAGGACAATATATAGAACAAAATCATTCATATTAAAACCACTAGATGTTATTTTCAAGACACAAAGTTCCAGAGATGACATCCACAAGAATACAAAGCTTCTTAATGCAAATAGATTAATGATTCAACAAATTTAGACAAGTAAGAGGGAATAAATAAACACAGATAGAAACAAGAAGGAAAAATATTCTGTATTGATAGCTTTAAGTCCTTTTACACTTTCAAAAATGATCAGAGTTCTAGCCCCTTGGAATGGCGAGGAGAGCTCAATAAATAGCTTACAAAGTGGTTACATTTGGTAACCATTTCTTTTAACCAAAATATTAATTAAGGAAATGCACAATACAAAGTCCTTAATTAAATTACAAGGAGATCGACACTAAAAATAGAAGAAGAGAAAGAAGAGCTAGAAGTAGAGACATCCGATTATGGCTGAGGGGGCCCACTAATTTGAGGATTTGATGCCTGAATATTTTCAATGCTTCTGCTATTTCCATGCCTCTTGGAATTGTTGTGTTGGAAGTAACATGTTTCCACGTGCCTAAACATTTCTCCATATCTTTATCAAACTCGGTATGCTCCAAATATTCTTTATTAGCCTCGGTAATAGTTGAATAAAGAGAACAAATGTCTTTCATCTTCTCCTTAGTGAATGAATCTTCTTTAAACAGATCATCCTTGACAAAGGTTCTAAACTGAGCCTTGATTTCTTGAAGAGAAAAGGAAACACCTGTAGTTTCATCCTGAAGATGGAAGTGAATATCCTCGAAGGCAGATAAAACACATGTTTTAAAGGACTCCCCTTTTTGCCACACATTTCTCAATTCTCCCAATGCTTCCTCCAGAACCTTTATCTTCCACTCAATGCTAAAGATCCATGTCCTTGACAATTTATTCTTTGCATCATCAAAAACATTGTTGGGCAACAGGATCTTCTCATTAGTTTGGCCCATTAGATGGAGGTCTATAATACATCCACTCCAGACCTTCAACTCCTTATCCATGGCTTAGATTGAGGAAGTGAGTTTCTACTGTAAATTGATCACCTTCTCATTAGTTTTTAAGGATTCCTTAATTAAATTCAATCCTGCTATAATCATATCATCCACCATGGTCTCAACAGCCTTCCCATTATTTGAATACCTATGTATGTATTTGATGCTTTGAACTTCATCCTGACTAAGAACCATGGGCAGTGGGAGAGTAGCCAATGGAGCCAGATCTAAAAATTTATCTTTTTTTAATAATGATCTGATAAATTTGGAAAGAACTTTATTTTGTTCTTCCAACTGCTCCATGGTTTGCTTTCCTTTCTCAACCCATTAAATAACCTTAGTGACAGTTTCCCAAAGGTTATGAACCTCACTCTCAGGTGTATATTCTCCTAGTGGAATTCTAGAAAGCTCCAAGTCAGAGATTAAAAGATCCTTCTCCTCTTTATCCACCCTAGGTCTGGAAACCTCAAGAAACTATTATCCTTGAGCATCAGATACCAACCTTGAAGTAATCTTTGCTTTCTTTGTTGGAGGAGGAGGGAGTGTACCAAGCATAGCTGCCACAAAATCAAAATCAGGCCCAATTTCTTGAGAAGAAGACTTTCTTTTCCTACTGTCTACTAGGGGTTACACCTAGGAAAAGGAAGAAGAAGAAATGGTGGAGTTAAGGGGTTTGAGTGCAAGAGAACTCATGGAACTCAGAGTCTAAACTATTGTTGCCTCCAGTGGGGAAGGGCATGGAACCTCAAGAATTTCCTTTGAAGAGGAGTCTGTTAAGCTTGGAGGTTCAGTTCTTGATCCTTACTTCTCCATCTTAGTAGTGGTTCTAAGGGTTACTTAGAACAATAATGTTCTCTGGTCCAACAAGCAATTCTGAGTGCTCCTTAAGAGTTTCTTCCTTGATTATTTCTTACTTAACCTCTTTGACCTTCTTATGATACACTTGAGTAGAGTAGACATTTTAGGCTCTTTCATCGAGGAAGAATGAGGATTTTACCCAAGTACCTCAATAATGGGCATATGTACTTCCTTCCCAGGTGTGGAAGTTTTTCTTGAAGAAGATTTTAATTGGCTCCTCCTGAATTCACAAACTTTCCTGTCAAACCAAACTTTAGTTCTGACAAGGACAAGGGCAATTATCTCACTCAAATCATCTTTCTCCTTTACATACCAATCTAGGGTTTCTAGAGGTGTGTTCTTGATGGATCTTTCATACTCAAAGGATTGCAAGCCCTCATCATCATCCACAAGCCCTTCAGCACCTGATAGAGATTAAGATCTAAGATCTTTTGCAGAGACAATCTACCATAATGCCCCCTCTTGGCTTCAAAATCATCAACATAGTCAGCCCAATAATCATCAATGTCAGGACGATGATAATAGGTTATTCTGAGATTCTGATCAATGAATTTCTTCAGATCAAAACAAGTCCTAGACCTGAAGAAATGAATAGTAAGAGGAGTAATATCCCTTTCTATATTTTGGGCATCTAGGGCTATCTTGCATGTATAATTCCCCAAGGAGATAGGGAAATGAAGACCTGTAATATTCTTGTCTCTACAGGTTCTATGGAGTTTTTCCAACTATCTGCACACCTCAACCAGAGCCATTTTATCATTGCAGAACATGGGAAGCTTGAGAGGTGTACTTTCAAAACAAGCCAACCTGATGTATGAGAACTTTCTGAACTAGATGAAGAAAGCCCCATACTTGGCTATTAGAGCCATAGCCTCATCAAAAAATCTCCTGGCAAGTGTCACCCTCCAAAAGTCTCACAATGTACATGGTGAAAGCATCATTCACCCTTATGAAATTATGATTACTATCCTTGAGGGTAAATTGAGGGCAATATGTGTATATGGGCTCATCCTTCTTTCCCTCAATGTAAGTGAAGCCAAACCACTCCCGAGATGCTTTTGCCAAGGTGTACATGAGATAAGAAGTCATGTAGAACTTCTTAGTTTGTTGAACATTTGTCAATTGTTTAGTCAAGTTCATACAGATGATCTCAGCCCAGTTTATGTTTTGTTTACCTTCACAGATGATGCTTATGAAAGGACACATCCAAAAATGGAAGTCGTTGGTAGAGGGCATCCCCATAATACGGGTGAGAAAGATGATGAAATATGATAATTCTTCATTGAAATCAACCCTGAATAATGCTTTGGAGAGTCAGGACGCTCCCTTCTTAGGACACTTCAACCATGACTTAGCTACTCATGCCTTGTATTTATCACTGTCCTTATCAAACAGAGCCTGAGCTTGAGCAAGAGTGAGAACAATGGAGTCTTATGTCTCAGGAATGCATAGGGCAGCAACGATGGTGGTAGCATCTAGTTTCGTAATCAATTCTCCATGCACATTAACAACTTCCTTGGTATCTAGATTGAAATGAGCTCCACATGTGAGCACGGTGTCGACACACTACACAGAGATGGGAAAACCAACAACATATGTGATTCCACTTGTCATTGATCATTTGGGCCATGGGAGCAGGGTTGTCACATGTTAACCTAGCCCTAGAAATCATCAAAATCCAAGTGTCGAACTTCACTATCCCCAATATTAGGTACAAGAGGTCTCCAAAGGTGACAGATGCTCATGCCCTTGAAACTTGATCTTCATTTTTATAGTGCACAGAGGAACGACCTTCAAAGAACAGATTCACGATAAAAATACAAAGGGATACAGGAGATGAGTAAATGACTCAATTGCAAGAACACAGATAAGAAATAATGAGCAAGCAATGTGACAAATGCATAGACGGTGGTCCCTTTAAATATCTGTTAAGGAGAGATAAGATCATAAATGCGCATTAAATACCCCTTACACTGACTCAAAAAGGTGAAATGCGGGAGTGGAAAAAGTGGCCTTGGTCCAGTTCAAGGGACGTTGGGACATGTGGGACATGAAAATCCGATGCGAGTGATGCGGTTCAAAAGAGCACAAAGCGGTCCAGGGGACACGAAACACGAAGGACGTGAAGAAATGATTTGGCCGATGTGGATGATGTAGGGAATCGAGGGACAAGAATCCCATGTGAACTTGGGACAAATGGGCTGAAAAAGCCAATAGACAAGAAATTGTGGGAAAATCAGCCAATCGGCTAACAAAAGGCCTCGCCAAAACTTGGGGGACATATGGGACATGAAGACCCGATTCAACCGATGCGGTGGTGATGTAGGGAATCAGTGAATAAGAATCCCAGAGGAACTTGGGACATGAGGAACAAAAATGTGTCCAGATGACTCATAAGTTACTAAAATGGCCCCAAGAAACAACATTTTCACTCTCTCTTCAAATTTCCTCTTAACTAAAACATTACTAAAGGGTGCCAACTCAAAATTTTCAAATTTTTCAACTTTCAAAAGAGGAGAATTTTGAGTGGACAAAAATGAACAATTTGTAGACAAACATATCACGATATCTTGTCTCAAGGTTTGAGTGTTGCTGAGGGCATCAAAAAATTACAGCAACTAGAAATTATATAACTATTAATTATTTCAAAAAAATACAATGATATTCATTTGTATAGTCATATGGTCACTCTTTATTTTATATGTTGAGATTACAAATTTAAAATTTGGCAGTATTTATATCTTCACTGTGATTGAGTTGATATTATAGTTTTATAAGTTTTTTGTGTGAATTACCCAAATAAAATATTATCACAATACTATGTTGACTTATTTTTAATCACTTTTGGAAGCTTACATTAATTATGAGATGTTTTTAAGATCCGATTGGGAAGCCTAAGAAATTAATAGTTTTAGGAATTGAAGGTGTGTTGTTTGGAATTTCTGGTATTGGTGAAAAATACCTCGTAATATGGATCTAGATTTTATATCTAGGAATACTAAATACTTTGAATGAGAATTTAGTGCTCACTTGATAAGTACAACATCAAAATATTTTGAGACTTCCTTATGGTCTTCATTTATGGATTCAAAAATGGTGAAGTACATGTTTATCAAAACATTTAATTGGCTACGAGAAAACCACTTTAGGTTCATTTGGGGATGCCAACAATGTAAGTTAAAAACAAATACTAGTTAGTAGATAGTAGACATTTATGGCAATTTCTATGGTGAAAAAATATACTTTTGATTGATGACACAAGATTCTTGTCACACGAGGTCAAAGAAGAAATTACTCTCAAAATCCCAACCTACTCTAGATTTTATGGAAACTATAAGACTGATTCAAAAATTTATACTGAATTATGTACATGGTTGAAACATGCAGGAGAACAAAAGAACATGTGTAGATCATTGAAAACATTCAAACATGCCATTGGCATTTGAATTTTATAATTTTCTTCCAAATCCAACAATGTATTGTGCATTTTTATGGAATAAAATAACTACCTTAATGTTCTTAAATATTCGCGATGCAAAATCATATTTTTTATTATTTTTATTAAATTAAAAAATATTTTTTCTATGGGTGAAGAGACAATAGTGGATCATGGACCAATAAAAGAATAGAATTTTACCAGATATACACAGTTTAAACTTAAACATATTTCAAAATTGGTGAGAACCTTATTCCAAATCAAAAATTAATCCTAAAGCAAAGAGCTAACACATAGAAAATATAATCATGTAATGTTTTTGTTTGGCATATTGGTATTTGCTTCCTTGAAATCAAAAACAATTTTTTTCCCAATCATGCATGGTTTAATCTTACAGACATTTTGAAAATGATAAGAACCTTATTCCAAATCCAAAAATAATCCTAGCGGCCGCTAGACCATATAAAATAGAAACATGTTATGTTTATTGATTTACAAATCCATGTTGGCTTCCTAAAATAATAAAATGATTTGTTACCTGATATTCATATGTTCATCTTAATGAAATTTTAAGAATGATTAAATCTTATTCCAAATCGAAATAAAGACTAGTGCCCACTAACATGTATAGAACACAAAAAAATATGTTTAATGTTTTGCAAATCATTATTTTAAATATTTTCTATTTATTGTTGTGTGGACATTGACAAGAATGTAAAATTTAATGACATGATGCCTTAATTCCTACGATACATAATTTGGCCTGGATGTTGATAGCTTCGAGATTATATTCACACAAGAAGATTTCATCATGACCAAACATACTGTTTGTCGAGGAACCAAGAATCAAAACATATTTCTCAAAAATATTAGCACCATTTAGAGAAAGTGTAATGCATATTACAATTGTAAAAATATACCTATTGAAGGATGAATTGTGGCCTATAATGCATATTACAATTGTACTTGATAGATGAGTTGTGGCATATTTTTCAACTATTGAAAGATGTGTAGAAAATGTGAATACGTACACAATGTCATTAAGTCAATAATCCAATTACAAATATGTAATTTGTCCCTAGATTTAATTGATGACACCTTTCTGTTTAATGTGTGTGATTATATTTAGTAATGTTACTTTCTATAATGTGTGTTTATCAATCAACGGAAGCCTTTATTCATAATATAGCCAATGCATGGAAAAATCTCGATGATATCATCCATTTTTTATTACGTCAACCTACCTCGCACGAGTCAAATGAATACTTAATTGGGTTGTGCTTTCACCTGCCCTCACTTGTTTTCTCATGTTTCTCTCTGTTGTTTTCCCTTCCCTCTCATGGCGTCTACCTATGTTCCTTTCATCCTCTTGCATGGAAAGAAGCCAAAAATGGCTTTCATCTCTCTTGTTTCTTCCACTTATCTTCATAATGTATTCCGCATGGGCTCCACAATTGGTTTGAAAGCAATTGAGAAAGTCCTGGGTGTGGATTATCTCCAGAGCACCAGGAGAGATCGTGTCAACTCCAAGATTATAGGAATATTTATGTTCAATTTCTTGGTGTTGTGTGTAGATAAGGAAGTGGTCATGGTGGTCGCATCCCATTTCATTTACCCATGTCATCATGTGGGTTTGGCTGAAGCTATGGAAGAAGTATGCCTTCCTATTCTCTTTATCAATCTGTATCCTTGTATGTCTCCTTTCTGGGTTGATAACAAGATTTTTGATGCCCTAGAATTGAAAATTTGGGCCCTCCATCAATTTTCTTAGACTCTTCAAAGCATATATCGATCTAATGTGGCATTTATCTCCAGTTTGTCATTCCTAAACCTAGTCACACTCGCAAAACTACCCCCCCCCCTTCTTGATTATGTGGTGTAGTTGAAGACTGTTTTTGCTCGTCCTTTTCCTTTCTTAGGAATATTGCAACGCTTGGCTTGGTGGACCAATTAGAGGTGGAACCATAGGGTTTTTCTATCATTCCCCCTCTATTTTTTGTGTTCACTGCTTTATGTTTTTGTAAGCTTTGGTTATTCATGTTACATTTTTGCCTCATGATTTACAATATTTCCTACTGGTTTTTTGTTTTTCTATGTAGCCCTTCATCGATCAAATATCTCGATACTTGTAGGGTGGGGACCCATCAACCCTCCGGTTCATAGCTCCTGGTCAAAATCATTTAACTATCTAAAAAATAAAATTATGTAATTTTTCCCTAAATTTAATTGAGAACAAGTTTTTGTATAATGTGTGTGATTATCTTAATAATGTTAATATGTATAAGGAATATAAGGAATAATGTTAATATGTATAAGGAATATTAATTACAAATTGTTCACATCAGTTCAAAGAATATAAGGAATTAAAAAATTATCAGCCATTTCAACAATCGGTGCATTAATAGATATCATGAAAAACATTATTTGTCTATGATTTATTCTTTGAATTTGGGATTTTAGTGTGACGAATAGTTTTACAATGAAATTTAAATAATTACTAAAATGATTTACCATAATTTAACCTTTAGAAATGAATTTTTAATTTATTTCATATCTATATTTAATTACGAAAAGATATCCTCCTGACAAGGGGAGTAAGGATAATTTTAATTGTCATTTAAAGTGTCAGGTGTGGGAGGAAAATTTCCGTAGTGATTTCATGTCCCTTCTTTTGAGGCACACAAGGATGGTGGAAGGTGATATGGGGGTTAATGATGAATGTCATCATACATTTATAACTATTAAGGGGATGTTGATGTTTTGTAATCCGGGTTTATTCCTCTCTTGGAATCTAGGTTTATAACTATTAATGGCATGTTAATGCACATTTATTCCTCTCTTGGAATACAAGTTTTAGCTCGTTCCCTTACAAGTGTGCTCTCGAGTGTTGTGAGGGCACAAGTTCGACATCTATGCCAACTAGGAACCCTACTAGAGCAACCCCGCCCACCGGGATCCAAGGCCGACAATTCCAAGTCCGGCAGAGATGCATTGTCTACCCTCTCTTGCTCTAAGGGTAGTGTGGTGCTCATAGTTTGTTGTATCTGCAGTAAGATAGTAGATCACTTGCACATAAAAATTCACTTATAACTATCTCGTCCCCACCAAAGTGCCACATACACCTTAACAATGGAAAAGGTCATCTTGGGCCTCACCTCCGGTGGAAACATTACCGGCAGGGCTGCAGCTTCTCCGCTACTAGGTGCTTCCTAGTCTCGGGGGTGGAGTGGACCGCTTTGGTGACTGCATGCACCTTTGTAGAAATTATGAATACTCTATTTAAGTTACTAGTCTATTTTAGGACCCGAGGGATGTCAATCTTCATGATCTTTTCAAGTTGTTTGTACATATCACACATGTCTGCGTGCCCATGGATTAGAAGATAGATTAATAGTGGATTTGGTTTTTAATTTCATTAATAGGGAGGACGCTCAAAGAGCTATCAATAAGCTCAATTTCTATGGTTTTGAAAATATTAATCTCAAAGTTGAATGGTCCACTCCGGGAAAACTTTTTTTAAATTAAAGAAAGGTAGACTTAAAAGCAAGCATATTTCCTTCTTTCTATGGATTCTATTACTTATTTCATCTTTAGGTTTTGTGAGGTTTTTAGTGTTGATAGGATCAGTTGTGTTTCACTTGAACGCAACAATTCTCCTTTTATGTTGACTTGCCTCATTTAGTATAATGATTTATTTGTTTTCACTAAAGAAAACCTATCAAATCTTAATTTTTAAAATCATCATGACATTTTTCTCATGGTATATTTTAGAAAATTGAAAGTTAAAATTTTAATTTTACCTTTTATTGTTGAGAAATCATTTGTGTACTTACAACAAATCTATGTTTGTTTACTCTCATGTATTATTTTACATCTTGAGAAAATTTTCTTAACATAGTACTTGAAAATAAAGAGTTTATCTCACATTTAGTTCAATATTACTTCAATGTAGACCAAAATCACTTTGGCTCTAACATGATTCTTATCAAATCATGTGAAAGCAACAAGTACTATAAAGTCAATTATTATTTGATTTTCTCTCTATGGTGAGCAGTGCAGGTTTTAGATATATGATTTTTAAAGGATTGTGATGTTGAAAGATATTTATCTATTATATGAGTTATAATATGGTTCCCCCAATAATAATGATGCCATAATAAAATGAATGGATTTTAAAATTAAGTTGTACTAAAATATGCAGTAGATACATAGATGCACTATAAAGGACTTGAGTTGGTTTCTTTCTTTTTCTAAGAAACATGTTCTCATAAGAGTGTCTACTTGACATGAGCACAAAGATCGCTTGCCCCTGCAATGTCATACATCATCACTCACAAACAAGATTATCCACCATTGATTACATTCAATAGGTATCCACTTTAATGAACATGTTTGTTTAATTTTATTTGTAGGGTGATTTGAGTGTCTGCAAACCCTTAAAATTTACTCCAGATGCATGAGGATTTCCGAATTTCAATGTTTTTGAGTTAGGGACAAAAGTGATGACATATGATAGAGTGAGATGTGAGGATATTGAATAGGAGGATAATGAATATCTATAATTTCTTCTGCCACCACCAAATATAATTGGGTTGGATGAAGAAGATTTTCGATTACAAGTTCAACAAGTAGGGCCGATGGTGGTTAGTACCACTACCATGTGCATCAAGATGTATTGCATTAATTATATCCTCATAGTCCGGATCGTAAACCTCTGCTAGTTTCTTCAATATCTTCATTAATTATCTAGTTATATTGAGTTTCAATCACATCATAGTAAATGAACTTGGAAGTGTCTCACATCTCTTGAAATTCATTAGCCTAGTGGTGCTAGCCCGTATAAAAAGGAAACATGGTCGGTTTATTGTTTTATGGAAAAATGTCATCTTCTGTGAAATCATTAAAATATTTTCCCAAGATCTTGCATGGTTTAATGTTAATGACATTTTAAAACTGATAAATACCTTATTCTAAAAAAGAAATTAAAGCCTAGTGGTCACTAGCTGGTATAAAATAGAAACATGTTGTATTTATGGTTTTGTAGATCAGTGTTGGATTCCATGAAATCATTAAATGATTTTCCAAAAATGCATAGTTTAATCTTTAATAAATTTTAAAATTAATAAGAACCCTTATTCCAAAGGAAAAATTAAAGCCTTGCAGTCGTTATCTCGTATAAGTGCACTATCAAGCACCATGAGTGAGAAGTTCAGCATCACCGCTAACTAGGAACCCTACTAGAGTGACCTCACCCACCAAGATGCAAAGCCGATGAATCCAAGTCCAATGGATATGCTCTATCTAGCCTCTCTTGCTCTAAGGGCAGTGCGGTGCTCATAGTTTTATATATCTCTAGTAAGAAGGAGATCACTGCACATCAAAATTACCTTACAAGGATATCGCCCCGAGACACATTTACATGGGATAAGGTCATTGAGGGAATCACCTATGGTAGAAACATCATTGGAAGGGTTGTCGTTACCTCAACTATAGGTCACCTCCTAGTCTCGGTGGTGGCATTGACCACTCCGACGTCAACGTACGCCACATAAACGATGAAAATTTTGTTCAAGTTACCAGTATGTCTAAGGACCATGAGGGATGTTAGTTTGCATGATATTTTCAAGTCAATTGGATACATCATACACATCTATGTGGCCATGGATCAAAAGATGGATTAGAAGGGATTTGGTTTTGTTAATTTCGTCAATAGGGAGGATGCTTAGAGAGCTATCAATAAGCTCAATGCCTATGGTTATGATAATATTATTCTTAGAGTTGAATGGGCCACTCCAAGGAAGACTTTTTTTAAAATTGAATCAAGGTAGACTTAAAATCATGTGTCTTTCCTTCTTTCTATGGATTCTTTTACTTATTTCGCTTTAGGTTTTTTAGGGTTTTAAGTGTTGATAGGATCAGTTGTGTTTCACTTGAATGCAACAATTCTCCTTTTATTTTGAATTTCCTCATTTAGTATAATGATTTATTTGTTTTCACTAAAGAAAACCTATCAAATATTAATTTTTTAAATTCATTTTGACATTTTTTCTCATGGTGACATTTATTTATTTTTATTTGTAGGGTGATTTGAGTTTCGAAAACCCAAAAGCTTTACTCGATACGCATGAGGATTTCTCAAATTTTCCCATTTCTTGAGTTAGGGATAAAAGTGTTGTCTAAAAGATTGAGATGTGGGGAGCTTGAATAGGAGGATAATGAAGATCTGGAATTTATTTTTCCACCCATGAATATCATCGAGTTGAATGAAGAAGATCATTGAATACAAGTTCAACAAGTAGGGACAGAAGGTGGTTTACACCAGTACCATTTGCATCCATAAATTATCAAAAGTGTGCCTTAACAAGTTTTCCCATGAGCACTTTGTGAGTGGCGCAAGTTTAACGTCATTTCCAACTAAGAACCCTCTTTGGAGAAATCCCACATGACGAGATCAAAGACTAACGATTCCAACTCCGGAGGAGATGCGTTGTCAGCCTCTCTCACTCTAAGGGAAGTATGGTGCTCATATTTTATCATATTTACGGTAATAAGGGTGATCAATACACATCAAATGTAAATTGAGCAACATGGTTGGAAGCCTAATAAATAATATTAATCTCAATCAACTAACTGACATTGGTATGAGATGCAATACTTATATGTATTGTATAACTAAATAATCACATGAAAATAATTTGCACAATTGCAACAATATCCTTGATTACAATAGCTTCCAAAATATCATACAAGAAGTACAAATGAATAGTAAAGATAATATTGTTAAAACAATATAATAATACCTGTATGTATAATAAAGACAATTAGATGGTTATAATGAAATATAACCATATAACCAATAAATAAAAAAACTAATTAATATGCAATGCATAATTAATAAAGGTAGATAATAATTGACCTAACATTCCCTCCCTTAATTGTGCATTGTCTCAAGGGATGAGGAGAGGAACTCTCTGAACAACTCAAACTTGTCACATACAAGCGAATTTGTGAAGATATTATCCCGTTGTTCACTATTGGAAAAAATTGAAGTTGAATTTTTCCTTCAACACATGCTCATGTATGAAATGAACCTATACTTCAATATGATTTGTTATTTCATGAAACACTGGATGTGAACAAGTTTGAGAACACCTTCATTGTCAACATATATGGTGGTCGATTTGTCCTGTGGTATTCCAAGTCCTTCTAGTATGCAATGTAGCCATATCGCTTCACAGACAACTTCTCCTGTGAACAATACTCGATTCTATGGAAGAATGAGAAACAAAGTGCTATTTATCGCTTCCCCATTATATTGGTCTAGATCCCATAAAAACACAAATCTAGAAGTGTATTTTTTTCATCAATGTTTCTTACATGATCTGAATTTGAATATCCTGACAAGAATAAGTTATCATTCTTCTTTTATTCAAGACCAAGATCTATTGATCCTTTAAGATATCTCAATATGCACCTTGCTACTTTCCAATGAAAAACTTTGGGTTCCTGCATGAACCTAGATAAATAGCTCACTGCAAAGCTGATATCTATTCTAGTGTATGTTAGGTAAATGAGACACCCAATCAACTACCGATAAAGAGTAGCACTTACCTCAAGAGATAGATCTAAATGAGATAACTGTAACTCCATAGGTGTAGCAATTGGTGTGTAATCCATCATCCTAAATTTCTCAAGCATTGTCTTGGTAAATTTCATCTCAAAAACAAATATGTGATTCTCTTTTTCCATACTTCCAATCTAAGACAATAGTGTATAATCCCGAGATCTGTCATGTCAAATGATCAAATAAGATATTTCTTCATTGCATCGATCATCCTCACTGAACTGCTAGTGATGACTAGATAATCGACATAGACAATGATAATCACAATCTTCCCCCTTGATTTTTGAGGTAGATATTGGGGTTGTATGGATTTATAAAAAATCCATGTTGTACGAGATGCTCATAAATTTTGATGTACCATGCCCGAGGTTCCTGTTTGAGACCATACAGAGATTTCCTGAGTCTCGTATACGCTTCTTCTTGACTAGGTACAACATATCCCTCAAGTTGAGTCATGTAGACTTCTTCTTGTAAATATCCATTTAGAAAGGCACTTTTTACGTCCATCTGATGGAATTTCCAACCAAACTATACAGCTAGAGAAAAGATCATCCTGATCATCTTGATCTTAACTATGGGAGAAAATGTCTCCTTATAGTCAATGCCTTCTTTTTGTGCATAGCCCTTTGCTACAATTCTTGCTTTGTACTTTGTTTTGAATATCCATCTGCATCTAATGGTTTTTTTCCCTGGTGGAAGATCGACAAGCTACTAAGTGTTATTTTTCATTACTAACTGATATTCATGAGTCCATGGCATCTTTCCAAGATTTTGACTGTAGGGATTCTGGACTGTAGAGGGCTCATCAAACTCAATAACTCTGCTCACCAAAGAAAAGTTAACTTCTTCTCTTTCTTTACTTCAATTCCATGGTCTAGGGGTGGATGTATCCAGTGGAACATCCATTCTTGCATATTGTAATGTGCTAGTACACCACTCGGACATATGTTGAACTATTCCCGTGGGTCGTGGTTCTATTAGATCAACACCATCATCCCCATCATCACTTTCCTCATCTGTGGGAACATTAGCTTCAATTTTTACAACTGGTGAATAATCTACATTAGGTGAGTCTAGAGGAGGAGACTCTGCTTCCTTCTTCTCAAAAAACTCAACATCTCTGTTGGTGTAGACTTTTCTAGTCTTTGGATCCATCAATTTGTACCCAATGAAGATGAGTTTATGTGACTTCATGTCCAATTTCTTTATGTTTTTCTTGGGTATGTGCATACTTGCTTTGCACCCGAATACTCTAAGGTGTGTAATATATGGTTTCTTCTTTGACCATGCTTCTTGTGGTGTTACTCTGTCAAGAGAAACTATGGGCACTCTATTCAACAAATACATTATTGTCTTTGCTACTTCTTCCCAAAATTTCTTTGCAAGTCTAGAGTCATCGATCATGCATCACACCATTTTCATGATAGTATAATTTCTTCTCTCAACAACACCATTCTGTTGCGGTGTGTGTGGAGGAGGAATTTTTTGATGAATCCCATGAGTTTGTAGGTAGTATTTGAAATCATTAATGGTGAAGTCCCCCCCTTGATCTGAGCAGAGAGTTCTAATGTGACGACTAGTTTCATTCTCAACTGCTACTTTGAAATTATTGAAATTTTCAAAAGCTTCACTTTTCTTGCAAAGACAAAAAAATCCACATTTTTATTATGAAGTATTGAAATTCTAGAATGACCTGGTTGCATTGAACCATAAAGATCAAGTATGAACCAGATTAATCTTACCATGAGATCAATATGTACTCTTCTAGAATGAACTCTATTTTGTTTTCTCTTTAGGCAGTGAGGACACTTGTCTGTATCCTTCTAAAGAGATGGTAGCCCATGTACCATATTACACCAAAGGTGTAGTGTCTTGAGATACTTGAAACTAACATGACCAAGTCTTTGATGCCACAACTATGTTGAGGTAGAGTTATTAGCCACAAGTGCCTGATCATCTTTATGGAAAAAATCAAGCTAGAACATGCGTCCCACATTGGAGGCTTTTGCAACTATTTTCGAGCCTCATGATTTATCTCAAATCAAACACATTTTCTTGCCGGAATGAGTATCAAAGTCAATTTTTAGGTTTTGATCTAGGAGTTGACTAACTAAAGTAGATTCTTTATCAACCCAAGGACATATAATACATCTAATAATCTGTAGTTGCATGAACCAAGGGGTAGAGAAATGTTCCCAATCCCCTGAACTATATATGAAGAATCATCACCCAACGAAACATGGTTTTTTGAAGGCATGTCCCTCATTGAGGTAAACCAGTCTCTGTGGCTAGTCATGTGTCGAGTGGCTCCCAAATCAACATACTAGACATCACTAGATGATGTGGATGGTTCACTTGATCGAGTAGTGTATAAGAAGTCTTCATTATCTGAATGTTCTTCTTGTTTAGCAATATTTCCTTACTGATGGGGTCTTCTTTTCTAGTTCCCATTTTTTTGCCCTTGATTGTAGTTTGTATGTCCTTTATGAGATTGTTGGTGTTGAGGTCCAAAGTTGCTTGATGAACCTTTCTTGTAAGTATTATACCAACAATATTTTAAGTCATGTCCTCTTTTGTAGATTGGACATTACTTCTTTTGTTGTTTGTCCCCTTGATGTTGATATTGATTCTGATGTTGGGACTTTTTATAGGAATTAGGTTTTCCTTTACCTTTTCCTTTACATTTTTGATGTGTAGAAAGTTCCTTCTCCTCTTCATCATTCTTATTATGCATCGATTCCTCTTATTTCAAAGAAGTTTACGAGCTTGTCAAAACTAACTGTCGTATGTGATACATTTAGTGTTGTGACAAAAATGTGGTAAGAAGAGGGGAGTGTTCTCAGAACAATGGGAATGAGAGAATCATCTGTGACTCGACTCTCCTAAGGATAGAAGTGAAGCCCTCAACTCTACAACTCTTCTTAAGAAAGCTTCAATTTTCTCATTCTTCTTAAACTTTAGTGTATGTAATTGACTCTGCAAATTTAGTATGACATTCTTGTTTTTGGCCTCATATATTGTGCACAATTTATCCCATGCTTCTTTGGCTGTTTTAGCATCTCGAATGTGGGGTTGCACATTGTTAGACACTCCAAACAAGATGATGAGTTTGGCCTTCTGATATACTTTATCAAACTTCCATTGTTGTGTTGTATCAGTAGTTGATCTGGTCAGAGTACCATTCATAGCAGTCCGATCTCTTCAAACTCAAGTTGTGTTTTGATTTTAGTCTTCCATGCATCATGGTTTTTTCCTCTTAGTAGCTATGAATCTGGAAGAAAAAATTTGGGGGCATTGGTGCCCATTTTTTAGAAATCACCGACAAATTTCACTCTTATCACTCTAGGTATAAGGTCCCCCAATCTATATACCATCATCGATATACCGAACCTTTCTATATACATGCCCTTCTGATATACCCAATGGTACATGGAAGAAGCTCACCCTTTCTATATACTTGGTGGTACGTGAAATAGGCATTGCGTACGTGAAATAATTTAATATGTGGTACCAAGAAAGTACTGAAAGGGGTCTGTGTGATTATTGACAACGGCTCAAAGAAATATCCTCATACGCGCACATAACTTTACTATTTACTTGGATATTTTCTCAATCCATATTTATATCGTGTAATTGTTCATAGATGGATGGGATGGCTCATAGTGTGTGCACTATGACCTTATTACTCCCCATCAATTTAAAGGGTCGATGCCTAGATGACGTTATTATAGATATATTAGGCATTAAGTGCAGTAGTAGTCACGATGGCTTTACCCGTAAGTGCTTCCCAGAGGCACCGTATATACCGAACACTGCGAATGAGATCTAGGATCTCGTGAGTATTTTAGAACCAATTTTTACTGTGTTTGATTACAATTCTCTACCAATTTTTGAGCAGTTACAATATTTGTAGTTGACTATGGAAACCTGCAAATTAGTACAATATATTGAAGCATGCAATTACATTTAAAAATTTGGAAAAATTGAATAGCATGCAAAAAAATTGTTTTAAGGGCCTACCGGTTCTATGAATTATAATATGGTCCCCCAATAATAATGATTCCATAATAAAATTACTAGATTTTTAAAATTAAGTTGTACCAAAATATGTAGCAGATACATAGATGCACTATAAAGGAATTGAGTTGGTTTCTTTCTTTTTCTAAGAAACATGTTCTCATAAGAGTGTCTACTTGACATGAGCACAAAGATTTCCTACCCCTATAATGTCATACATCATCGCTCACAAATAATATTATCCACCATTGATTACATTCAATAGGTATTCACTTTAATGAAAATGTTTTTAAATTTATTTGTAGGGTGATTTGAGTGTATGCAAACCCTTAAAAATTTTGTGAGTTAGGGACAAAAATGATGGCATATGACAGAGTGAGATGTGAGGAGCTTGAATAGGAGGATAATGAATATCTATAATTTCATATGCCATCACCAAATATAATTGGATTGGAAGAATAAGATCACCGAGTACAAGTTCAACAAGCGGGGGCCGGATGGTGGTTCGTACCACTACCATGTGCATCAAAGATGTATTGCATTAATTATATTCTCATATTATGGATTGTATACCTATGTTATTTTCTTCAGAATATCTTCATTAATTCTCTAGTTACATTGAGGTTCAATCACATCATAGTAAATGAACTTGGAAATGTCTCACATCTCTTGAAATTCATTAGCCTAGTAGCCGTTAGCCCGTATAAAAAAAAGGAAACATGGTCGGTTTATTGTTTTATGGAAAAATGTTAGCTTCCGTGAAATCATTAAAATATTTTCCCAAGATCTGCATGGTTTAATGTTAATGACATTTTAAAACTAATAAAGACCTTATTCCAAAGCAAAAATTAAATCCTAGTGGTCAATAGCTGGTATAAAATAGAAACATGTTATATTTATGGTTTTGTAGATCAATGTTGGATTCCCTGAAATCATTAAATGATTTTCCAAAAACTACGTAGTTTAATCTTAAATAAATTTTAAAAATAATAAGAACCTTTATTCCAAAGGAAAAATTAAAGCCTTACGGTTGTTATCTTGTATAAGTGCACTATTGAGCGCCACGAGTGACAACACTATTAACTAGGAACCCTATTGGAGTGACCTCACCCACCGAGATCCAAGGCCGATGAATCCAAGTCCAACGGAGATGCTCTGTCTGGCCTCTCTTGTTCTAAGGGCAACGGTGCAGTGCTCATAGTTTTATATATCTCTAGTAAGAAGGAGATCGCTTTGCACATCAAAATTACCTTAAAAGGATATCACCCCCACCCATGCCACGAGACACATTTACATGGGATAAGGTCATTGAGGGAATCACCTATGGTAGAAACATCATTGGAAGGGTTGTCGTTACCTCGGCTATAGGTCACCTCCTAGTCTTAGTGGTGGCATTGATCACTCGACGTCAACATGCGCCACATAAATGATGAAAAAATTGTTCGAGTTACTACATGCATTCGAGGACCATGAGGGATGTCAGTCTACATGATATTTTCAAGTCAATTGGATACATCATGCATGTCTACGTGGCCATGGATCAGAAGATGGATTAGAATGGGATTTGGTTTTGTTAATTTTGTCAACAGGGAGGATGCTCAGAGAGCTATCAATAAGCTCAATGCCTATGGTTATGATAATATTATTCTTAGAGTTGAATGGGCCACTCCAAGGAAGACTATTTTTAAAATTGAAGCAAGGTAGACTTAAAATCAGATGTCTTTCCTTCTTTCTATGGAGTCTTTTACTTATTTCTCACTTTAGGTTTTGTAGGGTTTTAAGTGTTGATAGGATCAGTTTTTATTATTATTGGCAAATAGTTTTTTGAAAGGGACTATACCCTTGAATACAAAAGAAGGCCTGAGAGCCGGAATAAGAGTGAGAAACAGAGAGAATGGAACAAGATCCAAGTGTTACAATGCAGCTCCAAGTAGCTCAGAAACAGCTACACAAACGAGACAAAACAACAAAACAACAGCAAAAAAACAGTAAACAGACCGCAGAGAGACAAAAAAAACAACAAAAAGTAGCAGAAGCATCCAGACTACTTCTTGGTAGCTTTATCGATACTGATCTTGACTCTCTTCCAGGCATGAAACATACCCAAAGCAGTCATGTGGGCAGCATCAGTCTTATCAAGCTCCTCAATGGTTCTTTTGCTTTCTTTTTCGTTGCCCCAAAGTGCAGCCGGGACACCGCTGAGGTTGGAAACACTTTTGGCATGACCCTCGATGAACTCCTCAATCGCCCTAAAGGCGGAAATGTTGTAGTCATGTCTAGTCTTGGCCTTCCCTAAGCGTGAGTCTAAGGAGGTCAGCTTCTTGTATATATCTTCAATCTGACTGTTATCAATGCTCCCCTCCCCCTCCATGCTTTTCTTACCTTTCTGTTTAGCTAGGTTCTTGACCTCATCCTTCAGCAATTTTATCTCAGCCTCTAAGGCCTCCAACCTCTTAGAAGAGCTATCCATCTACACTTCCCGGGGACTGGCACTACTAATATTCAGCAGGTCATGTGCAATCTCAAGTTCAAAAGGCTCCTTCCCCACAAAGAAGAGTCTCAAGGTTGAGCCTCCCAAAGCCCTTGGACTGGTCTTTTAGAGGTAGAGGTGAGGTGGGTGACGGGAGCAGCAGCAGGGGGAATGAAAGGAGAAGCTTGTGTAGCCGGCATGTGGGTGGCAGCAACGGTGGTGGGGGCAAGCGGAGAAGCAGTGGGCAGCAGCAGAGCCCATCAAAGGGGGAGCCGGGCTAGGAGAGGAAGGAAGACTAGGGTACTTAAGAAGGCAGCATTTATGAATTAACAATATAAGTCCTTGATGCAAGGGAACTGCCCGGGTGTGCTTCTGAAACTCCAAAATGGAGCGTTCAAGGGAGTTCAACAGATAATGGGGGAAGCAAACCAATCTATTCCTATGGAAGTGGTTTAAAAAGATAAGATGTTTAGCGGGGACAGTGACAAACCGACCTTCCAAGGAGATGAATCGAATCATCATGTGAGTGACCTCATCATAGGGTGGTGGAATTGAGCTGACAAGCAGGCCCGCTGTGCTAAATGTGATAGGATCAGTTATGTTTCACTTTAATGCAAAGATTCTCCTTTTATTTTGACTTTCCTCATTTAGTATAATGATTTATTTGTTTTCACTAAAGAAAACCTATCAAATATTAATTTTTTAAATTCATTTTGACATTTTTTCTCATGGTGACGCTTATCTATATCTATTTTCTTTGTAGGGTGATTTGAGTTTCTAAAAACTCCGAAAGCTTTACTCGAGACACGTGAGGATTTCTCGAATTTTCCCATTTCTTTAGTTAGGGATAACAGTGATGGTGTCGATAGATTGAGATGTGGGGAGCTTAAATAGGAGGATAATGAAGATCGGCATTTATTTTTCTACCCCTAAATGTCATCGAGTTGAATGAAGAAGATCATTAAATACAAGTTCAATGAGCGAGTCCGGAAGGTGGTTTACACCACTACCATCTGCATTCATAAATTAGCCAAAGTGGGCCTTAACAAGTGTGCCCTTGAGCATTGCAAGTTGTGTTAGTTTAACGTCACTTCCAATGAGTAACCCTACTAGAGAGATCCCACCCCAGATCTCGAGGCCGATGATTCCAAGTTCGGTGGAGATGCGTTGTCTAGCCTCTTTTCTCCAAGGGAAGTGTGATGCTCATAGTTTTTCATATTTATAGTAATAAGGGTGATCACTACACATAAAATGTAAATTGAGCTACGGGGTAGAATCTTGATAAATTATATTTATCTCAATCAACCAACTTACATTTGTATGAGCTGCAATACTTATAGGTATTGTACAACTGAATACTCATAGGAAAATAAGTTACACAGTTGCAACAATATCCTTGATTACAATAGCTTCCAAAATATCATACGGGAAGCACAAATGAATAGTGACAATAATATTGTTAAAACAATATAACAACACCCGTATGTATAATAAAGAAAATTAGATGGTTATGATGAAATATAACCATATAACCAATAAATAAACAAACTAATTAATATGCAATGCATAATTAATAAAGGTAAATAATAATTAACCTAACATTCCCCCTTAATTGTGCATTGTCTCAAGGGATGAGGAGAGGAACTCTCTGAAAAACTTGAACTTGTCACGTGTAAGTGACTTCATGAAGATATATGCCCATTGTTCAGCTGTTGGAAAAAATTGAAGTTGAATGTTGTGCTTTAACACATGCTCACTTATGAAATGAACCTGTAATTCAATATGTTTTTACTTTCATGAAACACTAGATTAACAATTTTGAGAACACCTTCATTGTCAACATACATGGTGGTTGGTTTGTCCTATGGTATTCCAAGTCCTTCTAGTATGCAACATAGCCATATTTCTTCATAGATAGCTTCTCTTGTATAATGATACTCGAATTTTGTGGAAGAATGAGAAACAAAGTGTTGTTTCTTGCTTCCCCATGATATTGGTCTAGATCCCATAAAAACACAAATCCAAAAGTAGATTTTCTGTCATTAATGTTGCCTACATGATCTGAATCCTAATATCCTGACAAGAAGAAGTTGTCATTCTTCTTGTTTTCTAGACCAAGATCCACTGATCCTTTGAGATATCTCAAGATGTGCCTTGCTGCTTTCCAATGGTAGGAAAATTCTTGAAGGGAGATGTAATTTTATGAGAAAACAATGTGAGTTTATAAGAGGATGAAATTTGGGAGTAATTATCTCGAGGTTTTATTTCAGAATTGAATGTGAAAATCAATTCTAAAAACACGCACGGGTTTGGAATAGATTGATATCTTTCAAAAGGTTTTTTTTGGCTTGAAGTTTAAATTCACACATAATAGGAATCAAATATGAGGGATTATCAATGGTTATTCATTTCCTAAGGCATATTCCCCAAAAGGGTAGGTATCAAATTAGTTAAGATAAAAACATGAGTAAATGTATGGTTTGTGACTGGGCGCATGAGTGATGGTGACAACACAGATAGGAAAAAAAAGGATTAAGTAGTAAAAGTAAAAATCTTGCATACATCTATGTCAACATCTAGAAGCATAATAAAATTAAAGAATAAATGGTATCTTCACGGTTGCAAATTTTTTTCCTAAAAATGGAGCTCATTTTCTGCATCTTTTTGGGATGGTTTGTTGAAGTTTTGGGGAAATCAGGTTGTAAGAAGACATCAAATTATATAAATATGAGGCTTTTCCTCATAATAAAGGAGTTGATTTTTGGTATTCTAATCAGAGGGGGCTTAGTATATAAATTTTGAAGGGGTTGTGAGACAAAGTTCTAATACTTGCATGTTTCCTTTGTGAAATGCGTATAGAGTTTAGTTTCCCAAACTTTTGTGTCAAGGTGGTTGCAAATGTATAACCATTGGTGAGCTTTGATAACATTCAATTGATGTTCCCTTGCTAAGAAGTTAAATAACTCAATAATATATGTTCACTTTTAAGTTGAAATTATTGTGTTTTGGATGACAAATTGTTGATTTATGAGTCATACTTTCTGCTACAGTCTTACATTTACTGTTTCTCTTCATCATACACTAGATTTGTCCTTGATGCTTGTGTTTTGGTCATTAAGTTTGATATTGTGTTGTGAGCTTTCCTTCTGCAATATTGAACTGGATTATAAAACCCTTGTCATAAACATTTTGTACTGATATATTTTTGTTATTCCTTGAGTGTATCTTGGGCGTATGAGAGATGAAGTAGTAAATACTTCACTAAAATGCTTACATGAGTTCTTGTGTCATGTATTTTGGATATTGATCTAAAAATTTGCATCTATTGGGTATCAATGAATACAAATATTTCTTTGTATAAATTGTTACTTCTTGATCCAATTTTATGTATTTTCCAGGATTACAGGATGCTTTGAGTGTCAAATGCCTTACCACAATGAATGTCTCTGCATATAATTCCCCCTTTGTGAAGTTATAGCTGTCATAATTGACCTCATTCCCCATTATAAAATGTATTTTTATTCAATTTCACTACCAGGTTTCTCTAAACATCACTGAAGGTGTTTGTTAGCCTTGATTTCATTATCTAGAGAATGTTAGAGAAATTATACTTAACTATATTTAGTAACCTATTTCTAAAAAAAAAAACATACACGACATTTTTATTACAACTCTCTAGAGTGAGTGTTGTGTCCATTGGTCATGTTTATCCGAGATTGACCCAATATTTGAGAAGAAAATGAGGGAGTAAATATTCCATCTCCCCCTCTACATTTCAGGTTACATCATGGGTCTTCTCACCCAGCTCAAGGTAGGACCAAAAGTAGCGGGGAAAGGCCATCTCCTTTGTAAAGTGCCCCTCAATCATCCCGACGATTTATCTCGAGGGAATTTATATACTCACCATCGGCTACAAAATGACACACCAACCTATTCTACCACTATTCCAAGCCATTTCCCCCTTTCTTCGATTTGGGATAAATTGTTGTCGATCCCACTTTGGGTGTAGATTTGAGGACCAAAAGATTATAGGAATTTGAGCGTTTGAATCCAGGTTATATTTCGCAAGTGATTATAATATTTTTTATAGAGAAGGCATAAAGGAAATAGACAAAGGATGCATAGGAAATATATACAAAGGAGGCAAGCAACAGAGGTTACAAATAGAATCGCATGAGATATTTATTTTGAGCTTAAAGTAAATGCGGTTTCAAAGACAACATAAAGAAATAAATAATCCTAGATATTACTAAGTCAGGTATTTATAGTAAATTTGTACCTTTTTAGATTGTGTGATATATTAGTTGGTTTGTAGTCAAATAGTTCTTGTGTTTTACATGACATAATCCAATTGTGGTCCTGCACTCAGCCCTATTTGGTCCTCTTGAATCATGTTATGTAGTCAAACCTTGTTTTCCACTTGCTTTTTATGTCCATTCCAAACCTCCTCGTTCTTCATGAAAACACAATTTTTTTGTGAGTTAACAAAATAAAAATCAATCCTTTTTTTGCTTTAGTATTTATCTTTGTTTAACGCTTTTCCATTTCCACCATTTTATGTCTCTCTCTAGGTATTTTCATTTTGAATTTTTGTTCTCATTCCTTCCTACGATTGTTTTTTTAGGATAATGATGGCTTGTGTCATATTCACTTTTTTTTAAATTTTATTTTGGTTGGGAGAACCAAAATATTTTAATGTTGTTTATTAAGATGATACAAAGAAATGTCACTAATTAGTTCATATTACATTTTTACATGGTTTCCACTTAGACATTTTAGGAAAATATATGAGGTTAACAAATTACTTTAAAACTATAAAACCATATTAAGAATTCAATTGTATGATAATTATTTTCAATTATATACATGTTTCCATGTAGAAATAGCCAAATGGAATGTCTTCAGCAATTTTATGTTTTGTACAATGGAAGTTAAACATATTATATATATGCGTAAATATTATTAAATATAATTTTTAATCACTATATATTTAATAATTAATATATACTCCTTTTTATCCCACTAATCTATGCCAAAAATTCACATAGATTTGTGTCCGACATGATATAATTCTTTGTTTTGACAACCAATTTACTAAACCCAAAATTTATTTCAAATTAAATACATGATTCTACATGTATATTTATGTATCCATTGTATAAACTCTAGATTTATTTGTTATCATTTATAGATTTTCAATATGATTTCTCATGTATGAATACACTCTACATGAAAAAGTTTCCTACCCTAGCACCCACTAGGCTATAATTCTTATTTGGAGAAATCATTCATTTACTTTGACAACCTCACGAATTAGTTGTTTTTATATACGCAACACACTATTTTTGGGCCTAGTGATCACTTTGTGTTTTTTTATCTTGTTATATACACAAATATTAAAATTTAGATTTATAACATAACTTCATTATGAACATGATATATTTACCTTTAAGAATAGCTTAGCGGCCGCTAGGGTGCAACGAGTAGATCACGTCGTATCTAAAAACTTGTATAACTTCTCGGTCGCTAGTCCAAGTTTCATTAAGTATCATAAATGTAAATTATTTCTTCCAAAATTTCATAAGAAATAGACAAATCTATATGTATACCTATATCGGGGAAAATTTCAGAGGTGAATTTTCGTAAACTCATGAATATTAGGGATTTTGGAAATTAGAAATGGAGAATTTTCAGCAGTCAGTTGTCACCTGCTTTGCCTAAAATTCCCACCAAAAGTTCATTTGTATGGGTTAGTTCACCTACTATTTATATGTAAAAATTAACCTATACATGTGTTTTTGAGGTATACTACATAGCATGTGGGGTTGCAGGAAAGTACCCGTTTAATACAAACATCCAACAAAGAGTAGTTGTTTGTCCAACTTCATTGGACATATAGTCATTGTCTTTCATTCAACCCAGGTTGGAGGACAAATGATGGATGACCGTCCAACCTGTGTTAAATGGTTGTCTAACCTAGGTTGGATGATAGACAATGAACAGTCATCCAACCTAGGTTGGATGGGTGGGTTGAACAATAGATAATGGATGACCATCCAACCCAGGTTGGATGGTTGTTCATCATCTTCCGTCTGACAACCCGGTTGGATGATGTCCAACCCAAGTTGTACGGAAGATAATATAAGTTCATCCTGGTTGGAAATTCATCCATTTTATTCCATATAACTTGGGTTGGACATCATCCAACCTGGGTATATGGAAGACAATGGATGACTGTCCAACCCAGTCAAATTTGACACAAAACAGTTTTCAAAAAAATTCCATCAATGTAAAAGTTGATTTTGGAGATTCACCACCCATTCTAAACTAATTTTTTAGAGGGGGTTCTGAGAATAAACCCCGACATGTATAACACATAATATATAGGATTCTACATGTATACGTATATATCCATTATATAAACTCCATATTTATTTGTTATCATTTATAGTTTTTCAATATGATTACTCCTATATGAATACACTCTACATGAAAAAAATTCTACTCTAAAGCTGCTAGACTATAATTCTTATTTTGAGTTCATCTTCATTTACCTTAGTAGCCTTGCAGATCAGTTATTTTTATAAAGGAAACACACTATTTTTAGGCCTAGTGATCTCTTTATTATTTGTCTCTGTTTTATACGCAAAGATTAACAATTTAGATTCATAACACAAATTCATTATAAACATGATATATTTACTTTTAAGAATAGCTTAGTGTCCACTAGGGTGTAATGAGTAGATAACATCTTATATAATTATGTCAAAATCTCATAAGAAATAGAGAAATCTATATGTATACTTGTTTAACACATAAAAGGTTGATGTTTAGAACTCTGTGGTCACTAGGTAAAGAAATATCTATATACATTAGTAAAATTTATTGTTTTGATTTTAGAATTTAAACTATGATATTTTTAGCTTAGCGGCCACTAGGATATACTAACACATAAAATTTGGAGCCTAGTGGTGTTTTGCAGTCATGCTAGGATTTAACAATTTCAATTAAGATATTATGAGATTAGTGGAAACTATTTTAGGTGACAACATAATATTTATGGAAAGGATTTAAAAAATTAATGAAATATATTTTGAGCTTAGCGGCCACTAGGTTAGCCCAAGACATAATATTAGGAGCTTACGGTATCTTTGGATTAAACAAATTAAATCAACATATTTTGAGCTAAGCGATGCTAGGTACTTCCACAATATAATATTTCAAGCTTAGTGGTCACTATAATTTATTAAGTTACTAAATGATATTTTGAGCTTAGCATCATTAGCTTATGAAACAACATAATATTTGGATCTTAGCGGTCTCTAGGTTTCAACAAAAGAAAGTAAGATATTATAAGCTTAGTGGTTGGTAGGTTACGTGAAAACATAATATTAGGATATTAGTGGTCACTGGGATTTAACAAATTAAATCAACATAGTTTGAGCTTAGCGGTCGCTAGGTATTTAAACAATATAATATTTTGAGCTAAAGAGTCACTAGCATTTAAAAAACTAAAGAAATACATATTGAGTTTAGTGTTTGCTAGGTTATGTTTCAACATAACCTAACAAATGATATTGTAATCTTTGAAGTTGCAAACAAGATATGTATATATATATATATATATATATATATATATATATATATATATATATATATGTATGTATGTATGTATGTATGTGTATGTATGTATGTATGTATGTATATATTAGTTGAATTTATCATATGATTTTAATATTTTAAATTAATATATTTTGAGCTTAGCGCTTGCTAGGTTATGCCACCACACAATCTTTGGATCCTATTAGTGGTTAGGATTTAATAAATTAAATTAATATATTTTGAGCTTAGCGGCCACTAGGTTATGCCACAACATATTATTTAGAGATTGCATTCACTATGGTTTAATAATTTCAATTACGATATTTTACAACATTTAACAAATTAGAGGAAGATATTTTGAACTTAGTTGTCACTAGGTTAAACACCCACATAACATTTGGAGCTTACGTTTGGTAGGATTAAACAAATTAAATTAACATATTTTTGCTAAGAGGACGCTAGGTACATCCACAATGTAATATTTAGATCTTAGTGGTAAATACACAACATAATATTTGGATCTTAACGGTATCTAGGTTTCAACAAAAAAAAGCTAAAATATTATAATCTTAGTGGCTGGTAGGTTACGCCAAAACATAATATTGGGATCTTAGTGGTCACTGGGATTTAACAAAATTGAATCAACATAGTTTGAGCTAAGTGGTCGTTAGGTACTTAAAAATATAATATTTTGAGCTAAAAATTCATTAGCATTTAACAAACAAAAGAAAGACATTTTGAGTTTAATGTCCTCTAGGTTATGCTTAAACATAACCTAAAAAATTATATTGTAATCTTAGAAGTTTCTAGGTTTTAACAAATTAAAGTAATTTTTTTAGCTTAGCGACCTCTAAGTTAATCAACGACATTAACTTTGGAGATATTTATAAAAATCAAGACTGTATAAATTAGTTGAATTTTTGTATGATTTTAAGATTTGGAATTAAGATATTTCGAGCTTAGCGCGCTAGGTTATGCCACCACATAATATTTGGAGACTACCGATGGTTAGGATTTAATAAATTAAATTAAGATATTTTGAGCTTAGCGGCCGCTAGCTTATGCCACAACATATTATTTGGAGATTGCATTCACTAGGGTTTAATAATTCATAATTACGATATTTTAAAACATTTAACAAATTAGAAAAAAATATTTTAAACTTAGTGGCGTTAGTTTAAACGACATAATATTTGGAGCTTATGATCAATAGGATTAAACAAATTAAATTAACATATTTTGAACTAAGTGGAGGTTAGGTACTTCCACAATATATTATTTCGAGCTTAGTGGTCACTATCATTTAGCAAGATATTGAATGATGTAGTGCCCACTTCCCTTTGACACTTTTAGATACTGATTTTGATACTACTAATTATATTATGGACACTATTATGTTTTTTTTTAGTATGATGGTTAGATGTTAGATCATGGATTAGTATTGATCTAGATTCAGTTATTATGCTTGATGATTACTAGAGACATTTTCTATATGTGGTTGATGATATATTGTTTGACATGGACATATTATAGATGTTGATTTGGACTTATGATATTGGATATTTTGAGTAGATTTGGTATGGTAGATTTTGATGATGATATAGTTGATTTATTTAATTAAAAATGATAATGTTGAATTATTGATATTGTTGTGATCTATGTGTTTGGATGATTTTGAGATATTGTTTATATCATTTTGGATGTTCTGATATGGCCATGAGGCCAAAGGAGGTATTTGCATTTTGTAGGTTAAAAATCACAACAATGTCGGGGGACTGGAGACTAACCATATTGAAATTCCGGGTGAATTCAACAAGGTCACCATGGCAATTGTGTTATGAGTTTGTGTGTTGTGTTATGTTAGGAATTCCCATGGGGGATTTCCATTATATGTGACCATGGGATAAGTGTTTTATTTATGTGTTCCTTTTTTATTATTGTTGTATGTACTTTATTTGTAATGTGTTCCTTCTTTTAATTAATTTAAATGTGGTAGATTAATGTGATAGTCATATAGTTAAATTTTATTTAAATTAAATTGGGATGTGGAATGTAATTAATAAAGTTGTTGTCTTAGATATTAATGTTGGAAGAGTGTGTAAGTTAATGTTGAAAGGATGTGTAAGAAACATGTAAGAGTATGTAAGGCAAATTTTGGAAGGTCTAGCACTCCATCTTTTATGGAATTCGAATTTGACCTTGGAGGCCAAATTTGGAGGCTTGTGGGACAAGTTAAACTTGTCCCACATCTCTTAAAATGATCCACCAACCATGCCTATGGTTTGGAGGTTAAATGTAGGCATTGATAATGCATTTTGAAGTGACAATATGTAAGTTTTAATTGCACTTCCCATACACGTTTTTAATTTGGTCCTTTTGGAGTATAGGCATTTTTGGAGTATGTAAGTGATTTTTTCATTTTCATTTATTTTGATTTGGTGAAGGATGTTGAATTTCCTCTTGGGGTTTAGGAAGAATGATGTGGCATCTCACATGGATCCACATCATCCTCTTCTCTTCCCTCTCCTATTAAATTGAAACTCCTTGCTTGTTTATGGTTGTTGAAACTTTGTTATTTCCTCTTGGGCGCATTTTTTGTTGTTGTTTTGGAGCTTGTTGTGGAGGAAGCTTGAACTCTTTTTGTATGCTTATACCTTGCTGATTTGGACTGCACTTTGGTATCTAGGAAAGCTTGTGAGCTTGGAACAAACTTTAGTATGGAGAGGTAGGACCTTGAGTTGTATTTTAATTGTTTTTTTTTCCTTCTCTTGCATACATGCTTGAATGGTGTTTGTGTTTACATTCTTGGTTGGTTGGGTAGAATGCTTAGGGCATGGTGTAGGAGAAGGCTATGGGGATTTAATATGGGGGCATAAGGGATTTCCAATGGCATAGTTTTATTGTGGAGGGAGTTTTGGTTTGGGATCCACCTTGGAAAAGAAACTGCTTGCATTTCTTACTATGGTGGTGGCATAAGGGATAAACTTGGAGGGGGAGTTATAAGGAGGGGTTGGGAGATATAAGGTTTATGGGGTTGATATGATTATTGGTGGTATGCATTTTGGTGGATGCCCAATTCCAAATTGGGAGGCATAAGGAGTTCCCCATAGTTCTTGCTCTTGTTGGCTTGCTTGATCAAGCCTATGTGTTGTATGAATTGTTTCAAATGTAGTTGGGAATTGCTGTCTTATTTTGAACTATGTATTTTGTTGATTGTATGCAATGTGAATGTTTCTTATATGTGATAGAAGCCCTTGTTTCCATGTGTTGATATTCATGATCCATTTCAATATGTTTTGGGCTCAAGGGCCAATGGGGAAGGATGGCTTCTCCTTTCTCATTGGATGTCTTTGTCAGGTGGAGAGCATTTCCTTTCCCCCTTCCTTGTTGTGATCAAAGTTGCAAAGAAGAAGAAACAAGCATGCTGCTGTTTGGAGAAAGAATTCCATAGTTTGACAGTCATTTCCCTTTGAGTAATTCAATATAACTTTTCCCACTTTGAGTGGATGAATGTATAAATGTTGTAATGTGAAGCATTGCATTGTTAATGTAAGTTGTAATTGAATTGAGAAATGCATAAGAAGAATTATACTTCTCTATTTTACTTTGGAAAGAAAATGTGAATGATGTTTCATACTTTGTATTTTGTAATTTGAAACCAATTCAAATTGGAAAAGTGACAAGTTGTAAAAGTGTTATGGAATTATGAATAGAAGATTGAAGTAGTTTCAAAATTGGATTGTATACTGGAATTGTTTTGCTATCCAAGAATGATATCTCTGTTTTGAAAAGGAATAAGAAACAGTGTTGTTATTGTATGTATTGTAGTTTGAAAGTAAATAGAAAGGAAAGTAGCAAAATTGTATTGATGATCAATGAAGGATTGCATTCCTTTCTCAAAAGTGTTTTACCTTGTTCATATGTTATCTTCTCCATTGGAAATCTGAGTTTTACTTGCAATGGAAACCTCTGTTTGGAATGTTGAAAGAAGAATGCATATGGAATGAAAGTCAATGTTATTTTCCTTGTAAAATGTATATTTAAACTAAAATCAAAAATGTAGTTTCATTTAGAATTGGATGGATGATTTAATAAGAAATGTATTTGACTAAGTTAGGTATCATATGCACATTTAAATGACAAAATGGAGATTCTAATTTAAAGAAAGAGTTCAATGTAATATACTTCATCCTGACAATTGACATTTTAATAAAAATAAATAGTTCATACTTGTACTAAAAAATAAGCTATGAAACACTAAAAATTAGACTTAGTACTACCTAAGGAACTCAAATTCACTATAACAGTCAAGAATGAATCTCCAAAACTTAATGAATTTCAATTGAAGCTTGCACAGTCATTTTTCCGTCTATTGCCAAAAAATGCAACCTTGAATAGATTGGATAAATTAACTTCCCTAAAAAACTCTAAACCCTCCCTAAACTGATCCTCCATGTCTATTTGACATGTTGAGTGAAGGAGGAGTTCTAATTTTATCAAAATTATAAGTTAGAAATTGCTAGTTTGCCAAATAAAGGCCTGCAGATCATTTTTACAAAACTGACCATTAAAAATTCATCAAAAAGTAAATTTTATGTTTCTTATGGAAAGAGGGCTTTGATATCTTTCTGAAAAGTCCTCGTTTGCCAAAAACTAAGCTCTCTAGCTCAAGTTATGACACTTTGAAGTTTTTGTGCCTTGGTGGGAAAATTTGGGAAAAATTTCCCATCAAAATTACCTTAGAACTTTGTTTTGAAATTTTGGGCGCAGGAAAATTTTCAATTTTCCCTCCACCAGACTGCAGCCAATCAGAGGCTACCACATGTCCTCCAAGGGGCTGAGGCGGAGGCATGGATGAATTTTACCCCTTTAACTTTTTTAAAATTTTTGGAAAATTTTCACTTTTCCTCTGCCGGCCCATAGCCAATCAGAGGGTGCCACATGTCCCCTTGTGGCTACGGTGGAGGTGGGTTCTTTTAAACCCCTTATCTTTTAAAAAAAAATTGAAAAAATTTCCATGTTGACCCCACCGGCCCACAGCTAATGAAAGCGTGCCACGTGGCACCTTGGGGTGGCGGCGGGGGTTCGAGAGAAAATTATTTTTTGGGCCTTTGGGAAAAATTCCAAAATTCCTCCCATGGCCTATAACTCCACCTTCTCCCTTAGTTTCCCTCCTTTGGTGGGTGCACGGACCCACGCATCCTTTCTTTCCTTTTTTCCCTTTAGGCACTAAGTGCTAAACCGGTCTACCGCCCGCCCTTCCCTTTTCCCCTTTTCACCTTGCACCAGGACCTGACACATGTCCCTTGGGAACTGTGGGGGTGCAGAGTGCATTTTGAATTTGAGCCATGTGATGGGAAAATTTCCCAATGCCACCCCGCGACCCGCCAACCCGCCCAAGGTGCACTCCTCCTCCTCTTGCCACATGTCCCTCTGGGAAAATTTGACCCCAGAACTCCGCCCACTCATAACTTGAGTTCTGCTTGGAGTTAGGAGGACTTATTTATATCACCAAAGGTGAGAAAATTTCCTATCCATTGGGAATGGTTTAGGGAAATTTTGAAAGCATTGAATATGAGAAAAATCTAGTTGAAGTTCTGAGCCTGTTAGAGAGCAGGTATGGGGTAAGATTACTCCCTGAATCTAACTAGAACATCTAACCCTAAAATTTAAACCTTGTAAACATGTTATAAGTTCATAAAGGAAACTTGTGTTTTGGTAAGTAGGTTTTGTTTCGGAACCTATTAGTGAAAATTGATGTCTTGCAACTTAGTTGTAGACACTTCAAATCAAAAAAAATTATCCCATAATTTTCTAGCTAACCCTAGGTTATTTCTTGGGTCTCAAGTGGTTGTTTAAATGGGCACTACAGTTTTGGTATCAGAGTGGTGGTTCAAAGGCTTGGACCATTGGGCACACTAGAAAACTTGAGACATGAAAACTTAAACCTAGTACACTTGTAAATCTAGAAAACAACTTAGCAAGAATTTGTATGTTTTAGTAAACATGGAAGTTGTATAACTTAGCAAATGAACTAACTCTCACTTTGGTCTATGCAGGAGGCTCAGATGGAGCAAGAGGAACCTTCACAGAGACTCAAATCCACCACCACCACCACCACCACCGGATTAGGGTGTAGCAACCATTCTACCTCAAATTCTATAGACCCTTCAGGATGTTAATGCCACTCTACACGGAGGATTAGGTGGAGGGCAGATAGCTAGTCATGATAGAGCTCCTTCTATCAAGGGTCAGGTATCTCCTTGACTCAGCGAGGAGCATAGAGGAGAGAACTCCCATGCGGAGTCAGTATAAGCAAAGTCACCACCTAGGAGATAGGGTGATAGAATTCTGGAGCATAGAGAGAGGTCTCGAGCCCTAGGCTTAGGGATGAGCATGCAGAGAGGCCTAGAGGTTGACAAACCACAATAGTGGATCACATCAGGGAGATCCTGAAGCTTAGGCCCTCACACTACTCAGGTGATATAGGTGGATTTTAGGTAGAGGCCTAGGCTAGTGAGCTTGAGTAGTTGCTTCAAGCTTTGTCCTTTTCTAGCAACATGAAAGCTCATGTTTTGATCCATCTACTGAGGGATGGAGCAGGAGTATGGTGGAGGATAGAGGAGCAGAAGCTCCATGTAGATTCAGAGATAATGAATTGGGAGCTGTTTGAGGAGAGATTCAGGAGTAGGTACCCATCACGGAGGTTCATCTAGTAAAGGATTGATGAGTTCCATGACCTCAGACAGTGACCCTTTCGAGTAGAGTATGAGAGTAGATTTCTATATCTACTTCAATATGTAGAGTATATGCAGGATGAGCAGGTGTAGATTCATAGATTCATCCAGGGCCTAAATTTCAATATTAGAGGTGTAGTGTGGATTCACTTTGTCCACAAACCTTAGAAGAGGCCATCGAAGGCCTATATTGCGAGAGGAGACTAGGGGTAAAACCTAGTGGGCTAGAGACCGAGTCGGGAGCCGCATTCGGCGGATGCGGGATGGTATATTGAGAGGTTCGGTACCTCTTCCTCGTGGTATTTAGCATTCAACATAGTCATCCTTTAGGCCATAATAGCAGCAAAAAGAGTCTCACCCACCATATAGACCTCCACAGAGGGTTGATGCACAAAGAGGCCGTAGTATGGGGCCTCCTCATAGGGTCCCATCGGGACACGGGGTGGACCTAGAGTTCGATCGGCTAGAGCTCACCAACAAAGGCCATAGTAGACCATAGCTAGATAATCGGGATCCACAACACAGCTTCTAGGGCACCTACTAGAAGTGCTGGTCCTTAGAGAGGATTAGGTAGTTTCTTTGGATGTGGAGTAGCTTGGACATTTTTGGAGATATTATCCTCGGGACCCTAACAAGGGTAAGGCACCAATTTTTGAGCCAACAGTTAGTTGCATGGGACGTAGACACAAGATTTATGTAGTGGTTGAGAACCACCAGGTAGAGCACCAGAGAATAGGCATTGAGACCACATGTAGCATTGGTGGTATTCCTACCTCTGTATTGTTTAATTCTGGTTCTTCTGATTCTTTCATTGCACCATCTTTAGTAGAGTAATGCAGTGGTGACAGTTACGTAGGGTCTCGGTTGGGATGTCAAGATGGCTTCTAGAGCCAATATCTCCATAGAATCCTTAGTTAAGGAGTGTGTTGTAGATTTGGGACCTTTTACCTCCACCTCAGATATCTGTATTCTTCCTTTGGGCTCCTATGGAGTTATCTTAGGTATGGATTGGCTATCTACACATAGGGCCAGGATGGATTGTTACCACAAGACTATAGCTTGTGAAGATGATTTGGGAGTTGAGTCGGTGATCTCAGGGGTTAAGAGACCCGTTTCTACTTGTACCATTTCCACTATGCAGCTTAAGTGGTGTGTGTGACGGGGTTGTCAGATGTATGCTGTTATAATTAGTGGGCGATTAGAGGATGGGTCTAGTGGGCCATCACTAGATGATCATCCCATCTTGAGAGATTTTTCTGATGTATTTCCAGGGGAGCTACCGGGGTTACCACCCCCACATGAGATTGATTTCCATATAGACCTAGTTCCTAGAGTAGAGCCTATCTCACGGGCACCTTATCGGGTGACCACCTCGGAGCTCTGTGAGCTCAAGTTGCAGCTTTAAGGGCCTTTTGGAGAAGGGCCTTATCCATCCTAGTGTATCCCCTTGGGGTGCACCGGTGATCTTTGTGAAGAAGGATGGATCATTATGGTTGTTTATTTATTACCGCCAGTTTAAAAAGGTAACGATCAAGAATCATTATCCTCTTCCTCGTATTAACGACTTGTTTGATCAGATGAAGGGAGCCATGGTGATCTCTAAGATTGATCTCAAGTCAAGCTACCATCGATTGAGGATTTCATAGGAAGACATTTGTAAGACGCATACCGCATGAGATATGGGAACTATGAGTTCACAAAGGTGCCTTTTGGTTTGACGAATGCCCATACAATGTTTATGAGTTTGATGAATGGGGTATTCGAAACTTTTTAGATCACTTCATGCTCATCTTCCTAGATGACATTTTGATATACTCACATATAGGTGAGGATCACGAGGGGAACCTTTGATAGGTTCTTCGGTGTCTTCATGAGCGAAGCTTTACGGGAACTTAGATAAGTGTGATTTCTTCCATACGAGGTGCAATACTTGGGTCATAGTATTTCTAGGGAAGGTATCGTAGTTGATCCTTCCAAGATTATAGCCATTATGGATTGGCCAACACCCACTATAGTGATCGAGGTGTGTGCGCTTCATGGGTTTAGCAGGGTACTACTGGAGATTTGTTCATGACTTCTCTCATATTGCACACCCTATCACTTCCCTTTAGAGGAAAGGGAAGAAGTTTTTTTTTCAGATAGATGCGAGTAGCCCTTCAGGACACTGAAGGAGTGCCTCACTACAACACCTATTCTTGTAGTGCCGGATCCACAGGGTGATTTCTTTGTTTGCATAGATGCTTCTTTAGTAGGGATTAGAGGTGTGTTGATGCAGGATGATAGGGTTGTAGCTTTTGAGTCTTACAAACTCAAGGATCACGATCTTAATTATCCTACCCATGATCTTGAGCTTTCGGTAGTTATGCATGTTTTGGTTAGATGGAGGCATTTTATTCTTGGTCAAAGATTCACACTCGGGAAAATCATTTGAGTCTTTACCACTTCTTCACGCAGCCAAACCTAAACACTCGTTAACGGCATTAGATGGAGTTGCTTTGTGAGTACGACATGTAGATAGAGCATGTGAAAGGGAAGGATAATGTGCTAGTAGACACTCTTAGTAGATAGAGACATGTGGCTATGGCTACCTTAGTGAGCATAGATTTGCGGAGTAGGATTCTTTAGCAGCTTCCTCTTGACAGCTTCTACATGGCAGTACAAGTAGAGATCAAGTCATAGAGACCCCTTGAGGGGAAGTTTGATGGATTTTCCTTAGAGGTAGATGGTCTTCTTAGGCACAGAGGTAGGATATATGTTCTCTAGAGATGGAGGATTGAGGTAGGACATCTTCATAGAGGCACATCGTGCACCCTATTCAGCCCATCCCAGGGGTGAAGAAGATGCACACTACTTTGAGACAGTTGTACCACTGGAGAGGACTTCATTGAGACATGGCTCAGTTTGTGTCACGGTGTTTAGAGTGCCAGAGGGTTAAGGCTAAACATCAACATCTAGTAGGTTTTCTTTATCCTCATGCCATACCAGAATGGAAGTGGGACACCATTTCCATGGATTTATTTGTTGGGCTACCTATGTCAAGATATCACCACGATGCCATTATGGTCACATTGATAAATTGGAAAAATGGGCTCACTTTTCTCTAGTGAAGACCACATATATAGCTAGAATAGTGGCATAATTTTATTTGGATGAGATTGTCAGGTTGCACAAGATTCCGAGAAGATCATTTGTGATCGCAATCCTTTGTACACTTCACACTTGTGGACTACCATGCGATATTTCCTCGGGACGAGGATTAACTTTAACACACATATCACCCCGAGACAAATGGATAGACCAAGTGAGTAAATCATATTTTTAGGATATGCTCGGGATGTACGTGATGGATCAGTAGTCTAAGTGGGAGGAGTACCTGTACTTAGTGGAGTTTGCCTACAATAATATTTTTTAGAGTTCTATAGGCATGGCTCCTTTTCAAGCATTATATGGTAGAGAGTGTAGGACACCCCTTAGCTGGGATAGGTTAGAGGACAGAGTATCTCTTGGACCAGATATTTTATAGGACATGGAGTAGCAGGTAGTGTTGATCAGGAAGAGATTACAGGAGGCACATGATAGGCAGAAGAAGTATGTGGATCAGCATAGGATTGATCATAGCTTTGATGTGGGCATGAAGGTGTTCCTTCGTGTTAGGCCACACAAGAGCCCTATCCACTATGGAAAAGGTTCTAAGTTAGCTCCTAGATTCATTAATATCTTTGAGATCTTAGAGCGTATCAGCCCTTTGGCCTACCATCTAGCATTGCCACCCAACTTGTCTCACATACATGATGTGTTTCATGTTTCTGTCCTTAGGAGGTACATTGCAAATCCTTCTCATGTGTTAGACTAGACATCATTGCAGGTGCAGGATCAGGGGCAGGTGATGGTGGATCCCATCCATATCATAGATTGTAGGACCCTGGGCCTTCAAGGCAGAGAGATTGATTAGGTACGGGTGTAGTGGGACAGATATGATGAGACTGCAGCCACTTGGGAGGATGCCATAGTATTACGAGTGTAGTTTCCACATTTGTTCCAGTGACTTCTAGGAGGAAGTTGAGTCTAAGGGGAGGGGGATGTAGTGCCCACTTCCCTTTGACACTTTTAGATACTAATTTTGATACTATTGATCATATTATGGACACTATTATGTTTTGTTTTAGTATGATGGTTAGATGTTAGATCATGGATTAGTATTGATCTAGATTCAGTTATTATGCTTGATGATTACTAGAGACATTTTCTATATGTGGTTGATGATATACTATTTGACATGGACATATTATAGATGTTGATTTGGAATTATGATATTGGATATTTTGAGTAGATCTGGTATGGTAGATTTTGATGATGATATAGTTGATTTATTTAATTAAAAATGATAATGTTGAATTATTGATATTGTTGTGATCTGTGTGTTTGGATGATTTTGAGATATTGTTTATATCATTTTGGATGTTTTGATATGGCCACGAGGCTAAAGGAGGTATTTACATTTTGCAGGTTAAAAATCACAACAATGTCGGGGGACTGGAGACTAACCATATTAAAATTTTAGGTGAATTCAACAAGGTCACCATGGCAACTGTGTTATGAGTTTGTGTGTTGTGTTATGTTAGGAATTCCCATGGGGGGATTTCCATTATATGTGACCATGGGATAAGTGTTTTATTTATGTGTTCCCTTTTTATTATTGTTTTATGTACTTTATTTTGTAATGTGTTCCTTCTTTTAATTAATTTAAATGTGGTAGATTAATGTGATAGTCATATAGTTAAATTTTATTTAAATTAAATTGGGATGTGGAATGTAATTAATAAAGTTTTTGTCTTAGATGTTAATGTTGGAAGAGTGTGTAAGTTAATGTTTAAAGGATGTGTAAGAAACATGTAAGAGTATGTAAGGCAAATTTTAGAAGGTCTAGCACTCCATCTTTTATGGAATTCGAATTTGACCTTGGAGGCCAAATTTGGAGGCTTGTGGGACAAGTTAAACTTGTCCCACACCTCTTAAAATGATCCACCAACCATGCCTATGGTTTGGAGGTTAAATGTAGGCATTTATAATGCATTTTGAAGTGACAATATGTAAGTTTTAATTGCACTTCCCCTACATATTTTTAATTTGGTCCTTTTGAAGCATGGGCATTTTTGGAGTATGTAAGTGATTTTGTCATTTTTATTTGTTTTGATTTGGTGAAGGATGTTGAATTTCCTCTTGGGGTTGAGGAAGAATGATGTGGAATCCCACATGGATCCACATCATCCTCTTCTCTTCCCTCTCCTATTAAAGTGGAACTCCTTGCTTGTTTATGGTTGTTGAAACTTTGTTATTTCCTCTTGGGGGCACATTTTTTTTTTGTTGCTATTTTAGAGCTTGTTGTGGAGGAAGCTTAGAGTCTTCTTGCATGCTTATACCTTGTTGGTTTTGGACTATACTTTGTCATCTTGGAAATCTTGTGAGCTTGGAACAAACTTCAGTATGGAGAGGTAGGATCTTGAGTTGTGTTTTAATTGATTTTTTTCCTTCTCTTACATGCATACTTGAATGGTGTTTGTGTTTGAATTCTTTGCTTGGTTGGGTAGAATGCTTTAGGGCATGGTGTAGGAGAAGCCTATGGGAATTTCATATGGGGGGCATAAGGGATTGCCAATGGCACAGTTTTATTATGGAGGAGTTTTGGTTTGGGATCCACCTTGGAAAAGAAACTGCTTGCATTTCTTACTATGGGGGGCATAAGGGATAAACTTTGGGGGGCATAAGGAGGGGTTGGGAGATATAAGGTTTATGGGGTTGATATGATTATTGGTGGTATGCATTTTTGTGGATGCCCAATTCCAAATTGGGAGGCATAAGGAGTTCCCCATAGTTCTTGATCTTGTTGGCTTGCTTGATCAAGCCTATGTGTTGTATGAATTATTTCAAATGCAAAAAAAAGACAAAAAAATTATTGTTGCATAATGTTTTTGAACTATGCATAATGTTGCTTGTATGTGATAGAAGCCCTTGTTGCCATGTGTTGATTTCATGCTCCATTTCAATATGGTTGGGGCTCGAGGGCCAATGGGGAAGGATGGCTTCTCCTTTCTCATTAGATGTCTTTGTTGGGTGGAAAGCATTGCCTTTCCCCCTTCCTTGTTTTGATCAAAGTTGCAAAGAAGAAGAAACAATCATGTTGTTGTTTGGAGAAAGAATTCCACGCTTTGATAGTTATTTCCTTTGAGTAATTCAACATAACTTTTCCCACTTTGATTGAATGAATGTATAAATGTTGTAATGTGAAGCATTGCATTGTTAATGTAAGTTGTAATTGAATTGAGAAATGCACAAGAAGAATTATACTTCTCTGTTTTACTTTGGAAAGAAAATGTGAATGATGTTTCATACTTTGTATTTTACAATTTGAAACCAATTCAAATTGGAAAAGTGACAAGTTGTAAAAGTGTTATGGAATTATGAATAGAAGATTGAAGTAGTTTCAAAATTGGATTGTATACTAGAATTGTTTTGCTGTCCAAGAATGATATCTCTGTTTTGAAAAGGAATAAGAAACAGTGTTGTTATTGTATGTACTGTAGTTTGAAAGTAAATAGAAAGGAAAGTAGCAAAATTGTACTGATGATCAATGAAGGATTGCATTCCTTTCTCAAAAGTGTTTTACCTTGTTCATATGTTATCTTCTCCATTGGAAATATGAGTTTTACTCTCAATGGAAACCTCTATTTGGAGTGTTGAAAGAAGAATGCATATGGAATGAAAGTCAATGTTATTTTCCTTACAAAATGTATATTTAAACTGAAATCATAAATTTAGTTTCAATTAGAATTGGATGGATGATTTAATAAGCAATGTATTTGACTAAGTTAGGAATCATATGCACATTTAAATGACAAAATGGAGATTTCAATTTAAAGAAATAGTTCATTGTAATATACTTCATCCTGGCAATTCACATTTTAATAAAAATGAATAATTCATACTTGCACTAAACAATAAGTTATGAAACATTGAAAATTAGACTTAATACTACCTAAGGAACTCAAATTCACTATAACAATCAAGAATGAATCTCCAAAACTTAATGAATTTCAATTCGAGCTTGCATAGTCATTTTTCCGTCTATTGCCAAAAAAATGTAACCTTGAATAGATTGGATAAATTGACTTCCCTAAAACACTCTAAACCCTCCCTATATTGATCCTCCATTTTTGTTTGACATGTTGAGCGAAGGAGTTCTAATTTTATCAAAATTATAAGTTAGAAATTGCCAGTTTGCCAAATAAAGTCCTGCAGATCATTTTTACAAAATTTACCCTTAAAAATTCATCAAAAAGTAAATTTTATGTTCTCTGTGCAAATAGGGCTTTGAGATATTTCCAAAAAGTCCTTGTTTTCCCAAAATTGAGCTTTCTAGCTCAAGTTATGACACTTTGAAGTTTTTGTGCCTTGGCGGAAAATTTGGGAAAATTTTCCCTGGTGGCCCGTAACCCAAAAATTTCCCATCAAAATTGCCTTAGAATTTTTTTTTGAAATTTTGGGCTTAGGAAAATTTTCACTTTTTCCTCCGCCGCACCGCAATAATCGAGGCTGCCACATGTCCTCCGTGGGCCGAGGCGGAGGTGCGATGAATTGTATCCCTTTAACTTTTTTTAAACTTTTTGGAAAATTTTCACTTTTCCCTCCGCCTACCCGTATCCAATCAGAGGGTGCCACATGTCCCCTTGTGGCTATAGAAGAGGTGTGGCTACTTTTAAAACCCTTATATTTTTAAAAAAATTGGTTAAAATTTCCATGTTGACACCGCCACTGCACACCAATGAAAGCATGCCACGTGGCACCTTGGGGGGCGGCGGGGGTTCGGGAGAAAATTCATTTTTGGGCCTTTGGGAAAAATTCCAATATTCCTCCCATAGCCCACAACTCCACCTTCTCCCTCATTTTTCATTCTTCAGCGTGCACGCGACCCGCGTCCTTTCTTTCCTTTTTTCCCTTTGGGTGCTAAGCGCTAAATCGATCCGCCGCCCCGCCCTTCCCTTTTCCCTTTTTCACCTTGCGCCGGAACTTGACACGTGTCCCCTGGGGACCCATGGGGGTGCAGAGCACATTTTTACTTTGAGCCATGTGATGGGAAAATTTCTCAATGCCTCCTGCGACTGCCAACCCACCCAAGGTGCACTCCTCTTGCCACGTGTCCCTCTAGGAAAATTTGACCCCAGAACTCCACCCACTCATAACTTGAGTTTTTCTTGGAGTTAGGAGGACTTCTTTATATCACTAGAAAGGTGAGAAAATTTCCTATCCATTGGCCCATGACCTTCCAACCCACCCAAGGTGCACTCCTCCTCTTGCCACATGTCCCTCTGGGAAATTTGACCCCAGAACTCTGCTTACTCATAACTTGAGTTTTGCTTGGAGTTAGGAGGACTTATTTATATCACCAGAAAGGTGAGAAAATTTCCTATCCATTAGGAATGGTTTAGGGAAATTTTGAAAGCATTGAATATGAGAAAAATCTAGTTGAAGTTCTAAGCCTTTTAAAGAGCAGGTATGGGGTAAGATTACTCCTTGAATCTAACTAGAACATCTAACCCTAAAATTTAAACCTTGTAAACATGTTATAAGTTCATAAAGGAAACTTGTGTTTTGGTAAGTAGGTTTTGTTTTGAAACCTATTAGTGAAAAATGATGTCTTGCAACTTAGTTGTAGACACTTCAAATAAAAAAATTATCCCATAATTTTCTAGCTAACCCTAGGTTGTTTGTTGGGTCTCAAGTGGTTGTTTAAACGGGAACAACAAATGATATTTTGAGATTAGTGTCTGGTAGCTTATGACACAACATAGTATTTGGATCTTAGTAGTCACTAGGTTTCAACAAAATAAATAATATATTATTAGATTAGTTGTCGATGGGTTACACCAAAACAAAATATTTGGATCTTAGTGGTCACTGGGATTTAACAAATTTGAATCAACATAGTTTGAGCTTAGCAACTGCTAGGTACTTAAACAATATAATATTTCGAGCTAAAAAGTCACTAGCATTTAATAAACAAAAGAAAGATATTTTCTTTATACCACAACATGTTATTTGGATATTACATTCACTAGGGTTTAATAATTCATAATTATGATATTTTACAACATTTAACAAATTAGAGGAAGATATTTTTAACTTAGTTGGTGCTAGGTTAAACAATGACATAATATTTGTAGCTTGCAGTCATTAGGATTTAACAAATTAAATTAATAAATTATGAGCTATGTGGTCGATAACTACTCCCACAATATAATATTCGAGCTTAGTTTTTGCTAGCACCTAACTAGTTAGAGAATTATATTTTGATCTTAGCCAATGGTACGTTATGCCACAACATAAATTTTTGGAGCTTAGTGGTTGCTAGGTTTTATCAAAATAAAGTAGGATATTGTGATCTAAGAATCCACTAGGTTATACCAAGACATAATATTTGGAACATAACAATCTTAAGGATGTAAGAAAACAAATTAAAATATTAGGATCTTATTCGTGGCTACAATATGCCAAAACATAATATTTTTCAGAATTAGGGTAAAAGTGAGGGTTTTTAAATGACCCACATCCTTGTATAAAAATCCCTCATGACCAAATATTACAATGAAACAAGAAGAGAACAATCCCGTATGCAGCAAAAAGTAAAAAGAAAAAAATAAAAAAGGCCCAAACCAAACAAAGCCAACTTACATTTATGGATACTCTTGAAAGTAATTTCTTCCTCCTTAGCGAAGTAGTAAGGACTCCTTCAATTAACATGTCCACTAACTCAATGTGTTCCATGTAGTCTTCATTAATTTTCATCCAAGTCGTGTCCATGTGACTTTTCCTTTCTTTGATAGAAGATACTGAGTGTAACATAATCTTCAATCTACTTATGTTGGTCAAGTGTGCTATTTTCCAAATGCTCATGGTACTCCAAAGATGCAATGGGGAGCCTATTTTCTCGATAGAGGAGAATCATGGTAAACCAAGGAGAGATCCCACAACACATTAGGAATTTTTGATTCCATGTTAACTTCTATGGAAATAGGAGGGGGTTAGCCACATGTGCTTTCATGATCAGGTGAGTTGAGTCAGTTATAGCCATTACAATGTTTGGGGAGATGAGAGGAGAATCTAGAGAAGTGTTAGAAATAGGTAAAAATGATGGAGATGCCAGGTCTAAAAGAGGTTCGTAGAGACCATGAGGGAGTTATTCGAGGGGTATGAATGGTAAATATCTTCTAGAGAAGATGAGTGAGAGACATGAGTGGAAGAATAGGGGAGACCACTTTGGCTAATGATCATGATGTCTAAATTGGAGTTATAAGGGAGACAAAGGTGGTGGAAACGATGACGGAAGGAGAGAGTAGAAACATGCAAGAAAAAGGGAGCTAGTTACAAAGGATCATAGGAGATACAATGTTACTTTCTTGGATTAAAGGGGAAGCGCAAGATTTATTTTTAGGAACCTGTCATTTTAAAGAGAAAATAAAAAAGGCCTTGGTGGAGGAAAGGATCGTGTTCTTATCTAGCCAGTCTAAGGGACTTCTCAAGTGATTGAAATAGAAAATGTAACACCACTTTATTTATGCATCAAACTAAGGGATTTTTTTCCAACTCATTAATCATAGTTAATGCCTTCAATGAATTTAACACGCAGCGATTAAATTCCAACACACAAGAGTTAAAAATTCCCTTTAGTTATCTTATGTTGAAATGATTAACATCATTTACAGACTTCTAAATTATTCCAACGTTATTAATTATCTTGATGCCTTCAATGATTAATAACTTATAGAAAATTAATCCAACATTAATTAATGTTTAGAATCCAACCAGACAAGCTATGATAACCATGTGCAACTGTAAGGGTTTAGATCCTACTCAATCCCCTTCAATGCTCCTCTTGAGATGATATACCCAATATATCATTTGGTTATACCTTTTAAAGGTTTAGAGAATGTGTATCTTCTTAGTGTAACCTCTCGGGCATAACACAAAAGAAATGGTGATCAGAAAATGCAATCAACTACTTGTAATACTATGGCCATAGTTTTAGGGCATCACATTATCTAGCTTGGTTTCATGGCTGCACAAAAGCCACATGAAACTTGTCCCTCCATTCACCACACAATAATCTTAATTAGCATATCGGGATTCTTTTCATTCTTAAGCTATTAGGTTCATAGCTAAAAGTTCAAGATAAGAAAGGTACACTTAATTATTATGCGTCATTTTCTAAAGATCAAATTAAATAGCGATATATCATTTTTTATGACTATCTCTTCACGTTATTGCAATAATAGAGATAAAACCTCTTATCCCTTAAGAGAGTAGGATTCTTCCAACAAAGGAAGTAGTTATACTCTATGATCATAAATCATATAATTTGAATTATAGTAACTCGACCTATTAAATGACAATAAGGATAATTCATATCTTATTATTATCCTTCTATCATCCATCTATATGATTTGATTATTGATTGTTGATTTTGTTATATTTGATTACCCAAATATTCTTAATCAAATTTATATCATTAGAGAACATAAATACTGCAAAGTGAATCCTACTAGTTCATATTTAGAAAAAGAGTAGATTCATTTAACATACTTTTCTTGATTATGTATCATATCATATTATAACTTTTCTTCTTATTAAACATTTAAATTACATGAGACATCTTGTTCTGAATGAAAATTTTCACATTAATACCAAACCATGCAAAATACTCCACTACAATACTAACATGTTTTTAATCACATTCATAATGATATGATTAATCTCTTATTTTATATAACAATAAAAAAATTCCTTTATAAGTCATAGGTGACCATTAAATATGGTCATTTAATACAATAGGCTTAATCACCTTTATTTTATGTCATATAAATCCTTCACTCTAAACCAACTGATAACTTTATTCACAAAGCCAAGTAGAGACTATCAAGAGAGTAAATTATATTAAGCCCAAAATCTATTATATTCACAAAGGGAGTCTTAACTTAGAATTCATGTTTCATTACATTCTTATCATTCATGCATCCTGATACATATAATAAATGCAAGTCACCCATTCTTTAATAATCTCACATTCGTTTCACCCCTATAACTAAAAATGATGAAGTACAAAATTGTACATGGTCATTTCTATGTGATCTGGCATGGAATGTCAATTCTAACCTTGAAGTTATATTTTGAAAATAATAAACAAAACAAGGACTATATCATAACTCATTCATATATATCAATAGCTAAAATAAGTCACAATAACCATACGGGTAAAGTGAACAAAGAATGTCATTTAGTGTTTCCTCAAAACATCAAAACAAATCATTCAATAAATATTCTAACTCCCCAAGTGTGTTCTTTACAAAGTGTTATCATAACAATTACAACGAAACTAGGCAATTTCCATATATAGTAATTACTTCACTTACTCCTGACCATACCACCTCTAGTATTTCATAACTCTAAACGAGTGGTTATTAGGAAAGACAAAAATATTCCTTATTAATTATGTTGTCCTTATTAAAATCAGTTAGACCCATGAACCAAAAAAATTCCCGAAAAAAGTGTACACTCGTGACATCATATTTTGGCTATCACATCAATAAACAACTTTGGCTTATAGAAAAATCTTTCCTACTCAAGACAAAAATCTAGGATTTAAGGATTCATGAACCTATAAGAATGCACAGCTTATACATTTAACAATATAAGATAATTGATAATCACTCTATAAATACTTATTTCATATCAAGCCTAAAAAATACACAAAAGTGGCTAGTGGATGCTATAAGGAGTGATACACAAAAATAATACCCAAAGTTTAATCGATAAACCCCATTCATCATCGCTAACCGAGATGCATCTTTGGTCTCTTTTTATACTTATTTTCCTAAACCAAGTTACTTACTAGAAGGGCACTTGATTTTCACTAAATCAGCCCATTATGGGTAAGGAAAATATATCATGAATAACTCGTGACCATTCCAATATAAATATCATAATCCAAAGAAGGATACGTGGATAGAGCAGCCCATCAACCCATTCGAACATAAAATCTTAGATCTTAATTTTTAAATATATTCTCCTGGATGAATTCTATAAAGGTTAGTGAATTCAACATTCACTAAAAGTTTAGATAAGAGGGATTAATAGAAAATTCATTCTTACCAATCACACATACAATAAATTTAGAAAATATGAACTACCAATACATAATCATAACCTCACCCAACACATAGGTTCATAGCCACTTTCAAGAGTAACTTCAGATTTAGGAAGAAATCAAATACCCATGATTAGATTTCGACACAATAATCTCACTACCCAAACCAACACGAGTCCTATGGAACCATTTTTATTTATTATAGGATATTAACCCACCTTAGATATTCTCAAAGATAACAGGAAATGTTCATCTACAAGAAAGTAAAAATTTAGAGTAATATTCCACATAACCCCCTAATTATCTTGGTTTCAATGTGATCATATTGTTGGTTTCTCAAATGTGCACCTGCGTCTTGGATCTCGGAAGGGCCGAGGGGTTTTAGACCACAATGGAACCATCCCTAGGTTGTGGGACCTTGTGATCTTGGGACAAATCTATGGAGAAGGCCGGTTCCTCTATCTATTTCTACTACTACTGCTACTCCTAGTGCTAAAAGGGGAAACTAAGCTAATAATGCCAAGGGACCAGGGATAAAAGGATAACATGGAAGGAAACTATACTAAAAGGTGATAGCACCAAAAAGAGGGATGAACACTATCTATTCTGAGAAATAATGATAGATAATGCGTGAAAGGAGGCTAGGATCGAGTAGTACAAAGTGAAACATGCATTCACCAGATCATTCTCATGGAACACAACTAAATATGGAACTGTAAGGGACCTGAAGTAGCACAACCAACACACAACGCAAAAGAAAAGGAAAGAAGAAGGAATGTAAACACGTTAGGATAGAGAATAGTCACAAAATGATGCTTCTATTACTTCTAGAAATGCATAGAGCTGTTATAATGATGAAGGAGGTTGATATCCACATGCAAGAGCCAAATATAGAGGTTTGCAACTCAAAATACATAAAATATGGAGTCCTTAGAAAAATGCGTAAGGATCCAGAGTGTCCAACATAACAAATGATCCTTGCTCTTACATTTATAGATGAATCCATGGAGGAAGAAGGGAAAAAGGAGGGAAAACCTGAATTTAAAACACAACAACAACAAGAAGCATTCAATGTCTACAAATCTACCTAGAGGAGGGTGGATCATATCAAATCAGATGTTTGGAGAAATTAGATCTGCTCATCAATGTTCAAAAGTATTTTTTCCATTTCACACCTACCAGATCCACTATAATTTGAATTTTGAATTTGTGAAATTGTAGTGATGTCGATGCAGCTCTTTGACAAGTCCAGTACATGTCGATTTGAGCTTTGTAGCAGAATATATGAGTGTCAGAAGATGTCAGAGTCGTCAGTGCATGAAAAACACATGGCATGTGTGAATTGTCTAAAATGATGGCCAACTGTATAACTATTTATCATTTCTACCATGTGTCACTTGCTGATTTGTTGCAAGGATTTAGTGCCCTGTTGGCACGCTTTGACTAGTTGCACGTGACACACTTAAGCATGTCAAAAGGTGATCTAGAATAGAAGGGCATGAGGGAAGGGTGCACAAAGAAAACAAAGGAAGGTGTAGAGGGGACGTGTGCGATGTGCATGGGGAAATGAGGAAAACTAGTGAGTAAAGAACATATGGTCAAGGCACAACTATTATAAAGTAATGCGGCGCGGCGTGTGTGAGGAGGCCAGGGACTTAGCCACTTGAGGTGCATGGGAAGGGAATAAACTGATGAGGAAGAAGGTGAATTTGTAAAATGTGGATGCAAGGGAGAAGTGGAAGGAGAAAAGGAAAGGGGAACATAGGTAAACTGCAATAATGGGAATTTGCCAATTGATCTTGAGTGTGTACAATATTGTAATGAATAACTTAGAGCCAAAGTGTGTATGCAAGTTACCCAAATCATTAGGAGATCTATTTAGATAACATTTTTGGTGACTTTTGAGGCCATCTACCTACTAGATGAAAGAGATTAGTAGCTTGAAGCATCCATTGGGCATGGAGTCTACTTATGCAATCATGAACCTTCCCCGTGATCACTCGATAATTATTTCTGCACTCTTTTTTGAATCTTGCAATTATTGGGAGAAGCTCTACACTTTGGAAGCAACAAAAGAGCACGTGTAGGAAGCACACAAGAGAAAATAACTATGTACAAACAAATAATGTGTGCCAAGTGCACACTTGGAGAATTGAAACTATTCTAATATATACAACATGATGTAGAAAACTTAATGAAAGGGTTTGAGATAAATCTCATTTACTGGGATTTATAGCGTGCCTCCATCAAGATGAGTTAACTCAAAAGAGTTAACTTATTTGCGGAAATGATGATGTATGAGCCACTCTAAAGTGCATCAAACTTTGAATGGCACCCTAGCTTAGCTCTGTCAGCATCCCATTTTAGAACCAAGTCCCCAATTTTGAAATCTTAAGGCCTAGCCTTTCTGTCAAACCATTTCTTTGTTGCTTGCTGATGTTTTCTAGCTTTATCATGACAAATTTCTTGAGTTCTTTAAGGTTAACCAGCTATGCCATTCTGATTTCTCTCTAGTTTGCACCTTCCAATTCCAATTGTTGGGAAAGTGCCAATGAATTTAGTTCTAGTGTCAAAGGAAGGGAAGCCTCCTTGTCATAGACAAGCTTGTAAGGTGAAGTTCCTATTGCCTTTTTAACTTGTGATTCTATGTGCCTAGTGTGCACACAAGACCTTTGTATACCACTATCTTTGGATGATGTTCATTATGCACTTCATGATTCTGATCAGGTTCTTGTTTGTTGATTCTTCCAGACCATTACCCTAAGGGTAATAGTTAAAAGTTTTCAGTAAATGCCCAGACTTAGAGCCCAATTAATGAATTTTATCACAAAGGAAGGCCTTTGCATTATCAAAGATAATGGTTTGAGGAACGCCAAACCTTGTGACTATACCTTCAAGAAAGTCAAGGATGACTGACTCGGTTGATTCCTTGAGTGTGACAACTTCTGTCCATCTGGTGAAGTAATTTGTAGCTATCAACACCCACTTTATGTCCAGCACTTGAAGGCAGATTGATCATGCCTATGAAGTCAAGACCCCATTGTGCAAAATGTTGATCCTCTTGGATTGGTCAAAGGGGAAGCACTTCCAATATTTTCTTTCCTACAAAGAAAGTGCATTCCTTGCATTTTGTGACCCACCTATGTGCATCTACAAATAGGGTAGGCCAAAATATACCTGCCATTATGATCTTCATTGTAGTAGTCTTGCCGGAGAATTGTCCACCATAGAATCCATCATGAAATTCTTCTAACACTTTTTCAGTCTGTACGTCATTGATACATCTTAACAACATGCCATCAAGATTCCTTTTGAAGAGAAGTCCATCAATCAACACATAAGATACAGATTGTAACCTCATATGTCTTCTCTTTTCTTTATTTAAACCGGGAGGGTATGCACCCTTAGAAAGGAATGTGATCATGTCCTTCATCCAGTCACACGTGCTAGGGTCTATATTCTATTCAAGTTCTACACGCGGAAGGTCTTCATCCAAAAATAATGAAGCTTCAGGTTCAGCTCACGCATCCTCAGTAATCTGCTTGCAGAGTGCACTACCTCTTACTAGCTTTATGGCCTTAATAGTCACATCATATTCCATGATTTTGGTCACCCATCAATCTCTTTTCTCATTGATTTTTGCTCCCATGATGAAGTCTCTAACCGAAGAGTGGGAGACTAATACCTTGATATGATTGGTGGCGAGCATATGCTTTGAATTTCTTGAGAGTGTGCATGATGGAGAAGACCTTCTTCTCCATGTGACTTTATTTTAATTAATAATCCTTCAACGTCTTGCTGAAGAAAGCCACTTGGTGTTCTAGCCCTTGTTCATTTTCTTGTGTTAGGATATCAACAATGCTTGCATCAATGCCATAAGCATAAAGGATGAAATCCTTTAAATAATATGGATTGATGAGTGTTGGTGCATAAGAAATCTCTTGTTTGATCTTGTTGAAGCTTTCTCTTCCTTCGATGTCCATCTAATGGTTATGTCCTTCTTGAGCATTGAGGTGATGGGACAAACTAGTCCCACAAAGTTAAGGATAAAATGCCTAACAAAATTAATCTTGCCAAGGAAGGACGATAGGGCCTTTTTGTGCACTGGAATAGAAAGAGATAGGATGGCTGAAATGTGCTCAAGATCAATCATGATGCCATCCTTTGAAACCACATGGCCCAAGAGTCTTGCCTATGCCACCACAAAATTACACTTCTTAGGGTTAAGAGATACCCCAAATTCTCTATCTCTCTTAAGACCTTTTCTAGGTGTACCATGTGATCCGCGCTCTACTTTGAGAAGATAGTTATATCATCAAGGTAAACCAAGATGAACTCATTAATGTATCCTTTGAAGGTAACATCCATAGTGCGCTGAAATGTGGCACCCGCATTTGACAGACCAAAGGGCATTTTATGATATGCATATGTTCCCCATTTGGTTGTAAATGTTGTTTTGAATTGATCCTCTTCCTTGACCAGGATCTGGTTGAAACAGTACCCATCTAGCATGGAGAATGTCTACGCACCAGCCACGATCTGTAGAATTTGCTCCATTGAAGGTAAAGGATAATGATCCTTTAGAGATGCCTTATTCAAATCTCTAAAATCAACACAAAGTCTAATTTCACCATTCTTCTTGCATACTGGAACCATATTTGTGACCCAGGTAGAGTATTTGATAGGAAAAATAATTTTTCCTCAATGAGTTTTGATAATTCCTTTCTCATGAGGGCTCTATCTTTGGATTGACTGATCGCTACTTCTTTCTTGATGGGCTTGATACTAGGATCAAGGTCAATAGAGTGTTGAGAAACACTTGGATCAAAACCTTTGAGGTCTTCATACTCCCATGAGAATATATCACTATGTATTTTTGATAGAGAGAGATGAAGGCCTATTTTTCTTCATGCGCATAAGTCTTTTTGAGCAATAACTCTTTCCCATGCACAATAATAATGGAGGAATAGTCCTCTTACATGGCATGCATGTATCTTTCTTCACCCTTGAACTCATCATCAGGGCTGAACATTTTCTCTAAGGTGACCAGCCCTTTAGGTAACTTATTTGTCTTCAGCTATATCACTTGGTCACCATAGCTGTCATGTAAGTCTTACATATTTGGTGAAAATTAGCTTCATTTTGGATAAACTAGATGATCTATGTGTCACTGTCGAAAAATTTCCAGCTGGTGTTATTATCTAGAATGGATGGTCTGATCACCATATTAATGTGTTGAGTGTTTCCTTTGACAAAGTCCTCAGGAGAAAATTGTGAACCGAGCACGGCCATTTGGTCAGCTTCCTTGTTCATTCTGCGGGACCACCTACAGATTAAGGGCATCAAAGCTCTCAAGTAGGTCCCATACTTTATATTTATAAGCTTTGAGAAGCTTATTCTTTTTCGGCACTTGTTGGTAACTTGGTGGATGATCAATTATGTGTCCCCAAATATCTGCAACGCCTTAATTTTCTTCTTCTCAGTAATGAGCAAGCCATGTACTAGTGCTTCATACTCTGCCACATTATTAGAGCATGCAAACTGCGACTGCGTGTGAAGAATAATTTCTCATCCTTATGGGAAATGAGAACCACTCCTGCTCCCGTGCCATTTCTACTTTTGGATCCATCAAAGTACAACTTCCATAGACTAGTTTGAACTTTGTCTTTCATGAGCATGTGTGGAAGCATAGCATAACTTCTTCTTCTAGAATGTAATAAGTACCAAGCCCAGTTTCATAGGATTCTAGTTCTTTAGCATAGGGATCAAATTTGTGATGTATTTTTGCCCATTCATCAAGCACTAGACCTAGAATAGAGGGTGGAAGAGGCTGCTCTTCAAGAACTGAAACTTGTTCTTCTTGGATAAGATAATTGGCTTGGAGAGGGGATGGGACATATGACTCTACATGATAGGAAAATATAGGCTCAACTTGTATGGTAAACCGGGTACCATACCTTGTCTTGAGTAACATATGAGACCAATCAGAAGACAAGTAACCACCCACTTTAGCAATAAATTATCTTGATAAACATAGGGAAAACAAAGGAGGTAGGTCAATGATTGACACATCTTGAGTAATTGTTAGGCTTGGACATGCATGGAGGGTTAACTCAAGATCCTTGATGACTCCTAAAGTGGTAACAATTGAGCCATCAAGTTGTAGGAACTCCTTTAGAAAAATGGCTATATTTCAGACCTAAGACATCAACTATCTTCTTAGGCATAACAAAAGTATTGGCGCCTGAGTCAATCATGTAGTTATGCACTAGGTGTTTTCCTATAATCAAGGACATATAGAAAGGTGGGGTTTTAACAACTTTACTTACTTTTTTCTCCTCTTCTTGGCATATTTTGATAGAAGCATGTGGCTTCTGCATAACTTGGATCAAAGCACGTGGGAGTTGTTCCAGAGCTTCATGCAGAGATCCCGCTTGAGATGGAATGGTCGGGCATCCCACATTGTGACATTTATGTTTTTCTCTTCATCTATTCAAAAATACCAAATGGAAGGCCCCCCATCTTGTGAATTTAGGGAACAAAATCCATTCTTGATTGTTCTAGCACGAGAATCCTAAATTTTAGCTAGAACAGAGGCTTGACCTACCAAAGGAGGGGCATGCTTTTAGCGATTTTTACGGGGGCCTCCTATAGGGATTTGAGTGCTTTTACTACATAATGCCTTGTCTGATTCTTTCTTCTTCTGAGGATCTGCTTGTATTTCCAGGGGTGTAACTTGTGCACCTAACTCTAACATTATTTTCTTATATCTTGTGTTGTCTGCAACTTGGGCATATGGTCTGTTTGTATCTTCTAGCTTGGTTGATTGCATAGAAGTCCTTTGTGCTAAAGAACATCAAATTTGTTTTGGAGGAACTTCTGGTCTTTCTAGATTATCTACTTCATGGGTGCTTGTTGAGGCCTCACAAAATGAAGCATTCTGGATCATGAAGGCTTGGGTGTGCACAACATTAGAAAAATGATATTGACTATGAGGCATGTTGCAAGGGAAGTACTATTATGAATCTTGTGCCAAGTTTTTCTAAAAAATGGAACAAGCACCCACTTCAGACTTGGTGTTTGGGAGAGAAGGCACGGGAAGGAAAATTTGCAAGGGGAGATGTGCATTAGGCTATCATCTATCATTCTACTATTGGGCATGTATATTTGATTTCCATATTGATTCCACCAAGGTTGATTGCCTTTGGCCATGCACCTAATTAGAATTTCCTCTATAGGCTTGCACTGTTTCTTTTCTAATGATATGACCTTGTTTGATAAATTTCTAATCAAGGCCTTCAATTATTCATCTTCCTTTTGTTTTTATGGAGAATAGGATGTTGATTCAACTGGTTGCGTGCTTTTCTCGGGTATGGGAATAGGGGTTACATAAAGGTTGGGGTGATTGTGATGTCTCTGGGAACAAGGGCATGGGTGGTCTAGGATCCAACTTTCCCGCCTGAATGAGACTATTTTCTGCCCTTACTACAATGCTATAAGTAGCTAGTAAATTCCTACCTCCATATATTGGATCATAACTGAAATATCATTATTGAACCTTCGATAATAAAGGAAAGCATGTTGGGCTATAGGTCTTACCACAAGAGGGATTATGTCCCAAGTCTTCTAAAATCTGATGTTGAAATCAGTCATATGCTCATTAGGCACCCTCTTTGTTGTCAATTTCTCCACCTTTGATAGATGATCTGACTTATCTTCAAAGTAATTGTAAAGAGTTGTTCCCAGCTCATCCCGGTGGTGATAGATCCAAGTCTCAAGCCTCAATACCATTGAAGTGATTTACCTTTGAAAGAGGCTGCAAGAAACTTGACTGCTACATCATCATGTGTGATTAGATAGAGTGAACACACATTTGCTATATCTTGGATATGCTCTTGAGGGGTGACTTGATTCTCACCAGTAAAGTATGGAATACTCTTGAGCACGCCATTTGGCATATCATGTTGCACATGGCTTGGAGAGCAAGGGACTACCTCTAGAAAAGTTTGCAAAGTTTCTTAATGGAGGAGGTTGTTGATGCACCATTGTAGGGTGCGCAAGTTGTCTATTTTAAGGAGGAGTTGAATGGGCATGACGCATGGGAGATAGAGATACACGTGTAAGCTTTCTAGAATGAACTCTTCTCGGGGATAATTGGAGGTACTCAAAAGAATCTTTAGTTTGCTGCTTCTTCTTGTGTGCACTCTTCTCATGAAAGGTGCTTAGGATTATTGAAACAGAGATCTTAAAATATTGGGAGTCATCAGATGTGTTGAAATGAGCCTCCAAAGGATGAAACACTAAGTCCACACACAAGAACTTAGAGATATGAAATTTGAGCTTTCAATGTTGGTCCCACCGAGTGCATGCTAGAAACTGTTGGTTTCTCAAATGTGCACCCACATCTTGGATCTCGGAAGGGCTAAGGTGTTTGAGACCACAATGGAACCATCCCCAAGTTGTGGGACCTTGCGAGCTTGGGATGGATCTCTAGAGAAGGCTGGTTCCTCTATCTATTTCTACTACTACTTTACTCCTAGTGCTAAAAGGGGAAACTAAGCTAATAATGCCAAGGGACCAGGGATAGAAGGATAACATGGAAGGAAAATACACTAAAAGGTGATAAAACTAGAAAAGAGGGATGAACACTATTTGTTTTAAGCGAGAATGACAAGGAATGCATGAAAGGAGGATAGGAGGATAGACACGAGTAGCATAGTGAAACACACATTCACCAAATCATTCTCATGGAACACAACTAAATATGGATCTGTAGGGGACTTGAAGTAGCACAACCATCACACAACGCAAAAGAAAAGGAAATAAGAAGGAATACAAACATGTTAGGAAAAATAATAGTCATAAAACGATGCTTCTATTACTTCCAGAAATGTACAAAGATGTTACAATGATGAAGGAGGACGATATCCACATGTAAGAGCCAAACATAGAGGTTTGCAACTCAAAATACAAAAATATGGAGTCCTTAACGAAATGTGTAAGGATCCAGAGTGTCCAACATAACAAATGAGCCTTGCTCTTACATTTATAGATGAATCCATGGAGGAAGAAGGAAAAAGGAGGGAAAACAAGAATTTGAAACACAACCACCAACAAGAAGCATTCAATGCCTACAAATCCACCTAGAGGAGGGTGGATCATATCAAATCAAGTGGTTGGAGCAATCAGATCTTCTCATCAATGTTTAGAAGGACATTTTCCCATTTCTCACCTACCAGATCCTAGAATTTGAATTTTGAATTTCTAGAACTATAGTTGATGTCAACATCTCTCTAAAAAGTCTAGGAGTGCGCTAATCTAAGCTCTGTAGCAAAAGATATGGTTGTTAGAAGATTTCAGAGTCATCGGCACACATAAAACACGTGGCACACATGGATTGGCTGAAATGATGGCCAAATGTATAACTATTTATCATTTCTACCATGTGTTGCTTTTTGATTTGTTGCAAGGATTTGGTGCCCTATTGGCGTGCTTTGACTGGTTACGTGTGACACACTTAAGCATGTCAAAAGGTGATCTTGCATTGAAGGGCATGAGGAAAGGGAGCATAGAGAAAACAAAGGAAGGCACAGAGGGGGCACGCGCGATGCACGTGGGAAATGAGGCAAACTGGTGAGAAAATAATGTATGGTCAAGGCGTAACTATTACAAAGTAATGGGTGTGGCGCGAGGAGGCCGGGACTTAGTCGCTTGAGGTGCGTGTGAAGGGAAGAAACTGATTAGGAAGAAGGTGAATGCGCAGAAGGTGGATGCAAGGGAGAATTTGAAGGAGAAAAGGAAAGGGGCATGTAGGTAAACTGCAATCAAGGGAATGTGCCAAGTGATCTTGAGCACACACAATATTGCAATGAATAACTTAGAGCCAGAGTGTGTATGCAAGTTACCCAAATCACTAGGAGAGCTATTTGGATAACACATACCAAGGTTTTTCTATTTAATCTTTCTATATTTCAAAACCTTTGCATAGTGATATAAATTTAAATCATATACAATAATCACCTTTGCCTTGGTGATTGACCAATTGAATAAAACCATCATGATTTAATTTTTTCCTAACAATTAATTAAATCCAACATTATTGCTCTCAATGCTTTTAATTAACATTGAAAAATATAACAAAAAAATAAATCTTTCACACTAAATACTTTTCCATTGCTCATTTATATTGTCTAAGAAATGGAGTATGAAAAATTTATTTAAATAATAAATATTCCCGCTAGCTTGATGATTAAAACGATATTATTTGACATGGAGCACAATTGGTCAAATATTTAAAACATAAACCCTTTTACTTCCTTGGGTCATGATTCGACTTATTAATCAAACAATTATCATACCTTATAAATCATTTACCCAAGTCAATTTATTTTGACTTTATCAAACTTATAAATCAAATGTAATAATTTTTATGAGTTAATCAACAATACAAAACCAAATTTTGAATAAATTCATTCATTCTTTGCTGCCATTACTTCAAGTAATATCATTGGTTGTATCTAAAGAATAAACCAATGCATCAAACATCATATAAAGAGTAATGCAAGGTAAGTAACCCTTAATTAATATCCTAGCAAGAGGTTTTAAAATATACCTTAAAGGTAGAGTAGCTAAACAAGTATAACAACTCTGTAAGTCATTCACATAAAATGAGATGAAGAACAATCATACCAACAAGCACAACAAGAATGAGTTATGATTCAATAAATAGTTTGCGATTCTAAGGTGATGAGTGTAGGTGCGGTGTTGGATATGCACCTAATAATACCTACACACTTCCTTGAGGGAGTATGTGTGTATGTATAACTACATGTGAAACCTCACATCAACACACCTCAACTTACTCATGTAGGACTTTAATAGACCATAACTCAATTTTCCTTGAAAACAGAATGATAAAGTAGGATGTGACAAAAAGACACAAATTTTACCTTATGATCATGTCAAAGATGTTCGCAAAGAACAAGTTAAGGTCCATAGATAAATTTGTAGCGTAGCTTCACATGAAGTACCTCATAAATTTCTTACCAAACCTATCCCAATGTTGTGGAAGCGAGTCTCGTTCATATCCCGAGTGATACTTTGATCAAATTTTTAACGAGAACATGGGAACTCATCCATCTCCTCCTAAATTGAGCATTTAAAATAAATCTCTCCCTCCATAGGGAGTACGGTCATAACCACAATGGACTCTATAAAAATAAGAAATTTTGTCTTGCCCACTTTTACTCTTCCTTTCTTCCAGGTTGCCAGCACACTGCTGGTCACTCGGACAGAGTGATCAAACATTATTTCCATAAATGTCATTAACACCACCATCATGCAAAATATTCCATACTTTTGGGTTGGCATTGGCTCAATGCATTTGATAGTGCCACCCATAGTGAACAAGGAGATTGTGACAGTGATTTCTAAAGGCTTGATATAGATGATTCTTAAATAGAGATGTCAAGCACCTTCATTCCAATCTTCCACATGTGTCTCCAAGATTTCTAATTGAAATTTTTCCTAATTAGTAATATTATCTCGTGTGTGTATAGTCATTAATTGATCCCATCCATCACACGAACGCAATCTATCAATGTCATAAATGCCCATAAAAGCCACACATTCGTATCCTCTTACCATCACCAAAAGAGGTTATGCCTCAACATAACCTAACAAATTTTATTGTAATCTTAGTTAATCAATGACATTAACTTTGGAGATCTATATAGCAATCAAGACCTGTATAAATTAGTTGAATTTATTGTATGATTTTAATATTTTAAATTAAGATATTTTGAGCTTAGTGTCCACTAGCTTATGCCACACCATAGTAATTGGATATTAGCAATCTATAGGATTTAACAAAATAAAGTAAGATATTGTCATCATAGAGTCTGTTAGGTTATGCCACAACAACATATTTGGATTTACAACTACTATATGCATGTTTTTTGAAAAGGGTAAATATGGGGGTTTTGAAAGGACCCACATCCTTATACAAAAAGGCCGTAAAGGCAGAATATGACATTCAATTTCAAAAGAGAGAAAGCCCGTTAAGCAGTAAAAAAGACAAAAAGCCATAAAGGCATGACCTAAACAGAGAAAACTTTACATTTAGTGAATATTTTTAGGATAATTGTTGCTTCGACAGTAGTGGTGGTGGTGCTTTTGTTAAATATAATAAGAAACATATTAGAGTTACCTTATTACTCAAAATCTCCTTCCATAAATTTTCTTTCTTTCTTTTGTTCTCCAAAATCTGTTTAGTTCTCCTACTCTTGCATTACCATATTTTTCACAAATACCTCACTGTAATCCAACACCAACACATTGAGTGGAAACTCATTATTAACATGAATATCTTCTAAAATATTTTCATTGACAATGTCAATGACATCGTAGCCATTGAATTTTACTGAGTATGTGCAACAAAGGACTATTTGTGGACAGAAATAAGGCCAACAAAATAATATCAAATTTATCAACTTCATCTACTCATCGATTCTTGCGCACCACCATGACCATAAATCAATTCCAATATTCACTTTGTATTGCGCATATTGATCCACCATCCATACCACCAAGATTATTTTTCAAAACACAATAGAACAAGTTCTTGGCAGGTGTTATGGGTTTGTAAAAGTCTGTAAATATTCCTCTCATGTTATTACAGATTAATCTATGTCATTTATCTATCAACATGAGCTCCATTCCTTCCTCTTTCACTTCTCTTCCAACTGTTAAATATATTATGAAATTATTTATTTGATAAAAAACTACATTTTATACCACAGTAATCCCTAAAATTTCAAAATAATGCATTTGTGATCTGAAAAAAATATTGCATAACAAACTTGCTTTAGTTTAATTATCTACAAAAGTCATAAATGAATAAAAACCCTAATTAGCTATGGAAAATTTTACATTAACATAATTTCATAATATTGGAAGGCTTGATGGTGAGAATGCATACCAATTTTTGCATAGAGAAAAAATTATAAAGTTTCCAAATCATGCACAAAATTTTTGACGCTTTCCCTGCTCAAATTTTTCAATTGATGAACATAGTGTCGTGCTTACGCATTGAAGAAGAGAATAGAAAGGAAAATGTTCAAAAATTCCTATTTATAGTGATTTGTAACAAACAAATCCAACCACCACTTTCTTTAGTGCATGAATTTAAGAAGGCAAGCGTGTGACTTTACATTGCTTTAGATTAAATGGCTAATTAATGGATGAAAAAATTAAATACTCAACGGTGCATGTACTTTCAAATGGTACATGTACATTCAAATGGTGCATTTTACATTTTTCGATTCAATAGCTAATTAATGTTGAGGCAACTACAACATTAATTAGCATTTTTCCTTACAAAATGGTTCTCATTAATATTGCATTTAGTGGAGTTTGAAGGTTTGAATGTTAGAGATATTATATGTATTTAGTTATATATATATATATATATATATATATATATATATAAAGGAAGAATCTGCAAAAAAATAGAGCAAGGTGATATAACTAACATGGATAGACATGATTTAAAATTGTATGCATTATCGGACAACAAATAAATTAGCAATATCTTATTAGAAATTATTTATTAAAACATATATTTGTTACATTTAGGTTCTTTAAGGTTGTGTAGACACAAAATCAAACACTTTGGGTATTATTTATTTATGGTCTCATACTACTATTCATATGCTTTTTAGTGAAGAAAGTACTAATTAACCCCCATCCTTTGGTAATGTTACTTTGCTTTGTGTCATCACTTTGCCAACCTCTCTCACATACATTCCTAGTCTATTTTTGTTGTTTTGCATCATTTTAGCCTTGATTGGGGCTCCTAGGCTAGTACTGGGATGCCCATAAACACCCTGGTCCCAGTCAGGATGCCCTGGTACTTTTTCCATTATATCTCCATCTTTTGGGAACTTTCTAGTCATTTGAGAATTCTATATTTTTGGTGGTCGGCATTTTCAAGGTTATTTATGAAATTAGAACAAGAGAACCATATAAATATAAAGTTATGAGATAATAATGAGGGACTAAACACTAAATACTACTAACATCACCTAAGGTTGCATCCATCAAAGGCTCCATTTGCATCCATCTAGCTCCATCACAAGGCATAAGGTTTGGTTCATATGTATCACACTTTGGTTCATATGTATACTTGCATAGGAGGGAATTTTATTCTATTTCATCCACCATTTTATTACATTTCTACATCTAGTTATATCTCTCTACTTCACAAAGTGAAACTAGCACAAAAGTACCTAGGGCATGATTTACACACATATAGATAGAACTACATTGGAGTGCGAGATGTAGTGCAACACACTCGATTAGTAATTCCACCATTGTGGCTACTAAGGATAGTCTAACCCCTTCATATGAATCTTTTTTTTAGGGGTTTGATACCATTTTTAGGGTTTTGTAGGTATCTTCTTCATCATTTATTTGCAATGACATACAACTGAGTTCAACAACACTAGTGTGATAGGAAGTGAAGGTAGAAAAATATCTAGTGACACCTTAGAGGAGGTTTGCATAATTTTTTCATAGAACAGGGCACCCATATCTCAGACTAGGGAACCCACATGAGCCCCTGTACCTCTCCATGCACCCCAATCTATCCTACTATTCCATATCTATGTTTTCTAGAGCTTATTTGTGGTCGTTCCTACATCCATTTCATCCATTTTTTTCTGTGACATTATCCCGAGGTATCATTAAACCAACTAAGCTCTTTCTAACTCTTCTTGCACTTTAGGGTTTTATATTTTCATATCTTAGATTTCTTAGGCCATTTCTCCTTGTTTGGTTATATATTTTAATATTATATTAACTTATAATAATTCCACATTTTAGCTAATTGGGTTGGTCATACTACATAGTGGCATGTAGATGGTAAGCACAAAGAAGTTATAGGAGCACAAGTAACACCTCGATGGGCATTTTTTATGAGATTTGGTGAGGTGATTTCACAAAACACTATTTGACTAGAATGATACTGGGATGGTGTTGTGTTGGAAAAAAATGTATCCCCATGAGTCCTCTCTATCCTAGGGTCTAATTTTCTCAACGGATGATCCAATTTTCAAGTAAACAATGACCAGTTCTTCCTTTAACATCCCATATTTTTTCATATTAATTCATTCCACTTAGAACCTTTAAAACAGATAAAAGTGTGCCCAAATTTTTTTGAAGGGGAAAAATTAGCTTTTGGAATTTTGTTCCTTTTCCACTTTCCCAAGAGGAATGTTTTCATCAAATCTAAATCAATCCACTTCGATACTAGTAGTAGTACACTCTTATGTTTCTTCTTGCTCTAATTGTATAAGGTTCCACAAGAAAAATAGTTGGAGCAAGCTCGTGTTGATATAATTTTTCTACATTTGACGGAGAACATCATGTGTAGTTCAGACCAAGATAAACTTAATTGTAGATATAATTACAAATAAATGACAAGAATAATATGCTTATTGGGTTTGTGTTATCTTTAAATGCTTTGCTTGCATGATCCCAAGTCATGTTGATATGGAAAATCATAAATGTAGGTCCAATATTAATCTTGTGATGAAATTCCACATGGTTGAAGGATTGAACTGATATAACAAACAAAGGTATAGTAGTTTATTATTGTATTAATTTGGATAATTCAAGGATGACAGTAGTTATGGATTGAAGTGAAATTTGTAAGCAATTTTTAAATTTTTATTACTCGAACAGAAGTGCAACTAGCCTCATGGATGTTAAAATTTATTCTTAGTTATAGGATTGAAATCTTACGTGACTTTAGACTGGTGTGGGTATATATATTAACTTGAATCAATATTGTTCGGTTCTAGGTAATAGTCGGCAGTTGGTTTCTTAATTACATTTTATTCAAGTATCATGTACAATAATACAAAATTTTTGGCTTGAAGTGATTATGGCATCGAAAGTCTTTCTTTGTTTGGTCACAAGTCACTCTCCACTTTGCAGCCACATGTAAAAAATGTGTTCCCTGCACTTTTCACAATGAAGGTACTCCATTATGCAACATGGGTCCCCTCCCACATTTATCGAATCCCAATAAATCAAATAACTTATACCATTCGGCATTCACATTGCATTGTACACATGTGATTGCTAGTATATATATTATAAAGGAAGAATCTTGAGTTTATTTAGTTATATATAGTATAAAGGAAGAATCTTGAGTTTAATGTATGTGGCCACATGGAAAAATCCATTGCTACTAGGTTGTGCATAGTATATTATTTTGAGCTTAGTGGTTGATAGCATTTAACAAGTTACTAAATGATATTTTGAGCTTAGCGAGTCACTAGGTTTCAACAAAAGAGATAAGATATTATAAGCTTAGCGGTTGGTAGGTTACACCAAAACATAATATTTGGATCTTAGTGGTCACTTTGGATTTAAAAATTAAATCAACATAGTTTGAACTTAGTGGCCGCTAGGTATTTACACAATATAATATTTCGAGCTAAAGAGTCATTACCATTTTAAAAACTAAAGAAATACATATTGAGTTTAGTTTCTACTAGTATATCAAGTTACTGAATGATATTTTAAACTTTTCATCCACTAGCTTATGACACAACATAATATTTGGATCTTATCGGTCTCTAGGTTTCAACAAAATAAAGTAATATATATTAAGCTTAGCGGGCGGTAGGTTACGCCAAAACATAATATTTGGATCTTAGTGGTCACTGGGATTTAACAAATTAAATCAACATAGTTTGAGCTTAGTGGCTGCTAGGTATTTAAAAAATATAATATTTTGAGCTAAAGAGTCACTACCATTTAACAAACTAAAGAAATACATATTGAGTTTAGTTTCTGCTAGTATATCAAGTTATTGAATGATATTTTGAACTTAGCGTCTGCTAGCTTATGACACAACATAATATTTGGATCTTATAAGTCTCTAAGTTTTAACAAAAGAATAATATTCTTATTGGGTTTATGTTCTCTTTAAAATCTTTGCTTGCATGATCCCAGGTCATGTTGACATGGAAAATCATAAATTTAGGTTCGAGTATTAATCTTGTGATGAACTTTCACTTGGTTGGAGGATTTCACTAATAAAATAAAAATATGCATAGTATTTGAATATTGCATTAATTTTGTGAAGTCGAGAATGGCAGTGGTTGGGGATTGAAGTGAAATTTATAACCTATTAGTTTAAATATGTTAGTACTCGAACATAAGTGTAACTAGCCTCATGGATGTTAAAAGTTATTCTTAGTTGTAGGATTGAACTCTTATATGACTTAAGACTAGTGTGGGTATATATATTAACTTGAATCAATATTGTTCTGTTACAGGTAACAATTGGCAGTTGGTTGCTTAATTGCATTTATTTCAATGCAAAATGAACACTTTTTTCAACTATAATAGGTAGGACTACTCTTCTAGGTTCCTAAAAATAGTAATTGCCATCTTAATAAGTGCATTGAAAGAAGACAACAACATACTTGTGATGCATAATGAACACCAAAAATTTTGAATCCTAGTCATGATACAAGATATTTAAGTAAAGGGTTAAGTACTTTGCGTAGGTAGCTCTGTTTCTGAAATTTAATGAACAAAATGATTTGGTATTGTTGGGAGTCAGGACATACATTTAAGGCCTGGTCATGTACAATCAATTTGAGTGATTTACATCTACATGACTCTCCCGATATCCTCATAGTCCTTGGTTATTTCAAACTGCATGAAAGGTACTACAAAATGGTGCACGCATCTACACTTGGAGCAAGAAGAAAGGAGGATTCAAGACTAATTTCACTTAACCAAAACAACCCATCATAAATACTAGTCTCTACTATAATATTTGGATCTTAGTGGTCACTGGGATTTAACAAATTAAATCAACATATTTTGAACTTAGCGATTCTTTAGGTATTTAAACAATATAATATTTCAAGCTAAAGAGTCACTAGCATTTAACAAACTAAATAAAGACATATTTGATTTTAGTTTCTATTAGGTTATGTTTTAACAAAACCTAAAAAAATGATATTGTGCTCTTAAAAGTTACAAGGTGTTAACAAATTAAGGTAATATTTTTGAGCTTATTGACCTCTAAGTTGATCACCCTCATTAACTTTGGAGAACTATATAAAAATCAAGATATGTATAAATTAGTTGAATTCATTGTATGATTTTAAGATTTTAAATTAAGATATTTCAATCTTAGCGTCAGCTAGGTTATGCTACCACATAATATTTGGAGCATATAGGTTGTTAGCATTTACTAAGTTAAATTAATATATTTTGAGCTTAGTGGCCGCTAGGTTATGCCACAACATATTATTTGGAGATTGCATTCCATAGGGTTTAATATTTCAATTATGATAATTTACAACATTTAACAAATTAGAGGATGATATTTTGAACTTAGTTGTCACTAGGTTAAATAATTCGAGCTTAGTGGTCATTATAATTTAACAAGTTACTTTATGATATTTTGAGCTTAGCGTCCGCTAGCTTATGAGACAACATAACCTAACAAATTATATTTTAATCTAATAAGTCACTAGGTTTTAACAAACAAGATCCACGTAGTGACAAAGGCCTTCTTTAACTGGAATTGAATTGTAAAGATTGGAGGATGAAAATTGTATTTATTTGAAAGATGTGTTAGTTACTACAAACTAATTTTTATGGTGTACTTATAATATGTTTTTGTTTGAATGAAAAATATTGAACATGTTTCTAAAATAGTTTGATGTCTTTTAAACATCCTAGATTAATTGTTTTCACAAAAAGGTTTTCCTACATGCATTAATGGAGATCAATGACTACAATGCTTAAGTATAACACCTGACATATCATTTATTGGACCAAACATATTCATTTTCAGAACATATGTTGTCTTACAAAGTGTTCACATGGCGAAGCATTGGAACAAAAGGATTTCTGGAGGAAAAATATGGATTAAGGATTTACTCCCCAAGGTCAACATGTTTTTCTAGTTAGCTATTCAAAACAAGATTTTAACCCTTGAGAATATGAGAAAGGATAGAATTCATAATTGGACCTTAAGAAATATCCTTAAATATACTAAATAAATTCTTAAAGAGTTTGATAGCTTTGATCTTATTCATACCCCTAGAAAGGGTAATAAATGTGCGGATCATCTTGCCAATTTGGGGGCTAAAGGAAATAATTTTAAAGTGTGGGAGAGGGGAGATGATATCCACAATGTTATTAATCTCATTAATAAGATTAAGTAATTATGTGTGGGTGGATATTTCCCTCATTGGGATGTCATCATTATTCTTGTGGTTAGAAGGACCCTTCACACATGTTAGATATATGGTGGGATTTGTATTAATTTTTCTCTTAAGATTCATTTTGGCCATTGTTTCTTCAATTTTCATTCTCATTTGACTAAAACCATAGGAGGTGGTCATTTGAGAACTAATCCCATGAGCTATGGTTCCTTGAAGGATAACCCATCCTTGTGGCGCATTCTAAAAATGTGGGGGTTTAGGAATTTCATCTAAAAAATCATGGGGTCTCGATCCTTATCTTGTGTTGGAGTTTGGTCATTCATGGAAAAATGACAACATGGTGAACCACGACATGTAAATTTAGGTTTCAGAGGCTTCATAGTGTAGGATACTTTGGAATAGATATGGAGGGCTTAAAGATATTTAAATACCGCACTTTGAGCCTTGAAGCACAAAATTTAGAATTTCTTCTGTGGTAAAGAAAAGGTTTACCTGCATGTAGATGGTATAGCTAGATTTTGCATCCCTGATATTTGGAAAAAGTCTTCCTCCACCTTATGTGGTACATTACTCTTATATGGAATTATAGAAATATATATACTCACCATCTTACTATGCTTAATATGTTTAGGCATAATATTTTTATGAGCCTTCCCTTTTTCTTGTTTATGTCATTCTCTGTGTTAGTGAATTATTTTCAATAGGTGAAGATTCCATTACACCATGGTATTCTTATTTTTCTTTTTAATAATGGTAAATTAGTGGTGGAAAAGGAATTAGAGCCCAAATTGGGGATTATGATGACAATTGTACTCTTATTGACCGTATGAACATACAAGATAAAGAAGAGTACAAATTCTCGGAGGAAGTGTGGTCTTGGTACTAGGGTTGTAGGTTATTTGGTTGATACGAAAGGGGAGTCATCTAAAGGGGAAGAGAGAGTAGAGATAGATTAGAATGTGGCTTTTGATAAAATTTCTCTCGGGGTAAGGCGGGTGGAAAGGGATATGAAGGCCTTAGGTGAAGTTAGAATGGATATACGAAACAATGTTATGAATTGCATCAATGCCTCTAAGAAAATATGAATCTCCCAAAACTCTATTAGGGAAGATATGTAAAAGGGTGGGGGCATGTGATGTAGATACACAACACATTTTCATCTATTTCTTTCATTCTCCTTTGTACTCTGTTTTGGATGTCTTATTCTAGGTTCTAGTATAGTTAAAATTTGAAAATTTTGATCTTTTAAAAAAATAATATATTCCCTAACACCATACCATCTTTAGAAAACCTCATACATTTCATATACACCTATCAAAATTATCCAATTTCATGAAAATATAAATGTCACACACTATACCTTTTATTTCCTTCAATAACCTTTTCTTTCTCCTTGTCTTAATTCAAGCTAATTTTTAGCTTTTGTAATCAATGTCTTCTTCTCACATTTTATCTTGCTCACAATATCATACCAAGGTTAATACAACTAAAAATATGATGATCTAAAAAAATTATTCATATTTTCAAGGTTTGACCAAACTATCCCTTACTAGCTCTCAAGAACATTGTTTTTGGATCATTCATGGTTGGATGGAGTTAGAGAGAACCACAAAAATTAGTGGCACATCCAAATACCCCTTTGTAATTTAGAGTTGTGTAGAAATTTTCAGATCTTCATCCCTTATTCTTCTCTCCCAATTCAATTTTTTTTTCTTCTAGTTCAACCCTAACCTACTAGCCCTACTCCAAAAGACTACCGGGCTTATCTTCTTCTTGCTAGGTTTTCAAAACTCAAACAAATCATTTATAGAAACCCCTTTTATCCTTATTTTTATCTTCTACATTTCAAGGCTCAAATTTATTTCTAAACCCTAGTACTTTTATTAATGACACCTCATAATTAGGTCTCCTGGAACTTCACACTGAGGTCAAGAACTGGTAAATATATCTTGAAATTTATCCACTGAAACTCCAAAATATCTTCACATTCCCTTAGGTCAACTTGTCTTCATTTTTCCTTGAAATTTAGAGTTGTGCAGGAATTTTTAGATCTTCATCCCTTATTCTTCTCTCCCAATTCAACTTTTTTCTTCTAGTTCAACCCTAACCTACTAGCCCTCCTCCAAAAGATCGCCAGGCTTATCTTCTTCTTGCTAGGTTTTCAAAACTCAAACAAATCATTTATAGAAAACCCTTTTATCCTTATTTTTATCTTCTAAGTTTCAAGGCTCAAATTTATTTCTAAACCCTAGTCCTTTTATTAATGACACCTCATAATTAGGTCTCCCGGAACTTCATAGCCTCGAGGTCAAGAACTAGTAAATATATCTTGAAATTTATCCACCGAAACTCCAAAATATCTTCACATTCCCTTAGGTAAACTTGTCTTCATTTTTCCTTGAAAGTTTTAGAATGAAATTCAATAATTTGAGGCTTTAAATATCTAACCCTAGCTGTATTTTGCCACATGCAACAAAAGATAGGCATAAGAAGATTCAAATGGCTTAAAATTTTACCAAGATTTGAATTAAGACTCCAAATTTGGCATAAAAGTTTGTATTAACATCTTGCACATATTTATTTTAGCAGTGGAGGCTATTTGATTCATTAAACTCCAATACTTGTAATTTTTATTGTAAAATTGTACATACCAATACCGTGGTCAATCAATGTAACTTTTCATTAGAATAGAATAAATGGTTATTCTTACGTAGTCTAAATATTTCACAACTTATGCCACATATTATAATTCCCAAAAACTCAAGAAAATTTTCATCTTCAAATCCTTCTTAGTAAATTTATACTAATTCACAATCGAGTTACCTTCGAGCTCAAACATAGCATGAACATCTTCTTGTACTTTACTTCAATCAACAATTAACCTCATGTAAAGCCTCTTATCCTGAAATTAAATTACAATATTCCTCTATAATTGACTCAAGCTTATATTCAATGATATAGGTTTGTAACAACATTTAAGTTCCCAAGTATGTCCTTTTGCATTCATAGTTTTTGATCATTACAAAACTTATTCAAAACATGCACTGTAATATACAAATAAAGTAAATCCTCAAACCATACAATAGTACCATTTCCGTTGTCTGTCACACATATTTTATTACAAGAACTTGTTTCTAATACTCATGGTTAAAGATTTTCAAAATATTTTGAAGTTCACATGATTTTCACATATCTCTATGTTATGCCAAGGAACCCACCTTTACAATCAAAATTGCACTTTCCTCCTATGAAAGAATCTGAGAGAGAAAAGTATCCACATGCACATCAAGAAATCAAGGTACAATGAATCATGTCATACTAGAAACTCGACATCATAAATCAGAAGATTAAACTTGTATACAAAAATAAAGTTATCTTACATTAATAAAAATGTAACTTTTACAAAATTTAGCATTCCCTCTCCTCTTCCCCCTCGAGGAATTACCTTCCTTCTTGATGCGAATGAATGAATTCATAATTTTTTCTTCTTTGTATTTATCTCATCTCCTTTGTTTCCATAAACCTAACTACCCAGTTGATGACTCATTGTGACCTAATTATTCCCATGCATGTTTAATAAGACATTTTACATCATTTGACACCATTTTATTATCTCACACACTCTTACCACCATCTAAACACCCTTTTTATCCCTTGAAAATTAACAGTTGTATTTTTAGATTGTTAACATTTGAATTACAATAATGGAGGGAAAACACAACATTTTAATTTTTGATTAATTTGACTCTTCTTACCACCTAGAATTGTATCCTATTCTCTCCCTCATGGCTTTAAGAATCATATTCACCTTCCTAGTTTCCATAAACATGACTAAAAGGACATTTTTGGACATTTTGTAACTTCTTGTTATGATGCTCTTGCATCATACTCCCTGTGAGGAGAAAAAATATGTGCATGTACTTGTTTGCCTCAACTTGTCTTCATCTTATTTATATGACTTGAGTATTTTTTCCATTCTCTCATTATTCTGTCTCATTATTTGGCCACCTAGATTCCACACTTACTTCTTTGACCTTGCATATTCCTTGAAATGGATTTCTTTTATTTTGAGCTTCTTCTTCATCTTCTTCATCTTCATTCCTTTATCATCTTCACTTGTAAAAAAACACAAAAACAAAAACATACATTGTTCCTTATGATTCTTGAGGTTTTCCACCTCTTCATAATATTTTCTCACCAAAATTTCATCATTTTATTTGTTCACATGGGCTAGAAATTGCCCATACTCTTCATCTTTCTTCTTTTCACTATCCTCATTTTCCTCATCAACTAATTTTTCCTCTTTTATATCCTTTTCTATGTCCACAAGCTCTTCCTCATGAGCCTCCTCATTCTCTCTTTCATATTTCCTTTCCTTCTTTTTACCCTCTTTTCCAAGTGCTTTCTCATGCACTATACTTTTCTTAGTATCCTCGGTCTACAAAAACATAGCTAAGGCCTCATCTAGGAACTCATCTTCCCCTTCTTCACCGCCATACCTTTGATCTATCATCTCACATTGTTTTAGTTCACTCTCTTGTTCCTGTATACCTACTTGTTTATTTCACATTATAAATATTTTAATATCCATCCACATGATCACATTCCATAAATTGATTTATTTCTTCTCAACATGTAACTCACACAATTATTCATTATTTACAAAACTAGAAAACTTATTTGCTTCACTTTCTAGGTTATTTCTAATCAATAAACTTTCATTTTGTACTTGAAATTTATTACACATATCTTCATTAACCTACTCTACTGTTGCACTCTCATTTTCTTCATCCATCCTCTATAAGCTCTCATACACAACCTTTTTGATCTATTATTTCTTTGTCTTGCTTGCAAGTTTCTTCATTTCTTATCTTCTTTTATTCTTCCCGAATGATTTATTTCAACCGATGACTTTGAATCTTTTTTATCATTTGTGTTATAGTCCATTTGACCTTTTTCTTCATGACATATCCCACTTCTTCATCCTCTCTCATCATTATCATCTCTTCTAGCTTTTGTACATCCTCTCTTAATGCCTTCATCTCTTTCTCCATCCATTCTTCTAGTCTTATTTTCTCCTCTTTCTTCTTTTAATCTTCTTTCTCTTTTCTTTCTCTCTCCTTCTTTCCTATCAACTTCACCAACTCCATCACAAGTTCTTCTCTTTCCATCTTTACCTTTGTCTCTTCACCTTGCACTTTCACAATCACACACAAACTTCACAATTCATTATTAGCAATCAACAATTAAAAATTCCATTCAAATCACAATCCTTTCTCTAATACCACTTGATGTAGAGACACAACACTTTTTCATCTATTTATTTCATTCTCCTCTCGTACTCTATTTTGGTTGTCTTAGTCTAGGTTCTAAGATAGTTAAAATTTGAAATTTTTGGTCTTTTAAACAAAATATATCTCCCTAACACCATACCATGTTCAAAAACCTCATACAGTGCCTATACACCTATCAAAATGGTCCAATTTCATGAAAATATAAATTTCACTCACTATACCTTTTATTGCCTTCACTAGTATTTTCTTGCTCCTTGTCTCAATTCAAGATAAATTTTAGATTTTGGAATAAATGCCATCTTATCACATTTTATCTTTCTCCCAATCTCATACTAAGGTTAATACAACTAACAATATTTTTAGATATCAACAAATTATTCATCTTTTCAAGGTTTGACCAAATTATCCCTTACTAGCTCTCAAGAACATTGTTTTTGGATCATTCATGGTTGGATGGAACTAGGAGAACCAAAAATATGTAGCACATCCAAATACCCCTTTGGAAGTTGGAGGTGTGTAGAAATTTTTAGATCTTCATCCCTTATTCTTCTCTCCCAATTCAAATTTTTGTTCTTGTAGTTCAACCCTAACCTACTAACCCTACTCCAAAAGAATGCCGGGGCTTATCTTCTTCTTGCTAGGTTTTCAAAACTCAAAAAAATCGTTTATAGACACTTATTTTATCCTTCTTGCTATCTTCCATGTTTCAAGGCTCAAATTTATTTCTAAACCCTAGTCCTTTTGTTAATAACACCTCATAATTAGGTCTCCTAGAACTTCATAACCCGAGGTCAAGAACTCGGTAAATATATCTTGAAAGTTATCCACTTTGAAACTCTAAAATCTCTTCACATTCCCTTAGGTCAATTTGTCTTCGTTATTCCTTGAAAGTTTTAAATTGAAATTCGATGATTTGAGGATTTAAATATCAAACCCTAGCTGTGCAGCCTAAGAAGATTCAAATGGCTTAAACTTTTACCAAGATTCAAATTAAAACTCCAAATTTGGCATAAAAGTATGTATTATTATCTTTCATGTATTTATTTTATTAGTAGAGGTTATTCAATTCATTAAGCTCAAATACTTGAATTTTTTCTTGTAAAATTGTACATACAAGGAACATGGTTAATCAATGCAAATTTTCATTAGAATAGAACAAATGTTTATTCTTACGTGGTCCAAATATTTCACACCTAGGTCACATATTATAATTCCCAAAAACTCAAGAAAATTGTCATCTTCAAAACCTTCTCAGTCAATTCATATTTCTTAGTTAATCCACATGCACATCAAATAATCAAGGTACAATGAATCATATCGAATGAAAACTTGGCATCATAAAGGATAACATTAACCTTGTATACAAAAAAAAGTTATCTTACACTAGTAAAACTGTAACTTTTACAAAATTTAGTATTCCCTCTCCTATTCTCTTCTCCCCTCGAGGAATTTCCTTCCTCCTTGCCTCAAAATAATGATTTTATAATAGTTTCTTCTTTATATTTATCTTATCTCCTTTGTTGCCATAAACCTAACTACCCTTTTGATGACTCACTATGACCCACTTTTGCCCATGTATGTTTAATAAGGCATTTTACATCATTTGACACCATTTAATTGTCTTAGACACTCTTACCACCATATAAACACACTTTTTATCCCTTGACAAGCTATAATTGGATTTTTACATGGTTAACATTTGAATTACAATAATGGAGGGAAAACACAAAATTTGAACTTTTGCGTAGCTTGAATCTTCTTACCACCTAGAACTATATCCTAGTCTCTCCCTCATGGGTTTAAGACTCATATTCACCTTCCTAGTTTCCATAAACGTGACTAATTTAAGGACATTTTTGGACATTTTCTAACTTCTTTCTATGATTATCCTGCTTCATACTCCATGGGAGGAGAAAAATATGTCCATGTACTTGTTTGCATCACCTTGTCTTCATCTTCTTTGCATGACTTGAGTCTTCTTTCCATTCTCTCATTGTTCTTTCTCATTCTTTGGCCACCTGGATCCCATACTTGCTTCTTTGACCTTGCATCTTCCTTGAAATGTATTCCTTTTATCTTGAGCTTCTTCTTCATCTCTTTCATCTTCATTCCTTTATCATCTTCTTCACCTGTAAAAAAAACAAACATAAATTGTTCATTATGATTCTTGAGCTTTTCCACCTCTTCATAAGATTTTCTCACCAAAATTTCATCATTTTTTTGGTCACATGGGATAGAAATTTCCCATACTATTCATCTTTCTTATTTTCACTATCCTCATCTTCCTCATAAACTGATTTTTCCTCTTTTAAATCCTTATCTAGTACAGAAGATCTTCCTCATTAGCCTCCTCATTCTCTCTTTCATCTTTCCTTTCCTTATTTTTACCCTCTTTTCCAAGTACTTTCTCATGCACTATAATTTTCTTAGTATCCTAAGTCTGAAAAAACATAGTTAAGGCCCCATCTAGGACCTCATCTTCCTCTTCTTCAGTTTTTCATACCTTTGATTTATCATCTCACATTGTTTTAGTTGACTCTCTTATACCTGCATACCTTCTTGCTTATTTCTCATCAATAATATTTTAATAGCCATCCACATGATCACATTACCTAAACTGATTTCCTTCTTCTCAACATGTAACTTACACAATTCTTCATTATTTACAAAACTATAAAACTTATTTTCTTCACTTTCTACGTTATTTTCAATCAAGAAAATTTCATTTTGTACTTGAAATTGATTACATACCTCTTCATTAACCTACTCTTTTGATGTTGCACTCTCATTTTATTCATCCATTCTTTGTATGAACTCATACAAAACCTCTTTGATCTCTTATTTCTCCATCTTTCTTGCATGCTTCTTCATTTTTTTAGCTTCTTCTATTCTTCCTTGATGATTTCTTTCAGCTAATGCCTATGATTCTTTTTGATTATTTGTGTTATAGGCCATTTGACATTTTTATTCATGACATATCCTACTGCTTCATCCTCTCTTATCATTATCATCTCTTCTAAATTTTGTACATCCTCTCTTAATTCCTTAATCTCTCTGTCCATTTATTATTCTAGTCTTATTTTTTCCTCTTACTTCTTTTGATCTTCTTTTTGTCTCCTTCTTTCCCATCAACTTCACCAAATCCATCACAAGTTCTTCTCTTTCCATCTTTACCTTTGTCTATTCACCTTGTCACTTTCACAATCACACACAAACTTCACAATTCCTTATTAGCAATAAAAAAATCATAATTTCATTCAAATCAAAAGCCATGTTCTAATACCACTTGATGTAGAGATACAACACATTTTCATATATTTCATTCATTCTTCTTTGTACTCTATTTTGGATTACTTAGTCTAAGTTCTAGGATAGTTAAAATTTGAAAAATTTGATCTTTTAAACAAAATATCTCTCCCCTAACATCATATCATGTTTAGAAAACTGCATATAATGCCTATACACCTATCAAAATGATCCAATTTCATGAAAATATAAATTTCACTCACTATACCTTTTATTTCCTTCACTAGAATTTTCTTGCTCCTTGTCTCAATTCAAGATAAATTTAATCTTTTGTAATAAATTCCATCTTCTCACAATCTCATACTAAGGTTAATGCAACTAACAATATGCTTAGAGATCAACAAGTTATTCATCTTTTCAAGGTTTGACCAAACTATCCCTTACTAGCTCTTAAGAACATTGTTTTTGGATCATTCATGGTTGGATGGAACTAGAGAGAACCAAAAAAATCCGTAGCACATCCAAATACCCCTTTGGAAGTTAGAGGTGTGTAGAAATTTTTAGATCTTCATCCATTATTCTTCTGTCCCAGTTCAACTTTTTGTTCTTCTAGTTCAACCCCAACCTACTAGCCCTACTCCAAAAGAATGTTAGGCTTATCTTCTTCTTGCTAGGTTTTCAAAACTCAAAAAAATCTTTTATAGACACTTATTTTATCCTTCTTGCTATCTTCCATGTTTCAAGGCTCAAATTTATTTCTAAACCCTAGTCCTTTTGTTAATAACACCTCATAATTAGGTCTCCTAGAACTTCATAGCTTTGAGGTCAAGAATCGGTAAATATATCTTGAAATTTATCCACTGAAACTCCAAAATATCTTCACATTCCCTTAGTCAACTTTTCTTCATTATTCCTTGAAACTTTTAAAATGAAATTTTATGATTTGAGGATTTAAATATTGAACCCTAGTTTTACATGGCCACATGCAATAGACAAGCTCGATAAGATTCAAATGGCTTAAAATTTTACCAAGCTTCAAATTAAAAATCCAAATTTGTCATAAAATTTTGTATTAGCATCTTGCACGTATTTATTTTAGAAGTGGAGGGTATTCAATTCATTAAACTCAAATAATTTCAATTTTTCTTGTAAAATTGTACATACCAAGACCATGGTCAATCAATGCAACTTTTCATTAGAATATAATAAATGGTTATTCTTGCAATGGTCTAAATATTTCAAAACCTATGCCACATATTATAATTCCTAAAAAATTCAAGAAAATTTCCATCTTCGAAGCCTTCTCGGTCAAGTCATACTAATTCACAATTAGAGGTTACCTTTAGGCTCAAATAGAGAATTCATCTTCTTGTACTTTAATTCAATAAAAAATTAACCTCATGCAAATCCTATTATTCTGAAATTAACTTTAAAATTCCTCTATAATTGACTCAAGCTTAGATTCAATGATATAAGTCTAGAATAATATTTAAGTTGTCACCATGTCCTTTTGCATTCGAGTTTTTTTATCATTACCAAGCTTATTCAAAACATGCACTAAAATATACAAATAGAGTAAATCCTCAAAGCATGCAATAGTACCATTTCCCTTTTCTATCACACATAGTTTATTACAAGAACTTGTTTCTAAGACTCATGGTTAAAGATCACAAAATATTTTCAAGTTCATAGATTTCCTCATATCTATGTGTTAGGCCAAAAAACACAACTTTACAATCAAACTTGCACGTTACTTCTATGAAAGAATATGAGAGAGAAAATTATCCACATGCATATCAAACAATCAAGGTACAATGAATCATATAAGACTAAAAACTCAACATCATAAGGAGAAGATTAACCTTGTATACAAAATCGAGTTATCTTACATTAGTAAAACTAAAACTTTAACAAAATTTAGTTCTCCCTCTCTATTATCTTCTCCCCTTGAGGAATTACCTTCCTCCTTTCCTCAAATAAATTAATTCATAAATGTTTCTTCTTTGTATTTATTTCATCTCCTTTGTTTCCATAAACCTAACTACCCTTTTACGACTCACTATGACCTCGCTTATGCCCATGCATGTTTAATACGGTATTTTACATCATTTGACACCATTTTATTGTCTCACACACTCTTACCACCATCTAAACACCCTTTTCATCCCTTGAAAATTCATAGTTGGAGTTTTACATGGTTAACATTTGAATTACAATAGTTCGGGAAAACACAAAATTTGAACTTTTGAGTAACTTGACTCTTCTTACCACCTAGAATTGTATAATAGTCTCCCTCATGGATTTAAGATTCATATTCACCTTCCAAGTTTCCATCAACATAAATAAAAGGACATGTTTGGACATTTTTAACTTCTTTCTATGATGCTCTTACATCAGCATGTTTTCAAGTTTGGTTCGGGGACATAAAGTTTGCAGTTCAATCTCCACCTTAGTAGTTATAATGAGGAATATTGAGTTGAAGATGACATCCCTATCCCGAGTGAGTAGGATGATCTGATGAAAGGAAAGGAATTGTGTCAATTGAAGGTGTAAAAATGTTTGAATACTAACTAGTTTTTGGCTCTTGGAGATTTTATTTGACTATTTGCGACTATATCATTTGGCATGTTTTCCCCTCCTTGTTTTGGATCGGCTCTAGCCTATTCTTTTTATGGTTTTTCCTTGCATTGATCTAATGGAATTTAGTTTGGGCTAAGATATTTTATCCCTTTTTGTCATGTTTTTCTGTTTCCTTCTTGGTCATGCCTACGATGCATTCTATTAGAAGGTTTCTCGGTGCCTTAATCCTTGTTTCTTATCTAATCTAATTAAAAACATAGAGAAATTATTATCCCTTTCATTAAATAAACTATCCAATCATTATGTTCATGTATATTTAATAAACCTTGTTAATAGTAATTTTTTCAATGACATTTTAAATTAAACAAGATCCGTGAAGCAGCCAGTTCCTTCGGTAGGCTACGAGGTGTTTTTTGGATTAATAGAATTTTATAGTTCAATGAGTGGAATTGGGGATCCATTTGACAATATGACCAATTGATTAAGACATATGGATATAATCTATAAGCTAGATAGCTTCTTTATTGGTTTGGAGGTGTTATTCAAGTAATATTATGAAAGAATGACAATACGTTTGAACCAAATTACATCTAGAAAGAGATGAGCCAAATAAAGGAAATATGTCATCACAGTGAATGAATTTGTGAAATTTAAGATATCATAAAATTAAAATCAAATGGGTTTCTTTAAACTATCCCTATCCTTAATAATTAGAGAATAAAATCTAGAACCATAAGTGTAGAAAATAAGTGCAAAATTGTTTTTATTGAGAGAACCATTCTAAACAAGATAAGGTTCCAGTGGGAGACAAGTATAAGGGCCACCAATGTTTCAATGGGAGACAATTAGTAAAACAAAAAATAATTAGAGACCCAAATGAATAATTATGCAGTGTGTCACAACCATGAAACCAAACAAGGAAATACAGGTTAGAGAAACTAATGACATGGTCAATTTCCCCTCACTTGAATCCTTACTGGTAATCATTTGTTTGGAACATGAAGAGGTACTAGAGTTCTTGTTGGTACTAAATTTCATCCCTTTCCACATGATGGAGTAGATAATCTACAGGGAGAAGATGATGTTGATTTGAATAACCTTCAACATAGTGGTTAATCAATGTCGTTGATGTCCTTATCTCCTCATACTTAGACATTTTAAAGATCTTGTGTAATTCCATTGTTGAATTTTTTTTTGGTTGTGTAGTGCAGACTACATATCAGTATATTAATTTCTAAGCACCCACAGTATTCACTATTTCTAATACACAGATGAATGGATGGATGGAAATATGAGTCGTGATTTTAAATGGAATAATTTGTAATACAATCAAATTATATCAAATAATGTTAGAAGATGTAAAGTATGGGATGTTTAATAAATTGACAATATCACCAACACCTGTTCATGTCATTATGGAAATAAATGTTTTCATGTCATATATGTTTTGAAATTTTTGAAGGCTAGATGAATTGATAGGCATTAATAAATTCCGAGACCACTTGGCCATTTCTAATTTTTTGGTTTAAGAAATAAAGAAAATCTTGCACTTCAATAAGGGAAAAATTAGTCAAATCATCCTTTCTCACCAATCAAAATAACAAAAAAATAATTTATCAAAAAATATATTCATGTAATTATGTCAATTCAAAATTTATACATTAGAAATCTTGACATGAGTAGAAAAATTCTTGCATATTATTGGCTCACAGTAACATTGCTAATTGGATGAACTGAAAGGTATATTACCTTGGCAGGAACTAATAATAGTATTATTGTTCTTGTCTTTAACACAATATAATTCATATAAAATTTGTATTGTTAAAATTTTTAATACAAACATAGAAAAATTGAATTTTAAAAATATAACTTACAAATCTAATTTTTATTGCAAACAGGGATAAAGCAAAGCTCAAAATTTTTGAATAGCATAATCAAAATTATATATATATATATATATATATATATATATATATATATATATATATATATATATATATATATATATAGTGAGATTTAATTTAGAAATTTTTATGATGTGATTTGTTAAATAAATTTTATTAATTTTTATGAATAGTGTACTATTTTGGATGTGCCACTTGTCCAAGCTTGCAAATAAGTCTTCCTTTTTAGATAAACATTAAATGCAGTGAATATTTTATTAACATTATTTTTTTTCTAAATATCATCTCATTTAAAGATTGGACACATGTATTTCTTAGAATTTTGAATTTTTTTAAATAGAATAAATCAATGTTGCAACAAGGCCTCATATTTTTCAAATCAGTACTAACTAGCCAATTAAGAAAAAGATAAATAAGTTTTGTGGACTAAAACATTATTTAAATAAAATATAAACATTAGAAATTTGACAAGTTATAGAATTTTTAATTTTGATTGATGGATTGAGGAGAAATTATTTGTTTGAATGAAAGGTATAGTATTCCTGCAGGAGGTAGGAACTAATAAAGTAAGATGTTTTGAGCTTAACGCACGCTAAGGTAAGATAATACTTCCACAATATAATATTTTGAGCTTATATAAAGCCCTTACATAAATCACTTACTTCTTGTGCTTGCACTTTGACGTGTGATTGATCGCACTTAGATGTGTGAATCAAGACTCACACTTAGATGTGCGAGTCGAGACTCACACTTAGAAGTGAGAGTTGAGAGAAGTGTGAATTGAGGCTTACACTTCAAAATTATGATCACTCACACTTGTAAGTGTGATCACTTGCATTTTGACTTTCCAATCTAGTAAATATCTACATGTGCGTGTACAAAACATTGTTACTTATACACTACTTAACAAATTTATAAATGACTATTCCGTATATTTTTAAATTATGTTTAATATATATGAATAATTTTTTTATATAAATGTATATAAAAATTTCCATCACATTTTAAACATGCAAGTCACATGTGACGGTTCTATAAAATATTTGAAAGTATGTTACATCTAAAATCACGAAAAACATCTAAACGACCATCAAATTTAACACCATTCAAGGATGTTAAGTTCTAAAATAGATGACATCTATCTTAGAGTATAATTTGGATAGGATTTTCAACATCAACATTTATTGATTTGAATAAGGTATGCATAAATAGTTGTATATGTATGATGATATTAAGATTGATATGTGGCATAAATGACAACAATCACTTACATATTGTCTTGAATGCTACCCAAATTCTACATTTGTTCAATATTTATATTGAAGGAGGTTTAAGAGATGTTCATATAAGATGTTTATTTTTATTTTCTCATTGTGATTTCAAGAATTTGATTTAACCTTGGAATTTTTATTGATATTTCTCATTTTCAAATTCTCCATACTAGGTTTAAGATTTAAGTGGCCACACTACTAATTTTCTCTTTTTATGTGTGGATATAGTTGAAAATGAACTCTGTATTTAAAGGAGAAGAATATGTGGATTTACCCTCCAAAGGTGTGATAGTTGTAGAGGGACTAGTATATCCATCCAAAACTACACTCCATTGCACAAAGAAATGGGGTCTAGCTTATTTGTTATCACAATAAGTATTGTATTCAATGGCAGAGTGAGACTGCCATACACAATTAATGGTTGTGAAACCCTGAAGAAAGTGAAAACAAGGGATAATTGTACTGATGTCATGGAATCCCAAAGAGCACCCATTATGGATACAAACAATCTTGGATGAATGGCGAGAGGAGGGAAGTAAATGGAAATACAGGAAAATACAAAGGGCACTAAATGAAAATACAAAAAAACAACTACCAAGCAGTGTCACAACTATTGCATTGATATCCATAATGGTGGAGAGAAATTATGATATATTGCCACACATGTCTCGTTAAGTGGGAAATTTTTCCCATGTTTCAATCACCAAGAACAACTTATTCATCAAATGTGACAAGTGCACAAAGATTAAGAAAAACATGCATCCACTTCATGTCCGAAATAGTGGCACAAGTAGATCAATGTCGAAATGGCAAATTGATTATATTTCAAATTTTTCATTCAACTTACTATGCTCGTACATGATGGGAAGATGATACTAGTAAGACTAGCTGACGGTAACATACCTATATGGATGGGCAAGGTAGAATGAATTCCAATACATGATGTCCACACAAAGGCTCAATAGATAAGGGTAAGTTGGTGGGAACCCACAAGAAAAGAAAATATAGAAAATAAAGGTAGTATGAATGCTTAAAGAAAAATTAATGGTGGCCAAAATGAAGGGAAACATCAAATATTGATATAGAAAACATCATCAGTTATGAAAACCAAGAAAAATATGGAAAGGAGATCAAATAATTCTTTGTGACACATATTCTATTCTCAAATGTAACAATAAATCTATTAAATTGTTAAAAAAATGTTGTTCAAGAGAAGTTTTAAAATGTTGTTTAAAAATTAGTTACAATTAGTTTCAATGTTTGAAGTCTTTAATATATAAATATATATCGAAGTGGGAAATTGTAATTCACAATATTAATAAAATTATAATGTAATAAAGTTATGATAAACGATTTAGAAAATATTGAGTGTGACATGCTTGATAAGAAAAAAATAATAAATATAATGACATCATGCATTCTTGAATAGGTGGCATGTACTTATTAATATTTTATTTTGAAAATAATTCATTTGTAAACTTATTAATTGTTGATACACTTGTTAATTGAAAATTTTTCCTTTGAATATTATTGAAAAATATGTACTTAAATATGACTCATAATTTGTCTTATCATGAAAAAGTAACCAATAGAAAATAAAATAAATCAATTTTATTGATTTTTTAAAATTATGAAATTGTTTAATTTATATTCCAACATTTGAAATATAGACACTAGAAAAAATAAATGTCTTTGATTAGGAAGCTAACACATGCATAACAGTAACAATCATTCCACCAGGGAGTTTGAAAATGTGGGCGGGCTGCATGAGGGTTTTGAAAGCGTTGTTTCAGCAGCTCTGGCTGCTGAATGTCTTTCAAAGGACTGCGATGTAGCCGCTAATGAACCGGTAAAAGTGAAAAATGTGATCATTGGTGGCAGTTTCGGATCTAGAGCCTGGTGGATGTTGTTAAGATTCCTCCTGACAAAAATGTGGGACCTCAGCCTGCATGTGATTTTAAAAGTACAAAAGATGTTGAAGGGGTGACCCACTTACAGGTGCCTGACAGATGTCTACAAAGAGCTCTAGAGAAAACCAATCTGGCCCTTGTCGGAAAATTTTTGGGATCACGACCCAATGTGGACACTATTAGAAAATGGGTCATTTGCAGATGGAAACCAAAAGGGGATTTGATTATCACCACCATGGCAAAGGGTTTTTTTCTAGCCCGATTTAATCTCCAATCTGATGTTGACTCGGTCTTGTTGGGTGGTCCCTGGTGTCTGGGAAATATGGGACTATTTTTAAAAAAATGGTATCCTGGATTCAATCCATTTGTTGAGAATATTCATGCCATACCCATCTGGTGTAGACTCCTAGGACTGCCTCTGCATCTATGGGATGATGAAATCCTCCTTCACATTGCCAAATTGATTGGTTCACCTATTGGCTTGGATGGGCCCACAAGAAATAGGTCTAGGCTGGCATTTTCTTGGTTCTGTGTCTCCATTAAAATGGATCAGGAGCTTCCCGATCACATTGTTCTGTAGTCCAAATTTGGAGTATGGAAACAACAAATAGAATATGAAGCTTTCCAACTAAGATGTAGCAAATGTCACAGATTAGGACATTTTGCCAACAAATGTCCTGATCAAATAGTTCAAAAGTTGGAAGCTTTCTCAGATATTCCTGAAGCTCAAAGATAGAAACAGAGAGATAAGGCGGATAAAGAGCCAATATCTGAACCAGCTACTGGAAATAGGCGTTTGCAGAGGCATTCCAAGTTAAAAGAAAGGAAAAAAGGATTTAAGGCGAAGAGACCACCGGTTTATAGAAAACTATGGAGACCTAAGAAACTGGTTGAGACTCAACAAGAAATAGATCTGGGTCCGAAAGAGGAAGAAAACAAAAGGGAGATGTCAGTGGATTCAGCATTGAACACTTTGACACCAAATCCGGTAAAGTTGAGCATGGAGGTTGATGAAGAAAATGAAAAAGTTAACATTTCTCTCTCGTATATGGAAGAAGAGATAGACAAAATCACTACTCATCAAGAGCTGCTAAGGAATAGCTCTCTGGAGAAACTCAAAATGAGACAAGAAAAATTCAAAGAGGATCTAGAATCCATTGCATGAGATCTAAACCAAGATAAAGAGGACACTGATGTGGAGGAGCTGGCTCCTAAAATGGATAAGCAGACTGATATTGCCACAGGAAAATAGGATGGGGAAATTACCCCCATTAGCAAGGAAAATATATCAGATTGTGATAATGATGGATTCATCTTAGTGAAAAGAAAGAAAAGAGGTTCATGTTTGGAATCACTCTATAGTGAAAAAAAAAGTAGCTTGGAAGCTAGGAAGCTTCCACCCCAAGAATCACAAGGGCCACTACTAGAAGAACTACAAATATTGGAGTCACCTTTAGAAAAGGCAGGCTATCTAAGAGAGAAGCAAGAGAAAAAGAGACTGAAAAAGAAATTACAGATGGTACACAAAGAATTCTGAACCATCCGGTAAATGCATCTCCAAAAATTTTCTAATGAAGGTTATTTCTTGGAATTTCAGAGGCCTCAATGGGGGACCTAAGAAAAGAATTCTTAAGGAAATCAAAAGATCAAACAAACCCAACATTCTTCTCATTCAGGAAACTAAAATGAAAAGTAAAGCAGTTGAAGACTTCAAAAGATATTTCTAGGAGAACACTGCCTTTGCTGTTGTTGATTCTCAAGGGGCTTCTGGAGGCTTAGCGATCTTTTGGGATACAAAGATTGTTAACGGTAAGGTACTCTTCTCCACCTAGAGTCATTTAGCTATTATTTTTAAAATCCTTGAAAATAATCATAGCCGGATTATGTCTAATATTTACGTGCCCAATACTACTACTGGTAAAAGAAATCTATGGAAAGAGTTAACCTTGTTCCGAAGCAATGTTGAAAACATGAACTGGTTGGTTATGGGAGACTTCAATACTCCTTTGAATCTGGGAGAAAAATTTGGGGGAAGCTCTGAATTCTCCTTGGTATGGAAGAATTTGTTGGCTTCATCTCGACTCTTAATCTTATGGACATAGAGCTTTATGGCAATCAATTTACATGGTCCAACGAAGGTGAGGAGAGAACTTAATTCAGTTAAACTAGATAGAGCTCTTATTTCTGCAAATTGGATTCTCGGACTAGAATTTTCATCTTTCTTCCCTCCCCAGAACGGGATCGGATCATAATCCAATTGTCCTAAACTTCTTCAATTGGACAAAACCTTTTCATGGTAATTTCAAATTTGAGAAAATGTGGTTCGAGCATGAATACATTCTGGACATAATTAAAGAGTGGTGGTTTTGGGAAGGCATAGGGACGGCCTAATTCAGGCTTCTACGGAAGTTGAAGAATGTTAAACAAAAGATTAGAATTTGGAATAAAGAGGTTTTTGGAAACATTTTTGAAAAGAAGAAATAAATTAAGCAACAACTAGAAGAGCTTGAGCTAAATGTTTCCATGAAAGGTATGACTTTAGAGGATCATCAGTGGGAAAAAAAACTCCTCTCAGATCTGCATAATATAAACAACCATGAAGAATCCTTTTGGAGAATGAAATCTAGAGCCCTTTGGCTTAAAGAAGGAGACAAAAATACAAATTTTTTTCATTTGACAGCCCTCAAACATAGAGCTTGTAATAGAATATCTGAGGTTGCTAAAGGAAATGGAAACATTACTAAGGATCCAAAGGATATCAAAATAGAGGTGCTTGATTTTTACAAGAACCTCCTCACTGAGAATAACTCCTACAATGAACAAGCGAATTCTTTCCTCTTAAACTCCATTCCTAATAATCGATACCTACTTGAGAGATTTAAAAGTCTTTCAAAACTGTCACCATTGAGGAATTAAAAAGGATGTTTTTGCTTTAGAAGGGGATAAGGCTCCAGGTCCAGATGGCTTTTCGGCTAAATTTTACCAAAGATGTTGGGAAATATGCTCTGAAGATCTCTTGAAAGTTGTTAATGAGTTTTACAGAATGGGAAATCTCATTAAAGAACTAAATAATACACACATTGTGCTTGCCCCGAAAAAGTTGGATGCAAAAGACTTCAAAGATTTCAGGCCTATCAGTTTGGTTAATGTTATTTATAGGATTTTCACAAAGATTCTTACCACTAGAATGCAACCTATTCTTATGGAGATCATTTCACAATAGCAGAGCGGATTCATCCAGGGAAGAATTATCCAAGATGGAATTATCATGGTTCATGAAACTATACATTCTATGGATAAAAGTAAAAAGGCGGGGATGGCCATCAAACTGGACATGCATAAATATTTCGACAGAGTCTCTTGAGATTCATGGATGAGGTCTTATCCAAGTTTGGTTTTCAAAGAAAATTCAGAAAAATCATCCACTCTTGTATCTCTACCTCTAGATTCTATGTGGTTGTTAATGGGGAACCTGTGGGTTTTTTTGCCAGCAATAGAGGTATACGACAAGGTGACCCAATTTCCCCTCTATTATTCATTATTATGGCTGACAGTTTAAGTAGATCTATTTCCAAAGCTATTGACATTGGCATGATAAAGGCTTCCCTCTAACTACCGGTAATCAGATCTCCTCACACCAACGGTTTCTTTGATGACACTTTGGTTCTCCCGATGGCTTCTATCATTGAGGCAAAGGCTATCAAAATTGTACTTAGATTTTATGACAAAGCCTTAGGACAAAAAGTTAATTTTGACAAAAGCTCTATTTATTTCTTCAATACCCCTTGGGAAAGGCAAAGAAAGATTGCTAATATTCTAGGATGCACTATTAATTAACTACCACTACTTACTTAGGTTTACCTTTAAGTACTGGAAAGATTTCTGTGGAGGTATGGAATGATCTTATTAAGAGATTTCAAAGAAATTTGGTTGGCTGGAAAGGAGCTGTCCTTTCAAGTGCGGTAAGTGCCTTTTGGTTAAAATCATGCTTCAAAACTTGCCTATTTACATCATGTAAATGTTCAAAGATGCCTACAATAGTGATGAACAATATTGAGAAGATTTAAAATCACTTTTTATGGCACAAAGATCGAGGACAGATTCGATATCATCTTGTGGCTTGGGAACAGTTTGTAAACCTAAGAGACTAGGGGGTTAGACATTAAAGATATCAAACATATGAGTACTACCCTTATTGCAAAATTAGGATGGAGGCTTATAAAAGAGCACAGACCTTGGATAGAGCTGGTTAAGATCAAATATCTTTCAAACCAAAACAAGATTTCCTTCATATATGATCAGTCTCTTCCGAGTGGTTCTATTTTCTGGAACAACCTTCTTCGCAGCAGACACATTCTCTCTCAGGGGTGTAGCTGGAAGCTTGGAGATGGACAAAACATAAACTTCTAGACTGATAAGTGGACTGATTCTAACTGGATTTCTGCTTATGATCACATTAAAGATAGCTTAATTACAAAGTATGGGCACAAAATCTAGGGGTACATTGAGAGGGATGGAAACAAAAGAAAATGGAAACAACTAAAAGTGGAGAATGATAGTATACAGGCTGATATTTCATCTTTCCATAATCAACTTTCTCTAATCCATATAAGTAATCAAAATCTTAAGGATGAACTCATCTGGAAAGATTCTTTTGATGGGGAATACACTGTTAAATCATGATATAATTCTTTCTTTGTATCCATGGAAAGCGAAATTAAGTGGCACAAGTCAGTGGATACCGAGCTAACCCCTAGAGTGAAATTATTTTGGTGGCTAATTATTAATGGCAAGATCCTTACTAATGACAACCTCATCAAGAAGGGAATCATCATGCTAAATAGATGCTACATGTCTCGAGAAAGAGGCGTAAGATATAAAGCATTTATTCCTCCATTGTGAGATTGCTTCCAAAATTTGGTAGCTCATTTTTGTAAAATTTAATCTGAGATGGATTTTTCCCCTTACCTGTCTTCAGGCTTGGGAGCAATGGGACTCTCCGTTTAAGCATTGTATGGTGAAAAGATTGTGGCAACTTTTTCTACCCCACACTATGTGGAGAATTTGGAAGGCTCGTAATGATAACATTTTCAAAAACAATAGACAGGCTTGTAACAAAGTCTACAAGGAAATTATCATTGCTGTGCAAGATAATATTGCTAGATTTAAACCCCCTAAAAATAGACTTTACTCGGAGAATGAAGAATGCATCCTGACTGAATGGAATATTGACACTTGTAAATAGAAATAACAATGGTAAGTCTGATAAAACACGGTCGATGGATTAAACCTCCCACTGATTGGCACAAGTTAAATTTTGATGGGGCCTCAAAAGGTAATCCGGGAGACTCTGGAGGAGGGGGAGTCATCAGAGATCAAAGAGGCTGTTTTGTTGCTGCTTTTTCTAGGAGAATGGGCAGGCAGACTAATCATTATTCCGAAGCCATGGCAGCTCTTTGGGGTATAAGACTTGCTAGAGATTGTAATATTCTAAATATTATAATTGAAGGTGATTCTCTGAATATTATCAATCTTTTAAATAAAAAGCAACACCCCAGCTGGTCTATCAGGGATTATATTGAGGAAGCTATTGATATATGCAAGAGCTTTGAAAATGTCCAAATCACCCACACCTATCGGGAAGGAAATAGGGTCACTGATAGTTTGGCTAACTTTGGTGTTAATAATTCCTTTCAAACTTGGCTTAGGGGGGACGTTCTACCCGCTCAAATCAATAAAGCCATAATCATTGATCTACATGGCAATGAAAATCAACACTAACGGCTGTAATTTAGATGCTAATGTGTGGATTCTCAAGTACATTATGATGACATCACAAAAGATATGGATGATTGATGCGATCTGTGCGGGATGGACTGTCATCATTTCTTAGCATAGGAGGAAAGCTGAGGAGCGGGGCAATAATAACAAGTGTAGCATAATAATTAAACCTACTTTCATGGAAAGGAAAGATTCAAATATCAAAATCAAAGCTCTTCCTGTCCCGCATATTGGTAGCTTTTTTACCATTGAGAATAGGAAAAGAAGTAGAGGAAACATGGGGGGTCCGCCTTGCAAAACTGAACCGACCCACAATCCTGCGTGGAAAGAGAATACGAGCTTTGGAATTACCTACAAATTGGGGGCCTGTCTAATTTAATTGAAAGGATTCAAGGCTTCGACCAAGACATTTCTATCAGATTCACCCAGGGATGGAAGAATAGGATTGTCAAATATAGTAACATGGAGATGGAAATCACGGAAGAGCTCATCACCCAGATCATGGGCCTCAGCCTGGAAGGCACCAAATTCTTCAATAAGAAGGTGGACAGGGAGGTGGAGACCAAGAAATTTCTGGACGAGGGGGAGAATCTTGAATTCGTGACTGCTGGCATCAAGGTGGCGTCGATTCCTGAACCTTTTGCTGAGCTTGCCAGGATGGTGGTTAGGTATGTAACTCTTGAAGGAAGATTTGTGACTATACCTCAAAAGCATCTGATATTTCTAAATCACTTTCGTAGAAATAACATAATCAGCTTTCCTCACTATTTGATAAACTCACTGGAGAAATCAATTAGGGAAGTTCAGAGCCACTCTAGGGTTGTCCCTTTGCACTAGGGACTTATCCTCTTGATCCACCGCCACTGTTCTAGCTGCCCCCTCATGAATCCTACCCCACCTCCCTCCTCCATACCTCCACCTGCCCACACCGCTTCCACTCCCCTCCTACTGAAAAGAAAGAATGAAGTTGTTGTTTCCAGTAAGAAAAGCAAGAGCATCAAAGCTAAAATCCCTACTTCCCAACAGGTCCTAAGGAGCCACAAAGACTTGGAACTTGCTGAAAACCTCTTGTATATTAGTAAACCGGTGGAGGAGCCCAAGGAGGAGGAATTGTTGGACAGGGGTGGACAAATTAGAAAAGGAAATACAAGAGCTCAAAGGGCCTATAAAAAATATGGAAAGAGCTAAGGGAAAATGGATTCTTCAAAGTGATGTGGAAGAGGGGTTATTTCTGAAGTCTTCAAGAAGATATAGTCCTTAGATGGCAGATTGGGGAATGCTAAAAGCCGCAATGACTACATATTGTCTTCCCTCAAAAGCATTTATAATTTCATTGAACAACATGTTCATAGTGTTTGCGATTTAAGTGGGGTTAATGAGGACATTTGGGGCCCTAAAGAGAAAAGGGATATTGAAATTGCTCAAGCGGATATGCAAGACTCCTCTCGTGCCACTCATCATTGCCTTCTTCATGTCACCGCAGCTATCAAGACCAAGATTGTGAGCTATCAAATAATGGGTTGTTGTGATGCTATTTTTGGCTGCGAAATTCTTGTTATCCGGCGGTTCTAGAGCTATTTTTGGTGGAGCTATATATGTTGTTTCTCTTTTGGTTTCTTTTTATCTTTCCTACTTCTTTTTGGATCATTGACGTTTAGATCCTTTTTCACTTATATTGCAATATTTGGCTATTGAGCCCTCTTTGGTTGCCAGTTTTGCCCTTCTCTGGGCTATTTCTCTCACCTTTACTATTTGGATTTTGAGCCCTTTTGTATACAAGGTATAGTCCCTTCAAAACTATTTGCCCTTAATAAAAAAAATATGGTAAGAACTAATTTGTTGTTGTGAAAGGTATAATAACTGCTACATGTATGAACTAATAAACTATTAAATCGTTGTTTCAAAACAACATGTTTAATGTAATTCTTAACTCTTTGTTGTTCTATATGATTTATAGACTAGAAAAGCATAAAATTAGTTCACATTATCTAGATTATCTTTTATTTTGAAATTCCTAGCGATCGTTAATTTATGTTACAATGATTTCCATTTTATAAACTGATCAAATAAGTGTTGAAAAGATGTATCTTAGCGGTTGTTATGCTTATGTGTATTATCGACCATAAGGATTATGTATCTTATCAGCCGCTTATGTAACTTAGCGGCCACAAGGCTTATGTAACTTAGTGGCCGCTAGGGTTATGTAGCTTGTGGCTGCAAACGAAAATGTATCTTTGACACTACTAGGATTATTTCACTGAGTATGTGTTTTCATCATGTAAATTAGCGTCCTATAGGATTATATAAGCTAGAAACAGCTAGGATTATGTAAGTTAGAAACTCAAGTAGGCTTGTGTAAGATAACAGCCACTAGGATTATGTGAGGGAATAAAATAATAACAAAAAAGAAATCCTAAAATAGCGAAATTGAAATCTAAAAATTAGGATTTAGAAATTGGATTCCAATAGTGGTGACATATGAATCCAATAATAACGTTATTGGAATCCAATAATATCAAAATTGGAATTCAATTATAGCGAAATTTGAATCCAATAATAGTGAAATTAGAACTTGAATAAATCTGATAATGAGAATATTAGAATCGAATATTGCTACTAATGGAATCCAATAATAGTAATAATGGAATCTAGTATAAACAAAAATGGAATCCAATATATGCAAAATCAAAGATGGATTTCTTCCAAAACTTGTAATACTAGAGTCCAAATTCACTAGAATATGTCCAAATTTAGTGAAATAAGTGTTTTAACATTAATATCATATCATCTCACTCCTTTAATCAACTCTAGATACCTACTACTACCGTCACCCACTCACATGTAGTATTACATGCCTTTAATGACATTTTTTCCCCTACATTAGGCATCATTATCCTACCTACTAAAGTCTTCATTAAGAACCTTCATGAAATATTCTATCTTGTGGAAGGATAGTTTCAATACAAAATGTTTTTAGGTCATCCTTGGATGCATGTTATGCATTATATCTCATGCACCTTACATAACAGTCTAAAATAGGAACATGAAGGTAAAACCTTTAATGTTCCCGTCGACCCGAATCCTTTTAAATCATGTCACATGACATATCAACCTAATGATTTTCTCATTCCTAATACAAATTGGGGCTCTATGATGAATCTTATATCAGTTCTTCCATCGCTGCATCCATCTACCACAAAATAACTCCTTCAAGGATTTCATGCATCATATTTTGTTGAGGGAGTATCACCTTCTAGTCCTTAACTCACTTCCTATGTTGAAAATGTATGGGAGGCTTGAAAAACAAATAATGTAAGAACCCAATGTTAGATATATTATTTTATTCATCCATAACCATCTTAAAACTAACCTCATCTATGGAGGGATTGATCATCCTTCCCCACATCATGACAATCAACACCATGCTAAACCATTTGTATCTAATTTCTGATTTCTATACAACCAATCCTTTATATAAATGTATCTTCATCGATGTGCCTCGAAATGTTTCATCCCGATATGTTACAAGAAAGGAGTACATGACTTGGTCTTTGACCATTCCTTCAAACCTCATGAGAAATATGGAATAGGTTTCGATAAAACTTCCTTAGACACATCCACAATCACCAATCTAGACCCATAGAAAAAGCCGGAGTTAGCCTCTTCATATGACCACTATATTGACATGAATTATGTTTTTTCATCCCCTCGACTTTTTTTAATCAACATGATCACCCTAGGACTGCTCACTTATCAAATTAATGTTAAAACTAATACCCTTTTGCTAATATTACCTGAATTTGTAGAGCTAGACTCCCTACTTTCAATATCCTTCAATGTCATCATGACCAATCCATCTTATCTTATATGGGGAAAGAGGATCATTACCTTCAAAATACTCTTCCTCTAGAAACATCTACACTTCTTAATGAATCCACTATCGATGTCAACATAGGGAATTCACAAGACCCTCACTTTTTGAAATTATTATTTTTATTCGAAGAGTTAAAGGACTTAGCGATTTATTTTAAAAACACAATCGGACCATCACATGGTGACATAGTGACATGTCGGGTATTTACCCTAACATATTCTTTCACAACATCGTAAGTATCCCTAACACTAATCATGTCAAAAGAACTACAAAGGATGCACCCTCATGTATCTCTCCTCATCAAAGAAGAATTGCAATGTATACTTTATGCTAATTTCATATTACCGGTTGATTATCCAAAATGGGGTTCTAATATTGAGCTTGTAACCAAAGCCTCTAGAAAATTATGCATTTGCACACAATTCCAATATCTTGATCTCAAACTCACATGTCCTTGTTGGGTTGACAAGTATAGCCAAATTTTTGTAAGTGCATAAGGTTTAGGAATGTAAACATAGGGTGCATGAGGGCATGCGGGAATGTAGTAAGGTAGGATGCGCCTAGGAATGGGACTTAGTCATTTTCAACCTAAGGATGTTTTTGACTTTAAGTACTAAGCACAAAATGATATGAAGACTTGTAGACCATGCAAGGTTATTTTGGGGCTAGCAAAGGTTCGAGTGCCATGTAGATTTTTGGGCTAATAATAGGATCTGTATTAGGAGTTAACTTTAAGAAGATCTATTATTAACACTTGCATGCTTTTGTATTCTCTTGTAAAGGTGTATGGCTATTATTAACATGTAGCCTATTTTTGGAAGGTGCATAGGTGGTGAAGGGAAAGTCCCCACTCCTATATATATGTATTGATTTGCACGGTTTAGATATACCATTTTATTGTAGAGTTATGCTATGAAATTGATAACACACATGACTATGGAAACTGGCTCATGATGTAAGAAGCTTCTATGTTTTATGGTATTAATATAATGGATCTTATTGGATGGATATTGGTGTTAGATGTTTAGTCAATCTTCCATATGGTTAAGCTCTAGATTTTGTTTATACATTGTGGAATGCTTTATTATGTTTATGAATTTGAATATATATACTCAAGCATGCTAAAATTTTGGATAAGCATCTCTAAAGATGTTCCCGGTACCCTTTCACGCTTTGGGTGAGTTCTCATGTCGAGTGTAAGTGATGTGTCGCATGCCTTAGGATTTGTGGGTATATTCTAGGCTACATCATTGGTTCTGTTGTCGGGACCTCTTTCTTAGATTTTTTCAAGATGTTGCATGATAAAGACGTATCGGTTGACCTTAGAAAATATTAAAGAGTGGTTGGAAGATTTATAAAAATAGTACGCTCACAGATGTAGCATTGGACGAGTTTAACACATGTACATGGGTTCGAAAGAATTTGTATGATGATATTTACGAGACTTTCTTTACAATCTTTCCTATACAACATTATGCAGTGGCTGTTTGCTTATGCATATAAGATAAATTGGAGGTTTCACACACTTGTTTGGATGCAAGAAGAATTCTATACCTTATATGATGCAAATTTGATTTGGACGCGTTACGTGAATGTTTAGTTTCATGGTTTTTGATTAGCTATATTCTTGAGTATGTAGTTTCCACTTACTCTTTCCCAAAACTTATTGAGTTCCATTTTTTTATCCCAGAGGATCTTAGTTATGTGGTATTTTGTTAGCAATCAAGATATTTATTGTAACCCTTGATTTGGAGAAGAAACCTATGGCTAGATAAACCCCACCACACGCAGGGAAGGAGTAGGTTTCGTAAAGATGGTGGATCTGGTGGTAGAGAGATGGAGAGAATAAAGGTGTCTTAAGTTTAATGAATCCCACGAGAAGGATCTGATAAAGTAGTGAGAGATCATGGAAATAATGGTGTTGTAGAGGGACATAGTTCGTGAAGGATTTGGAGCTCACGCAAAATACGTGGAGCTAGAGAACCTAGAACTCCCCCATTTTGGAAAGCATGTAAGAGAACCCTCCTTAGATTTGGATGAAGGTGCATCAATAAAATATTGTTAACCACATGCCCGCATTTGAACCCACCTAGTGACTTAGACTTTGCACTTGGTTTTAAAAATTATATGGTAGTTAACATAAAGTAAGATAGTGTGAGTAGTAGATTTACATGAGACAAAGTAAATTTGTAGTCAAGTTTAGGAGTTAATCGGGGATCTCATTCATCTATGGAAGCATAAATGTTGTCTATGTTATTTGGAGGTCCATCTAGAGGTATATTTTCTAGTGCATCATTAGCATAGAACTCGAGCACGTAGAATGTTGGTATAACTTCACGGAAGTAACACAACTTTGTAGACTATGGGAGTCCGGTTTAGCATGATTGTTGGAACACAAGGAAGTGCATCCGCTTGGTATGTTTCCTACTTCGGGAGGGTCAAGTGGCTTAGGCATGTTGTCCCCTCAATTTTCCCCCTTTTTAAAATCTAATTTTGTGAAAATTGAAGTCTTTCCATGGAGGAATTCATGTTTCAAGCCCCTCAAGTGCTCATTTTGATCCCCCACAATGTTTTATGCATTTCCTCAATCTGCGGCCATTATAACATTCTATCTATTTCTCATGGATGGGAGGGGGTTTATTATCTTCTTTTATGCATTTGAAGGACGTGGAAACTTGCATTCTTTGCATATTAACCTTGTGCAGAAAGAAAATCTTCATCAGGTGCAAAAATGGTGTTTTCTTGTTCTCTGCAATTTTCTACGTTCTTTTCCCCATCAAATTCTTTCTCAAAAGGTGAAGCTACATGTTTGCTTCTCATTCAATGAGACCGAGATGGGTTCTTTTTGAACTTATCACTTTTGGTGATTTTGGAAAAAATGTCAGATTTGCCCCACATCCCCGCAGTCCCTGATTGGCTGGAGCAGTTTTGGTGGAAGTTCGGGGTGATGGATCCATTTTATTCTCTAAGGAATTATGGAAAAAGGGAAAAAATTTCTAAAATGACCCGCAGGCCCGCTCACACAAAGGGACACGTGGCCGTTTTTCAGTTCATGTGCGCTTTGGCAAGCGACGAGAGGACTTTAGGAATTTTAGCTTTATTTTGAAAAAGGGAAATAGTTTTAAAATGACTTGTGGCCTTGCTCATGTGAAGGGATAAATTATGAGTTGAGGCCCGCAGTGAATTAAAAAGGGACACATGGCCTACGTTGAAAATTCAATGCTAGAGGCATGAACTTTTGGGGAAAAGTTTGAATTTTCCCCTTTTCAAAATAGATAAAGTATAAAAGTGAAGCACATCCCCGCAACCAATCAGGTGATGCCATGTTTTAAAGAATGAGAATTTGAGCCATGACCCCATTTCCAATTAGGGTGTGCCACATGTTCATGTTAAAAAATCAAGGTAGGCTGGTAGAGGAATTTGAGAATTTGAGCTTTTTTTCTTAAAAAGGCTTAAGTAGCAGATTTGAGCCACATTTCCTTAGTCACTCATGCAGAGCCACATGTTTGGCCTTTGGCGGGGATGCGGAGGGGCGAGCAAAATGAGAAATTGCACTTTTTCTCCCAAATGTATTAAAATGTGGATTTTTCCCCATTCCTGTCCTTGCTTGGATCTTGCCACGCGTAGGGTCCAATTTCAAAGCTGAAAGAGGGAAAGAGTGGAAAAAATGTACTCATCTTGTTTTTGATGCAATTAACAAACCGAGCTCCAAAGAATTCAAATGTGAACTATTCTTCATTCTTCTCTCTTTGATTCCTTGTCATTTATTCATGATATGCATTTTTGGTTTGTTGTTGAGCCAAATTGATAAGTTTAAAGAGAGGTAAACTTTGTTTATAAGAAAACAGAGTTTATCGGGCATACATAATAAAAAAGGGGGAAACTTACTAGTAAGCACTTGAGTGCTATGGAAGTGGTTAAAACATGGAAATGGCAGGACCACATGAAGAAGAAAATCATTAGATTCCCCATACTAAAGTAATCATGCTCAAAGTGATGAAATATTCACCTTTTTAAACCTCTGGTTTTCATGAGTGTGGATATTATTTTCTTGGGGAGAAAGTATGGATGTAAATGAATTATTATAAGAACATGTTTTGGCCATGGAAAAAATAATTCGGTTTTTCTGGGAATGTTTTAAATTTGGAAGTAATTCAATACAGAAGCTTTCTTTCTCATTTCTTCTATTATCTCTCTCTCTCTCTCTCTCTCTCTCTCTCTCTCTCTCTCTCTCTCTCTCCTTGCTCGATTCAATGGATCATTTGTCTTTGCATTCAAAAGAAACTTTGTGTTCTTGTCTCATAATCTTTGGAATTTAGTGTCTGCAAATTCATATCGGTGGTAAAGTGATTGATATTTTTCTATATTTTCTTGGTTCAATGTGAGTAAGGATATATTCTGCTACCTATATCTCCTAAAAACATTTTCATTTTCTTCCTTCCTCCATCTCTCTACTCTTCCAATCCTTCGTATTGATAATCTTTTAAGTATGAAAACATTCCTAGAATATCAGGGTCCAAACATTGAGAGTTGTATATTTGTACATTTTTTTTTCCTACTTTCAATAAGGGAACCTCTCCCATTAAAGAGGAGGGACACATTTGTCCCTTGACTATGGTTTCTATCCATGTTCCATTCTAAAACCCAACAGTTTTTGGCGACTCCACTAGGGAATTCATTGCAAATGGATTCCAGTTTTTGAATAACAACTTCTTGATCATCTTTGATCTAGTGACTCCAAGATACACTCAGGGTAGAAGAACCCTTGGGAAGAAGACCCTCATTTCCAACTTCTGGATCATCAAGGTTTCTCTCTCCCTTCATCAAGAAAAAGAAGAGGAACAAGATCTGCAAGCACTCCTCCTGCTAGAGACAACTTTTGGGAGTGACATCCCTCAAGATAAAATCAGTCCTAATTTGCATGCTTTGATTCTTGCTGGTGTTTCAGTTCCTCTCCAAACAATCTTTCCAAGGATGGCATCTCCTCTACCTTGGGGCAAAAGGGTTAGGCCTCTTGCTCTTCCCCAGCCATTGCATGAATTTCCTAGAGGCAATAGAAATAATTTCCCTAAATTCAGAGGTGATAGGAAGGTTCATCCAAATGAGCATATTGCATCCTTCATTGTTAATTTTGGTGTTATCAAAGTCAAACATGAGGATATCTCTGTTAGAATTTTTGTAGAGACATTGCAAGATAATGTTGCTGATTGGTTTTATCATCTCCCTACTTGGATCCATCACCAATTAGAACACCATGACGACCCAGTTTGAGAAATGTTTCAAACCTGCTAAGGATGTGCATGCCCTCTTGGCCCAGATTTCTCAAATCAAGAAAGAGTCACATGAGCCCATGAGGGAATTTGTGGCCAAATTCAACAAGCTAGTTAACAAGATCCCACAAAACACATGCCCTGTGGATCAGATTCAAATGTTTCTTCCTTAATGCCCAACTACCTGAAGTGAGCTATGCACTTAGAAGAGATAATCTTGCCACTTTAGATGTTGATAAGAGATTTGTTGTCAGTGTTGAAGATGATCTGATCATGTTTGGCAAGATAAGGAGAGAATCATCCAAATCCAAAGAATCTCCTTCTTCCACATCTTCTCCTGGAGCTAATACAGATCAGTTGGTACAAAAACTTTCTAATGATCTCATTACTCTCAAGAAGTAGTTAGCCCAGCATGCTCCTTATTAGGATGTTCTGGGAAGAAATTTTAGCCCAGAATCGGTTTCCCTCTCCTCGGACCCTGATTGACAATTGAAGGCCCACTTGTTAAAGTTCTAGTCAATGCAACATGTGAAGTGTTGGAGCCTGATGACGAGGAGGAGAATGAAATATGTGAAGAACATGAAGAGGAAGCTGATGAAGAATTATAAGAGTTGAGTGGATCTCATGTCCATTTTCTCACCATTGAAGGTATAGATGAAGAGGATGATTATAAAGAAAGAGTTGCAGAGATGAAAAATGAATCATATGCCATCATGACTCGTGAGCAAGCCAATAAGAAGGATAAATTCATGCAGCTTGCTAAAAGATCTAAGGAACCTCCTACAACCATTCCAGGTGATTACAAGGAGAGGAGCTCCTATTCCAACTTCTTCCACATCCAAGGTAGGTTTTGTTATTCCTTCCTCCTCTATTTCTGCTCCTAAAACTTCTTATCCTTCAAATGATAGAGTTAATGATTCAAAATTTTCATCTACTCCTATCAATGATGCTCCATCTACCTCTGGTTCTTTTGACATTATTGACCATCTCAAGAAAAATAAGATCTAGATACCGAGAAGCGAGAATTCTAACAAACCCATCCCAAGGCCTTTGCTAAGATGGTAGACTTTGTAAATTCCAAATCCAAGCCTTCATCCTCTAGTTCTAAAGGTCTCTTTCCCACTCCTTCTCCTTCATCTCAACCAAGCCTTGTGGTAGTAGTCACTTCATTTGATGAGAAGATCAAACCATTTTATGTCACTCTCCTCATAGCTGGCCACAAACTCAACAATTATGTTATTGATTCTAGTGCTTCAGATAATGTGATGCCTACTAAGGTAGCTCATGCCCTAGGCTTAACCCTGACCCACACTTTTGGTTATTTTTACTCAATGGAATGTATAGAAGTGCCATTGGTTGGAAGAATCAAGGATGGACAAGTATCCTTTACTTATTTTCCAGAGAAGAGAGTTTTAGCCACCATTTTGGTAGCTGATATTCCCCCTTCCTACGGCATGCTGCTAAGTAGAAATTTTTACAAAGATGTTGGAGGATAAATCATGATGGATTGGTCACATGCTCTTATTCTAGTGAATGGTAAAATGAAAATGAAGAAGCTACTTGTTTGAGAAACAAATTGAATATATTGTGCAAAAAACAGATGACCCAAAGGCACAAATACTTTATGAGGACATTGATCATGGTAACTACATGATCATGTCACAAGATGAGGCTAACCATCCTAAGGAAGTGCTTCTTTATCCTAATGGTGTTTGGATTTTAGAATTTGATGGAAGTTGTTTCTCACTAGTTACGGAGCTGGTGTGGCACTTATTTCTCCCAAGAGAAAATTCATCCTTTCTCCTTCAAGTTCCAATTTGAAAACAAAAATAATACAACTGAGTATGAGGTTCTCATCCTCATTTTAAGCATGGAAAAAGTGATGGGGATCAATAATCCCCTTGCTTGTGGAGATGTAGAGCTGATTGTAAAGTAGGTCGGAGATCTCTTTCAAGTGAAGAATAGAAGGTTGAAACATTACAAGAATCTGGTTTGGGATTCCTTTGAGTTCCTTGATGCCTTTTCTATTGAAGCCATGTCAAGGAAAGAAAAACCAAGGCTGATTCCTTGGCCGTCTCGGGTCTTTCCGATCCGTCATCTATATTTCTCCCAAGATAAATTCACCATTGAGATGATTCATAGACCTAGTGCGTCTGACAATGCAAACAATTGGCAGGTCTTTAATGATGATTAGCACTTGCTTTCCTTCCTTGAACTCAAAGATAATTTTGACCATTTGTACTTTGAAATAAGTGGAAATCCACCTAGAGAGTGTGTGCGCACAAATGGAGAAGATAATAAAGAAGAAATGGATCATGATGACTGCATAAAACTAAAAGGTAATAAGATACCTAAAGGGCTGGCAAGTTTGGAAGATTTATTTGATAAAAATGATAGGTACATCAAGTCCAAAACTTCCAAAGGAGCTCAGAAGTTTTCTGAATGTGAGAAGATAAACATTGGGATTCTTAATAAACCCAAGCTAGTAAAAATTGGAAAGTTACGCACAAGAGGAGAGGGAGAAAGCATTGAATTTGTTGAAAAGTTATGCTGATGTTATTACATATTCTTATGATGATTTCAAGGCATTCACCCAAAAGAGATGCAACATCTCATTCCTCTAAAACTTGGGATCAAGCCCTTCAGGAAAAAGTAGAGGCAGTATAATCCTAAAATTGCTGATACAATCTTTCAAGAGATCCAAAACTTATTGAAATATAAGATCATTTTCCCCATTCGCCATTCAACGTGGATTGCTAATATTGTGCCCGTCAGGAATAAGAATGGTGAGATCTAGATTTGTGTTGATTTTAGGAATTTGAATCAAGCCTCTTTGAAGGATAATTATCCTCTCCCCATAATGGATCAAGTGTTGTAAGATGTTACAAGTTCAGAAATGTTGTCCATGCTTGATGGATTCTCAGGATATAATCAAGTAAAAGTAAGTACTGCAGATCAACATAAGACTGCGTTTACCACTCCTTGGGCCACCTTTGCTTACAAGAGAATGCCTTTTGGCATCATCAATGTTGGTGCCACCTTTCAGAGGGAAATGGATGTGGCCTTTGGCAGCCTCAAGGGAAAATGCATATTTGTATACCTTGATGATATGACTTTGTTTTCAAAAACAAGAGGTGATCATTTTCAACACCTTGAAATAGTCCTCCAAAAGTGTATAGAGCATGCAATCTCCTTGAATCCCAAGAAATATGTCTTTTGTGTCACTAAGGGTAAATTATTGGGACACATTGTATCCAAGGAGGGAATAAATATTTATCCGAAAGAGTCCGGTAATTCAAGTAGATCCCTCTCCCCACAAGCAAGAAGGGTGTGTACTCTTTCTTTGGCAAGATCAAATTCCTAAGAAGATTCATACCTGATTTTGTTGAAATTACTTTGAACATAGCCCACATGATGAAAGGGAAGCAAAATTTTGGTTGGTCCTCTGAAGGAAAGGTTGCATTTGAAGACATCAAGAGAGCTATAGCAAAGACTCCAATCTTGGCATGCCCTGATTATAGAAAAGACTTCATTATCTATTGCTATGCTACTGAAAGTACTCTAGCTGCTTGTGTTAACCCAGGAGAATGTTGAAGGTCATGAACTCCCCATAACATTCATGAGTTATATTTTGAAATCCCATGAGCTGAAGTACACCATGATGGAGAAACATGCTTTTGCAATGGTCAAAGTTGTGAAGTAGTTTCATTTTTACATCCTCAACTCTCATTCTATTGTGCTTGTGCCTGATATAACTATTAAATCCATTCTTACACAACAAGAATTTGGAACCAAGAGAGGAAATTGGGTAGCCAAAGTTTAGGAGTATGATCTTGACATCAAACCCACCAAGCTAGTTTGAGGAAAGGGCTTATGTGAACTCATTGCTAAAGGAGCTGATGCCAAATTGTCCAAGGAGGAAGTTGATATCCATGTTGTTCTTTTCCTCAACTCAACTGATGAATGGTATGCTAGCATTGCACACTTTCTTACTTATGGAGAATTTCCATCCCATTTGAGTTCCAAGGATAAGAGAGCCATCAAATTAAGGTCTACATAATATGTGTTGTGGGAAAATGCATTGTTCAAACGAGGCATAGATGGAAGGTTTTTGAAATGTGTTGACAAAGAGTAGCAAAAGAAATTGTTCTTAGCTTTTCATGACTAGGCCTATGGAGGTCATTTCTCTTCTCATTGTCACAGCCCACAAAATCCTCCGTGCTGGATATTATTGGCCTACCTTGTTCAAAGATGCATCAAAGTGGGTAGGCAAGTGTGAAACATGTCAAACCTTTATTGGAAGACCCAAATTGGCTGCTTTACCTCTCAAACTAGTGGTTATTGAGGAACCCTTTCAACAATGGGGTTTGGACTTCATTGGGACACTTAATCCACCTTCAAGTGTAGGGTATACTCATGTTTTGACTACCACTGATTATTTCACCAAGTGGGTATAAGCCATTCCATTCAAAAGTACTACTTCTGAAGTAGTATGAAACTTCATCAAGGATCATATCTTAATAAGGTTTGGGATACCAAACAATATTGTCACTCTAATTTTTCTTCTTTGAGATGATAGATTTATGTTATAGCTATGGAATTTCTCTTGATCACTCTTGATTACTATCCCCAAGGAATGGGAAAGCAAAATCAACTAGCAAGAACTTGGTCACCATTGTTCGAAGCTTGTTAATGACTCTCGAGGAATTGGCATAAGAAACTATATGATGCTTTATGGACGATAGGGTTACACCTAAGAGATCCACCTTTTTAAGTAGTATATGGAGTTGAAGCTCAACTTCCAGTGACATTGGAACTTCCAACCTTACATTTGATGAAGGCCATTGAGGATGCCAACTTTACCAATTCATTGGAAAAAAGAATTATGTACCTCTAGAAGTTGAATGAAGACAAATTGCAAGTGGTTGATAGAATATCAGCTCATCAACTCAAGGTAAAAGCTCTGTTTGACAAAAAGGCTAAACCCATAACTTTTCAAGTGGGAGACAGTGTTCTTCTTTAGGAAAAAGGCATGAACCTCGAGGTAGCCATGGTAAATTTGATTCCCTTTGGCTTGGTCCTTTTAAAATTAGACATTTTGCTGGTGAGAACTCTTTTTACCTAGATTACATGGATGGTTCTTCTCTCCCACTTCTTTATAGTGGGAAATTTTTGAAGTTGTTCAAAACCTAGGAGTTTTAGCGATCCCTCTGTACTTTTGTTTCTAGTTTTTCTTGTTTTTCTTGTTTCCTTGTGTGCATTGTCTTCTCGTGTTGATATTACTTTTTGACTCTGTTGCCTAATTGAAAAGGCACCGATATGTTCATCCCTAAAATTCTCTATGGTTCTTGATTTTACTTCTTTCCTCTGCCAAAATAATTCCCGAGAAGGAGCCGCTATTTTCCCCCATTTTTGAAATCTAATTTCATGAAAACTAAAGTCTTGCTATGGATGAATTCATTTTTCGAGCCCCTTAAGTGTTTGTTTTGATCCCCACGACGTTTTACGCATTTCCTCAATATACGGCCATTATAACATTCTATCTATTTATTCATCATCTGGGGTGTTCCTGGGAAAGACGAGGTTCGTGGTGAGCTGGAACAGGGTGATCTACCTGTTATTCCAATGCTGGATAAAGGGTTTAGGCGCGAGTCTCTTGAAACCTCCTTCAAAGACGTCTTAAAAGGCAAGGAATCCTCCATGAAACCTGCAGACATCACCCCATGTATCACATTTGGGGAAGATGTCATTTCATCTGAGGTTTACTACAAAGAGCATGCTCTGATTTGTAGATTTGGGGGTTTATGGCCCAGCCTTCCTGCTCTTCACGCGTGGATCTCCAAGCATTGGACTCCATCTTTAACTGGTAAGATAGATTTATATCCATGTGCTAAAGGCATTTTCATTATAGTTTTCTCTTCAATAGCTGATAAAGACATCATTGCTTCCAAGCTCTGGACCTGCGAGTCAAAATATTTGATCATGAAACCTTGGTTCCCATCCTTTAACCCACACACAGAGTCATTCTCATGGAAACCTGTTTGGATCAGGCTGCCCCATTTACCTCTTCAATTCTGGAGTCATGATTGTCTGACAACCATTGGCAATACCTTGGGTACTACACTCCACATAGATTCTCAAACAACTAATTACACCCATACTACCTATGCCCGGATCCTGGTGGAACTTGACACTGATAAAAATCTTCCTGCTACCATTGACCTTAGAGTGCAAAATAGAACTTGGTCACAAACTCTTGATTATGAAGGTCTGCCTTTTCGATGTAGAAGATGTTTTGGATTAGGACACACCTCTACTGCTTGTGGGATGGAAAAACGTCAACATGAGAAGCGCAGCTGGTGGAAAGACGCACTCCCGGAGCACTTGATCTTTGTGGATAGAAAGGATCTTGATTCTAAAGCAGTAGTTGAACCAGAGTCAACTAAAACCCCTTTATCCGAAACTCAGATTGTTAGAAACATGAAAAATACACAAGCTGCTGAGGGCAGCATGGAAAATGAAAAATTTATCTCTCAGGAGAACAACATGGCTGTTCCAAATGGGACATATGCAACTAAGGAAAATACTCCTCCTTTGTCTTCTTCTCCAACTGCGAAGACTCCATCAGGGTGGGTAACGGCCAACAAAAAGAAAAAATCTACCACTCTGAAGGGTAACGCTTCTGCTGGGTAACGCTTTTGTTGTTTCTCAGCGGTTGGTTTACTGTTTTTCTGCTTTTGTTGTTTTGCTGTTATGTCTCGTCTGTGTAGCTGTTTCTGAGCTACGTTGAGCTTCACTGTAATACTTGGATTTTGATCCATTAACTCTGTTTCTCACTCCTATTCCGGCTCTCAGGCCTCTTTTGTATTCAAGGGTATAGTCCCTTTCAAAAAACTATTTGCCAATATTAAAAAAACATTCTATCTATTTATCATGGATGGGAGGGGGTTTATGATCTTCTTTTATGCATTTGAAGGACATGGAAACTTACATTCTTCACATATTAACCTTGTGCAGAAAGAAAATCTTCATCGGGTGTAAAAATGGTGTTTTCCCGTTCTCTACAATTTTCTACATTCTTTTCCCCATAAAATTCTTTCTTAGAAGGTGAAGCTACATATTTTCTTCTCATTGGATGCGGCTAGATGGGTTCCTTTTTAAACTTATCACTTTTGGTGATTTTGGAAAAAAGTTAGATTTTCCTCACATTCCCGCGGGTCCTTGATTGGATGGAGCAGTTTTGGCAGAAGTTTGGGGTGATGGATCCATTTTATTCTCTAAGGCATTATGGAAAAAGGGTGAAAAGTTATAAAGCGACCCATGGCCCTGCTCACGCAAAGGACACATGGCCATTTTTATGTTCATATGCACTTTAGCGGACCGGTAGAGGAATTTAGGAATTTTAGCTTTGTTTCCACAAAGGGTGAAAATTAATAAAATGACCCACAGCCCCACTCATGTGAAGGGATTAATTTTGAGTTGAGGCCCATAGCAAATCAGAAAGGGACATGTGGCCTACATTGAAAATTCAATGACGAAGGCATGAACGTTTGGGGGAAAAGTTGGAATTTTCCCCTTTTCAAAATAGATAAAGTATAAAAGTGAAGCACATCCCCATAACCAATCGGGTGATGCCATGTGTTGAAGAATGAAATCGGGATAGCGGGTTGGTGGAGGAAAATGATAATTTGAGCCATGACCCCATTTCCAATTAGGGTGTGCCACGTGTTCATGTTAAAAATCAAGTCGGGTCGGTAGAGGAATTTGAAAATTTAAGATTTTTGTCTTAAAAGGATTCATTAGAAGATTTGAGCCACATTTCCTTAGTAACTCATGCGAGCCACGTGTCTGGCCTTTAGCGGGGATGCGGAGGGGGAGAAAAATGAGAAATTGCACTTTTTCTCCCAAATGTCTTAAAACATATATTTTTCCCAGGCCCATCGTTGCTTGGATCTTTCCACGCGTAGGGTCCAATTTCAAAGCTACGAGAGGGAAAGAGTGGCCAAAATGCACTCATCTGGTTTTTGACACCATTAACAAACCAAAGCTCCAAAGAATACAAATGTGAACCATTCTTCATTCTTCTCTCTTTGTTTCCTTATCATTTATTCATGATATGCATTTTTGGTTTGTTGTTGAGCCAAATTGATAAGTTTAAAGAGATCTAAACTTTGGTTATCGGTAAATAGATTTTATTAGGCATATGCACGATAAAAAAGGGGAAAAGTTACCGGTAAGCACTTGAGTGCTATGGAAGTGGTTAAAAGGTGGAAATGGCGGGACCACATGAAGAAGAAAATCATTAGATGCCCCTACTAAAGTAATCATGCTCAAAGTGATGAAATATTCACCTTTTTGAACATTTGGTCTTCATGAGTGTGCATATTCTTTTCTTGGGGAAAAGTATGAATGTAAATGAATTCTTATAAGAACATGTTTTGGCCATGGAAAAAATAATTCTGGTTTTTTTGGTAACATTGTAAATTTCAAAGTAATTCAATATCAAAGTTTTCTTTCTCATTTCTTCTGTTATCTCTCCCTCTCCTTGCTTGATTCAATGGATCATTTTTCTTTGCATTCAAAAGAAACTTTGTGTTCTTGTCTATGTAATCTTTAGAACTTTGTGTCTGCAAATTCGCATTGGTGGTAAAGTGATTGATCTTTTTCTATATTTTCTTGGTTCAATGTGAGTAAGGATATATTCTGCTACCTATATCTCCTAAAAACATTGTCATTTTCTTCCTTCCTCCATCTCTCTACTCTTCCAATCCTTCATATTGATAATCTTTTAAGTATGAAAACATTCCAGAATATTAGGGTCTAAACATTGAGAGTTGTATATTTGTACTTTTTTTTTCCTTCTTTCAATAAGGGAACCTCTCCCATTAAAGAGGAGGGACATGTTTGTTCCCTGACTATGGTTTCTATCCATGTTCCATTTTGAAACCAAACATGGGGCTAATAGGTCTGGTGGCTCTAGAGGTAGAGGAAACACATGTAATGGATTTGGTGGGCAAGGTCTGCACCAACCTCAGCAGATTTATATGGAGATGTCTCTTCGTCTTCCAGAATATATAGGAATTGAAGATTTAGTCGAGCACGTGCATATGTGTGAGATACTATGGCACACGAAGGGAATCACTACTCTAGAGTGCAAGGTAAGTCAATTTGCAACTACATTACAAGGGCACACACATATTTGAGTACGAAAGTTTTACCACGACCAAAATTGTGTAGATTATACCGCGTTGTGGGATGCTTTCTTGAAAGAATTTTATATCCTTGAGTTTGAGCAGAAGAGCATCAGTACATTGAAGAATATTAATCGGGAGCTATTGAGGGTGTTCGAGAGTATGATGCTCGGTTCAAAAACCTTTTGTCTAAATTATCTTATAGCATACATACAATTCAGCATGCACGGTGGTTTGTTGGAGGTCCGATCACACATTAGACTTATATAGATCTGCGTGAGAGTGCTTGAAGAATCTTTGTGTGCTTTGAGGTGGTAGGGAGTGTAGACATAGGAGTGAGTTCATTTTTGGAAGCTTAGATTATAGCAATGGATAAATAGTTGGAAAAATTATTTGCTAATTCAGCACATGAGATGCACATTAGAATTTGGTGTATAAACTTTGAGATAGAGGGCATACTAAGGATAGTTTCCCTTGTAAATCGGTGTGCTCCTTATTGTTGGATTATGAGATATGTCACTTGGACCACACTTCAAGTCGGTTCCCATTGTTGTAGCATGTGATAAGAAAGAACATGTCCTATTACTTCAAGAATTGTAGGTCTTGCACTCATGATATTGAAGATTACAGATTGATTGATCACATACATGATACCATTTATATTGACATATGACATACTAATGTTGTAAATAATTCTAATGAGAAATGTGAGCATCATGACCATGATCATAATAGGGGCACTCGATGGAGTCCGTGGTAGATGTCGAGGCTATCAAGGAAGATTCATAGGCTAAGGTCGTGGTGGTGGAAGAGGTGATTTCCATTGTGCAAATTTTTATACAATTGGATCTCCTAGCCATTACGAGGCATGAGTGTCCATAGAAAATTGCTTGTTCTTTTTGCAGAAAGAATCATAACTATGAAGATTTCCCATATTTGTATGAACACTTGAGTAAGAAGCATGAATAGGAGAATAAGGGCACAAGAATGGTTAGAATTTAGTATTTCGTGGAAGATCAATGGATTCTGAAGTTAGCACTAGATCCTGAGATGGTACCTATGAAGATTACTACACGCAGTGAGGTTGTGCGTGATAGAGAAGTTTTGAAAGCAAAATATATTATTACTAAAGAGGAGATTCTACATGCAATGTATCCGGACCCTATACATCGAAGGAGGTTTATCAAGAAACCATGGAGGTAAGTCGAAATTTATAGGGTAAGATACAATGTTTGAAGGAGAAGCCACAAAAATTAGAACAAAATAAAGTAGTTGAGCTCCATAAGAAAAATGTAGATGATTTAAAGGAGGTTTGCAAGATATTACACCAAGAAAAATTATTCTTTTCTTGGGAAATTGGTTAAAGGAAACACTCTATGCACTAGGATTGAGTATGAAAGGTATATTTTACATGCTAACCTTACCCCTCATAGCTACGGATTAAGACAAGGAGATCACTCAAATGTTGTTGTGGATGGTTGGCTTTTGAGTAATATCTTGATTGACACAATCACGAAGTGAATTTGCTTACTTTAGATGCATGGGTTCAAATGGGAAGACCACCATTATATTCATCTTATAATGTGTTGTTTATGGTGAACCGAATGAATGTCACGCCAATTGGGGTTTAGAAAGATACATCAATTTCAATACGAGGGCCAAGTTTACTAGGGAATTTGAGTTCTTGGCACTTACAGAGGAAAATATTTTCCAGCATTACTTGACTACCCTTGGTGTTATAAAAAAACACTAATTTGCGCTTCAAAACTGGGTATATAAGTTTTAAAACAAGGAATAACATGTCGTTATCCCTTTGATAGATGGGAAATCTGCACCTTATGTATATCCCTTAAGTGAAGAAGACTTGAATAGAATTTATATGCACACCATTCAAGATCTAGAATTTCTTCATCCATCAAACGAAGGATTTCTCTAATGTGATGATACATATTCCATGAGTGAAACTACAAGTGTTTCATGTGATAATTGGGCACATGACAATTACAAAATGGTTGGGTGTGAAGTTCGAAATGTAGTTTGTGAGGCCACACAATCGATGAATTTGGGGAGCAACCATGTATCAAGGTACACCGATGAAGAGAATCTAGAATTATTTCTTCTTGCTATGGAAGTTTAGTGGGAAAGTTAGTGGAAAGAATGAATATGCTAGTTTATAATCTATAAAAGACAACAACATCTTGGTGGATGGTTTAGAGGGATAATATTTTGGAGTGGAGAGAAATAAGGATTACTTTATCTACTATATTTTTAAGGAGCAATGCACCTACCCAGATCTATGTATTTCATGATAATGATCATGTTCAACACCACATTTATTAGTACGGGAGACTTTGGAAAGAGGGTCAAGAAGCTTTAACACCTTTATTATGGGTGCACAATATTTATTTCACCTTGCGAGGCTACATGCACGCATGGTATATATATGCAGAGTTGAATAGAGAGACTAGAAATTGGTAAGAACTTATTACATCTATGATTCGGACCTTGACTATATTTCCACTAAACCTCGGTGAATGAAGTGTTACGATTTATGAAGTGCTTAAATATAGGATATATTGCAAAGGCTAAGGAGCTCCTTTAGGATTTGTTTGGAGAGTTATACTTGGGGGCATGTTTTTAAGAGGAAGAAACACATGGTGAACAACTTGGGCACACATGCCTAGAAAGAGAAAAGGGTAAAATGATCTACATAGTTGACGATGAAGAGATTGAGAACATGGATACTAAGAACACAAAGGGAACTTGTGAGGTTTTGGAAAGCACAGATGAGAAGGCATGCGCATACCATGTGCCTATGAAGACCAAGAAAGTAAACATTGGAATGGATGTTGAACCTAATGAGGACATCATTGGAGACTATTGGTCTAACTCTAAATTTGCTAAGATAATTGAGTTGTTGTGCAACTTCCATGATTTGTTCCTAGGGGATATCATGAGTTTAAAGGAGTACACTGAATCTTTTGGTGAGATGAGAATCAAGTTGAATGAAAGAGTGTGCCCTATTTGAAAGAGGCCTTACTAGATGAATCTAAACTTGTGCATCAAGGTGAAAGAATAAATTGAAAAAAATTTAATTTATGGGATCATTGTTCCCATCGAGGATTCAAAATGGTGAGCCCTATGGTGATCAACATCAATAAATATGGGAGAATCAATTTTTTTGTATTATAGGGATTTAAATTTTTCATGTGTAATTGATCCCTTTCCCACACTGCATTTCTTGAGGAAATCTTCGAGGGTGTTGCGGTGAAATATACTCCTTCACTGATGGATTTTCATGGTATCATCAAGTAAGGATAGAAAAAGAGGACCAAGAAAAAAACTTTCACCATTGAATGGGAATTTTTGTATACATGGTTATGCCCTTTGGACTAAATAATGTGTTTGCGAGTCTTTTTTTCGTGCATAGTGGTGCAAGTGTTTCAGGATTTTATTCACAAATTCTTGCAAGTATATCTGGATGATTAGATAGTCTATGGGCTTGTAAAGGATCACTGTGATAATTTGAGGCATATGTTTAAGATGTATCAGTAGTTTAGCATCTCTTTAAATATTAAGAAGTGTGTATTTTCCACACCCTTTGGAATTTTACTGGGACACATAATCTTGAAAGAGGGTTTGTTAGTGGATCCTGCTAAGGTTGTTGTGATTTTGGGCTTAAAAGAGAACTAGCTAGGTGAGGTGTGTGGATTCTTGGGAACATGGGATATTAGAATTTTATCAAAGGTTATGCCAAGATCGTCATGCCCCTAAAGTAATTTTGAAAGGAAAAGTCTGGTTTTATTAGGGTGAGGCACAACAACGCACATTTGAGACTTTGAAAGAAAGGCTTACTACAACACCTATTTTGCACTTTCCTTCATAGTCCAAAACTTTTCACATTCATGTAGATGCCTTTGACATGGCCATAGGCATGGTAATAGCCCAACCTAGAGAAGGGATTGTTGATCATCCTATTTTCTTTATGAGTAGAAAGTTGACTCTAGGAGAATAGAATTATACAACTACAAAGCGCAAGGTGTTATCTATGATATACATGCTCCATAAGTTTTGATAGTAATTACTTGTTATACCTTTCATATTTTATACATACCACATGAAACTGAAGTATTTGGTGAAAAACCCCATTTTACAGGGGCACATATGCCATTGGGTTCCGTTATTTCAAGAGTTTAACTTTACTTGTGGTGGTTAAGTCGGGTAAGAGAAATACTCATCTAGACCATTCATCAAGGGTTCAATCATGGGAGGATGTGTAGAGCATTGAGGATACAATGCCAAATATAGATCTATTCAGTTTAAACTATGTGCCCTTAGAGTTAGAGGATATTGTTGTCTTTTTATGCACATGTGTGGTGCCTGAAGGAATGAAGGATTTGAAGAAGAAACAACTTGTCATTCGCGTCGCGCCTTACATTTTCATCAGTGGAGACTTATAAAAGTTAGGCCATGATGAAGTTTTGTTTCAATGTGTACTTGAGCTTGAGCGTGCAACAATTATGGAGGAGGCTCGTGGTGATATTACAGGTGGAAACTATGTAGGGGATGCCACCGCGCGTAAGATTATACTAGCCGGTCTATGGTGGGAAACATTATATAAGAATTGCAAAGAGTATTTCAAAGCATGTGATCATTTTTTAGTGCCTTGGAAATCCTGAGCATAGAGATGCGATGCCTTTGAGGCCTATTACTAGCACCAAACCTTTTTAGAAGTGGGAAATTGACTTTGTAGGCCCTATCTTCCCAACCACACGGAGGAAAAGATCATGCTATATTATAACTTGTATAAATGGTCTTACACGGTGGGAAGATGTGGTGCCTACAAAGGATTGCACCACAACTACGGTAGTAAGGTTTCTATGAGCAAATATTATCGGTAGGTATGGATGTGTTTTAAGTTTAACAAGTGATAGGGGTACTCATTTCCTTAATTAGACTATCGGGATATTCTTTGGATGAATTTATGGTTGCACACAATAGAAAAACACCCTATCATCCTTAGGAAAATGGTACTACGTTGAGGCCTTCAACAAGATATTGAGCTATACATTGACAAAAATTTGTGATGTTGGAAGGAGAGATTGGCATGATGAAGTATCTGTTATACTTTGGGCATATAGGACAACCTACAAGAGGTTGAATATAGCAACACCCTTTTAGTTAGTTTTTGGTGTAGAGCGTTCTACCCATGGAATTCATGTTACCTTCTTTGTGAATTACGTATGTAGGAGATTTAAATAAGGAGAAGAACTTGAAGAATATATTGAAAAAATCGTGAAATTGGATGAGAGTCATGCCATAGCGCGTTGGATTCAAAAGAAATAAAAATCCGGCATAAGGCATGGCATGATAAGCGTATTAAAGATAAGAAACTTGAGGTTGGACAAATGGCACTTCGTATGATTCAAAGTTTTGCACCACCCAGGAAAGATTAAGGCACATTTTTGGGACCGTATGTTATCACTTATATACTTGATTTAAGTGCTTTCCGATTAGAGGCATTGGATGGAACATGGTTACACAATTACTTCAATGGGAGTAGGATGAAGCCCTATTATAAATAAGTCTTCTTGATGTTTCTAATAAGGTAGTATTACCACTTAGATTAGATTTTTTTAATGCATTCCCTTTATATGTGTTTCCTTTCATTTTTAATGCTTTGTCAATTTAGTTCGGTGTTTTGTGTAGTAAGTGTGCTTTGCACGTTAGAGGATGATTAATATGTAAATGTTTTCATGCAAAGATGACCCATCATACCCGTAGTGTGGGGTGGATAAAGAAGGATTGATTGGTGCCCTATTTCAGATTATGGTGCATGATAAAACCAAACTCACTTGGTGATCAGGAAAGGGGACAAGTTCTTAGATAAGGAAAATTCAAAAATATTGCTCAAATTTAAGACCACATGTGGGAGGATGGACACTCAGTATAACACAAAGTAGGCCATAACATTGGAGACTACTTAGGAAGAGTCACATTGGATAGGTACTTCAGGCAGGAGGAGCGTGGGGAGAAGATATCTATGATAGAGAAGTAGTGGGTGCGCTAGAAGGTTATGACTAAGGAATGCAAATATGAGGTGTGGAAGAAAGAGTGCAATATGTGGGGAGGCAAAAATTTGGAATTAATTTCATGTACGGTGGTAGATGGGAGAAATTAATGTGAAGGATTTTTAAATTTTTATAAATTTGGCATTTATAACATCATTGTTACCTTGCATTGTTGAAGCTAACAAGTGTGAAGTGCAAAGGTGGGCTAAAGATGAAGAGCTATATGCATATTTATGAGCTTTGATGGGATCAAAGCACGATGTTTATAATCATTTGATGTAGAATTAAAATTCGGGTGGTGGCATGTGTGCTTTAAGGAGGGTTCGTATGATTAGGGTTTGAAGAAGGCAGAGTGCAGCTAGGGTTTGATAGATCAAAGGATTTGGTTCACACTCATGGAAATTAGAGTTTCAAGGTGCTAGTTTAGAAGATAAAGAACATTCCATATGGGTGAGAAAAAAATTATGGCACCTTGGAGAGCTCCGGTTGTTGTGGTAGAGGTAGACGAAGTGGCAGAGGAATGGTTGGTGGAAATGTTATATCCAAAGGGAGTAATTGAGGGGTGACCATGGACAACTAAGATAACACAATGTAAGATTTACGATACTAAACACATAATGGACAAGTGGATGCAATATATCACTGCTGAGGTTATTAGAAAGAATAATTGAAGCACGATAGATGGAGATAGGGTTTTGGACAACTCCATGAGGAAATTTCCTAAGAACATAGGGATCATGTAGATTCCTGAGTTACCTTACTTTGGGAAGCCCGAGAAATTGTATCAATGGCTCAAGTAACGATTACATGAACATTTCTTCTACTTCGCGGGTAAGAGAATGTGAATTACCACCAAACTGATTGGAAAGGTAACATGGTTGCGTGACTCCATATGGGATATTTCCAGTGACTTTTTAGATGATGAGGGAATTGATGCAATGGCCTATTGCGCTTAAGTAAAAGAAGGGGGACGAGCATTTAAGGTAACCAATATTGAAGACATGGCGATAAGGATTATAGCATGGTTGGTGGGGTGCAAGCTAGGGGCCTCCGAGATATGGAATAATGTAAATTAGTGTTGGTTACACATAGCGTATAAAATGTCCAACAAAACATATTACAACATCGTTGGATACATTACGAAAGCTTGGTAATTGTGGTGTGTGTTCGGGAAGACAAAGGTGAGAAGATTACTTGGGTTGTCACTATTCTATTATTTGTTTTTAATGAATTTTTAACCACTGATGGACCAAGGGAAAATGTCTAGGAATTTCCCTTGGAAAATAAGTCTCCAGCAAATAAGTTTTCAAAGTATATATTGAGTGGCTCTATTTCCATCACATACAAGGAGCGCGATAATTTTTTTTTAGGTGGTTGCATCGGGAATTTGAAGGGGAGTGACACATTCCACATGAACTTCCTATAGTGTTGGATGGCCAGGAAGAGTTCATCGTTTACCAACATTTTAGTTTGGGGTAGTTTCATATGAAGACGGGTGAGAAGAGCCCTTGGTGTAAGTTACCTTTCACATTTACTACATAGTATTTTAAGAATTATGTCAATAGGTTTCATAACACACACAAAATTCATTTTGATGCTGAAAAGGTATATGCAACTATTCATATCCTGTGAAAAACCTATGTATGGCCGAACCGGGAAGCGTATGTAGAAACGCTTGAATCAAATAACATTGACATAACCCTAGAGACCATGGCCATAGGTAAAATCAATTCAACACATGTTTATGTGTATTTGAGGCCATACTTTAAGAACAAAAAAGTAATCAAAGGAGAGGACATGGCTCTTTCGGGTCCTCCAAAGTAGAAGTAGACAGTGGGCACCTCAAGGCCAATTGCACTGTGCCACCCACTCAAGAAGAACCAGTGCCTATGGGCTTAGAAAATGTTTTAGAGTGCGGGAACTAGTTGATAGCACTAGAATGGACCACACATGAAGAGATTTGTGCGGGATATTTATATCCAAGGATATTGGCACTAGGACTTCACAACTAGTGAGGAGGTCACAACAGTCACTCTAGTAAATAATGTTGAAGAGAAAAGGAAGAAGCACCAAAAATATATACCACTAAGATATAACGAGGAGGAGAAGTCCCCTCAATAGAGAGTGCAACAAGATGAGGACTCTCAAAGTTTAGAGATGCGGATGATGAGGAGATAGGTGAAAGGGTGGTCTATGAGGAATTGGGTCCTAGCTTAAGTGCCTAGGAACTGTGAGATACCAAACTAGTCTTTGGTGGAGATATAAAGATCAAATCACATCCAGAGCATGAAGAAAAGGGGAAAGAGGAAGGAGATGCATTATAGAAAATTGTTGGCCTTTGAGGCACACTAGGATGTAGGCACTTATTCACAAGAAAACATCAAAGAGTGTACCAGTGGAAATAATAAATATGATGTGGTAAGGACTCAGAACACAGGATACATTGATGACCTGACTAATATTATTCGTGCCCATTTTTAGATTATCTTTCCTAGGGATAATTATATGGCTAAGATTGGATGGACCCAAAAATGGAGACAAAGTGCAATCACAAACTTGAGTTATCATGGAGCATACAAACTCACATGGATGAACCTAACTTTGATGTCTGCGAGGAGTCATGTGTGTCATGCAAGATGAGAAGGGCACCACATACCCGCCATAATACGATAAAGCCCACACTATTATCCAATGAATGGGTAAGTAATGTGCTTGTTAAAGTATCTACAAAATTCACACGTCATAAAATATATAAAGCAAATACTATAAAATTTCTTGTGGATGATAAGAGGGACAAAGATACAAAAGTCAAGTGACTCACTAAGGAGTGGGATAAGGCCATGGTAGAAACCTAGAATTTCCGTGAAATGGCTGAGAAAATAGCTAATGAGATTATGGAAACAAGGCTTGACTTTTAGGAGAATGTTCCAAAGGATTTTCATCCTCCCTTCATTATTTACACACCATGGTAAGACTGATTTTGGAAGAGGGACTGTGTGTTTGTCGAAACCAAAAGATGCTACAAAAGAGGTAGCAAGGGCCAAGGCCACGGTTACATGGAAAATTTCTAGTTATGAGTCCATTATGCAAGCTTTTAAGATGACTGAATAAAGTAGATATGGTACCTGACTATGTGTGAAGACCATATGTAATCATTAAGACAAGGAATGGCAAAAAAATATTATTTTATTCAGGAAACCAAGAATGAAACACTTGGGTGAGTAGAAAGAACTACACTTGGTGGAAACTAAGCACGATGCACTTGAGGCTGCCAGGATCCCACACAAGGAAAGAATAAAGGACATTAGGAAGGTCATCATGGAAAAGATGGATGTAATGGAAGGAATGGTCTCAAGTATGGCCAATATTCTTAGAATTCTATAGAATGAAGGTGGTAAGATGACCCTTGATGAATTAGATGTCGTAGTTGTAGACATTCCAAATAAAAAAAATAAAGTGCTAAGTGATTGGTATGCATTCAAAGAAGAGGTCCAGAATGAGTATCTAGAATTGATCCTACCAGCAGAAGAGAAAGATACCAAGTAGGTTGATTTCCTTTTAGCACCAAGTAGTCCATTCTTTTTCTCAAGTAAATATTTTTCTTTCATTCATCATTCTTTTGGAGAGATAAGTTGATTACCCATTATCGGGGGCGGAAATATATTTAGTGTGGGGTAAAGTTTGGGTGACAAATATATCCTAATTTTTTAAGCACATTAGGTTTGGGCATGTAAACATAGGGTGTGTGAGGCGCATGTGAATGTAGTAAGGCGGGGCATACCCGGGAGCGAGGACTTATCCATTTTCAGCCTAAGGCTATTTTTGGACTTGAAGTACTAAGCACATAATGATATGAAGACTTTCAGACCACACAAGGTTATATTGGGGCTAGTAAAGGTTTGAGCACTATGCAGAGTTTAGGGATAATAATAGGATTTGTATTAGGAGTTAACTTTAAGAAGATCCATTACTAGTACTTGCATACTTTTGTATTCTCTTGTAAAGGCACATGGCTATTATTAGCATGTAGCCTATTTTTTGAAGGTGCATAGGTGGTGAAGGGAAAGTCCCCACTCCTATATATATGTATTGATTTACACGGTTTGGATATACCATTTTATTGTAGAGTTATGTTGTAGAATTGTTAGCGCACATGACTATGGAAATTGGATCATGATGTATGAAGCTTCTATGTTTTATGGTATTAATATAATGGATCTTATTGGCTAGATATTGGTGTTAGATGTGACTAAATATGGTTCTTGCATGGTAAATCTCATTATAGTCATTGTTTAGTCAATCTTCCATATGGTTAAGCTCTAGATCTGGTTTATGCATTGTGGAATGCCTTATTGTCTATTATGAATTTTAATATGTGTGTGTGTGTGTACTCAATCATGCTAAAATTTTGGATAAGCATCTCTAAATAAAGGCCTAGTACCATTGCACGCTTTGGGTGAGCACTCAGTTTAGTCTGAGTGATGTGTCAACACGCCTTGATTTGTGGGTATATTCTAGGCTACATAAGTCCTAAAGAAGACTTCCCTATTCCTAACATTGATCATCTTGTCGACCTCACCATAGGCCATGAGATGGTATCTCTTATGGATGGATTCTTTAAATACAATCAAATACTTATCGTGAATGATAGACAACATAAAATTTACTTCATTACTCCTTAGGGGACCTTTTACTACCATGTCATGCCTTTCAGACTTAAAAATTTAAGGGCTATCTATTAATGCACTATGACATACATCTTCCATGATCCCATTCATAAGAACTAATTTAAAAAATATGAATATTAAATCTAATTTTAGAGTCACTATGATGATATACATAGAATACAAATTCTAAACACTCTAAAGATGTAACTGTGTAAGAAAATGAGAGAGATAGGGCACTTATATGATTTTTAATCCCAAAATAGTTATGAACTGGAAAAAGTGATGAACAAGATGGGTAGAGTTTTGAAAATGCTCAATATAAATTATGGAAGCTATGGAGCAGGACTTGTACATGGGCGTCTAGGATAGGGAGAGGTCACATAGGCACCAAAGACCTTCTATAGGTTTATGATACTACACAAAGGGTTAGAATATAATTTTTATTTTTCACTAGGGTTTTAATATCATTTGTTATTGGTTGCCTATATGTCACCGTATGATGACCGAATGTGCCTGTAACTGGAAAACAAATGATATCCTACAATGGCCCAAAACATGTCAACTCTAAAAAAATAACTATGTAAATGGGGTGTGTGCAATGAAAATTTTGTTAAATCTATGAACATGGGGTAAGAACCTATAAATAAACCCCAAAATATTTGGAACAAACAAATCAAATCACCATCAGATTAGAGATAAACAAGAGCTACCTGTTTGCATGCATACATAAAGCTTGAAACAAACAATCAACCTTTAAACATGACTATATCAGTTCTCTACTCCATGAAATCTATCTAAAAAGGAACCTATTAAAGTTCTAGAAATCAGTTAGGTGTTTATGGATGTCTCAAAATCTTAAGAATGGAAGCTCACCATTAATGGCTTCTACCATTTACCCTAAAATTTGAAATATTTAGCAAATAAAAAGTAAATAACTTAAATATGAAATGAAATGACTCTAAATGACTAAAACATACTCTAAATCATAAATGAGATAACAGATGGATTTCTTATGAAAATTTGGGAGGGGTACCCTTCTATTTATAGGTTTTGGTTTGGGGAAAAAGGTCTTTTGGATGCATGTGGGATTAAAAAGGAGCCAAAAGGTGATTTTTAGAAAAGCACATTAGGAGGTGTGAACTAGATTTGGAAGGCTAAGTGGCTATTTGGAAGGGTGAGATATTTGTTTTAGAAAGTCAAATTCTCATTAGAAAGTCAATAAGAGGGTTAATTAACCTAAACAAGGTTAATTAAAGGGGAAAACAAGCTTATAGAAGCTGGTTAGAGAGGGATTAATAGATTTAGGGGGTTTAGAAGAGGTTAGAAAGGGTAATTTACTAGCATAGTGTAGTAAATTAATATGAGACTAGGATAGTTAGTATGATCTTAGTAATAAGATCATGTAGACCAAATTATAGGTGTCTACATTTGCCCCTCTTTGAGGTGACGTGTGTGACGTCACTTCAAAGAAATTAGATAAGCATAAACAAGTATAAAAATTTTAAGGGGTAGAAGAAAAATTATTAAGATGAAGGATGCCCCCTCGAGTGTCGATGGGGTGATGAAAGAGGTCAATCGATGATCGAAAAGATTACAAAAAGAGAATAGAAGAAAGAATAGTGCGAAGAAATGGGATATAGAAGAGAAAATAACAAGGAAGAGGGACTTTGAGTTATCCACAAGGCATTGCTATATAACCAATTCTTAATCATCATATTGCTAGTAATCTTCATCATCAGTCCTTATTAAATTATAAGCATGCAACAAAAGCATAAAATGACATGAAAAGATAAGATAAAAACAACTACCTATTGCTAAAATAACAATTCCATTCAACATAAAAACATGCAATGCAATAACGAAAAACAAACTCACGAGTAACAAGGAAATAAGTACAATCAGACACACTCAAACCAACAACGTTTAAGACGGTTGCACAAATATTTTGTTATCAAGTTACAATCCCAAATGTTTTGATAAATGAAAAGGGTTGAAAATGATGCCCCAAGAAATTTTTATATGCAAGGGAAAGGATGGAGGACACTTGGATCCAATGGGAAAGTAATGTGCACAACGAAACAATACCAGACAATTCATGCCCCAGAGTATCAACGAAGTAAAAATGTAGCTTTCGTAAATGGGTTGGAGATTCAGATGATCCGTGAGTCGTTGTTTCAATATGCATGGAAATTCCAACAAGATATGAGATGAACATTGTGCGAAAGACACATATTTCAGCCACAAATGAGTTAATTACCAATTTTAGCCCATTTTCAAAGTTTTCATGATTTTTGTTGGATTTTTAGATGATTTTATATTTTTAAATTTTTTTGGTCGGAGAAGAATGTAGAAAGTGGAAGATCTCCTAGAAGAACGCAAGAAAAATGCCCCAGGGAAAAGAGAACGAGCATCGAGATAGCAAGTAAAAATGCCCCGTGAGAAGAAGAACAAGAAAACAATAATTATAAAATGAGATAATTATCACAATAAGTAAAATAGAATAAAATGATAGAGAATAGTTCCTGAAACATTTGTAAATTTTCCCAAGGTGAAGAAATTGCCTCTAGATAGCACTTAATGTTCCAACGTAGTGAAAATTAGTAAAAATAATTATTTAAATATAAAAATAATCATTCTAGTGAGCTGAATAAGTGTAAGAGTGATTACGACGGAGAAAACATGCCCTAGGGGCATTGCGGTAACCTAATATACCCACTCGGGGGTTAAATCAATCATGACCAGTTCATTTGTAGCAAATCTCTTGCAAATTTTCACCATGAGCGAGTATGATATCCCTAGAGTGAAATGGCGAGGCTATCGAGCAGGAGGAGATGCGAAGATCACATCCGGGAGTACCTGTAGGACCCATTAGACAGACCCTACATGAGTTCCCTAACCCTACTTCTTCATTTTTGCATTTAATGTCAATTTTAGGCATGTTTTAGGCTAGATTAGGGTAATTTTTACATATGCGTGTGTGCACATGCGTGAAAACTACGGGTACATGTACATGTACCTATTAAAAAATGGGTACATGCACACATATCCATTGAAGGGGATGTGTATGTGTCAGGAAGGGGAAAACGTGGACATGCATGCATGCACATCGAAGGGAAAACACATGCGTCCTAGGTAGATAGAATAATTAGATAGAAAAAGGGGGTGGTCGTGCGTGTCAAGGTAGAGGAGTAGGCATTGAAGTGGAGGTGTATACGCATTAGGTGTGTACATGCCGAGAAAGGCATGCATGTATTGATGTAGGCATGCATTCATCGGGGAAAGTACATAACTTAACCTTGCAAACAATTAGCTAAGTATAGATGAAACATAGACTAGGTTGTTGTAGAAGAAAGATGAAATTAGTATACTTAGATGAATGAAAGAAGAATTTACTAGAAAACTAGATAGAAGTATATAGAAATGTAACCCTAACACATGTATCATTTGTTTGTGTGCAGTGGATACTACATGTCCTTCATACTCATGAGAGATATGGCCACTTTCCGTGGCGATAGAGGCAAAATTCGATGAGGAGGATTGGAAGATACTAGATATTATTTTATATGTCACAGGATTATCCTACATGGCCGATACGTGAAAAATTACCCTAGACCATGGCGGATACACGAAAAATTAGCGGAGTGATGACACAATAAGAGTCAGTGTTTCTGGATCCCTACTTTCAAGATCACTATCACATTGGAGGATCTATGGTGCATCATGCAAGTCCCCATTCAGGATGAGCTGATTTAGTACTCCAATTGCAAACCTGATATTGATCAGTGCATCTTATAGATATTCAATGTTCTAGCCATACTGCATCATGGGATGACAATCAGATTGTCACGGTGTATAGAGGATCCCGAGCTTGATCAAGTTGTGGTTTATCTGATGGCTTTTGTCAGTGGATTTTTACTCCCTAAAAAAATTAGAGCTTCATTTCTACTTGGTCTCATTAGAGTGATACGTGGATTGATTGACGGTGGGACTTACTGCTGGGGCCAGTGTATACTAGTGCACTTATATTAGGATTTACATTTGATTACATACTACCGTCAGAAGACAGTAGGACCTTAGGCTTCTTCATATTTGGGCATGGGACCACATAGCTATTGGTCGCCCTATAGGTGTATTGAGATTTCAAGCTCCAAGGAGCCTTCTACTATGGATTGGGTTTCAATTGGAGATGACGTGCAACCGCATATGGGAGATTCATATTATTACCTTTGTGAGCTATATGAGCTACAATAGACCATAGTAGTATGGAGGCCATACCAAAATTTTTCAATGGCCTCAAAATGGCTTAGAGCTCAACACAATGATAGTTGAGCACTTCATGTTGGGAAGCCACAACTATATGCAAGATATTTACAGTTGGATTGGTGCTAAAGATAGTTTGGCATCACACAGGATGTACCTAGGCTAGACATGTGGTATGCTCGCAGGGCTAAAGAGTATTTCAATATGGGCCCATAGATTACCAAGGATAGAGCACTAGTTAATTTCTTATAGGTGGTGCCCTCTATGTGGGTACCTTTGAGGTAGGTCCAAGATCCGGGGTGTACTCTAGAGAATGCTCCATAGTACCATGGAGTGATTCCTCGTCGATTGATGATTCCTTGATATGCCTACAAGGAAAGAGTGAGAGCACCCAAGCCTCCTAGTGGTGATGGGGGTGGAGGTGATGGTGGTGTTGGTTGGATATTTTGTCAAGTCAAAATATGAGGTTCAACCACAACACATGGGATTAAATCCCTCCTCAAAGACAGGTGAGGCTGCCTATTTATTACTAATCTAAAACACAATAGAAACAATACGTACAATATTCACACTAATCTAACCATTGGGGTTGGGATAGAATCCCGAAATCCATATCCACACTATGTGAAGATGTTGTTTTTATAAATGGACTGGGTCAAAAATTATTACAATGGAAGAAGCACAATGGAAAGGAAATGAGAGGAACGTATTTTCTTTCGAGTAAACACAGAGCACGAAATAATCATATGAGCTTTAGATCATAAATATAATGTTTGAAATGATTAGGATCATCAAGATGCTAAACAAAGAATAGCTTAAGATTACGAACATAAGAACAATATCTTAAGAAAAACACATCTCACAACACAAAGTTTGCAAAAATAGTATCAGCTTCTATTCCTCAAATGATTAAAAGAAAACACAAAGTTTTTCTTCTTCACAATAGTTCTCAATATTCAAAAATCTCAACCCTTTGGAATGTATGTACATCCCTTATTTATAATAAAAATAGTTGAGAGAAAATAGGACAAACCCTATAAAACAGTTTGTTAACAAGAGTCCTATTTTGCTTGACTCTCACGCAGGAGACCAAGTCAAAATATGATTCCTATGTGACGAAATAGAAATGAAAAAGACATGTCAATTTCAAGATTGAAATGACACGTTACATCAAGACTTAGTCTGAATCATCATCTTTTTCTTCCTCATCTTTCTCTTCTTCTAACTGAGCCTGTTTGTTCAAAATTCTTGGAACTTTCGGATTATACCTTGCATCTCATTTTCATCAGTGCGGTGGAATGATCACTCAAGACTTCACACGTTTTGTGAGTGTCACTGCACTACCGGAAGCTTTCTCAATCTTTTGTTGAGTTTTCTCAGGGCCTCTAAAGAATGTTCAACCTTTACAAACTTGTCAATGATTTCAATACCAAATCCATGAGTTGGTTCATGCTGAATGGATTCTTGGATTTGTTTGAAAAGATCATCAGCTGGTAGGATTCCCGAGTTTCCAACTGACACTTTTGCACAAATTTTTAGCAGTTCTTCTTCCAGGTCACTTTTGCCATCAATCAATTGATCTCTTGATTCTCTCAATTTTCCGCAAGCTTTGTTGAGAATCTTTACCCTGAACCTGATGGCTTTGGTCAGTTTGGAAATGCTTATCCGCATGTGGGATGACACCTTCTTCTACCAAGATGCATGATGGAATTTTCTTCAACACCTGGAGAGCTTCGAAAGTCAAATCAAGGTGTCCAATTTCTTGGGAGAAATCATCATCCATATTTTCCCCATCACTCTGTATATTCCCTAAAGATTGATAGACTTCTACGGTGTCTTGAATCACTTCTTTCCCCTATTGGAGCATCCTTTGGGTCCATTCATCGACCACTCTCCTTTTTTCATTAATCTTCTCAATTATAGGCAATAATCAAATCGAATCCAACGGGGACAAAGGAAGATGGTATGGATTCAAGGGGTTTTGAGAGCTTAAGTAACACTTCAGTTAACTACTCCACCTTTTCTTTAAGCTCATCTCTGTTGTCCTTTGTTTCCTTCAATTTCTGGCATAGCACGTTCATAGCATCTCATGCATCCTGTTGTGCTCCTTCATTGTCACTTCTCCTAGAGCCACCCTAGTTATCTGATAGTCAGAGGCCGTTATGTCCTCTTTGGTTTTGTCAGTCGCGGGAGTGGCGATCTCTGCAAACTTATGCCCCGAAGTGTCCACTAAAACCCTTGAAACTATTTTGGGTTTCTTGGCTGATTTAGCAGTAGGAGCCTTGAGTGAACTAAAATCAAAGGCCGGTATGGGTACAACCACCTTCCTTTTCCTCAGGGTTTGCTCGAGTAACCATTGAGGCGTGTCAAAGGGAGTTGCCATTATTGTAGAAGTTGGGATCATACTTTCAGGGGGAGAGGGATCCACTGGTGGAATGGGGATAGTTACCAATGTGGTAGTAGATTTAGTGAAAAGAGGCATAGGAGGGGGCATGTTGGTAGTTACTTTAGTCCCAACAGAGAGGGGTGAGAGTCCAGAGAAAATGCTGGCCATGACCGATGAAGTAGATGGGGAAAGAGGAGGTAGAAGTGGTTGTGAAGGAGGAAGCATAGATCCTGACACCAAAGCCTGGGATGCAAGAGATAAGGTCACCTCAATTGGGCAGTCAAAAATGGTGAAAATAAGGGCTAGCTTACTTCCCTTTCCAAAGAAATTCCTCCTATTTTTGTGGTGTTGGTTATTCGCACATTCACCATTTCAACTGGAGTAACAATTGAAGAGGTTTCTTGTTCTCTTCTCTTCTTGACAAACTTGAATTTTATAGGTCCCTTAGAAGAGATTTTGTCCTTTTCCCTTTTGGAGGGCCCCGCCTCTACAACAACCAACTTTGAAAAATTATCCTCTTTGAAACTCATTCCCCAAGAAGTGAGCCATGCCTTGGTGCGTGCAAGAATCAGGGCTGATCTATCTGTAATGGAGGATTTTTCACCGATAGACCAATCAATAGGTGGGAAAACATATTGATCTTCATTTAATCCATCATAGGAAGGATCCATAACACTTTAATTATCGCCAAGCACCTTCTCGGTATGTCAAATGAGCTCAAGTGTCTGAATTTCTACAAGTGTCAACTTGTTATGATCTTTTCTTTGGATAGCAACCTCATCACGTAAATCAATCCAGATGTCTTCTATGCTTGGCACGTGCGGGTGCAGAGTTCCATATGCCTTAAGGACTCCTCAAAATCAAACCCATCTTAGGGCTTCATGTGCTTCTTCAACTTATCTTGAAGCTCATGTACAACGTTCTTGGCTTTCACCACCGTTGAACAAGTATACCTTCTAATAGCAATTGGGAAAGATACAACGGCCTTGTGTTTACTCTGTTGGAATTTGTGAAAATCCAACAATTTCCTGACCAACTCCATCAAGATTAGTTTTTCCCCTGGATATCTAGGACAAACGGAAAGGATCCCCTGGGTACATGACTACTCAAGATATGTGAACTTCTTAAATTGCAAGAAGACACAACCCCATTTTGAAACTTCAGCCCATGCCTCATCAGAGACTCTCGTTTTCCTTAGTTTGGGGTTTAACCTATAAATGTTCTCGTAAAAGAAGGCATCATTTACCCTTCTGAATTGGTCTTCAGACCCTTTTCTTGTTAGCTGAGGAAAATACCGATAAACATGCTCTACTACCTTGTTCCCCTTGGTGTCCAATCCAGGATAGTTCCTCATGCCGGCCACTGCATAGGTGACATACGAGGACATATAAAACTTCCCCATAGATAGATCGTTGTCATTTGAGAATCTATCTCGTTACTGATAAGAGTACCCCAATCAATTCCCTATTGATTCTTCTTAATAATGATCATGAATTGGTACATCCATCCTTGGAAAACATTTGATTCGGGAAACCAAAACCCTGACTCAACAGAGTAATGATATCATTGATTTCCTTAATGAAATCACTTCTAGGAACAAGTCTTGGGAACCTAGAAACAGTCGGTTTGGCTTTAATTAGGAACTTCTTATTCACGTGCTTAATGCAATCCTCTTGATCATTGTCCCAAGCTTTTTGGGCTAACTTGAGATCCACATCTCCATATTCCTCAAAATTAGGCAGCTTGAGAAGGTCATTGAAGTAACCTCCGTCCAACTTGATTACAACTTCTCCCACCTGATTTTTCATAGAACGAGAAGCAGAGTCATAGTTCGAAGCACAGGCTAAGATGAACTTGGGGCACTGAGCGGACATAGGGAAACCTGTTGTAAGAGGTAGACCACTACCAACTATTGATTTCATCCATGGAGTCTGGGAGGAGCTCTTGACCCTATTCCAAAAATCCTCCATATCTATGTTTCCGAGCTCTGTATCCCGGATGTCGTAATTACAATCAATGTAGGAGGGAGACTCCACCTTCCTAAATTTGTACTTCATCCTCCTTGATTTTTTAGTCTTATCTTGTGATGAACCAGGGTCCGACATGAGGAATTTCAAAGGAGGAGAATTTTGGAGATCAGAAGGTGTTGAACACTTTGGAAAACCCGACACACTGGGAGGATGCTGGAATGTTTGAAATGTCCGACACACTGGGAGGATGCCGGAATGTTTGAAATGTCCGACACACTGGGAGGATGCCAAAATGTTTGAAATGTCTGACACACTAGGAGGATGCCGAATTTTGAAATGTCGACACCTTAAACTTTTCGATACACTGCGGGTTTTGAACACTGCAAAGCACCCTGTGAAACCCGAAAAGAGGGAATCGGGTAATTGTTAGGTTGAAACATGCAAGTTCTTCTTCACTGTTGATATCCCAAATATATTTTTAATTACAATGACATTCTAGGGAATAAAACAAAGTGAGCATTCCAAAGGGGGAACCCTAAAACACAAACCTGATAGGAAACAACCCTAAAACGGAAAAGATAAAACCCCAATAACCCCAACAAGAAAAAGATAGAAACTCGAAGAATCCTTTACACAATTATTCCACAAACAAAGAATAAAGGAAAATACCTTTAATCAAATGCAAAATGACAAAAACAAGTAATGCAATCAGAGCGCGAGGTGAATTGGGTTTCTGGGATGATGATGCATGCACGAAAATCCACGAGGTAAAAATTATGTCTGGTAAAAATGACGTGGAAATCCGAATATTTATAAGAAATTCCACATTTAATACACTTCAGTTGACACGTGTCAACTACCCGACAACTCGGAATTAATGCCATGTTAGCATGCTTAGGATATCCGAAACCCGACACAAAGAATTTCATATTAATTCAGGTTTCAGGTGGGAAACAAGCGACATGAAGCATGATGCTTGATGGTCCCGGAAACCCGATACAAAGGAGTAAATCAGGCTTTAGGGATTGGAAGACATGTGACATGAAGCATGTTTTGACGAAGGCATGTTCTGATGCTCGGAAGACCCGCAAACCCGATACAAAGGAGTAAATCGGCTTCAGGGATCGGAAGACATGTGACATGAAGCATGTTTTGATGAAGGCATGTTCCGATGCTCGGAAGACCCGCAAACCCGAAAGACTTACTTGATGTGGGTTTTGGTTTCGGGAACACACAACATGAAGCATCCAAAACACATGTTGTCTTGCTATTGAAACCCGAAAACCTGATTATCTCTCTGAAAGGGCATTCTTAGAAACCAGCTCAAAAATTTCTTAGGGTTATCTTATTTTGGCGTAAACTCAAAAATGAGATAACAACTGGCTCTAGTTGGGGACTTTCTTTGTGATATCAAAGGAAGAGAACTCAGAATCTCTAGCTTTATCCATTGGGCTATGGAGTCAGAAAAGAAGAAAACTGAAAAAACAAAACAAGGAAAGAAAGAAGACTAAAAGAAAACACACGACAGAAAGTAAAGTATGTACAATGCAAAAGAGCATCTTGCATTAATGATGGAACAACTTTAGATGTTGGCCATTGAAAGGAAAAGGGAGTAACTCTCCATCAAGATATGATAGATGGAAACTATTTTCACCACTCAGCTGATGGATCTTAAAAGGTCCTTTCCACAAAGAATCAAACTTTCCGTGCATTCCTTTTTGCTCCCTCCTCTTATCCCAAAGCAACACCAGGTCTCCAATTTGGAAATGACGTTGCCTTGATTTCTTGTCAAAAAATTTCTTTACTTTGCTTTGATGATCTACAATGTGATCAACCACCTTGCTCCATTCCTCTTCTAGCCTAGCTAGGTACATAACCCTTTTTCAATAGAATTTTGAAAGGTCACATCTTCGACTGCTTTGGCCAACTGTAAGGCTGGCAACTCTACTGAGATAGGTATCTCAGCATCAATCCCATACAGTACTTGGAAAGGAGACATTCCTATAGCTCACTTTGGGGTAATCCGATCAGCCCACAATGCATCATACAATGCTTTGTGCCATGTCCTCTGGTTTTCATCTACTAGCTTTCTAATTATGGTAACCAGGTTCTTATTGCTGGACTCAGCTTGCCCATTGCCTTGGGGATAATAATCAGATGAGTGAGCCAGGGTGATGCCAAATCCATAGAAAAATTCTGTCAACTCATGCGATGAGAAATTGGAGGCATTGTTAGCCACAATCTTGTGAGGCACACCGAATCTGACAATTATATTTTCTTTAAGGAACTTGCACACGGCTTTTGAGGTTACTTGCTTGATTGGCGCGGCTTCCACCCACTTGGTAAAATAGTCTATAGTAGTCAGCATGTAATTGTGTCCAGCACTGGAGGTAGGATTCAATGTTCCAATGAAGTCAATTCCCCACTGGCGGAAAGGTTCTTCAATCACTATGGGCTTCAGGGGAAGAGCTGCTAGCTTAGGATGACCAACAAAATGTTGACAAGCTTCACACTTGGACACCCACTTTCTTTGAATCCCGAAAGAGAGTAGGCCAATAGTACCTAGCCTGTAGGATCTTATAAGCTATTACAGAGGATGAGAAATGTCCTCCGCATGCTAGGCTATGGAAGGATTCTAACAACTTTAACTATTGTGATTTATCAACACAGTGTAGGAATACACCATTAATACCTTTCTTATATATTCTGTTATCCCATAGGAGGTATCTTACAGATCTTAACTTGACTGTCCTCTTCTCCTTTTGGCTTAAATGTGGGGGCATTCACCATAAGTTAGAAAGAAAGAAATATCTGTGTACCATTCATCAGTTGTACTCACGAAAAGCACCATGGGAAACTTTGAAGAGGTATCTTCGGTCTTTTCACATTCTATTTCAGCATGGTTTTCTGCGATCAATTGGCACAGGCCCCTTCCTCGTACCAACTTGGTAGGTCTAATGTCCAAGTCATACTCCTGAAATTTAGCTATCCAGGTACCTCATTGACTCCCAAGCTCTTGTTGAGTCAAAATGGATTTAACGGCGGTGTCGGGAATGAGAACGAGGGTATGGGAGTTCAACACATAGTACCTGAAATGTTTCACCACTCATACCACTGCATAAGCATGCTTTTCAATTTGTGACATTTTTAGCTCATGTTCCTTTAATGGAAAGCTCATAAAAGTGATGGGAGCTTCAATGCCCTCCCCATTCTCCTGCATCAGGATGGCCGACACTATGTGAGCAGAGGCGTAGCTGTACATGATGAAATCTTTTTTGAAATCTGGACATACTAGGATAGGAGCGCAAGCAACTGCCCTTTTGACTTCATCAAATGCAATCTTCCCTTCAGTAATCCATCGAAATGGAATTTTTCCTTTCATCATCCCAAGGATATCCTTAGTTTTATCAACAAAATCAGGTATGAACCTTCTTAAGAAATTGACCTTTACGAAGAAGGAATGAACTCCAGTTTTACTTGTGGGTAGGGTAAGGCTCTGAATGGCTTTTACCCTCTCTGGGTCAATTTTGGTTCCTTCTCTAGTCACGATATGACCCAAAAACTTTCCTTCGGTCACTCCGAACATGGACTTCTTGGGATTTAATGAAATCCCGTGACGCCTGCATCTCAAGAGTACTTTCTCTAAATGATCATAATGATCACTCCGTTTTTTAGAGAAAATGGTCAAGTCATCCAAATATACCACTATGAATTTTCCCATCAGGTCTCTAAATGCCAAGTCCATAGCTCTCTGAAAGGTGGCTCTGGCATTGATCAAGCCGAAAGGCATCCTCTTATAAGCAAAGGTCCCCCATGGGGTTGTGAAGGCCATCTTGTGTTGATCCTCCGCAGCTACCTCAACTTGATTATATCCTAAAAATCTATCAAGCATGGATAGCATTTCTGATCCAGTAATGGTCTATAACACTTGATCCATGATAGGCAAGGGATAGTTGTCTTTTAATGAAGACTGATTTAGGTTTCCAAATCAACACAAATTTAGATTTCGCCATTCTTCTTCCTGACAGGGATGATGTTAGCAATCCAGGTGGAGTTATGGATTGGAAAAATTATTCTGGCATCTAAAATTTTCTAAATTTCTATAAGGATAGTCCTTGAGATCTTGGGATTGTAATGTCTTTGCTTTTGCCTGTAAGGTTTCACATCAGGCTTCAAAGGAATACTGTGTTGTACGTCTTTGGGCTTGAAGGATTTTAAATCTGCATAGGACTAGGCTAAGACATCCATGTATCTCTTCAGGAGTGAAGTGAATTTTGATTTCTCCTCAGGGGAACAACATTTCCCAATATTCACCATCCGAGGTTGATCAGAAAAACCTAGATTGACTTGATCTACTTCTGAGGAAGAAGCTCCTTCAACTTGTCTCTTGTTTTGAATAAAACGGTCATGCTTGTCAAACAAACCCTCTAGTGAAACCAGGCCTTTAGGTATCTTGTTTCCTTTAAGCTGAATAAACTCACCATCAACCTCTTGATATGGATCTGAGATAGATTCACGGAAAGCTGATTCTGAACCTTCAAAGTACAACTCACTAAAATTGTCAGCTTTTTCTAGAAAAGTCAACACTTGTTGATCATCATTGAACACTTGCCAGTGAGCCACATTATCTGGGATACTAGGATGGTACAAAATCTCAATGGTGTATGTATCTTGTTTGAACTAGGGATGAGGGAGAAGGAGGGATGCAGACACAACCAAAGAATCAGCCTTGTCATTATAATCTCTCAAAACCGCCTTAATGGAGAATGCATCAAAGCATTCTATATTATCCCAAACTTTATTCTTGTAATGTCTCAAGCGATCATTTTTTACTTGATAGATTCCCTTGACCTGGTTGACAATCAGCTCCACATCCCCTTGAACCTTGAGATTTCAATTCCTTCTATCTGGCCATTTCTAATCCTAGTAACAGAGCTTCATATTCAACCGTGTTATTAGTATTATCAAACTGCAATTTGAAAGCAGAGGGGAAGATCTCGAATTAGGAGATATAAGAACTACACCAGCCCGATCCGGTGGTTGAATAGCTACCATCAAATTCGAGGGTCCAAATAGCATTAGGATCTTCTTTCTTGACGTCTACAGCTGGTATTTCTGATGTCATGAAATAATTTCCAAAACTAGCATCTTCGAAAAGAATTTGAGCCTTAGGGTCATCCGATTTAGTTACCAAATACTTTACCTGAGGTTCGGGATGGAGAACATGATAAACCCCATTGACTGGAATCCTGGCCTTGGTCCAATCCATATTAATCTCTCCTCCGACATCTTTACAAAAACCTCTACCCAAGAGGATACCGTAAGCTACAGGAATGTCAGCAACTAGAATGGTCATTTTCACTCTCTTCTCTGGGAAGGCAACGAATGCGAATTGTGCATCTTTGATTTGACCAATCAAGGGAACTTGTTTGGTTTCCATGGAGTAACACCATCCATATGACTTAGTCAAAGTAAGCCCAAGGGCATGGGCTACTTTTGGGCATAACATTGTCGAGGCCCCTGAGTCGATGATGTAATTGCTGAGTTTAAACCCATTTATTAGCAAAGACAAATAAAATGGTTCAATCTTTCCTGAAGAAGAAGTAGAGGTCAGATTTTTCTGAGGTGAGGGTTGAGTAGGATTTTGTAAAATACCTTTTGAAGGTGGGGGAATGGTGGCTTTACTTCTAATGAATTTGGCAAGTTTTTCAAACTGTTCAGGATTTGACTGAAGATATTCTAGCTTCTGACATTTGGATCTTGGTTCTTTTTGCATGATCAATAATGTCAAAAGCAGTATAAGAGGGGGTGATGGTAAGTTAGTTCTAATCTCATGAGCTTGAGTGAGGCACTGACCTTAGGAGAAAGAGAATGAGGAGAAGTTGTTACCTTTTTTGTGACTTCTCTTTCAGTTTGTGCTGAAATAGGAACACCTCTCTTAACTATGGCGATGGAAGGTTCCTTGTTCTTCTCCTTGGGGTTTCCAAGAGGTTTTCTTGGATTCTGAGATTGGGATTGAGTGAAGACTGCAAATTACTGGCCATCCGGTGCACATTCATCTTCTTCGTATTCCAAATACCCAATGCTGGAGTCACCAGCTGAATCATTGTAAGACTCATCAGCGTATCCTGAAGCTTCAAAATCCTCGGGGAATCTTGTTCTTCTGGTTCTTCCTCTTCATCAACTATTTCTACTTGCCGCATTAATGGGAGGAGCTTTGATTGCCAGTCTTGGTTGAGCAAGAGTTAACCGCAGCCTATCTCTTACAGGCACACCATTGGTGTTATTGAAATTCATCTAGGGATATCCCGATATGGAACATTGCTCACCTGCTGGGACATTTGATTCTTTAAAGAAATCAAATCATTAGCCATCTTTTGAATCATAGGGTCAGTATTACCTTGGGAAGAACCTTGATTTTTAGGTTTGGGTACATCTTTCCTGATTCTTCCAGCCAAAATGAGATCATCCTCTATTTCAATAGCTGTTGACTGAGTGATAGCCAAATCTGGGATAGCCGACCTTCTTAATAGAAAGCTCACATCGGGAGGCTGAGCATTGATGAAGAAGCATTTCGATTTTCCAGAGTAGGTACAGCTATTTCCAGAATCTTTCGGATCATCTTGTTAAACTTTTCCATGAAGTCCCGCATGGGTTCATGAGATTCCTTCTTCATATGGGTAAGTTGTGCTAACAAAGCATGAGAATATTCAGCTGGTTTGAAACGTGCTTCGAATTTGGTCCTCATGGTAGCCTAGTTTGTGATGCATGCATTTGGAAGGTGATAAAACCATTCAGCTGCTGCACATGCAACGTTTCAATGAAGAGTCGAACAGAGACATCTTCATGAGCTACTCCAAGGATGCCGCATGCTACAAAGAAAGATGTAATGTGTTCATCAGGATGCTACTTCCCATCCCCATTGAACTTGGGAATGTTTTTATGTGATCCATGTGGTAACTCGTGCAATGGTGGAGTTAAAGAAAGAGGACCAATAGCTGCGCCCTAGGGCATAGGTTGTGCTGCCATCTTTCTGACAAGAGTGCGTATGGGGATCCGAGTGTTGGACAAGAATAACGCGTGACAAGTTGCAGACACGTCTCGTTCTTGGGGATCTAGTTTCTCCGAACAGGCGAAGAACTTCTGGTTTGGTTAGAAATAACGCTTTGTTGGGGGAAAGACTGAAATTGTGCTGTTGTAGTAACTCAAAGAGTGGATCAATTTCACCCCAGGCTTGGCGGGACCGAGTGAAGATCTTTCCGGCCAGCTTGAACCGGAAAGAGATCTAGTTGAAAATAAGGAAAATATGGAGTCGCCAGACACCAAGAGGATAAGCTTTATACTATTAATCCGTATTCCCCAGTAGAGTCGCCAAAAACTGTTGGTTGGATATTTTGTCAAGTCAAAATATGAGGTTCAACCATAGTACATGGGATTAAATCCCTCCTCAAAGATAGGTGAGGCTGCCTGTTTATTACTAATCTAAAACACAATAGAAACAATGCGTACAATATTCACACTAATCTAACCACTGGGGTTGGGATAGAATCCCGAAATCCATATCCACACTATGTGAAGATGTTGTTTTTATAAATGGACTGGTCAGAAATTATTACAATGGAAGAAGCACAATGGAAAGGAAATGAGAGGAACATATTTTCTTTCGAGTAAACACAGAGCACGAAATAATCATACGAGCTTTAGATCATAAATATAATGTTTGAAATGATTAGGATCATCAAGACGCTAAACAAAGAATAGCTTAAGATTACGAACATAAGAACAATATCTTAAGAAAAACACATCTCACAACACAAAGTTTGCAAAAATAGTATCAACTTCTATTCCTCAAATGATTAAAAGAAAACACAAAGTTTTTCTTCTTCACAATAGTTCTCAATATTCAAAAATCTCAACCCTTTGGAATGTATGTACATCCCTTATTTATAATAAAAATAGTTGAGAGAAAATAGGAAAAACCCTATAAAATAGTTTGTTAACAAGAGTCCTATTTTGCTTGACTCTCACGTAGGAGACCAAGTCAAAATATGATTCCTATGTGACGAAATAGAAATGAAAAAGACATGTCAATTTCAAGATTGAAATGACACGTTACATCAAGACTTAGTCTGAATCGTCATATTTTTCTTCCTCATCTTTCTCTTCTTCTAACTGAGCCTGTTTGTTCCAAAATTCTTGGAACTTTCGATTATACCTTGCATCTCATTTTCATCAGGCGCAGTGGAATGATCACTCAAGACTTCACACGTTTCGTGAGTGTCACTGGCACTACCGGGAAGCTTTCTCAATCTTTTGTTGAGTTTTCTCAGGGCCTCCAAAGAATGTTCAACCTTTACAAACCTGTCAATGATTTCAATACCAAATCCGTGAGTTGGTTCATGCTGAATGGATTCTTGGATTTGTTTGAAAAGATCATCAGCTGGTAGGATGCCCGAGTTTCCAACTGACACTTTTACACAAATTTTTAGCAGTTCTTCTTCCAGGTCACTTTTTCCATCAATCAATTGATCTCTTGATTCTCTCAATTTTCCGCAAGCTTCGTTGAGAATTTTTACCCTGAACCTGATGGCTTTGGTCAGCTGAAATTCTTATCCACATGTGGGATGACACCTTCTTCTACCAAGATGTGTGATGGAATTTTCTTCAACACCTGGAGAGCTTCAAAAGTCAAATCAAGGTGTCCAATTTCTTGGGAGAAATCATCATCCATATTTTCCCCATCACTCTGTATATTCCCCAAAGATTGATAGACTTCTACGGTGTCTTGAATCACTTCTTTCCCCTGTTGGAGCAGCCTTTGGGTCCATTCATCGACCACTCTCCCTTTTTCATTAATCTTCTCAATTATAGGCACTGATGAAAAATTGAATCTGACAGGGACAGAGGAAGATGGTATGGATTCAAGGGGTTTTGAGAGCTTAAGTAACACTTCAGTTAACTGCTCCACCTTTTCTTTAAGCTCATCTCTGTTGTCCTTTGTTTCCTTCAATTTCTGGCATAGCACGTTCATAGCATCTCATGCATCCTCCTCATTTGTCACTTCTCCTGAGCCACCCCGGTTATCTCGATAGTCGAGGCCGTTATGTCCTATTTGGTTTTGTCACCATGGGAGTGGCGATCTCGGAAAACTTATGCCCCAAGCATCCACTAAAACCCTTGAAACTATTTTGGATTTCTTGGCTGATTTAGCAAAGAGGAGCCTTGAGTGAACTAAAATCGAAGGCCGGTATGGGTACAACCACCTTCCTTTTCCTCGAGATTTTCTTGAGTAACCATTGAGGTGTGTCAGAGGGAGTTTCCATTATTGTAGAAGTTGGGATCATACTTTCAGGGGGAGAGGGATCCACTGGTGGAATGGGGACAGTTACCAATGTGGTAGTAGATTCAATGAAAAGAGGCACAAGGAGGGGGCATGTTGGTAGTTACTTTGGTCCCAGCAGAGAGGGGTGAGAGTCCAGAGAAAATGCTGTCCATGACCGATGAAGTAGATGGGGAAAGAGGAGGTAGAAGTGGTTGTGAAGGAGGAAGCACAGATCCTGATGCCAAAGCCTGGGATGCAAGAGATAAGGTCACCTCAGTTGGGCAGTCAAAAAATGGTGAAACTAGGGGCTGGCTTACTTCTCTTTCCAAAGAAATTTCTCCTATTTCTGGTGGTGTTGGTGATTCTGGCACATTCACCATTTCAACTGGAGTAACAATTGAAGAGGTTTCTTGTTCTCTTCTCTTCTTGACAAACTTGACCTTTATAGGTCCCTTAGAAGATATTTTGTCCTTTTCCTTTTTGGAGGGCCCCACCTCTGTCAGCAACCAACTTTGAAAAATTATCCTCTTTGAAACTCATTCCCCAAAAAGTGAGCCATGCCTTGGTGCGTGCAAGAATCAGGGCCGATCTATCTGTAATGGAGGATTTTTCACCGATAGACCAATCAATAGGTGGGAAAACATATTGATCTTCATTCAATCCATCATAGGAAGGATCTAGAACACTTTCATTATCACCAGTACCTTCTGGTATGTCAGCGAGCTCAAGTGTCTGAATTTCTGCAAGTGTCAACCTACTATGATCTTTTCTTCGGATAACAACCTCATCACGTAAATCAATCCAGATGTCTTCTATGCTTGGCATGTGCAGGTGCAGAGTTCCATATGCCTTAAGGACTCCTCGAAAATCAAACCCATCTTAGGGCTTCATGTGCTTCTTCAACTTATCTTGAAGCTCATGTACAATGTTCTTGGCTTTCACCACCATTGAACAAGTATACCTTCCAATAGAAATTGGGAAAGATACAACGAGCCTTGTGTTTACTCTGTTGGAATTTGTGAAAATCCAACAATTGCCTGACCAACTCCATCAAGATTAGTTTGTCCCCTGGATATCTGGGAAAATAGAAAGGAACCCCTGGGTACATGACTACTCGAAGATATGTGAACTTCTTAAATTGTAAGAAGACATAACCCCATTTTGAAACTCCATCCCATGCCTCATCGTAGACTATCATTTTCCTCGCTCGGGGTTTAACTCGAGATGTTATCGTAAAATAAGGCATCGTTTACCATTCTAAATTGGTCTTTAGACACTTTTCTTGTTAGCTGAGGAAAATACCGATAAACATGCTCTACTGCCTTGTTCCCCTTGGTGTCCAATCCAGGATAGTTCCTCATGCCGACCACTGCATAGGTGACATACGAGGACATATAAAAATTCCCCGTAGACATGACTGTTGTCATTTGAGAATCTATCTCGTTACTGATAAGAGTACCCCAATCAATTCCCTATTGATTCTTCTTAATAATGATCATGAATTGGTACATCCATCCTTGGAAAACATTTGATTTAGGGAAACCAAAACCCGACTCAACAGAGTAATGATATCATTGATTTCTTGAATGAAATCACTTCTAGGAACAAGTCTTGGGAACCTAGAAACAACCGGTTTGGCTTTGATTAGGAACTTCTTATTCACGTGCTTGATGCAATCCTCCTGATCATTGTCCCAAGATTTTTGGGCTGACTTGAGATCCACATCTCCATATTCCTCAAAATTAGGCAGCTTGAGAAGGTCATCAAAGTAACCTCCATCCAACTTGATTACAACTTCTCCCGCCTGATTTTTCACAGAACGAGAAGCAGAGTCATAGTTTGAAGCACAGGCTAAGATGAACTCGGGGCACTGAGCGGACATAGGGAAACCTGCTGCAAGAGGTAGACCACTGCCAACTATTGATTTCATCCATGGAGTCTGGGAAGAGCTCTTGACCCTATTCCAAAAATCCTCCATATCTATGTTTCCGAGCTCTATATCCCATGGATGTCATAATTACAATCAATGTAGGAGGGAGACTCCACCTTCCTAAATTTGTACTTCATCCTCCCTGATTTTTCAGTCTTATCTTGTGATGAACCAGGGTCCGACATGAGGAATTTCAAAGGAGGAGAGTGTTGGAGATCAGAAGGTGTTGAACACTTCGAAAACCCGACACACTGGAGATGTCGGAAAGATGGAAAACCCGACACACTGGGAGGATGCCGGAATGTTTGAAATGTCCAACACACTGGAGGATGCCGGAATGTTTGAAATGTCCGACACATTGGGAGGATTCCGGAATGTTTGAAATGTCTGACACACTAGGAGGATTCCGAATGTTTGAAATGCCCAACACTTTAAAATTTCCAATACACTGTGGGTTTTGAACACTGCAAAGCACCCTGCGAAACCCAAAAAGAGGGAATCGGGTAATTGTTAGGTTGAAACATGCAAGTTCTTCTTCACTGTTGATATCCCAAATATATTTTTAATTACAATGACATTCTAGGGAATAAAACAAAGTGAGCATTCCCAAGGGGTAAACCCTAAAACACAAACCTAATAGGAAACAATCCTAAAACGGAAAAGATAAAACCCAAATAACCCCAACAAGAAAAAGATAGAAACTCGAAGAATCCTTTACACAATTATTCCACAAACAAAGAATAAAGGAAAATACCTTTAATCAGAATGAAAAATGATAAAAATGAGCAATGTAATCAGGCACAGAGGTGAATCAGGTTTCTGGGTCGAAGATGCATGCACGAAAATCCACGAGGTAAAAAGTACATCTGGTAAAAATGACATGGAAATCTGAATATTTATAAGAAATTTCACATTTAATACACTTCAGTTGACACATGTCAACTACCCGACAACTCAGCATTAATGCCATGTCAGCATGCTTGGGATATCCGAAACCCGACACAAAGGATTTCGTATTAATTCGGGTTTCGGGTTGCGGAAACAAGCGACATGAAGCATGATGCTTGATGGTTCCGAAACCCGATACAAAGGAGTAAATCAGGCTTTGGGGATCGGAAGACATGTGACATGAAGCATGTTTTGATGAAGGCATGTTCCAATGCTCGGAAGACCCACAAACCCGAAACAAAGGAGTAAATCGGGCTTCGGGGATCGGAAGACATGCGACATGAAGCATGTTTTGACGAAGGCATGTTCCGATGCTCGGAAGACCCGCAAACCCAAAATACTTACTTGATGTGGGTTTTGGGTTTCAGGGAACACACAACATGAAGCATCCAAAACACATGTTGTCTTGCTATTGAAACCCGAAAACCCGATTATCTCTCTGAAAGGGCATTCTTAGAAAACCAGCTCAAAAATTTCTTAGGGTTATCTTATTTTGGTGTAAACTCAAAAATGAGATAACAGTGGTGATGATGACGATCCTTTGATGGTCGAGATCATAATGGGGGTGGAAGATAGGGTCCTCCATTACAATAGCCATAGAGATAGGGGCCTAGACCCCGATAGAGACATACACCTAGGGATCAAGATATAGAGCTACCTCTAATAGGAATTACAGTGGGGATATATGCCCCTTTATAGTAGGTGTTCCCACATAAGGGCCTGCCACCCGATGCTCTAATGAGTGGTGGGCATGATGGACAACTAGTTTCACTTCAACAATAGTTACAAGGACGATAGTCATGCAGCTACAAGTGGTGAAAGAGAGAGATCATACCATGGCAAAAGTACAAGCCTCGGCAAAGGAGAGAGATTAGGCTAGGGCCTAGGCCACTCGGGGTGTGGATGGTGTAACATGATAACAACAGCATTAGGAAGTTGACATCATAGGGTGCTCATATATTGAGCCTTGTACATCAAGCATGACTGTGCAGTGTGAGTGTCATTGCACAATGATGGGATCGTGCTTAGACATAGGTTTAGGGATTTATAATTTAGAGAGAATCGCATAAGCCTAGGTCTAGACCATTACTGCAAACATATATCGGGAGGCCACCGTTGCGATATAGGCCCATGCTAATAGGGGTAGATTGACAGGTGAGTGGGATGTTGTTGAATAGGCAACCACTGCCTTTGGAGACACAAAGATGATCCAGGATATTATGAGAGCTAGTGGTGAGGACTCATATTACAAATCCACCTATTACAAAGAAGTTACGAAAGAGGAAGTGAGTTATACCCTTTGATCGGCTTAGATATGAGAAAGATAGGCTCTAGATTATGGAGGTCGACGATCAATTATATCGGACAAAGAGCTAGCCTGGATAGTAGGGTAATACACCGGAGCTATCCCATCACAACCACCATTGTTTCATCCTCCAGGACATAGACCGAAAGACCTAGAAGGTCAAGATTCATGGTTGATTCTCCTTTGTATAGATATATGTATACATACTTGCCTCTTATGAAGGCTGATTTTGATCGATATATGTACTGGATGTACCATTATTTTGATTATGCCTCTTGATGAAGGCTCAGTTTTGATTCATGCCCTTTAGATGACAGATTTGTATCAATGATGTATATTTTATCTTGAGACCGACATTTATACATGTATATATGGACATTCGATGGCTTATTATTATGTTTTGTCATGTTTTATATGCTCTTATGATGATGATCCATGTTGATAGTTGTATGAGTGTATCATGATGATGTATGATTTCCCATTTCCTATGTATATTTCATGCTTAGATAGAGATGTTGTACCACATGTTTTTATATTAATGATATATCCTTAGACAATATCATATGTTTTAGATATGAGGTGTTATGGTTATATGCTAGCATTTAGGATGATATTAGATGATATTGGTGTGGGGGATAGATTTGTGATTATGTGTAACCCCTCTTTCCCTCGTTGATGATACGATATGTGATGATTAGCTTAGTATACATGTAAGATGTAAAACTTAGCATTTTTTGTAAATATGATGTATTAGATGACTTTTTATGTGATGAATTGTAGATGATAGATGTGGTAACAACAAATGTATAGTAAACAAACACACAAGAAAAAGTTAACAAAACTAAACAAATATACATATACAAATCAACACAACAAAATGCAACTAGAAATGAACTTCTGTAAATCCTATCAACGATTAAATTGACATTCAATCTAAGTAAAATGAATCCTAAAAGATGCACACAAAAGATGATGAAAAACATAACAATAAATTTACAAGTTGAATGCTAAAAATGAAGTAATGCAACATACAATTGAATCAGAAAAGATTCAATCTAAGGTAAGAAAATGAACCATTTTTAAATCACACAACATGAAAAAGGCACTCACAATCAAAACTATACAAACCGACAACTAAAAGTAATTAAATCACTACCTTGTTTTTGGGACAACATTGATATGTTTCCTAATGTTTTTGGGTTATCCTAAAGGATAATTTTTCAAGGCTATTGTTCACATTTTTTTGGGGTTTTCCTAAGACAATGTTTTTATAGCTTCATCCCAAGGGGAATTTTCTAAATGTTTAGATTTTTGTGTATAATTTTCTAAATGTATTTTTTTCTAAGGTCATGTTCCAAAGTAATGTACAAACACAAAGAAGCATGGATTCTCCCAATGCGATGTGGGAATATACAAAGGGTAGAATGCCATGTGTATATGTACGAGAAAGTGGAATATGAAGGTGCCTCCAACATTAGATGGGAATATAAAAAGGCACATCCTTCACGCAGATATAAGAATAAATAAGCCAGATCACGGCTTGGAAAATATGGATTTAGTAGGGTTCCTAGACCTAGAAAAGGGGATCAATCCCGAGAAAGCGAAGAGTTACCCTTCCATATGCAAGAGTATCTTGTGACCGAAGAATCCTCCTTGAGCATTGAAAACTGATTTTCACCCAAATACCTTCCCACTGCGCCACAATTGTGTGGTTTTCACACATGGATGACCTTTTTTCTTTTATGTTTTCTCAAATTTCTCATGTTTTATTGTTTTTTCTTTGTTTTTCTACTTTTTAGTTCTTATTTGATATATGCGCCATGCTTAAGCATATAATCGCTTGAGATGCATAACATTTATAGGTTTCTAAGCTCTTCACTATCTAAATATGCCAATTTTTAAGCTCATGATTCATACTTAGCAACCACCACATAAGGCCCTAACCAGTTAGCCTCAAATTTACCTTTCTTTTCTCTATCCTTAATAGTGTTATTCTGATTTTCCTTTAGAACAAGATCACCTACATCAAATTCATGATGGATGATCCATTTTTATATCCTCTTGATACTCTGTTCTGGTAAACCTTTAGGTGATTAAGCACTCTTATCTACTTTTCATCCAATAGATCTAACTCTACTAGCCAAGCTACTCTATAGTCTTTGTCCTTATCAAGATAGTCCTAGAGAGATATTCTTAGGGAGGGAAGCTCCACTTCTAAGGGTATGATGGATTCAGTTCCATAGACTAGTGAATATGGGGTCACACCAATAGGAGTGTGGATGGAGGTTCAATAGGCCCAGAGGGTGGGATGTATCTATAAGTTCCAATTATGACCAGTCTTACTTACCATTTTCTCCATGATCTAGACAAGAGTTTTATTGGTAGCCTTGGATTTCCCATTACCTTGGGGATAATAGGGGGTAGACCACTTAAGTTGAATCTGGAAGTGTTGACACAATGTTTTAACTATATTATTCTTGAATGAATTACCATTATCTCGTGAAAATGTTGGGGGATATCGTAATGTAAAAATGAGATGATTCATGATGAATTTGGAAATTTGTGCATCGGTGAAATAAGTGAGAGGCATAGCCTCTACCCATTTAGTAAAATACTTGGTGGCGGTGATAATGTGGGTGTGGCCATCTGAAGAAGAAGGATGGAGCTTCCCTATGAGATCTAGGCCCCATTTATAAAATGGCCAAGGTGTTATGATAGGCTACAAAGCCTGTGTTGATGCATGTATCAAGTTTCCATACTTTTGGCATAGCTCACACTTCTTTACAAAATTACAAAAATTTGCTTGCATGGTGGGCCAATATTAACCCACTCTTAAGGGATTTTTAACCAATACCATACTACTCATATGCACTCCAGAAATACCTCCATGTACTTTTTTGATAGTGTGGAATGACTTAGTAACATCCAAATAGTGAAGCAAATTTCATTGTATCCACAATGATAAAAGGTTCCTCCTAGGAGGGTATAATGCGCTATGTGGTAGATAATGGATTTATTTTCAGAATGGGTAATGTCTGGGGTAAATGTGCCATCTTGTAGGTATCTGAATATAGGGTCATACTAAGGGAGGATGGACCAACAATTTCACATGCCAAACAAGATTCTGGCATGTCATATGTGGGCACTCGTAAATGCTCTATAAAGAAGGGAATGTTACTTTTCTGATGTGGAATGCGTAAGAGAGAGCCAATTGTGGCCATGGCATTTGTTGATCTATTATCTGACCTTGATTTTTACTCAAAGATAATATATGTAAAATATTCCTTCAAGGTTTCAACCAATTTCTTATATGGAATAAGATTTTCATCTTTAACCTTATACTCATCATTAACTTGTTTAATAATAAGTTGGGAGTCCCCAATGACTCGTAGCTATATGATATTCCAAGTGATAGCCAACTTGAGGCCAGCAATGAGTGCCTCATATTTTGTAATGTTATTAGTGCATGGGAATCCCAAATGGAATGCTCTTGGAATAACCTCACCAGTAGGAGTAATGAACACCGCCCTACTCCAGATCCATGGAAGGTGAATGATCCATCAAAATAAACCTGTCACTCCACAAAATTTTCAACATACATTATGGATGCATCTAGAAGATCTAGACGTAAAGGTTCCATCCCTGGTAGAGGAGCTTCTTCCAACCGATTAGCCAATACACGTGCTTTCAAATACTTCTTGTTTGCAAACTCAATATAAAATTCACTTAGTAAAATGGTCCAAATAACCATTTTTCCCGTAAGGGTGGGTTTGGATAAGAGGTATTTGAGAGGGTCAACTTGGATATTATTTTGGTTTTATTTTTAAGAAGATAGTGACACAATTTTTGAAAGGTAAAGATGAATGCTAGGCAAACCTTTTCAATCTATGGATAATTCAATTCATAGGCAATCAAGGTGTGACTAAGGTAATAAAATGCCCTTTCTCTATGGTTTAGGTCATATTGGGCAAGCAGTGCACCAATAGCAAATTGGGTAGATGAAATGTATAACATGAGAGGTTCACCCGGGGTGGGTGACATGAGTATGGGAGGGTTGACAATATATTGTTTAAGTAGTGCAAAATCCTTTTTACAATCTGGTCCCCAGTTGAACATAACATCCTTTTTGAGGATATGTGTAAAGGGATGACACTTATCCGTAAGCTATGAAATAAAATGGTGGATTACTTGTATCTTTCCTTGTAAACTTCTTAGTTGTTTAAGATTTGTAGGCAGAGGCATTTCTATGATATTTGTAACCTTAATAGGATCTACCTCTATTCCTCTTTGTGAAATGATAAAACCTAGGATATTCCCTTGAAAAACACTAAAGACACACTTCTTAGGATTCAAATGTACTTTGTAATCTCAGAGATGTTGAAAAATAAATCTCAAAGACTTTAGGGTAATCAATGTAATCCTCCATGATGTCATTCATCATGTCATGAAAGATGACTATCATTGCATGTTGATAGGTGGCCCCAACATTCTTAAGTCTAAAAGGCATGATCTTGTAACAAAATTTCCCCAAGGGGTGATGAAAGTTGTTTTATGTTGATCTTCCTCTGCAATGCAGATCTAGTTATATCCTGAAAAACCATCCATTAAGGATAACATTTAATAGCCAGTGGTATAATCGACAATCATATCAATATTAGGCAAGGGGAAGTCATCTTTTGGACATGCCTTATTGATGTCATAGAATTTGGTGCAGATTTTTATGCCAAAAGGCTTCTTCTAAATTGGGACAATGTTATATATCTAATCCTAATAGTCAATGGGTTTAATGAAATTAGCAACTAATAAATTTTCCAGTTATTCTTTGACAAGTAGTGTAATTTTAGGGTGCATCTATTTCAACTTCTGCTTGATGGTTTTGGCATCTGGGTGTACAACAAGGTTGTGCACAACCAATTATGGGTCCAAACTAGGCATATCTGTTTATGACCATGCAATTATATCTACATATTATCTTAATAATTCCACAAAAAGCTTTTTTTCTGGATCTAAGAGTGAAGCTCCCAACTTTATCACTCTATGTTCCTCATCTGAGCCAATGTTGATATTGATCATTTCTTCAACTAGAATTTTAGAAGCATCTTCCATATATGTAGGATTAGGGGGAATAGTAAGATTAACCTCCTTAGTTGGCTCATCATCATATTTAAATTTGTATACCATTTCTTCTACATGTTCTTCATTTTTTTTTATCTACGAGTGCTTCAACAAGTTTTTCACTATGAGACTTGTGTTTATTCTTTCCACAAGGCTTCTCTAAATCATTCTTACTCTTTCTTACAAACTTATTATTCAAGTGTCCACACATCTATGATTCTTTTCCAAATTATGTGCAGGCATCTATTTTAATTGAAAATCCTTTCTTGTGATCCCCTTTAGAATATAATCCCTGAGTCCCATGAATTTTGTAAATGCTTCATCATTCTCAAAGAATTCGATTGACACGTGAAATTGTTGATTCTAATCTATAAGTTCGGGATATACAAGGGTTACTTGGAAATTGGTTTGAGGATTGGATTCGAGATAAGGTAAGGATAATTGAATCAGGGAATAGGTTAGTGGAGGAAAGATCCTCGTAGAGGCTACACTAGGAATCTACGTCACTATTCGAATGAGATGAGTCATCCTCACATTTGGAAGAGGTGGCATTGATCTCAAATGGTGAATCATCATGAGGTCTTATTCCAAGACCATGTCTATTAGATTTGAAATGAGGGATAGGAATGGGTTCTAATTGTCCTTGCACATTGATACCACATCCAAACCCATTGTAACCCATGATGTACATCATGTGGTGGCCCTTGATATATTGTGGGGCCTGATGACATGAAGCCATGGTACCCTTAGAAACTCTGCCAGTGGGATCTTCTAACATATTTTCCTCGGATAGGAGACCACTAGGGATGAACTTTTCCAGTGTTTTAGGGAACTTATCCCATGTTCTCTTGAATTGAAAGTAAGTTTTACCACATTTAGTGGGAAACACCGATAGATATTATATTAATAAGGCCTATTGAAGAGTGAATTTTTCACTGGGCCATACTTTGCAGACGTTTCCTCCCATGATGTAAAAGGGTTGACCAACAAAGGAAATTTTTTATTACAAGGAGTGAGTGAATCTGGATCCACCTGTTCCTTGATAGCTTCTATTTATAAAGGAACAACAATATCCATAGAAGGGCATTCATAAGCTACATGAGAAAACATGTTCAATTCCCTACAATGTGTGAACATTTCGGGTCACCATGAATGGTGACTATCTATCCTTCATGGCTTATCTTACTACACCGATGGAAGGTTGAAGGAATGTCCTACATAACATGGATCTCTGGGTATCCTAAGAGCATGTTGTATGGAATACCCAAGTCAAGGACATGGAACATCGTATCATGACAAGTCAGCCCTACTTCCATCGAACTACTATAGTACTTGCTTGACTCATGCTCCTCATTATCATAAGTTATGATTGTAATAGTTTTGGCCCCTAGATCCATTTCTAAATGGCCTAGCTATTTAACCAGCTTCAAAGTACAAATATTTAGACCGGATCCACCATCCAAAAGTACCCTCTTAATCTTACGATGGGTAACAACCACTTCTAAGTATAGGGGTAAGTTGTGCTCTGGGTCATTATGTGGGATTGTAGCATGATCAAAAGTGATATGATCATTTGAGTCAAGGTGTGTAATCATGGCTTGAAGGTATGCAAGATCTACATATGTGGAGACTCCCAAACTCTATAGTGTTTTATACAATATGTTTTTATGGGTAGTAGATATTTTGAGGAGATCTAAGATTGATATCCTAGCGGGTGTCTTCTCCAACTATTCTATTAAATTTTACTAGACCTTTCTGAGGGACGGTAGGGGATTTGGTATGATCAAATGAGTGCGTCATGTCCCTACTACACAAATTGTTTCTGAGATCCTAATAGTATTGACTTGTTCATTAGATGAATGAATACATCCTATGAGGGAGTCAAATGGGCTATCATTAGTTGGATAAACATAGGAAAAAGTCCTATAGTTGTTCAAATTTTGTCCATGATCTTGCTTTTTGTTCTTCATATTTGTGTGGTTAAGAAAGGGATCTTTGAAGATACCCATTTTCTCATTTAGACCTTGTCCCGATTCAGGGGTGAATATAAAATTATTTTTACCTCTTCGATGAGGTCTTGTATGTAATGGCATAGTCTCAAGAACATATATATTTTGTGTCCCTTAACACAATGGAAATCATAGTACTCGTGCTCTTTTAACCAACTGGGTTTTGGATCATCCTCTGGATATGGTAAATGCTTGTCATGATTGGGTCGCACCATGTTCACAGTGTCTAACTATTTAAGTATAACTGACAGTGATTCAATTAGTTGCATGAACATATGTTTGGTGGGTGATTTTAGATGAGGTCATTGTGAGAGATTAAAAATAAGACCAGTCTATACAGACTTGGACTCTTTTGGATTCTCGTAATACCATCACCAACAACATGTTTGTTCTTATTGAAGAATTTTTGTTTATTTGAGGATTTTTCTTCATGTTTGTCTTTGATGACCAGCTTAAGTGTACCCTTTGTGATGAGTACATTTTTAATTTGAATACCCTTCTCTATAACTTCTTTGAAGTTAGAGCTGTAGTGCATTTGTAAATGGAAGGCTATTTCTGGGTTTAGGTTAGGAAAGAATATGCTTACTAGCTTTTTTCTAGTAAGGCACATGGGAAATGGCTATCCAACCCATACCATCATTGTAAAAATATTGTAAAGGTCTCATTGGGCTTCTTCTTTGTGTTGTAAAGGTCATTCATTATGATATCATTCACCATATTGAAGGAATAATGTTGCACAAATTTTTCCGCTAGGCGGGCCATGTTGTGATGGAGCCCTTGGGTATACTAAAGAACCATTCTAATGCTAGTGTGCCTAGGCTACGAGGGAAGATTCATATTAATAAATTATCAATGTATGTAACCTCTTGACAAACCATATAAAATTACTTGATGTGATCATGAGGGTCACCTTTGATTTTATATTTATCGAACTTAGGAATGGAAAAATGCTTCGGGAAGTTTTACCGCAACATTTCCTTATCAAAGGGATATGTGCATAGTTATTCATAAAGGTACTTCATACCGTGTCCTACATTTCCTTCCTATAGCATAGTAAGCATGCCCTTCATTGATTGTAATTCTCATTAAATGAATTTTTCTTTGGTAGGTGATATCATTCTATTTAACTTAGCCATTTTAAAAGTTGCGTCCTCATAGGGATCAAAGTGGAGCTCACTAGATTTGGTTTTGAGTTTATCTTTATGCATGTTTCTACTGCAGAGCCTGAGTTTGCTAATTTTTTACTTAGCTTCAATATTTTATGTTGAAGGATCTCTTCTTCAACTAAAGGAGCATCCTCTTCATCAAACTTAGGATGTAGTGAGGATTTACGCTTATGCTTGATCTTTACCATACATGAATCCCTATAATAAGGTCTTTGTGAATCATCAATTGGCTTGGATGGGTATCCTTCAACAGCTTTTATGATGTTTCCCGAAGTAGACATGTGTCTTACGTCAAAGGGGTTATTCATGTCTAAGAGGGATTTTTGTTCTTCTTTTTTACGATTAATGACCTTAATGTCCACTTCACGTTCTTATGGAACCTTAGCCCCTAATTCTAAGAATCTTGTGAGTACCTAATCTCTATTATAATAAAGGAGCTTGTTAAATTGACCTAGGTCTAATTGATGTTATTCTTTAGAAGAATCGATTCTTCTCTACTATGATTAGTCAATGGATATGTGTCTTTAACCTTTGAAAAGAGAGGTGCTAAGTTGTTTCTGCTAAATTGGAAGGATTCAAAAGGATTTTCTCCTCAATCGCGCTCATTGGGTTTGGATGCCATTTTTGTGATTCTAGGCATAAGTAGTCACAGTTATACTAGTTTTTGTCTAAATGCCATCAAAGTTGTATGAAATCTAGGCATATGTTGTGTAAGTCATTTGATGAAATGCCAAAATATCCTAGTGTGTTCTAGATGTAATGCTATGTAGTCATTTTATTATTAAAAGAACACTCATATTCAAATCAAACAATCACTCAAACTGTCATTTAGTAAGACTATACCCTAAGCTATGATTCCAATGAAGGGTTTAAAGAAGATAGTGATAGTAACTTATTAATATGTGCATCAAGTTAGAGTACTTACAAGGATTAATTACCTAAGTGATATTGACGCGATCTCTCCACGAGATATACTAAGACTAGTTTAAATACCGATGAAACCTAAGTTTTCTCGAAAACTGAAGTTGTGAATGAGTATAGTGTAAATACACTATCCTAATATATTAAACAAGATGGAAAGGTGTTAGTATCAAGATGATGTTATCGCAGTATATTCAAGGCAATATTAACACTCAAAATACCCAGATGACGTTGAACCGAAACTAAGTATGAGTATAGCAAGAATTTATGCATGCGTGTAACCATAATAAAGGTACTTATATCAAGTTTTCACAAAATTTTAAAACATGATGTAAGTACCGAAATTGTAGGGCTAGAATGTGGGAAAAAATAATAAATTAAGGAGAAATAATGATGAACCTTAAATCATAGTGATGAATATGATCTTGAAATCAAGATCGAAGGACTATCAAAGACACAAAAATGTACTTGCACACTTTAGATGTTTTAAAACCCATCTGCAAACATGGATGCAAGTAAATGGAAAAAGGTGTTGAATAATGTCCTTGATACGACTCACGAGATATACCTTCTACTCACCCCAAATGGGTAGTGATAATACAAGGGTATAGATCAAAAGATGAAAATAAAATAAGCACCACCTGGGAATAGTTTCACATCATACCAAGGTGAGAAAGAAACTAAGCTAAGTGATACATCATTTAATTTTGTGATGAAATACACTTAGATCTAACTCAAGTGGACTCTTTTCCTTGTTTGAAAAACAAGGTTCAGACTCCAAGTAAGTCATCACTTCATGATGGCCTCGACGTAAAATGGACTAGCAAAGTGGGCTCCAAGATAGAATGGATTTCCTAATAAGATCACTCAACCAGGTGTCACAAGTTGTCTAAATGCGAGCTCAATTTATGCAAAAAGTTGTAATGACTAATTTGGGAGTATCTCGGCTTTACTTTACCCCCTTCAAATACGATGAGAAACTAGTGCATTCATGCATATTCTCACTGGGGTTGTGATACAAAAACTTTGAATCTAACTTATAATGTAAAATCTAGTCAAGTGGGTAAGCGAGCACTTCCTGTTTCATCCATAAGGTTACTCAACAGTGGATTACTTTGAGGTTCCTAGAACCACCCCCATTGTTGTATCTTAAGGCGTTATGCCAAAGGGGTTATTTTATAGTTGAGCAGATAGGGACGTACCCTTTTTTGAAACCTGAAATACAATTTGATGTGGAGTGGCATGTGTTTTATATTTCTTAACTTAACTTGGTTTTAAGTAGCACACCATTTGGCAACCTGCATGAAAACACGTATTAGAATGTTTTGTTTTCGTGAATCCTTTCTTTAACAAGCGTTAGGTCCTATATGTATGGAGTTAGTAATTTTCCACCAAAAATAATGATATCAAGAAAGAGATCTTACATGTTGCTTTTGATTCCTAAGATCACCTAAAAAGGTGTGAAGGAAGAGCATACACAACGGGAAAATCCACTAAAAACAAGCTTTATGGAAAATATTTCAAGTGTGTTTTAAAATGTAGAGTTCTTTTTAACCAATTTTGAAAGGTTAATCCAATTAAGAAAAGTAAAATAAGTGTTTTAAAGTGACAAGAAGGTTTTAGAAGTGTTTTTGATCCCCAAGATCACCTAGAAGGTGTGAGGAGAGAGCATACACACTTCACAAACCTCTTTCTACCTAAGAAGATGAAACACTTAAACTAAGTTAATTAAATAACCCAAAGGAACCTACAATCACTTGTTAGAGCCTACAAACAACCAAAAAAATTAACAAATTGATCTTATAGCTCAAAGAGAAAAATTCAATTTTTGACTCAAACACTTGCGCATTCGTAATGAATCATGCACGTCCCATCCAACGGATATGCTCCCAAAACAACAGAGATGTGTGGCAAAAAAATTTGATAGTGGGGTTAAACACATATGTGGGACTAATAGACATGTACGTTAGGGTTTCAACAAAGATGCATGTAGTTAATGGATACACTTGCAAGAAAAAATGAAAATCAACACAATATGTTAAAATACACCAACAGCATCCAGAGGCACGAGTATGCCTAAACGGAGACACTCATGGTTTGATAGGTACACATCCCTTTATAAATGAATTGTCAATGAGAAATATGACTAGATGGATGTATTACCAATTGACGGGTGTGCAAGGGTTTCAACGAGACGCTTATCTCTAGGACACGAGACGCGCACTTCGAAAAACTTGCAAAAGTCACGGAAATGAAAATTTTCAATAATCAAATAGGTTAATTTTTAGTCAAAGAAACATATTTCCAGCTTAAACCCATGAAATATACATGAACAAGGATGATTTAGCTTACTTAAAAATGAAATCAAGTAAATAACAAGTTTTTTATCCTAGAAAGCATGAAAGTGACCTTAAAAAGCTTGAGAAAGGCTCCTAGAGGACAATGGTGAGTGTCCCACCGAGCATGCCAAATGTGTGCAATGAAAATTATATTAAAGATATGAACATGGTGGGGTAAGAATATATAAATAAACCCCAAAATATTTGGAATAAACAAATCAAATAATTATTAGATTAGATATAAACTAGAGCTACCTAGTTGCATGTATACATAAAGCTTGAAAAAAACAATCAACCTCTAAACATGACTATATCGGTTCTTGACTCCATGAAAGTTATCTAAAAAGGAACCTATTAAAGTTATAGCAATCATATATGTGTTTATGGATGTCTCAAAAGCTTAATAATGGAAGCTCACCATTAATGGCTTCTCCCATTTACCTAAAGCTTTGAAAGATTTAGCAAATAACAAGTAAATAGCTCAAATATGAAATGAAATGACTCTAAAATGACTAAAGCATAATCTAAATCAGAAATGAGATGAGAGAGAGAGTTCTTATGAAAATGTGGGAGGGGTACCCTTACTATTTATAGTTTTTGGTTTGGAGAAAAAGGTCTTTTGGATGCATGTGGGATTAAAAAGGAGCCAAAAAGGTGATTTTTAGAAAAGCACATTGGGAGGTGTGAACTGGATTTGGAAGGCTAAGTGGTTATTTGTAGGGGTGAGATATTTGTTTTAGAAATTCAAATTCTCATTAGAAATTCAATAAGAGGGTTAATTAACCTAAACAAGGTTAATTAAAGGGAAAACAAGCTTATAGAAGTTGGTTAGAGAGGGATTAGTAGATTTAGGTGGTTTAGAAGAGGTTAGAAAGGGTAATTTACTAGCATAGTGTAGTAAATTAATAGGAGACTATGATAGTTATTATGATCTTAGTAATAATATCATGTAGAACAAATTATAGGTGTCTACATGGGGAGTTAGACTGATCCCTGGTCACTTGAAAAAGTGAACTTACGACCAAGCGTTGCACTACATCTCAGAATCCATGTAGTTCTATGTGCTTATATATGGAATAGTGTCCTTAGGTAGTTCTAATGACACCAAGATATTATGCTATAGCTAATGTAAATGTGTGGGATGGAATGCATCTTCCCTTCCTATGTAGTGTATGTAGAGTAATAACCCCAAAAATGTAGTCCCTTTGATATTATGTAGATATTATTTCCTTTAGAATTGAATGCCCTATAATGGTATGTATGTTGTGTGTATATATATGGATATCTTGTTTGAATTTTGACAATAGTGACATGACATACCAATTAAGACCTCGGATAGGACTAAAAAAGGAAAAATGTTGACCACGAACGTCAAAAATGTGAACAAGATCAAAGAGGACAAGAGTGCTTGGGTGTTGGTGTATAGACCGAGTGTTGGTGTCTTGGTATAACTGAAAAAAATGTGATAATAATGATAGAAATGGATCCTGTAACCTGAATAGAACTAGGTGCAAAAGTGACAGATATGTGAGATAAAGAAAATAATAACAACAAAGCAAAGAGATGGACAAAGAAGTGTGTCACCAGTGAATACTTTTCTTAATCAAGATCCATACATATAACAACATACTTGGTGGTATAGTAAAATAGTAATATGTGCATGATTTTGTGTCTACATTTTCCCCGTTGATGTTATTTGAATGAAATTGAAGTAGTGTAAATGAAGTAAGTAACATACATGTTAGAATTATGGATAATCCTTATTGCATAAGTACACACAAAATATAAGAACATATAATGTGGTAAACCTTGGATCAGTGTGTCGATCCATGTGGCATAAATAGAGATATTGAACCATTGTAAGGAGAACTTTAGAGAGAATTGATTGCTTGATTTGGATAATTTAAAAGATTTCAATTTTTTTGCTAATTGAAATTTTAAGAGGTAGGGAGTGATCAGTTCATGGCCCGATTTTGTATGTATGAAAAACTAAAGGATTTTGTATGTATGAAAAGGATTGCATGCCTTTTCATAACTGGGACCTCAACGCACCTATGCACCTTCATACTTTGTTAAGATTACAGGGTCCAACACTTACCACCAGAGGAAGAGTGTTAAGGAGAGATGTCTAGTTTTACCCTCCATTGCTGACTACATCCTAAGACCAAATTAATTTTGTTCTATTTCAATCCATGTTTAGTTCCATGTTGAATAACCCAAATAGGAGAAGTATAGGAAAGGTAATGACATCTCATTACCCCCACTCTCGTGGATGTCAAAATTTGTATAGTGTTAGATGGATTCCATATTAGGTCATCTAAAAGTAATGTAAAAATGATTCCCATGTTAGATCATCTGGGAAAGTGGTAATGCAACACCCAAGTTAGGTCATCTGGGAGAGATAATGAAGTGATGTTATATCATACTGATTGATTAACTTGATTCAAATATTAAATGATTTATTTGAAATTGAATGTATGAAATAGATTACTCATGGAGATATTTTAATTCTTTCCCCCATATTATGTCATTAGGGGGAATGGGTAGAAATTATTTGAATAAATTGATTGATTTGTTCTTTTGTTTGAATAGTGTCAAATAATTTATTTCATAATGATGTATTAGGTGTGTGGAATGATTCATATAGTAGCCTGAGAGGGATCATAGGGTGATCCTGATTGTATGCCCCCTTTCAACAAAAGAGGGAGGAGTGAATATAATGAGCACTTTGAGCTAAAAGTAGAGGTTAAACAACGTAATAAAGAATAATATATAGTATAGAATATGTTACAAGATCACATGTATGTCGAGTCAAAAATATGCTAGATTTGAATATGATATCATGGAATATGTACAGTATGGTGGTAGAAGAAATTCTAAACCAAATGTCATGAATGGGGCATAAAATGGAGTAGCGAAGATCCAGATATATATGTAAAACCATGCTTCATGTATAAATTAGAAGAACGCATGCCAAGGGTAAATATAGGGAATGGAAAATTGAAACTTGTTATATAGCAATAGGAAAAAGCACGAATAGTAACTTCATTTAGACCGTGCTTGAGTTATGATTTGAGCTCTACGATTGTCAAGATGTCACAAATTAGAGCACCGAGGTTGACGACGTTTGAGAGGATAGTAGGGGCCCTAAATTTGTAGATGCTTGATGAGCTGATGAGTAAGGTTATTTTTGTAAAATGTGGTGAATTTTTCCCTAATTTATCGATTTTTGTAAAATTTGAAATTTTATGTTTTTGTGTGTTTTTGATAGGGGCATGAGCATCCAATGCATTGACATCCTTTAGGATGCCGCGCCTAGTTCCAAGTGTTGGTGACCTACTCCTAGGTGCTCATATCTTGCTTCTAGGTGTTAGCGACCCAAGAGGGTGTTTTGATAACATAATGTGAAATATGTGGATTTTGATGAATTTTTGTAGTATAGTGGTTATTTTATATATATATATATGAAGTTAATGCCAATATTTTATTGGTGTTTGTGTTATACAAAGAGATATTCATTCGATGGAGTTTTGTGGAGGTTGACATTTGAGTACATTATTGACATTGGGATTATCTGACTTAGAGTGGGACATACTAGACTATGTCAGCCTCTGGACACATAGTGAGATTGGGGGAGGTGCCCCATAATATGCCTATGATTACTGCATTATGCGAGAGGTGGTGTGCAGATACTTATACTTTTGGTTTCCTATTGGGGAGATGAATGTGACCCTAGAGGATGTGTATCACATATTGCAACTACTAGTTATGGACGAGAGAGTACAGATGATGAGCATAGTGGATGCTCGTGAGGCATATGAGGGCATCTAGATGATAATTTATAGGCATATGAGTACAAATAGAGACCCATATTAGTCTAAATGTCATACTTGAGATCAGTGTTCTGCGATTTCAGAAGTTCATTACAATGATTATGCTTTATCGGTGGTAATAGAGGGTGGTGATATTGGTATCTAGTATAAGGTACATGACATTTTCAACGTATAAAGGAGAATAGGATGAGGTTTGCATGGGTACAATGTATATTGGTGCATTTTTTATATGGATTTATACAAGTTTACATAGGAGGACCATGGTGGTGTACTGGAGCCACTACATTGTTACATGTTTGGGCCTATGAGTACATTTCCATATTGAGGTCCCTTAGTGGGCCATGTACAAAGTGGGTGAGGATTGATATATTTTCTGCGAGATGGGTAGGTACCCATAGTAGGAGGTTGGATACCACTACTTATAGATCTTTTCTTGATCGCATGGACTCACATGACATCATATGGAGGTCATATTGATGCTATAGTGGATGGTTAGAGGATGAAGTAGAGCTACATTACATTCAATGTATTATGTGTTTAGAGGACCGGTTCCCAAGGGTGGCTGATTATTTCAGAAGAGTGAGTTTTTGGCAGCTTTGGTATGGTTCAGTATGTGCCCCTAGATCCATATATATGCATGTAAGCCACTAGGGGCATCAAGGTGGCAAGGAGTGAGGATAGGCCCCACGAGAGCACAACTAGCCCCTCCTAGCCCGTATAAGATGTATGTGGCCATAAAGGTGATGTAGGATGTACCACAACTTATAGCATGTGGTTGGTATCACATCAATGGGTGCTATAATTTCTAGTTGTCATAGATGCAATGGGTGGAAAAGCTCTTAGAGGAGTAGAGGGGCAAGCACCGCCCAATGGAGATGGCCTAATAAAGCAAAGATTGGCTAAGCATAAGTGTTATTTTTGAAAGTTGTTAATTTTTACATGGTTGTGTATTTATAAAAACATGTGATAAATAATGTGGTATTGGATGGTTGAAGGTGATAGTTATTAGTCCTTGATCATTGATTCATCAATCCGCACATCGATACAAAATGTACCACCAGATGTGCTCATTAGAGGTGGGATGTTAGAGTGAGTAGATGTTATTTCGGTGAGCACTCCCATTTATTTGATCTAATGGTGATAGTGGCAGCTACATGCATTGTTATGTTGAGTGAGTGTGATGAGGCGCGTGTGGATACTTAGCGGGCTATGGAGTCTATAAGAAGAGGATCCCTAGCGTAGGATATGTTCACAAAATATTTAGAGTTATAGGGCCAATTCGTGGAGCATTCGGTCAAGTTGGCCTTACTACGAGGGTAGGTGAAGTGATATAGAGGTCGCAACTAGTAGTGTATATTGAGTGGTGACGCATCTAGTTATAGAGCTCCCACAGTCTTGTATAGTGACAATGATGATGATGTATGAAATATATAGATGTAGCGATGTATGGGGATTTCTCCCAAATATTTTAATTTTGTAATTGTGCTTTTGATGATATATATATATATAGATGGATGATTGGTATTATTGTCTAGTGTTGATGTTTAGTGACATGTGATGTGATGGTTATTGATCATATGCGGGTTTGTTATGTTTTATTTGTATTTCTTAATTGATTGTGAAGATTTGAAATAGATGACGATGTAGATAGGAAATAAATAAGTAATTGTTGAGAATTTTATTATATATATGAATGAATATGGATAACATGTGATAAATAGTACTAGATATATGTGATGGAATGTAGTAGATGAATGAAATAGCCATGGTATAGTAAAATGATAGATTAAGAAGTTTAAGGTAAAATATTTGATGATGTATGTGATCATGTGTGAGTATGATGAAGAGGGGGGAAGAATAGCAATGCCCTCAGCGTATGTGTAGAAATGATGAGGTTTATTTATATAGTACCCTTAGAAATCAAGAATGAACCATAGAACAATCTAGTGCATCATTAGGAAATGGTTTGAAGTGTATCTCAAAGAGATAGATTGTGGAGTGTAGAGAGAGAAGAATATGTGAGGTTCTTTATTATAATAGATTCCTCGACAAACATGTAATAACCTTAGAAAAAGAGTGCATCATCAGGTTATTAGGTGAGATAAATCACCTACTAAAGTGAAGAAGCTTGTGAGGAGTGGTAGAAGCACATGAAGTGGTAGCAAAGATGAGTGTAAGAGCCAAACCGAATGTCGATAAAATAGTGCCAATGATGGGATATGTAGTGGTAGGAAGCACATATTCCAATGACTTATGAAGCCAATGTGAAGTAATAACAGAGTGAGGTGGGTGAGATGATTTTGTGATCGATGAGATAGGTGGAGGAAGTAGATGAATAATGATATTAGGATATGAACAAATGAAAAAATTAGAAGTGGGTGGAGGAGAAAATTGAACAAAAGTGGAAGCAAGCTTATGAATAATTGGAGAAAGAGACAGCTCATAAGAGCGAGATATAAAGGAAATGACACCCTTATCTTCTAATTGTTGCAACTTTTCATGAAGGGCACAACATTCATTTTCATGGTGTCCATTGATGTGGTGGAAATTAAAATAAGGGTGATTGCAATCGAAATGCAAGTTATGAGGAGGAGGATTTTAGTTAGAGGGTAAGTGTATTAAGTTCTTAACAAGAAAATCATGCAAGACATCATGACACTTAGTAACATGTGATAAATGTAATGTATCCTACGTAGGAGATGGAGAAGTCTTAGGTGGAGACCGACACGGTGGAGGAAATGGAGGACATTTATGTGTTGGATTAGATGGAAATTTCCTGCAAAGTGGAAGAGATAGAGACCTTGGATGACTCTTAATAGATGGTAGAGGAGAAGAAGTAAAATAAGATGAAACAATAGAAGGAATAGAAGGGGTTTTATAACATGTGCAAAAATTAAATCTTGTTCTAGATAAATGAATTTATAACATAAAAGCGTGTTGGCAATTCGAATTGTAGAATAGTGCTAGGATTCAATAAAAAATCAATCATGCACACAGGATCTAAAAAATTCCCCAAAATCTACAATAAAGGGAATTATAAACTAGAATAATCCAAATCAAAACAAAGTACACAAACATTACACAACATATACCGTGATTCACCCAATGTGGCCTACATCCAAAAAGATGGGGATCTCATATATATAATATAGCAAGAGTACAAACCAAATCTTCAATACAAGAGTATAATGCATCTCTCCAAGATTATCTCCTCTCCTCCATATCTCTAAATGGATCTACATAAGTGCACTACAACCGTGCCTCCAAACACCACTAGCAGATCTCACATAACTAGGAACTACTACATCTCTGAACTACTACCAAGTTCTCTATGGATATGCAAACAAGACCTCTCACATGGGTCTACCATATGTGCAACTATAACTATGCACCAAGAAGTAAGTTTGTCTCTCCATCACTGCATAACATGTGCAAACATGAAGACAACCTCCTCTACAATATCTAGATCTACATGGATCAACAATACAATATGATCTCATGGATCTATAATATAATATCTCACCAACATGTGGATCTACAAGAAGAAACTCTATGTGCTTTGCATACTATGCAAGCCATTACAATGAGACAATAACTATACAAAGAAAATACAGTAGAAGATGTTACCCTCTTCTCACCATTGAGATGTACCTGTTATTTCCTTCTATCCAACTCCTCTCCATGGAAGCTTTGTCTTCATGTAACATGTTCTTTCTTTCTCTTCTTCTTCATCCTCTCAATCTAGGATATAATTCAATTTTTTTCTTAATTCACCTTCTAACCCTTGTTTTCATGCTTATATAGGTATATAGAAACTTATGGCGCTTAGCCATGAAATTAAAATCAATAGATCTTGATTTAATACAAAATATAAATTTAATTCATGTGAGTTAAATAAAACACTCATGCACGGGTAATTGATGTTGGTTATCCCTAATTGATGAGGATTCCTACTTTCCTGACTGATGCTGGTCATAGGTGATTGATGTCAGTACCTTCATGACCGATGTTAGTTACTGTCTGACCAATTTCAATTATTGTGTAACCCAGTCACTTTGTAATGCATGCTCCAGTGAAGCTATTTAGCTCCATAACCTAACAATCTCCCACTTGGAGATAAATTTCTGAACCTATGTACCTATACCTATACATCACCGTCCTCTACACACCATGTAGAACATCTATTCTTTCCTTTAACAATTCTCTCAAAAAATAATCCAACTTGATCAAACCATATTCTAAAATGAATATAACAAACTAGTGACTTACCATAGACCTGCACGAAGCTACTACTGATCTGTGATAACCATGATATCCATACATCAAGCTCCCACTAAATCATAACACCAAGCCTCTCATGCAGCCAAGCCATCATGACTAACACATCAGTAAGAGCTCCCACTCAAACTAAAGTAATGAGCTTCAACTACAACCATATCCATACCTGTAAAACCAACCATGTTATCCAACCATCTATTCATTTCTCCATGCAACCAACAATGAAATTATCCAAAGACAAGTCAATATTGGACTATGCAAAATAAAAACAAGATTCTAGGTTAAAAAATAGCCCTAAATGAGTTCTACATGCAACAGTGGGTGATTAATCCACAAACATCCGAATAACTCAAAGAAATCCAAACACTTCAATCTATAAATCCAACCTTGCATAAACAACTAGCATGTCCAAGACATTCATCTGTAGATAACATACCTATCAAGGAGTAACATAGTAACAAGAGGAAATAAAAACATCCTCTACTCATGCTCAAGACATATAAACCGTGCTCATAGGAATCCATGTGAAAATAAAATATTTGCATCATCATAGACTCACAAAACTGAATCTATCCACATGTACAAACTCACCTATACATCCATCCATATCACTAGGATCTCTATAAGCTCCAAGTCTGCCACCGACTAACTCCAAAAGGCCACATATGAATCATGTTCTCATCAATGTTAATAATAAAAATCATGCTACTAATAAATAGTATAAATACCAACAAACATGTCATCAACATACTACACAAACCATCTAAGATGAAATCAAACCAAGGGCACCATCTAAAAATGGTAAATAAATATTGTTGTCAAACCTATGACCAAACTAACCACGGTTTCCCAATCAACCACGATTACACGGATGGCCGACCAAGGTTTGCTTCTAACTAACATCGGTCTCTGTAACAGTCCAATTTCCTTCTTTAACCCTTAAAACTTTGAAAAAATTTCTCTATCATCTTCACCCAACTGAATCTAACCATCAATTGTAATCCCATAGGGATATCCAGAACCACAAAATAAACCAAAAGTGACATCACAAAGTAATAAAATCAATATACCTGTAAATTTGTGACTTCCTTCCAAAACCAACTAGTACCTCTACCACTCTGAATAGTAGCAATCTCCTCTCACTCTTCATGTACATCATGTATCCAATCCTGCAATGCCAACAACCATGGCTTGCTCCCACTGAACACGAAATTCCTTGCACTACCTCTAACACCAAGTTCAAAATCTAATATGTCAATGAGAAATAAAAAAGATGAAAGAAATATAAACTTGATTCCATTCTTAACCAATAACACTTCTACATCACATAAGTTTAAACTTCTTGTGAAGTAGGTGAATCACCTTCTTTCCATCCATGTGTACACAACATCTTTCATTACTCGAAACTGCTTCTAACCATGAATTTTCATTGAGGATCTCATCCTTAGACTAGATATCCTTATCCTCAAGATTCCACACAATCGGGAAATAAAATTCAAAAACACCAAAAATATGGTGTAAATTTGTGCACACTATCCAAACATAATATCAGTTTCTCCAAATGAAATGAATAAAACATGAACCATATAGAGATACCGACAAAAAGTATCACTAGAATAACCAAGCCAACTCCATCCTCTTTTCGATCTAAACATTGAAGTGATCTACATTGTTTCTTCCTATACACATTGTGCCGTAAACATAATCCTAAAAAATAGGACATTAAACCATCCATACCCTCTTTTAATGTAAGAAACCCTATGCAAAATCGTTGTCATAGAGATTGACCACGGTTTCTTTCATTGACCGGAACCAATTACCCTCTGCGTGATCGATGTCGGTTCCTGACCGCATCGATGTCGCTGAAGAGAAAAACACAACACCACAATATTGGCATAGGTCACGAAACCATGTGCATAATCCAACCAAATTCGATAGCTATGTTGAGCTAGCCATTTCAAGAAGCACCCAACCTTGCACAAAAACTTAACAATAATACATGCAATAAAATTACACCAAGATGAAATACATCACCTTACCAAAGACTAAGATACTCAACCACATCTTCAATCAAGAACAATCCCATGCATCTAATTGCACCAAAGGATGCATAACTTCTCCTCTATCTCATTCTCAAATCTAGATCTGCAATCCCAAACATGCATGTGCATCCAAAATATACAAGAAATGCAATACCAAGGTAACAGAAACATACCTCTAGAACTCGGATCTGCAATCTGACCAACATGTTTGTGCCTCCAATAACAAAGGAAACCTCAGAAAATAATACACATTCCATACATCTTCTTAATTCTTCAGATCTATGATTTTCTGTTTAAAATTAGGTTATCCAGTAACCAATCACGGTCACCCTATAACCAACCATGATTACCCTGTAACTGACCATGGTCACCCTGTTGACGCCAGTTTCCACTTAACCAATGTTGGTCACCGTAATTTCCATCAATCTTACTCTTTTTGGATTCCACTTGAGATTGAATCTCTTCGTGTTATCTTCTCATCAAGAAAAACAAACCCTGCTCTCACACACTTGTCATTAAAACACTAATAATATACTGAAGAAAAACCTTTCTCTAAAATAACCAAGTTCTGATACCAGTTGTTGGTATCAGATAAGATAACAAACCTAGCTCTTATATCAGTTTTGGAAATTTGGGATTGCAGATAGTGCCATGATTCAATAAGAAACTCAATCATGCACATAGGATCTAAAAAATTCCCAAAAATCTATAGCAGTGGAAGTATAAACTAGAATAATCCAAATAAAAAAAAGTACACACACTTAACACAACATGTACTATCATTAACCCAATGTGAGATACATCCACCAAAGATAGAGATCTCATATATATAATATAACAAGAGTACAAACTAACTCTTCAATACAATATTACAATGCATCTCTCCAAGAGTATCTCCTCTCCTACGAGATCTCTAAAAGGATCTACATAAGTGCACTACAACCATGTCTCCAAACACCACTAGCAAATCTCACATAACCAGAAACTACTCGCATCTCCGAACTACTACCAAGTTCTCTATGTATCTGCAAACAAGACCACTCACATGGGTCTACCATATGTACAACTATAACTGTGCAAAGTAAGTTTGTCTCTCCATCACTACATAACCTATGCAAACATGAAGATAACCTCCTCTACAATATCTAGATCTACGTAGATCAACAATACAATATGAATTCATGGATCTATAATACAAGATCTAACCAACATGTGGATCTATAAGAAGAAACTCTATGTGCTTTTCATACTATGTAATCCATTACAATGAGACAATAACTATACAAAGGAAATACACTAGAAGATGTTACCCTCTTTTCACCATTTAGATGTACCTGTTATTTCCTTCTATCTAGATCCTCTCCACGAAAGTTCTCTCTTCATGTAACATGTTCTTTCTTTCTCTTCTTCTTCATCCTCTCAATCTAGGATAATCAAGGATCTAATTCAATCCTTCTCTTAATTCACCTTCTAACACTAGCTTTCATGCTTATATAGGCATATACAAACTTAGGGTTCTTATCCATGCAATTACAATCAATAGATCTTTCTTCAATACTAAATACATATCTAATTTCAATGAGTTAAATAAAACACGCATGCACAAGTAACTAATGTCAGTTATACCTAACCGATGACGGTTCCTACTTATTTGACTGATGTCGGTTACTATCTGACTGATGCCACTACCATGTAACCCAGTCACTTTCTAATGCATGCTCCAGTGAAGCTATTTAGTTCCACAACCTAACAAAGTGTAAAAAAATTCACATGTAGCATATTACAATCTTTCTTTCAATGCAGAATCAACCATGATAAAAGATAAATTGTTTTTCTGAATCAATAGGCTAAAACACTCATTGATGCATGCAAGAATTGAATCATAAAATAGAATCTAGAATAGGCTCTTTCTTTCTTTGATGTAATCTAGGTAAGTGATTATGTGTAACTCTAGGACCATTTTAAGCATAAATATTCTAAGAAAATCATCTTCCATTTCAAAATATGTACTAATAGATACATAAGGCAAATGGGTATGCCATTAAAGAGCATCATCAACAAGACTATGATGAAATGTTTTTAGTAACAATGAATTATTTGGATAAGAATACATAGCTAAATGATAATTCTTCGATGCAAATATGGATTTTCAGTGCCATTGAAACATGAAAATGTAGGCATGATAAAATCCTTAGGAAAATATGAATTGTGAATTTTCTTTGGAATAGGATTTCCATGAAGAGATTTATCATCAATAGAATCATAGTAGGATTTTATTTTGAGAGTAAGATCGCACTTGAGATTGCAAAAGGCCAACAACATGCATCAAAGTGATACAATATCATGTGATGGAATAGTATAAGATGTGAGAGGCACATTGAGAGGTTGAAGCTTTACTTATGAGTGATCATGGGAGTGTCGAAGAATAAGTGGAAGATGAAGATCTTATAGAAACAATAGATGTAGATGCGAATAAATAAGAGGAGATATACTTTGGTAGGAATAGAAGAATCAACATGAATATTATTTATAGAAGGAGAAGAGGAAAGTGGAGGAGAAGACCATGGAATATCAACATAAATGCTAGCAGTAGAATCAGAAGAAATAATAAGAGGTGAAATAGTAGGAGTGGTAGAATCACCATGAATGAAATTGGAAACAACCTCAAAAGTAGAAGAAAGTGGAGTGGAAAATTCACATTCAACGGTATTAAGAGAAGTAATATCCTCACTAACATGTTCATGATCAGAAATATAATCAACATCACTATCAGAAAAAGTTTCACATGCAAGTATTTCATCAAGAGAGTCATCAACATATAGAGAAGTAGAAGGAGAACTATACGTGTCCAATTATTGATCACGAAGAAGGCAGTATGAGAAAGAAAACAGAACTAAAAACAAGCAAGATGCACACACAAATCCAAATATTAACCCTAGGGTTAATTTTAATTATCGTGGGCTTATGCCTTTAGACGTAGAATGATGTCAATCCTAAACAAGAGACTTAGGGAAATTTCAAGTTGTTTTGGCTTATAAGGTTACCTCAATCGGGCGGAGGAATACCGCGGAAAAAAAAAGGGGATGTTTGAGCTGTTGTGTTAATTGTGAAGTGATTCGGTATGTGTTGTGTAGTGAATGTAAGATTAATTTCCTGTCAATACCATGGATATCACCCCTACGTGTATGACCTGTTACTTAATCTACGTTCACTAGAATTGAAAAACAACAAGTAGGAATGCAATGCACGTGTTTTAAACCCAAATCGAAAATTATGTTCGATGAAGAAAAAGAGATGACTTTCACTAATGCGAAACTAGGAAAGCAAGACAAATTCTTTACTGAAATATATAACAAAAGCAAGAAACAACAAGTATGCTTCCTAAATGAAAATAAGCAAGAGAAACAGAAACCCAAGATGGTCCCACCTGCGTGCTAAAATGTTTCACTCGGAATGTTTCATTCCTTTTAAAAATAGATAAGGGTTGGGGATAGGAGGAATACCTGTAGAATGTCGAGATGATGTGCGCGTACCATAGAGAAAGATCAGGTTGACTGCGAAGAACTCCTTTTTGTCTTGGAAGGACTACCTGCAAATAAGAACACAAGACCACAAGATTTTAATTAGACAATAAATGAGGAAACTGCCTTGGGCCTGTGAAATATAAAACTTCCTTTCGAAGGTGGTCGGTTCCTTGCTAATATGAATTAACACAAAAACTATAAGATATCAATTAAATTGCTTTGTTGAACCGGGTAGGGGAAAGGTGGTCATTGGTTATAGTCGATAACCGATGGCGGTTACCCGATAACCGATGGCGGTTCTTGATGACCCGATATCGGTAGAGTCTAGGATATGAAGGTTAGTTGTTTTGTGGGGTGGTGGTGTTATTTGGTAGTTGTGTTATTTGTAGGGCTGTATATAGGTAATATTAGGAAATAGGGTGATGAGATCTAGATGAATGACAGCTTAGATGCAATGACACGTTGGGTAGTGGATCTAAGAATGGATTTGTGCGGACTTATGATTCAAAAGTCGAAGAAAGGTTATTAAAGAGTACATGCAAGAAGTAGCTTACTGATTATTCGCGGAGATGCAAGTCCAAGAGCTCTGATGGCAAAGGCAGAACTGAGGTAGGATGGTCTGGCACACAGCAGATCAAATCAGCTGAGTATCATAGGGCTCTGGTATCCAGTTGCAGTCCTGGGCTTGCTCTCCCTTGCTGCTAACTCTCCTTGTCTCTTCACTTGTCTCTGCTCAGTCAAGTAAAGATCAGGACTTTCTCGATCGCTCCTGATGCTCTTTCTTGATTCAAAGAATCCTTTTCTCTTATCCAAAAAATGAAATTCCGATCCTTTGTTTTTGGTTTGGGGAGCCCATTTACGGGGAACTGATGGTGGTTGTGTAACCAACGGCGGTCGAGTAGAACCAAAGCATCGGTAAGGAAAAAGTAGGCTATTTTTAGTAAAATAGCCCACCTTCCCTACTTTTCTCCCGAGAGATTAGTTGCGGGCTTGGTCAAGTGACTAGAAGGTCGGTTTTAGGTGTGAGAAAGGGGTCCTTAGTCATGGGTGTAGGTGTAGACCAAGTTTTAAGTTTTAATTAGGTTAGTTTAGGATTAGGGCTAGGTCATGATGAGGTGGCAAAATGAGGTGGCAGGTGAGGTGATGGGGATTTATCAATTACAAGGTAATTAATAAATAATTGTGTAAGGTTTAGGTAATGAGGTTAGGTTGCGAAATGGGATGCGGGTCACAAGGGGTCGTAAGACACGAATTTGGTGTCTACACAGGTGGGTAGGCATATTATTCAAGTACGTTGGTTGGGTATGTTGGTCAAGTATGTTGGCCGAGTGGGTTAGGCGGGTAGGTTTCTCTGGTATGTTGGTTAGACAAGTTGGTTGGGTAGGTTGGTCAGGGGTTGACCATGTAGGTTGGTCAGGTATGTTGGTCGGGTAGGTTGGTTAGGTAGGTTGGTCAAGTAGGTTGGTCGAGTAGGTTGGTTGGGTGGGTTGGCCGGGTAGTTTGGTCAGGAGGCTGGTCAGGAGGGTGTGGTGGGTAGTTTGGCCACTATTTTGACCATCCAACTCTGTCGTCCAACCCTTAGCCTTCCAACCCCTTACCAATCCAACTCTTTCATCCAACCCCTTATGGCCTCGGTGACTCAATAAAAAATAAACCTTATAAAAATAAGAATAATATTAATCCTAATCAGAAATCCAACATTAGATCAAAATTTAAACCCAATCCTAAATCTAATTATGTCAGAAACAATCATAATTTCAAAGTGAAATTCAATGGAACATGCAAAAAGTGTGGCAAATTTCCTCATAAAGAGTATGAATATCATGTAAAAAATAGTAAATTTAATAGTCGGAAGAAAGATCGGAATCAAAACCATACAAATAATGTTGAGCATTCTATTGTCTTATAAACTACTCTCTCGACTTGAATCACAATGAATGGATCCTAGCTAGCGGTTCCTCTAGGAACATGACTCATATTTCTTGTATCCTTTCGGATGTTGTAAAATGTAAAGAAAATATATATCTAGGAGATAATTCCATCATTAAATATGTAAGTTGTGGAAATTTTAAACTAAAAATGGAATAATTAGGAATGTCTTGTATGTTCCTCAGTTGAAAAGAATCTTTTATCTTGTTCTCAGTTAACTAAATAAAACTATAAAGTTGTATTGTTGCAAGATAAATGGTATGTAAAAGATGAACTCAGTAATGTTATTGCATCTGGAATACATAAAAATGGTTTATATATTTAAGGATTTATTTCTGAAGCTTGTTTTTCTTCTTCTTCTAAAAATGATCTTCAACTTTGGCATGAAAGATTAGGTCATGTGAATTTTAGAATTTTGTATGAAATTTATCACCTAAATCTTGTAATTGGTCTCCTAAGATGAAATATGATCATGAAACATGTGAAATTTACTTGCGTGGTAAGCAACATGTTGAACCTTTTCACAAACATCATGATCCAAATTCCTCTCATTTATTAGAGTTGATTCATAGTGATGTGAGAGGTCCACTTGAAGTTCCTTCTCTTAGTGGTGCTTTGTATGTTGTATGCTTTATTGATGATTTCTCTAGGATGACTTGGTCTTATTTTATTAAGAAAAAGTCTAATGTCTTGTTTAAATTTCAAGAGTTCAAAGCCCTTGTTTAAAATTCTTCTAATCTGAAAAATAAAAATAATTAGCACTGATAATGGAGGTGAATATATTAGGAAAAAAATTTATGAGTTCTGTGTGTCATGTGGGATTCAGAGAGAGTTGATTACTCCATATTCCCCATAGCAAAATGGCATTGTAGAAAGGAAAAATATGACCATTTTAGAAATGGCTAGGACTATGATTCATGCATCAAATGTTCCTAAAATTTTATGGGAAAAATCAATGAACACTACTATGTATATCCTAAATAGAGTTCCTACAAAATCTCTTCATCAAATTACTCCTCATGAAGTATGGACAAATCAAAAACCAAATATCTCTCACTTAACAATATTCGATAGTCCCGATCATATCTTAATTCCAAAATATAAAAGGAAGAAGCTTGAGCCAACCTCATATTCATGTATTTTTATTGGTTATGGTTGTCACACAACAGGATTGAGATTCTATAACCCTTTTAAGTATGATATAATTGAAAACAAGAATGTTCATGTCTTAGAGAAGACATTTTGTTATGCTTCTTATGAACCCTCCTTTGTCTCTCCTAAAATAGAGCCTGATAATCCTTCTCCTAACAATATGGAAATATAAGTTCAAGAGGATGATTATCCCGATCTCGCTACATATGATGGATGTTGAGGGGGATTCATCTCAAAATGTATTGAATTATTATATTCCTAAATGGGCTCAAAATATCGTTAAGGATTCTCATCCTATTAGTCTAAGAAAGGTAGTCCATAGTCGGCATGCTTATCATGCCTTGACGACCCTATATGAGGTTAAAAAATAATATTTTGAATAATCTTGTAGGCTATGAATGATGAATACAATTCTTTAATTAAAAATAACACTTGGGAACTAGTCCCTCCTCCTTCTAAATAAAGCATTGTAGGATCCAGGTGGTTGTATAAAATTAAGTATAACTCTGTAGGAGAAATAGATAAATTCAAGGAAATTTTAGCAGCTTCATGGGTTCACTCATAAACTTGGTCTTGACTATGTTAAAACCTTTTCTCCTATAGCTAAAATGAGATTGTTAGGACTCTTCTAGTTTTAGCTTCTCAAAATGGTTGGGATATTAACCAAATGGATGTTAAAAATGCATTTCTAAATGGTGACCTAAAAGAATAAATTTATATGCATCAACCTAAAGGTTTTGAAGAACATGGTAAGGAAATATGTGTTTAAGATGAAAAAATCTTTATATGGTCTTAAGAAATCTCCTAGATCTTGGTATGCTAAAATTAATAGTTTCTTTCAGGATCTTGGATTCACAAACTGTTGTTTTGATAATTATTTATTTGTTAAATTTGAAAATAATCATATTATCATTATTTTTCTATATGTTGATGATATTTTAATTACTAGCAGTGATAAAAATTTAATTTCTAGAATCAAAGAAAGATTAAAACAACATTTTGAAATGACTGATTTAGGTTTGCTAAATCATTTTTAGGCATGGTTATATTTCAAGATCATAAATCTATTGTTGCATCTCAATCTCAGTATGTTATTAATTTAATTAGAAGATTTAACATGATTTATTGTAAACTTGTTGCCATTCCTATTGAAGTTGGTGTGAAATTAGATCCTAAACCTACATGTGCTAAATTTGATCCTACTCTGTATAGACAGCTAGTTGGTAGTCTAATTTATTTGACTATTACTAGGCCTGATATTTCATATGCAGTAGGAGTTGTTTCTAGATTCATGCAGGATCCTTATGAGGATCATTGGAAAATGACAAAAAGAATTTTGAAATATGTTAAAGGAACAATTAATTATGGTTTGTATTATTCTTCTTGTGATGATGCAAAGTTATTTGGATATTTTGATTCTAACCATGTTGGTGATGTTATAGATAGAAAATATACTTCTAGATATGTTTTCAAGTTGGGTGCAGTGTCATCACTTGGATTAGCAAGAAGAAACCAATAGTGTCTATCTCTTCTAGTGTTATGGAAGCAATAAAGGAAGTCATGTTTCGAAAATACTATTGGATGAACTACATATGGGTGTAAAAGGAAGCACTACTCTCCTATGTAACAACTAGAGTTGCATTTCTCTTGAAAAATATCTAGTTTAGCATTAAAGGACAAATAATATCGAAGTTTATATGCACTTTATTGGAGAAAAATTCATGAATGGTGATATTGATCTCAAGTTCTATTTGATTGAAGATCAAGTTGCAGATATCTTCACTAAGCCATTATGTGTTGTGAAGTTTTGCAAGTTTTGTACCTTGTTAGACCTATCGATTCATCATTTAGGGGAGTGTGCATAAAAATTCCACCTCTTAATGGCCTATTGTAAAATTCCAATAATTCCTCCATTTTGCAATAAGTAAATGTTCATGTTATGTGAATTTAATTGAAAATCCCAATGAACCATTAGTTATGGGAATGCTTTTTTTTATAAAAGGCTCCATAATCTGGTAAAAGTCTTCATATGTAAAGCACTTGTCCTTATAATTTCTTGTGGGAATATCTATATGATTTCCCTTGTTTATTTTTGTATGGGAATATCTATTTGATTTCCCTTGTTTACATGTTATCCTGAATCATTGTTGATGATTTATGGATCTATAAATCCTTTTGTTTAAAAATATAATTTGGCATGTTTTTCCCCACTTAACATTAAGGGGAGTGTTGGGGTAATAATTTCAAGTGGGGATACTATTTAGGTGGACCACCACTTCATGACCCCTTTGTTTTAAATTTTGTTTATTAAACTTTATTATGTTGGTCTTCCACAGTTTAGAGTGAAACGATGTGACCGATTCACCCATCCTATATAAATAGGATGATCCCTCACGGGATCGGTATTATGTTGTTTATGGATTGTGCATGTTAGATCATATTGTTTATGACCAATGAACTGTAAAATTGTAAGAAATTGTTCAGCAATTATTCTATGAGACCGAGGAGTGAAGTGGAAGTGTTGGGTAAAATTATTTGTGAAATTCTTAATACATGCAGTGCTTTATTTTGAGTGGGGTTTTTTTCCTTCGGGTTTCCCCACTATAAATATAGTGTTTTGTGTCATTTAATTTATGTTCATGTTCTGTAATATGTAATATAAACATCTTGATCTATGTTTAATTTAACTGCACTTCATAATATAAAATCGTTGGTGATTATATTGTGGATTTATAATTTGTTAATTATTCATTCCCATTAATTCCTAACATGATGAAATTGAACTAGAAATTCAATTTAGGGTTAAATATTTTGGTGAAATCACTTTTGATAAAACCTTAACCTAATATAGGATCTATCTAATTCCTTGTGCATTAGTCCTATTGATACCTAACCATGATGTTTGTTAACCAAAATAACTCTCCTAGGGATATTTTGATAACTTACATTTTCATTTGGACTTGGCTAGTATAAAGTGATAAAAAAATGAGAAAAACCAATGTTAGGGATGTTCTTATCCTCCTTTCCAAGCTCCTCATTTCCATACTTATCCAAAAAATTAGAAAAAATGGGCAAAATGAAAGTAAATCGGCTAAATTGGGCATGGGAGGAATAGACGAAACAATTCCCATGTTGTTCATGTTCCCCACATTGCCGATCATCCACATTAAGGGTTTAAAGGCATTATGGTTAGATGAATCAAGATTTTTAAGAACAGGAGGAACAATTCCACGAGGCCAGCAGTTACTTGCATTACTACATTAGGCACATAAAGGGGATTTAGACATTGCAATCAAGTGAGTTAGGATTCAATGGAACCGATGGAATATTTCTTTAGATCTGTTTTTTCACCGAATAGGTGAGTTGGTTGACTAACGTGAAAATTGAAGTGGAGGATGGGAGAGTATTGTAGAAAAGTGGCTATGATAGGTCTTGTGAGTGTAAATGAAAAAGTTCCACCCTTCTCTCGTGTTCTTTGGTCGGCCGATCCATCCCCACTAGGAACAAAATGGTTAAATCGGACTAGAGGAACCTGTGTGGAACCCTTTCACAACCATCTCAAGTCCCTAAAATTTTGAGGGCCATAACTTTAACCAAGTAATTCTAAATTTCTCAAAGTTGGTACCATTGGAAAGGTCTCATCATTTGATGAGGCTAGGTGGGTTTAAAGAGGAAATACTATCCCATAATTAAAGGATACATTTCTAGGTACTCAACAACCACATTTGAGGAGGTATGGTGCCCATTCCTTCTCCTACAAACAAATTATCATAGGGGAATGGTCTTGTAAGGTTTCCCATGCCTATTTTCATACATTCAATGCATTTGGTGTTTAAAGGTATAAATTCAAGTTTCCATCTCTATTCCTTCCTCTCTCTTTCTCATTTTCTATATATTGTAAGTTTATGCTCATTTGTGAAGGTTTTAACCTCTTGTAATAATAGTGTATCCTTATATAATTGTTGCATATACATTTTGACTTACAGTGCCTCGATCTGACCTTTGCAAGGTATTTTTTCCTTTCTCCTTTATTGTAATGGATAATGCATCTATTTAAAGCAATAAAGTCTATTTTTTATGGCTATTCTTTTTACTATCCTATATTTATTACATTATATTTTCTCTCTATTTCATATGTTTTGTATTGTGCATGTTTTATTCTCTTTTACAAGGTTTGTTTCTATTGTGCTTTATAGAAATGAGAGTTTAAATGTTTTTTTGGACTGTGGAACTCATGTTTATCCTTTCCTCCTTCATTTTCCTCCCATGATCACTCATTTGAGTGTGTATTTCCCCCTCTTCTTGGTGTTATCACCTATGTTAGCTTAGGATTTCCCATTTTTATGTGTATCTCTCTTCCCCTGGTCCCATGGATTGTCAAAATAGGATTAGATAGTTGCATTTCCAGTAGTAGGAGTAGTTTAACATTAGGATTAGGTAGAGGAATCAACCTTATTTGGAGGTTTTCCATAATAGCAAGGTCCCACACTTAGAGGCAATCCTATGTTACCCAAAAACATTGATTGTTCATTCATTCATAAGTGACAAATCAAAGAGTGTTTTTTTCTCGATAACAATTTTGGCACGCTCGATGGGACATCCTGAGATTTTCTTATTATTTCACTAAGTTTTGTTGTGTATACTTGTGAATTTAAATATTTTGGAGGCTTTACAATAACACATTTGACAAATCCAAGTATTATATGTCAATTGGTTTCAGTAGATAAAGTGCACATTTTAATGAGGAGAATTCAAACAAGGTCAAGAACAACAAGAGGGGAAGAATTTTTTGATTACTTGTAGTTATCACCGAGAAGAAGAATAAGAGGAATAATAGTTCAAAGATCACCATCACCACCAAATAGAATCATCTCTACTCCTCCCAGTAGAGCTCTTTTTGTTGTTTTCTAGAGTTTTAATACCTATCCCAATCATGTCACATCAAATAAATTTACCCTTCATCAATTTTAAGGGTGGTAGTCCTCTAGATTTAAAAGAACAACAAGATATACCAATGTCTACACATAAAAGTATCCCTTTATTCACTGGTTACAACCATACTACCCTATCTTGATAATATCCAAGATGTTGCTAATGATTACTCAATTCATTTTATTACTTAAGATGATGTTGCATTTGGACTCTTGGCTTCATCATTCATAATTGGGGTGAATTTGGCACATCCTTGTGCAATCATTTTGAGGATAAATCAGATCACGTGTCTTTAGTAGAGAAGATGACAACAACAAAGAGATCCTCTAACGAGCATATGACTAATTTTAACATCAATTTTTAGAGATTTGGGTCTGAATTCCTCAAGTGGTAAGACCTACACCCTAACATACATTTCTTTACTATCTAAAGTCCTTAAATAGTTATATTTCAGCCATGATTCAACATATGGGGGTATAACATTACTTGACGCTTATGAAATTTCCATTAGGGCCAAGAATAGTCTTATTTAGGCTAGGAAACTTTCTCCTAGACCTCCAATGCCTATATTTCCATAGATTGAGACACCTAATTCTCATCAATCTTCCGAAATATCTCTTATTCCAACCCCAATGAATCAAAGTTCTATCTAAGCATCTACTTACTCATGCCATTCCATTTATTTGTAAGAAGTAATGAAATAATTGTAAAATTTTGATAATGAGTTGGTATCCATTAAGAGTCAAAAGGCCCAAAATTTCAAACCTTATTAGCCTCCATAATAAGTCAAACCTTCATTACTTAAAATTAGAATTAGTTTCCCCCAAGGCCATTTCAACCATATAACCCAAATGTCGATAGTTCATCTCAAGCTTTGGTTCCTATTCAAAATAACCTTGTGCAAGATTATGAGTGGTATTTCCATTTTCATCTTCCACACAACCAAGAAACATGACCTAATGGAATTTTGAACCAATATTTGATAGTGAAAAGTGCATCCATCTCTCAAGATGTAGTAGTGGAGGAAAATCTACAACAGATAGTCACTCGGGAGACACCACCAAGTGATACTTCACTTGTAAATTGGAAAATGGATGAATTTTGTGGAATAAATGATAATTTTCCTCAAGGTGTGGTTGATAATAATATATCTAACAAGAGGGTTATGGAAGAGATACATTCACAAAATATGGGTCCTTTTTAACCTTCTTTGACACTCCAAGGAGGTGGAAACTCAAATATAGCTCCAAATCATCCTAGAGGGCCTTTCAAAACACCAGCTCAAGTGCGAGAAAATGTTTTTGTAAGTAGGGTGCAATAGAAAGGTAATACAACTCCATTCGGCATCCTTGAAAAAATGAATAAAATAAATGTGATCATATCAATGTGGGAATCATTAGCAATCTCGGACAAAGAGACCTCTTGTAAGCGATTATGGTCAATATCTCTATTCCAAGTGAGTCATCAAATGAACTAGATAAGGTTCTCACCAATGCACCTGAATAAAGGAATGATCAACCAAAGATGTTAAACCTCCACCTTTCTATGTATCCTTGATCATCAAAAATAATTTTTTTCACATAATTGTATGATCGATTCCGGAGAAAGCAATTCCATAATGCCAAAACAAATTTTAGACTAGCTAGGCCTCAAGTATGAACCTCTTTCTAAGGGTGTGGTTTAGCTAAATGGAACAAAAGTGAGGACTATTTGGGTTATCAAATGCCTAAGCCTCATAGTGAATTCATGCCCCATCTTTTCTATTCCCAAGATATTTTCATAATTGATTTACCTCTGCTCTTTGCTTTATGTCTATCCAGAGATAATTCATAGCCAAAATGGAGGATACTTATCAACTAATTAGTCCATATGATTTTCGAACTGGTATAACACTAAGGATACTATCAAGTCTGAATCTATTTCTACATATCATATAGAAACTTATATTCCCATCTCGATTAATAAAAATTGTACCATCTTTGATCGAGAAGATTATCCAAGCACCAAAGAAATAGATACTCAAATTAAAGGAATTAGTGATTTTCTACTTAATGAATAGAAAAGTGGGTGCTATAAATTTGATCCATATCATTTGGTTGAAGGAATTGGCCTTTGAATTTATTTTCTACATAAGTAGAATTCACCTTTACGTAGTATTGTAAAAAAAAACAATGAAGAAGAAGATCATATTTGGGACATGTTATTTGATGGATCAAGAAGTAGACAAGTAACAACAGAGGAGGTGTAGTCCTTTTATATCTTACAAGTTTGAATTATTATTCCTCTTTTATATTTCAATTCATTTTCTCCAATAACACAGTGGAATATGAATCCCTTATCCATGTCTTGCAATGGGAAAGGAAGAACATCAAAAATTGTAGACCTTTGGGGATAGTGAACTGATAGTGAATCAAATCATAGGATCAAATATAACCAAGAATGAATTTCTATAATCTTACAAGCATAGAGTATGGGATCTCTTAGAATATTTTTAAGCCTTCAATATTCTTTCCATTCCAAGGAAGGAGAATGAATCTACTGATAGGATAGCTTCAAATATAGTAAGGTTTGATGTTGTTTAGAACATTAAGAGAGAAAATGGTCAACCAAATATCAGGGCATTAGTAAGACCTATTATACCAAATAACGAAACCAATTGAAAAGTGTTTGAAAATGATCAACATATATTCAATTTTATTCAAGAAGAGGTTGAGTTTTATTCAAGAAATCAAGATAAGATGGAGAAGCAACATGGAGACCAATTTTTTCAACTTAGATAAAAATAATTTCCCAAGGACCTTATAACCTTGGAATCTATTTTCAACCCCAATGATAGGTTTAGAAAATAAAAGGCAAACATAATAGTCAAGGGTGAAGATTCAGGACACATCTCAATTAGTGAAGACAAATTACTTTAGATTGGTAAGGTAAGCACTCCACAAGAAAAATATGCTTTTGTATAACTTTTCCAAGAATTTTCTGATATTTTCTCATGGATTTATGAGGACCTTAAAGGTTTTGATCCTGATTTAGCTTAGCACATCATTGAGCTAGATTTAACTGCTAAGCCTATTAAACAAATATAAAGGCTTATTAATCCACATATTAAGCCCTTAATGAAGAAGGAATCGAATAATTGATTGAATAAAATATAAGATTTCCCATTAAGCATTCATCTTGAGGGTTATTAATCTAGTTCTAGTGTGGAAAAGAATGGAGAAATCAGATTATGTGTTGATTTCGGGATTTGAACAAGGCTTCCCTAAAATATCATAACCCACTACCATCAATGGAAAAAAGATTACAAATGGTAGAATGTTCAGAATTGTTTTCTCTTATGGATGGTTATTTAGGGTATAATCAGATCATGGTAAAGGGGAAGATCAGTTCAAGATAGTTTTTATCATAAAATGGGGAGCCTGTGCCTACAAAAATTCCCTTTGGTTTATGTAATGTAGGAGCAACATTTAAAATAGCCATGGATATGAAATTCAAGTGATTAATCAACAACATTTTTCTATTATATCTAGATGATATCATAATGTTCTCCAAAAGTTCATTTGATCATATTTTAAATCAAAGACAAGTATTTCGAGAGATGTAGATAGTTCGGCTTTTCTCTCAATCCTAAAAAATGTATCTTCTTATCTCACAAAGGTAGGCTCATTAGACATAATGTTTCTAAATAATTGTAACTATTGATACATAAAGAGTTAGTTTCACCCTTATATTATAATTTCCTAGTCACAAAAAGGCACTACAAAGATTTTTAGGGAGAATCATATTTGTCGATGGTTTTGTCCCAAAATTTCCAGCCTTATCAAGGCATTGAAATTAATATTGAATAAAGGTATGGATTTCAAATAGTCCACTGGAGTAAATAACAACTCGAGTCCATAAAGCAAGTAATTACATAGGCCCTAACTCTCATCAATCCCAAATTTTCAAAAGATTTCATTTTGTATGCCTTTGGAGGCAAATGTATAATATCTATCATATTGGTGTTGCTAAATGAAGAAGGCTTGGAAAATCTTGTTGTATTTTTTATCCAAGGTCATGAATATTACGAGGTGAGATATTCATTTGTTGAAAAACATTCCTGGATATTATAAGAAGTTTGAAGAAATTCAGGCATTTGATATCTAACAACAAGATCCATCTACTAGTTTCACATGCTTTGAGTGTTAAAGTATTCCTTTTGAAAAAGGACCTAAACAAGAAAAAAATCTAGTAGGATAACCAAATTAATGGAATATATTGTGGATATCAAAGTGACTAAGTTGGTTTGAGGAAAATTATTGTGCGAGCAACTAGTTTCATACTAACATGTTGATGAAGATGTTCTTCTCATACTCCAACATGATCAAGAACAACCAATTGATGTTTCATGTATGCCTTGTTGGAATCATTATGTTATCAAATTTCTCCAAATAGGCCAATACCCTCAAGTATTGAGCAAATCTAAAATGAGGTATTTTAGAATTTAGTCCATTTCCTTCATTCTCATTTATGACATCCTATTCAGGAAAGATGTGATTGGTGCCCTCTTGAGGTGTGTTAAGATAGATCAAATAGATAAAATATTACATGAATTCCATAATGGAGAAACGGGAGTTGACTTTTCTTCAAGGACAACAACTCTCGGGATCACGAAATCTAGTTATTACTAGCGCAACCTTTTCAATGATTGTTGTGCATGGGTTAAAAAATGTAAGAAATGTGCATTCTTCACGGGAAAAGAAATATTATCATATCTCCCACCCTACCCCATCTCAATATATCAGCATTGTTCATGAAATGGGTATTGGACTTCATTGGAATGATCAACCCACATTCAAACTCGGGCCATAAGTGGATTATCACAAGTAATGGACTATTTCACCAAATAGAAAGAGGAAGATGTACTAAAGGAAATAAATGAGGCTAGCATTCGGACTTCTATGAAGGAACTATGAATTTTTTTTGTGTTCCTTTGAGAATCATTTCATATAATGCTTTGGCATTCCTTGACACAAAGTTCTCTGATTGGGATATCAAAAATGGAATATACTTGAGCACCTTTTCGAATTATTACCCCTAACATAATGGGCAAGCTGAATCTAAAAAATAAAAATATTTTGAGAATCATAAGGAGGAAAATGGTTGATAATCAAAGGACATGGAAAAAAATGTTGAAATAAACCTTGTGTGATGGTAGAATCACTTCTAAGAGATCAACGAGAAGCTCCCCTTACAAATTGGTTTATGGTAAGGAAGCAAGGTTACTAATATCTCTTAAATTACGGCCTTCGAGCTTAAAAAGCAGCTGGGAATGTTTGAGTTTGAGGTTATGGAAGTCAGATATGTAAAGATCATGGAGGTAGAAGAGTTGAGAAATCAACCATTATAAACAATGGAAAAATATCAAGCTTAGATTAATAAGAGTTTTGACAAGAAAACAAAAGCCACGAGTTTTAGGGAAGAATATCTATTTCTAAACTTGGATGTAGACTAAGCTAAACTAGGAAGAGACTCAAATTTTATTGCAATATGGAGTAGCTCATATGTAATTTCAAGCTGCAAGTCAAACAATTATTTTCAATTATAGAAATTGGATGGAGAAGAATTGAATATCCCATCAATGGGATCTATCTCAAGCATTTCTATTCAATAAAATACCCTCCCTTATACATAGTAGTTTAGTTTTTAATTCCTCTAAGTGCTTTCAACACATTGTCTTGTTTGTAGTGTAGTTTCCATTTCCCTAAGTGTTTTGCACAATGTTTTATTGCTTTGGATGGCATGGTTTTGTTATAGTGGTTCATGGAGGACTCTAAAGAAGATATGTTTTAAGAAATTGTGGTGGAATTTCAAATTCAAGATAGTTTTCCACTCTCATAAAAAATTAATTTAGAATAATTCGTATAATGATAATGATCGGTTCAAGTATGACATATTAGCTCTAGGTCTAAGCAAGCGTATTTTAGGCAGATCCAAGGATGAGAGATTTAAGTTTCGATTATCAAGTGAAATCCATGCCTAATGGATACTTCAAGGCCACTGATCTCTTCATATGGAAGGAAGATTTCCATGTTGAGTCACTAGATTATTATCCAAAATACATCTCCTAGGGCTATTTTTATAAATTATGTTTTCATTTGGACTTAGGTAGTATAAGGTGATAAAAAAGTGGTAAAAACCAATGTTAAGGATGTTTTTTCCTCCTTGTCAAGCCCCTCATTTCCATATTCAGCCAAAAAATAAAAAAATTGGGAAAAATACAAGTAAATTAGCTTAATCAAGTCTCGAGAGGAATAGACATAAAATTTCCCATGTTCCTCTTGTTTCCCACATTTCCACATCATCTGCATTAAGGGTTTAAGGGCATTGTGGTAAGACAAATAGGGATTTTAAGAACTAGAGGAACAGCTCCACGAGGCTAGAAGTTCTCTACATTACCGCATCGGCCACATAAAGGGGAGTTGCACATTGCAATCAAGTGATTCAGGGCTTGAATGGAACTAATATAATAGTTCCTTGGTTTTGTTGGTTCTTTGCATGGGTGAGTCATCCGACTAATGTGGAAAGTGAAGAGGATGAGAGAGTATTGCGAGAAAAGTGGTTATGATGGGTCTTGTAAACACAAATTAAATAGATCCACCCTTCCTCTTGTTCTCTCGGTTGGTTGATCCATCCACACTTGGAACAAAATCATTAAAGAAGACTGTAGGAGCCCACATGAAAACCTATCACACCATCTCGAGTCCCTAAATTTTTTAGGGCCATAAATTTAATCCTGTAGCTCATAATTTCACAAACTTGGTATTGTTGGAAAGGTCTCATCATTTACTACACTATAAAAACTAGATTTCATAAATTTGTTGAGGTTAGGTGGGTTAAAAGAGGAAATAATATCCCAACATTAAAGGATACAATTCTAGGTTTCTCAACAACCACATTTGAGGAGATACGGTGCCCATTCCTTATCCTACAAGAAAATTATCATAGGGGAATGGTATTGTAAAGGTTCACATGCCTATTTTTAGACATTCAATACATGTTGTTGGTGGTTGAAGGTGGAAATTTAGGTTTCCCTCTCTTTTCCCTCTATATTTCCCATTTTCTATACATTGTAAAATGATGTTCATTTGTAAATTTTAGAACCTCTTGTAATGTTAGTGCATCTTTATATAAGCGATGCATGTGTATTTTGAGTTATAGGCCTCAAATCTAGACCTTTGTAGGGTGTTTTTTTCCTTTCGCCTTCAATGTAATGGATTGTGCATCTATTTAAAGCAATAAAATCTGTGTTTTGTGGCTATTCTCTTCCCTATCCTATGTTTATTGCATTATATTGCCTCTCTATTGAATTTGTGGTATTTTTTTCATGTTTTATTCTATTTTTCAATGTTTGTTTCTATTGTGCTCCATGGAAATGAGAGTTTAAATGTTATTTTGGATTGTGGTACTCATGTCTTCCCTCTCCTCCTTCATTTTCCTCCCATTTTCACTCATTTGAGAGTGTCTTTCCCCCTCTTCTTGGTGTTATCACCTTTGTTAGCTTAGGATTTCCCCTTTTATGTATCTCTCTTCCCTTGGTCCCTTGGATTGTTAGAATAGGATTATATAGTTGCATTTCCAGGTAGTAAGATTTTAGCATTAGGATTAGGTAGAGGAACTAGAATTATCTAGAGGTTTGTCTCAATAGCAAGGTCCCACACTTAGAGATAATCCCATGTTACCCAAAAACACTGATTTCTCATCCATTCATTCATGAAAAATCAAAGGGTGTTTTTTGGTGATAGCAATGTTCTAAGGGGTTTTTATCCTCTTATTCAATTTTTTATTCTTCTTTTTCATTTCTATCACCATGTCGTTATCTTCTATATTATATGTTTTTTGATTCATTTCTAATAACTCTTCTCATATACTAGCATTGGCCAATATCCTTCTAACTAGGTCCATGCTGATGTTTTTCTTATCGTAAAATTCTCATCCTAATCATACTTTTTAAATAGAGAATATCCCCCACTTGTTTATATATACACTCTAAATACATTCCTATTACTACTCATTTCCCTACACACTTCATATTTGAATCCATAGTTCCCATTACTAATGTTATCACCAAACATTGCACTAAACAACCCATAAGAGAAACTCATCTTTTCCACCTCCACCTATAGAACCTATGACTAAGGTAGTGTTTTAGCTCTGATTCCTTAAATACACCCTAGGATTTGATAATGGTAGATTAATAATTTTGGACACCATTGGATGATATCAACAATGTCGAGGCTAACAAATGGAGTGTAATGCCTCTGCCATTTTGATATTTGTACTTGCTTTTGTAAAAGAAGTTTGCAAATATATATATGTGATTATTATTCTGAGATGGTATACTCTTTTGAATTGTTGATCATGTTTGTTGTAGATGACATGCTTAATCTTCTAAACCAGATGTAATCATACTTTGGTAATGTTGAATGGATTCTAAATTGTTTCATGTACTCATTATGTTGATATTTGAAGTACTATCTGTGAATCCAGGTGATATTAAGTAAATGTAGTTTTATGGGACTATGTCAGTAAGAACATCCAAGTTACATTATTAAATGTGTTCCTTAGTTTATAGCATTAATATGAAAGGAATAGTCATACCTTGGATCAATTTCAGTGATCTAATACACGCCTTTGATAGATATGTTGTTACGATAATTTTGTTAGTCTAATTGAATTTTTCTTATTGCTAAAATATCATCTCATCTAGGCTCAAATGAAGTGATGTAGTTAGAGCACTGGTAGCATCCAGTGAATGCACTCTTTCTATGAGATCTAATTACTTTGATATGTTAGTTTCTATAAGTAATTTTTGTGTTAAATATTTAAAAAGGACCTAACTAAACCTACTCTAAAGTGATAGTTAATTAGTATGAGAACCTAACTATGCTAGATGCATTTTAGCCTAAGCTAAGTTGGATGTATTTTTGGTAAGGGGTCCTAATCCCTAAACTACCTAAAGGAATTCATTGATATCCTTAATCTAAGCTAAGGTTAGCATTATTTAAAAAGGGACCTAAACCTAAGTGGGGACTTAGACTTAACCTTAGACTTAACCTTAGACTAAACCATTGTGAATAAAACCCTATGGATTTAAGAAAGGTTAGCTACCAACCCATGATGCACCAAGAATTTAATTGCTTTAATTAAGGCATTTGTGCCACCTTTTGAGAATCCAAGATAGACTTGGTGGTCACCAAACTCTAGTTAGCTACTTGGAATATTGTGCATGGTTTCTAACTTTTAGTTATTGCTAGAGTTATCTGGTGATTGGAGGATCTATTGGAGGACTGTCAAACCATCTTGGAATTTATAGATCTCGATCAAAGAGTAGAAACTACCTTGGGAAGCACCAAGATGGAATGGTGGAAAATAAATAGGGTCGATTTAACTTTGCATTTGGATCTTTCAAACTCGATGGCTTTGCATGTTGATTTCATGTTTTTCAAATTGTTAGTTTTATTTTGTTGCATATTCAATATTTCCATTGGATGGTGAAAATAAAAGAAGAAAATTATTGTTGACTTTATAAATGACCATGGGAAGAAAGAGTATGGGGTTTTTGAGGATTCATTTACAAAGTTATGTGGATTTTGTTATAAAATATTGAAGGGAAACTCTGGGATCTTGGAAGAGTTTCATAGGAGCCCTACCATGCATGATAGGCTCTAGCCCATTATGATATTCTACTATATTTATCAATCTCATGAAAATAACTCTTCTCATCTTCTGAAATAGAATTTTGAGTTGGGTTTTGTGGTTGAAATATTGTTGTTTTTATCTTATTGGTTATTCATCTTTTATATTCCTAATATCTGGTTCGGGTTGATCAAAACCACTTTGCTTCATATTAAAAAAATTGTTATACTTACAATACGGGTTAAGCCGGTTAAAAATGACTCCACTTGCAAAATATGAATCTACGAATGGTTTTGCATATGATATTGTGTTTATTCTTTCTATTTTCTATGTACTAATGGATGCATGTAACTCTTTTGGTGTTAAGTTGGAAGATACAAAATATAGGGTTGATACCCATATGAAATGATGATTTGGTTGTATTGTTGCTTGTTAATTTTAATTTTACATAGCGGATTGCTTGTGGTTTCTTGAGAAGACTCAGTTTAGGTTATTTTATCAGTTTTATTGACCATTCTTTTTGTGAATCTTGGTTCAGAGCTTAAAGGAATCGAAAATCAATTAAAACCCATTGTAGGTGTACATTTTTTTATTGTTTCGACCCTTCCTTAGGGAGGTGAAATTGGTTTAATGGAATGAGAAACCAGTCTTAGTTTACGATTTGGGTTAGCTATTTTCTTATATTACGACTACCATTTCTAGGTTAGCATTTTTAAGGATTCATTCATTTCACCATTTGGTGATTTCCTCATACTTAGGTCATTAAAATGACCCCTGCAGGTTATACTTCATGATATAGTTAAGATTATTTTTGTATTGAACTTAGAATATTTTATATTCTAGTTTTAGCTTATCAAGTTTCTAACTAATCAATGAATTTGTCAATTTTTTTGAAACACATCGAATGGTTTAGTGGAATTCTTACATGGATGTGTTTGTGAACTCAAAAATCTTTGAGTCAAACCCTGATCTTGTTGGATAGAATTTATGTTTCAATCTATTGGAATGAAGGTCATTTGGTCATTTCATGAAGGAGTTGAATGTTTTAGATTGAACGTTGTTTCATTAATCGCATTACCTTATTTTTTCTCATCCTAGATGTGATATGATGGTCGACTTGGTCATTATTTTAATGAAGAATAGTTCAAGTGAAGATATTTTTATGATATTGGGTTTCATTTTTGTTTTTTTGGCCTTGGATAATTTCATTCAGTTGTAATTTAGTTGACATTCACTTAATCATTTTCATTTGAATACTTCTACATTGTATTCAAATTATATTGACCCCTTGTTTTAATAAAGGATTATTAAGCGATTATCTAAGATGGGAACTTAGCTATTAGATAAGAAAAGGAAAATACCTTGACTATTTTATCTAGTTAAACTGATTGCTTCTTGGATAGTTGGATAGAGATTAGTCTTGTTGTAGATTTTCATTATAATTATAATTATTACCTTAAGGATAGCGAGATAACCCATTTCTAAGTAATCTGAATTATTTTTCCATTTGATTAGCCTTCATAATTTTATTATGATGTGTGAAGCAATTTTTAGAAAAGTAAATAGTGATTGATGGTCTGAGTATTTTATTTCAATCATATAATCTATATGATTACATGATTGAAATCCCAATACACTTGATATTCTGTTTTTGACTTCTAGGGCCAATGGCCTTAACTTGAATGATTGTTAAAATTTTGTCGGTTTAGAGAAAAGGTTCATAAATGGTACATGAGACTTCTTTTCTTAATTTGACATTGTGGCATTTTAGCATGCTTTTAGAAGTTGTTAGTGATTTGGAACTTAGAACAATTTCATTAAATAGAAGGGTTCCTTCCATGAAATTGATAGATAGAAGCACATTATTCTAATGTTTTAGTTCTTATCATGCTTAGTTCTCATGAACTGACACATGCTAATAATTTTATAGATGGATTTCATGAAAATTGAAAGGAGAAAGAATTATAGAAAGTTGCATTTATTTTATTAATGAAGCTCATTTAATTCATATACTTGAATGTATTAAATTTTTTAAAAATATTATGTGGAAGAACCAAAGGTGCCTTAGTATTTTGTAATTGATGAGAAATGTCGTCATTATTGACTGAAAAACTTATGAAATATTTATTATGTATGGAATAAAGTGAATTCTTTTTTGTTATAATAACTTATTGTATGATTGGAAATTGATAATTAGTTTATCTATTCAGTATGAATATTGTAGATTTGATTGTTATTCCTAAGTCATAAACATTCATGACCTATTAGTTATCTAAGGGATTGAGTGTTGCTTGGATAAGGAACTATATGTATAAGTCAATTAATCTATGAGATAATGGTAAACTATTATGAGTTATATCATAAAATGTCAAACCTTATTCAGAAGTGGTAAAATTGCAATAATAAGTTGTAAAGAATGATGTTGCATTCTTATCAAGGTTATATCCTTTATGTTATTATGAAATTTTGATTAAGATATTAATCTTTAATGAGGAAAAAGGGAAACTTTATTGTCATGATTAATAAGGACATAGTTTATGATCCTTAACTTATATTGATAAATTATATCTATAATGTTCAATGAGGAAGTGTCACATTCAAATAGGAACCAATACATGGTAATTTGAAATATAATAATGTCATGCTATGATGGGGTTGAATCATAAAAAAAATCATTAAATCTAACCTATTAGTTATACGAATCTGATTTATACATGTTGATGGAAATAATTAAATGATGACTACATGATGACCTTAGTTATTTAAATCAAAGTAATTATTAAGTCTTAATGAACTAATAGAAAATAAAAAGAAAATTCATGAGTTAAATGTAGATATTATTTGCATACCCTTAATTCAGAGGAAGTTCATTACGATACCCTTCTTAAGGGTTTAATCATTCAAACATATTTGATCCCTAGGTACGATACATAAAATTAAATTAAATGAAATAACAAGCTAAGGATCAATTAATGAATGAACTTGTACGTATGATAGATTCATTTATAGAAACTAAGTGGATTGTCGTAGCATAGACGCTAATGTGCAATACCCACTTAATGACCTTGGTCATTAGGTGGATACTTCTGAGAGCAACCACTATGGCATGACATTTCACTTATCTCTTCTAAACGTAGCTACCATAAAGTGGAATTGCAGTTCACTATTATACTATAAATTATTATAGGCACATAGCCTAGTGTAGTTGTCAAACTTATGTTGACCTAGTGTGAGTAAACACACCCGAACAAACGTAAGTCGATTCAAGTATGTCTACTTATCCTTAGTCACCATAAGTGGACTATCCACACTAGTTTATGTGAACTATCCCTATTTAGTGTGAAACATTGACCCGAGTTTGGTTGACAAAAGTCTCATCTAGATGACAGTTCGAGTGGGGTGAATGACATATTCCTTTCAACGAGTATGCCATCTAGTAATAAAGGCATGGTATAAATGACCTTAAACTTTGGCCAAAGTATCGTAAACTACAAGTTTTTTTGTCTTATGTCACGTGGTCAAAGGTTGTGAGATTTCATATGAGTATCAGTAACAGGTACTCAGATAGGATTCTTAGATAGAAACACTTGAATGACATGTAAAGGGTAAAGGAACCAAAGTATACTTCGTATACACAAGAACAAGATAAACATGAGATATGGGTTATCTTGACTCATAAAATGAGAGATTGGTATTAAACCGAGTCATTACAGCTGCATATGGTTTTCTGTTATGTGATGGATTAGCAAAGGAATGTGTGTTCTAAATTATGTGAATTTAGAATAGTGAACATTATGTAAAAAAATCCATTGTTTTCTAAATTTATAAATGAGGATGTTACATTGTGGTATCAGAGCAAAAGGTTACAGTTATTGGACCTATTTGAGTCCATATATGATAAAAACTCAATTTCTTACTAGCAAAAAATGGTAAGAACAAGGGGACATGCTACGAATAACCCACCTCTAGTTCTTGAGGCATCTACAACACAAAAAATTGATGAGATCCTTGTTTCCCTGCTAGATACAAGATATCATCTTACTTTACTTAAACAAAAAGTAATGGGAAATGAAGAGGTGAAGATGATGTTGATAATAAAAATCATCCACCTCCACAAAACAACATTAATGTTGGAAATCCTTCCATTGATAACAATAATGTAGCAAATAAAAATGTTTCAAATGCCAATAATAACACTGCAAATGCAAATGCACCTAATCATATTGAAAAATAAAAAGGAAAGGTTGGTAGTTGAATTTGATAATGACATAAAAAGGGTAAGTCCACCAAATTTTGATGGTACTCTAATGGGAGATGGGGCTGAGAATTGGCTCAATGAAATGGAGAAGTACTTTGCAATAAGGAACTTCTCTGAAGAAACCAAAGTAGTATGGGGAGCTTACCAACTTTCCCATGAAGCATCATCATGGTGGGACAACCGCAAGGTTGAACTGAATGTTGATGAGGCCAACATTACTTGGGATCAATTTAAGGGCTATTTCAGGCAATGTTGGTTTCCATAGCTCTATTATGATCAAAAGATGTCAAAGTTTCAAAACTTAGTGCAAGGAAAATTGGTCATAATTGTATATTGGGAGAAGTTTACCACGATTCTCAAGTATGTACCACAGTACCAAAATGATGACAAGTTCATTATGGGAGTGAATCTTGTCATTGGTGGAGAGGTAGATGTACACAGCCCAACCACCATGGAGGAGATGTAGGAAAATTCATAGGGCAAAAACAAAAATTGAAGACAATTTTTGTGCATGAGGAGATTTGAAAGAAAATATCCAACTCTTCTTCATCACTATCACCCAAGAAGGTGGCAAGGAAAAAATTTGGCACTAAAAACAAGTTTAGGGCTGATAATAGTAAGAAAACCACAACAAATAAACATGTTGTAAATAACATAAATAATTTTTCAAAGAATAATAACAATGGAAAAAAATTTATGGAGGCCAAAACATTAATTTTAAGGTTGAAAATAAGTTTGAACCAAAAACATCACCTATAGGGGCTGTTATAATTATGGAAAATATCACTACACAAATCAGTGTCATATAAAGAAAAATGACAATAACCAACAACACAAGATACATGTTGCAGTAGCTGATAAACAAGCTACTCCAATAGAGGTCTTAGGTACATTATTCGGTATACCTATAACCATAATTTTTGATACTGGTGCTACAAAATGCTTTATTTCAAATAAATTAGCTGTAAAATTAAAAATAAAATTAGGAGAATGGAAAAATCATGGACTGTTCATTATGGTAATAATGTTGTCCATATTGTTAATAAATGTCTTTTTGGTGCAACCTTAGAATTATCGAGTTTTACTACGAAGTAGACATTTATGTCGCACCTTTAAGGTCATATGATGTCATTATTGGTATAAATTGGCTTACTAATCAACACAAAAGTTGATTTTTTGAAAATCACATTAGATGCCTTGATGATCCAGAGATTACAACGAGACATATAAGGAGTAAAAAAGAGACATTACGGTTAGGAAACTATCATCTATGAACTTAAGAAGGCCAAAAATAAAGGTTACATGTTATATGCAGTAAAAATATCTGAAACAATAGAAGAAAATATTGATTTTATGGAAAAATATCTATTGTTACAAGAGTACAAAGATGTGTTTCTAGAAGAACTACATGGTCTTTCACCAAAACAAGAATTTGACTTCACAATAGAAATCAAACTTGGAACTGAGCATATTTCCAAGGCACCTTACTGCATGAATACAAATGAATTAGTGGAACTTAAGGAACAATTACAAGAAATTTTTTCTTAGGGTTTGATTATAACGAGTTTCTCGCCTTAGGGAGCACTGGTGATCTTTGTTAAAAAGAAAGACGTAACACTTAGACTTTGTATTGATTATAGAATGCTAAACAAAGCAACAATAAAAAACATATATCCTCTTCTTAGGATTGATGATCTATTTGATCAGATGTGTGGTGCATCAATTTATTCAAAGATAGATCTATGATCTGGATATCATCAATTGATAATTAAAGATGAGGATATTCATAAAACAATTTTGAACAAGCTATGGGCACTATGAATTCATCATTTTACCTTTTGGTTAAAAAATGCACCTTCACCTTTCATTAATTTGATGAATAATATATTTCAAGAATACTTGGACAAGTTTTTACTTGTATTCCTAGACGATATTATTATCTATTCTAAAATCATAGAGGAACACAATGAGCATTTAAGGATTATACTAGATAATTTGAGAAAGAAAAATTGTATGGTAAATTGTCAAAATGTTCCTTTTATGAGAATGAAGTACATTATCTGGGACATGTCATAAGAAAAGATGGAATATTAGTTGATCCATCAAATATTTTAGCCATAATTGATTGGCCAACACCTAAGAATGTTCATCAAGTTAGAAGCTTCATGGGGCTTGTTGGATATTATAGAAAATTCATTAAGGACTTTTCTAAAGTTGTTAGCACAATTATTTCATTCCAAAAGAAAGAAAAAAAGTTTGTGTGGAGTGATAAATGTGAAGCAACATTTAAAACATTAAAATAACAGTTAACTACAAAACCTATTTTGATTGTTCCAGATTCTAAAACAATCTTTACAGTGGTTACATATGCTTCCAAAGAAGGATTAGGGGTATATTACTGCAAAATGATCATGTTATAGCTTATGAAAGTAGAAAAATCAAGTTACACGAGTTGAATTATACTCACCATGACCTAGAGCTTGTTTCCATAGTACATGGACTTCAAGTATGGAGACACTATCTCTTGGGTAGGCCATTTGAGTTAAAAACTGACCACCTTGGGCTAAAATATATTTTCCTTAGCCAAATCTAAATGCAAGACAATGAAGATGGTTAGATTTTTGTATCACGAGATGCAATGAGTAGTAGGAAACATATTTCCGCACTTGTAACTTTGAGAGCTCGGTTTAAAGATGAAGTAAAGAAAGTAATGATTTTTTATTCGTATTTTTAGCAAGTAAAAATAACACTTGTTGCAGATTCTAATGATGTAAGATACAAAGGTTTTAACTTTGATAAAGAAGGAATTTTAAGATATGAGAATCGGGTGTATGTATCCTCATCAAATGAGTTAAGGAAGAAGTTAATGACATAATTTCACAACTCTCCTTACTCAGGACATCCTAGAGTGACAAAAATGTTTGCTGATGTAAAACAAAAATATTTTTGGAAGGGGATGAAAAACGACATAATTGATTTTGTCGCTCATTATCTAGAATGTCGGTGTTTTAAGGTTGAACATATGCACCCAACTATTTTATTTTACCCTCATCGTATACCGTAGTATAAATGAAAATTAATAAGTATGGATTACATTCAAGGATTTCATATGTCTAATAATAAGCATGATTTTATTTTAGTTGTGGTTGAAATATTAACTAAGGTAGGAAATTTTACTTTGTTGGTAATCTAAAAGATGATTCACTGTCCTTGCAAAAAAATTGTGCATGAAATTTTTATCTTGCATGGTGTTCTGAATTGATTATTTCTAATAGAGACCCAATAACGACTTCACATTTTTGGAAAACACTAAATCCACCTTAGGAACAATGGATTCATTTAACTCTTATTACCAATGGATGCACCAATGTACCAATGGATTATTCTTGCTACTATCTATGTACTAATGGATACATGTAACTCTTTTGGTATTAAGTTAGAAGATACGAATATAGGGTTGATACCCATATGAACCGATGATCGGGTGTATTGTTACTTGTTAAATTTAATGTTACATAGAAGATTACTTGTGGTTTCTTAAGAAGACTCGGTCTGAAGTTCTTTTATTAGTCTTATTTACCATTTTTTTTATGAACCTCGGTTTAAATCTTAAACGAATCAAAAATTGATTAAAAACCCATTCTGGGTGTGCATTTTTTTATTTCAAACCCTTCCTTAGGGAGGAAAAATTGGATTAATGGAATGAGAAACCAGCCTTCTTTTATGATTTGGGTTAACAGTTTTCTTATCTTATGACTACCCTTTCTATGTTAGTGTTTTTGGGTTCATTCATTTCACCATTTGGTGATTTCCTTGGACTTAGGTCATTAAAATGACCCCTACAGGTTGTAATTCACGATATAGTTAAGATCCTTTTGGTATTGAACTTAGAATCTTTTATATTCTAGTTTTAGCTTATCAAGTTGCTAACTGATGAATGGATTTGTTGATTTGTTTGAAATACATCGAACTAGTTTAGTGGAATTATTCTGTGGATGTGTTTGTGAACTCAAAAATATTGCGATTTGAACCCTTGATCTTGTTGGATAGAATTTGCATTTCAATCTGTTGAAATGAAGGTCATTTTCATTTCCCTTCGGAGTTGACTATTTTAGATTGAATGATGTTTCATTATTCACATTGCCTTCTTTTTGCTTGGCATGGATGTGATATGATGGTCAACTTGGTCATTATTTTAATGACGAATAGTTCAGGTGAAGATCTCTGCTATGATATTGGGTTTCGATGTTCTTTTTTTTTCCTTAAATAATTTCATTCATTTGTCATTTCGTTGCGATTACTTAATCACTTTCATTTGATTACTTATGCACTATATTCAAATTATATTGACCCTCATGTTTTAATAAAGGGTTATTAAGAAGTCTCTGAGATGAGAAGTTAGCTATTAGATAAGAAAAGGAAAATACCTTTAATGTTTTATCTTAGTTCAACTAATTTTTTCTTAGATAGTTGGATAGAGATTAGTGTTATTGTAGATTTTCATTGCGGTTATAATTATTACCTTAAGGACAGCAGATAACTTGGACTTCTAAGTAAATTAATTAATTTTCCATTTGATTAGCCTTAAATAATTTTATGATGGTGTGTGAAGTTATTTTTTAGAAAAGGAAATAGTGATTGATGGTCTAAGTATTTTATTTCAATCATATAATCTATAAGATTACATGATTGAAATCCCAATACACATGATATTCTATTTTTGACTTCTAGGGCCAATGGCCTTAAATGATTGTTAAATTTTTCTCAGTTTAGAGAAAAGATTCATAAATGGTACCTAAGACTTCTTTTTCTTAATTTGACATTATGGAATTTTAGAATGCTTTTAGAATTTGTTAGTGATTTGGAACTTAAAACAATTTCGGTAAATATAAGGCTTCCTTCCATGAAATTTTTAGATAGAAGCATATTATTCTAATGTTTTAGTTCTTATCATGCTCGATTATCATGAATTGACACATGATAACAATTTTCGAGTGGATTTCGTGAAAAGTTAAAGGAGAAAGAATTGTAGAAAGTTGCATTTATTTTAGTAAAGAAGCTCATTTAATTCAGATACTTGAATGTATTATTTTTTTGAAAATAATCTCTCAAAGAACCATGAAGGCTTAGTGCCTTAGTATTTTGTAATTGATGATAAATTTCGTCATTATTGACTAAAAAACTTATGAAATATTTATTATGTATGGAATAAAGGGAATTCTACTTTTTTATAATAACTTATTGTATGATTGAAAATTGATAATTATTTTATCTATTCAGTATGAATATTGTAGATTCGATTGTTATTCCTAATTCATAAACATTCATGACCTATTAGTTATCTAAGGGAATGAGTGTTGTTTGGATAAAGAACTATATGTATAATTCAATTAATCTATGAGATAACGGTAAACTATTATGAGTTATATCATAAAATGTCAAACCTTATTCGAAAGTGGTAAAATTCATTATTAAGTTGTAAATAATGATGTTGCATTCTTATCAGGGTTATATCCTTTATGTTATTATGAACTTATGATTAAGATATTAGTCTTTAATGAGGAAAAAGGGAAACTTTCTTGTCATGATTAATAAGGACATAGTTTATGATCCTTAACTTATGTTGATAAATTATATCTATAATGTTCAATGGGGAAGTGTCCCATTCAAATAGGAACCAATAAATGGTAATTTGAAAGATAATAAGGTCATACTATGATGGAGTTAAATGATAAATAAATCATTAAATCTAACTTATCGGTTATAAAAATATAATTTATACATGTTGATGGAAATAATTAAATGAAGACTACATGATGACCTTAGTTATTTAAATCAAAGTAATTATTATGTCTTACTGAACTAATAGAAAATGAAAAGAGAATTCATGAATTAAATGCATATTTGATCTACATAACCTTAATTCAAAGGGAAATTCATTATGATCCCCTTATTAAGGGTTTAATCATTCAAACATAGTTGATCCCTAGGTATGATGCATAACGTTAAATTAAATTAAATAAAAAGCTAAGGATCAATTAATGAATGAACCTATAAGTATGATAGATTCATTTATAGGAACTAAGTGGACTTCCATAACATAGTCGTTGATGTGTAGTACTCACTTAATGACCCTGGTCATTAGGTGGATACTGCGGAGAAGCCACTATGGCATGAAATTTCACTTAGCTCTTCGAAACGTAGCTGCGATAAAGTAGAATTTCAGGTCACTGTTATACTCTAAATTGTGATAGGCACATAGCCTAGCATAGTTGTCAACTTATGTTGACCTAGGGTGAGTATACACACCCAAATAAACGTAAGTCAATTCAAGTATGTCTACTTATCCTTAGTCACCATAACTGGACTTTCCACACTAGTTTATGTGAATTATCCCTATTTAGTGTGAAAATTTGACCCAGAATTTGGTTGACATAAGTCAAGAAAGTCTAATCTAGATGATAGTTTATGTGGGGTGAAGTACATATTCCTTTCGATGAGTATGCCATCTAGTAATAAACTTTGGTAAAAGTATCATAAACTACTGGTTTTGTTCTCTTATGTCACATGGTCAAAGGTTGTGAGATTTCATATGAGTATCAATAACATGTACTCAGATAGGCTTCTTAGACAACAACACTTGAATGACCCATAAAGGGTGTAGGAACCAAAGTATACTTCATATACACAAGAACAAGATAAACATGAGAGATCGGTTAATCTGAGTCATGAAATGAGAGATCGGTATTAAACCAAGTCATTACAACTACATATGGTTTTTTGTTATGTGATGGATTAGTAAAGGAATGTGTGTTCTAAATTATGTGAATTTAGAAAAATGTACTTCATGTAAAAAAATCCCTATTTTCTGAAGTTATAAATGAGGATGTTAAATTGTGGTATTAGAGCTAAAGGTTGCAGTTCTTGGACCTATTTGAGTCCATATATGAAAAAAATTTATTTTCTTGTTAACGAGAGAATTATTAGAATAGGAGGATGTGTTGGGAATAACTCGCCTCTGGTTGGTGAGGAAGCTACAACACAAAAACTTGTTGAGATCCTTATTGCCCTACTAGACACAAGAGACCGTCTTGCTTTACTTAAACAAGAAGTAATGGGAAATGAAGAGGATGAAGATGATGCATATAATAACAATCAACCCCTCCAGAAACAACACTAATGATGGAAATCCTTGCATTGATAACAATAATGCAATAAATAAAAATGTTGCAAATGCAAATGCACCTAATCATCCTAAAAATAAAAAGGTAAGGTTGGCATCTAAACTTACCAATGACATAAAAAAGGATAAGTCTTCCAAATTTTGATGGTACTACCTTAGGAGATGGGGTTGAGAACTAGCTTAGTGAAATGGAAAAGTACTTTTCAATAAGGAACTTCTTTGAAGAAACCAAAGTAGTATGGGGAGCTTACCAACTTTCCCATGAAGCATCATCATGTTGGGACAACCCCAAGTTTGAACTAAATGTTGATGATGCTAACATTACTTGGGATCAATTTAAGGGCTTTTTCAAGCAACATTGGTTGCCACATCTCTATTATAATCAAAATATGTCAGAGTCTAAAAACTTAATAGAAGGAAAACTGGTTAAATCGATTATTGGGAGAATTTTACCAAGCTTCTCAAGTATGGACCATGGTACCAAACTAATGAAAATTTCATGACACGTAAGTTCATTATTGGGTTGAATCCTGTCATTAGTGGAGAGGTAGATGTACACATCCCAACCACCATAGAGGGAGATGTAGAAAAATCCATAAGGCAAGAACAAAAATTGAAGGCAATTTTTGTGCATAAGGAGGAGAATCAAAAGAAAATATCCAACTCTTCTTCATCACTTGCACCCAAGAAGGTGGCATGGAAAAATTTTGGCACTAAAAATAGGTTTGGGGCTGATAATAGTAAGAAAACTACAGCAAATAAACCTGGTGTAAACAACAGAAATAATTTTACAAACAAAAATAACAATGGATAAAAAACTTATGGAGGCCAAAACAATAATTTTAAGGCTGAAAATAAGTTTGAACCAAAAAGGGGCCTATAGGGGGTTATAAAGCATGTGGAAAATATCACTACACAAATTAGTGCCCTATAAATATAAATGAAAGCAACCAACAACACAAGATACATGTTGAAATAGCTAATAAGCAAGTTGAAAAGCAATCCACACCAATAGAGGTGCCGGGTAAACTATTTGGTATACCTATAACCATATTTTTTTATACTTTGGTGTTACTGAGAATGCTTTATTTCAAATAAATTAGCTGCAAAATTAAAAATAAAACTGGTATAATGGAAAAATCATGGATTTTTCATTATGGTAATAATGTTGTTCATACTGTTAATAAATGTATTTTTGGCAAAGCATTAGAATTATTGAGTTTTACTACAAAAGTAGACCTATATTTCACACCTTTATGGTCATATGAGGTCATAATTGGTGTAAATTGACTTCTTAGCGATCATAAGGCAAATGTTGATTGTTTTGAAAAGCGTATTTTTTTATTAAGGGAAAATAGTTTTGAAGGGACTATACCCTATATACAAAAGGGCTCAAAAGCCAGATAGAAAAATGAGAGAAGAAGCCCAGAGAGGGGCAAAACAGCCAACCAAGAAGGCTCAACAGCCAGAAATTACAATAAAGGTGAAAAGTGGATCAAAACGTATAGAGATCCAGAACTACGAAGACAAGATCAAAAAGAGACCAAAAGAGAAACAGAAAAGCGAGCTCCACCAAAAATAGCTCCAGAACCACCCGACGACAGCCAGATCGCAGCCAAAAAACTGCAGCACAACAGCCCGCTACTTGATGGCTCTGTCTATCTTGGTCTTGATGGCCTGTAGTGACATGAAAAAGGCAATGGCCGTGGCCTGAGAGGGGTCCTTCATGTCAGCTTGGGAGATTGCAATGTCCCTATTCTCCTTAGGGCCCCATATGTCTTCATTGATTCCACTTAAACTGCAAACGCTGTGGACATGTTGTTCAATGAAGTTATAGATGCTTTTGAGGGCAGATAAAATACAGTCATTGTGGCTTTTGGCATTCCCCAATCTACCATCAAGTGACTGCAGCTTCTTGAAGACTTCATCAATGACCCCCTCTTCCTCCTCACTTTGAAGGATCCTTTTACCCTTGGCTCTCTCCATGTTTTTTAGAGCCCCTTTGAGTTCTTGAATCTCCTTCTCCAATCTGTCAATCCTCTTCAGCAAATCCTCCTCTTTGGGCTTCTCCACAGGCATGCTAATATGCAGGAGGTTTTCAGCAAGTTCTAAGTCCTTGTGGCTCCTAAGGACACGTTGGGAGGCAGGGATTTTAGTTTTGAAAAGTGTATTAGATGCCTTAATGATCTACGAGAAAACAATAGACATACAAGGAGTAAAAAGACATTATAGTTAGGAAACTATCAGCTATGTAACTTAAGAAGGCCAAAAATAAAGGTTGCATGTTATATGCAATAAAAATATCTGAAACAACAGAAGAAAATATTTATTTTATGGAAAAATATTCATTGTTACAAGAGTACAATGATGTTTTTCTGGAAGAACTACCTGGTCTTCTACCAAAATGAGAATTTGAATTCATAATAGAAATCAAACCTGGAACTAAGCCTATTTCTAAGGCACCTTACCACATGACTACAACTAAATTAGTGGAACTTAAGGCACAATTATAAGAAATTTTGTCTAAGGGTTTGATAGACTGAGTGTCTCACCTTGGGGAGCACCAATGATCTTTGTTAAAAAATATGAAACACTTAGACTTTGTATTGATTATCGAATTCTAAACAAAGCAAAAATAAAAACATATATCCTCTTCCTAGGATTGATGATCTATTTGATCAGATGCATGGTGCATCATTTTATTCAAATATATATCTACGATCTGGATATCATCAATTAAGAATTAAAGATGAGAATATTCATAAAACAACTTTCAAAACAAGGTATGGACACTATCAATTCATTGTTTTACCATTTGGTCTAACAAATGCTCCTACAAATGTCATGAATTTGATGAATAATATCTTCCAAGAATACTTGGACAAGTTTTTACTTGTATTCCTAGATGATATTCTTATGTATTCTACAAGAATAGAGGAACACAATCAACATTTAAAGATTGTACTAGAGATTTTGAGAAAAAGAATTATATGGTAAATTGTCAAAAATTTCTTGTATGAGACTGAATTACATTAGTGGTACATGTCATAATAAAGGATGAAATATCATTTGATCCATCAAATATTTTAGCCATAATTGATTGGCCAACACCTAAGAATGTTCATGAAATTAGAAACTTCATGGGGCTTGCTAAATATTCCAAAAAATTCATTAAAGAATTTTCTAAAGTTGTTGCCCTAATTACTTCATTGCAAAAGAAAGAAAAAAAGTTTGTGTGGAGTGATAAATGTGAAGAAAAATTTAAAACATTAAAATAACAGTTAACTACAACACCTATTTTGATTGTTCCGGATCCAAACGAAGCTTTACGGTGGTTACGAGACACTTCTCGAGAAGGCTTAGGGGATATATTACTACAATATGATCATGTTATAGCTTATAAAAGTAGAAAACTCAAGTTACACGAGTTGAATTATGCTCCCCATGACCTAGAGCTTGTTTCCACAGTACATGCACTACAAGTATGGAGACACTATCTCTTAGGTAGACCCTTTGAGTTAAAAACTGACCACCTTGGGCTAAAATATAATTTTACTCAAAGCTAAATATGAATGCAAGACATCGAAGATGGTTATATTTTTGTCTCAATATGATTTTGACATAAGTTACATTAACGCTAAATAAAATAGAGTGAAAGATGCAATGAGTCATAGGAAACATATTTCTACACTTGTAACTTTGAGAACTCAGTTTAAAGATGAAGTAAAGAAGGAAATGATTTATGATTCATATTTTCAGCAAGTAAAAATAGCACTTGCTGTATATTATAATGATGCAAGATACAAAGGTTTCAACTTTGATAATGAAGGAATTTTAAGATATGAGAATCGGGTGTATGTACCCTTTGTCATAAAATGAGTTAAGGAAGAAGTTAATGATAGAATTTCACAACTCTCCTTACTTAGGACATCCCGGAGTGAAAAAAATGCTTGCTGATGTAAAACAACAATATTTTTGGAAGGGGATGAAAAAGGACATAATTGATTTTGTCTCTCATTTTCTAGAATGTCAGTATGTTAAGGCTAAACATATGCACCCAGCTGGTTTATTGTACCCTCATAGCATACCATAGTATAAATGGAAAGTAATAAGTATGGATTTTTTTCAGGACTTTGCCTATGTCTAAGAATAAGCATGATGTTATTTTAGTTGTGGTTGAAAAATTAACTAAGGTAACACATTTTATTGTTGGTAATCTAAAATATGATTCACTGTCCTTACAAAAATATTTGTGCATGAAATTTTTAGATTGCATGGTGTTCTTGAATTGATTATTTTTGATAGAGACCCAAGAATGACTTCACATTTTTGGCAAACACTAAATGCATCCTTAGGAAGAAAACTGAATTTTAGTTCCACATATCATCCGGAAATGGATGGGAAAATAGAGAGAGTTAATCAAGTAATGGAAGATATGTTGAGAATGTATTGTATGGACCAGCAATACAAATGGGAAGAATACCTTCTTTTAGTTGAATTTACATACAATAATACTTATCATTATTCTCTAAGAATGGAACCTTTCAAAGTATTATATAGAAGAAAGTGCATAACCCTTGTTAGTTAGGATAACATTAAAGATAGAGAGGTGATTGGACTTGAAATGCTTACTGAAATGGAACAAGTAAAATTAATATGTAAACGATTAAAGGAAGTTATTGATAGGAAGAAAAGTTATATAGACCTAAAAAAGGGTTGATAGAAAATTTGAACTTGGTGAGAAGGTATTTTTACGTGTCAATCCTAAAAATATTTCAATTACTTTTGGCAAAGCAGCCAAGTTATCACCTCATTTTGTGGGACCTTTCAAAATTGTAGAAGTGATAAGTCTTGTAGCTTACCACTTAGCATTGCCTCCCAAATTGACACAAATGCATGATGTTTTTCACATTTATTTTCTTAATAAATACGTTTCAGATTTATCACATGTATTAAATTGGGATTCCTTGCAGGTCCAAGACCCATGAATAATCATGGTTGAACCCATAAGGGTGTTGGAAACTCACCAGTTGCACTTGTGAAATTGCGAAATAAGTCAATGCAAGGTCCAGTGGGACTAATTTAGTGAAGAAAGTGCAACATGGGAAAACCTTAAGGACATAAAAATTCCTTTCCTCATCTATTTGAACAGAATTAATTCGATTTTTGTGATATTTGAATACATGATTGAAAACTATCTTTAATTTTTGTCTAGTTATTGGCAAGCATTTTTAACCTATAAACACTGGTATAACAATTTGATGTTGTAATAAGTTTTGAGAAACTTAAATTTCTGCAAATCTGTTATTTGTTTGAGAATTTTATGGATGAATAAGTTATATTTATGCCTATGTTCTTAAATATGTATGTGGACTAAGTTAATCATCGGGATGATGATGCTTTTTAGAGGGGAGGTATGTAATGCCTCTACCATTTTGATATTTGTACTTGCTTCTTTAACTAAAGTTTACAAATGTTGATATGTGATTACTGTTCTGAGACGATATACTCTTTTGAACCTGTTGATCATGTTTGTTGTAGATGATATGTTTTATCTTCTAAACTGGATGTAATCATACTTTGGAAATGTTGAATGGATTTTGAATTGTTTCATGTACTCATTATGTTGATCTTTGAAGTACAATATGTGAATCCAAGTGATATTAAGTAAATGAATTTTATGGGACTCATCGAATAATAACATCCAAGTTACATTATTAAACTTGTTCCTTAGTCTATAACATTACTATGAAAGGAATAGTCATACCTTGGATCAATTTCAGTGATCCAAGGCATGCCTTTGATCGATATGTTGTTATGATTATTTTTCCAATATAATTGACTTCTTCTAATTGCTAAAATATCATCTCATCCAAGATCAAATGAAGTGGCATTGGAGTACTTGGTAGCATCCATTGAATGCAATCTTTCTGTGAGATATAATTACTTTGAGATGTTATCTTTTGTAAGTAATTTTCATGTTAAATATTTAAAAAGGACCTAGCTAAACCTACTCTAAGGTGATAGTTAATTAGTATGAGAACCTAACTATGCTAGATGTATTTTAGCCTAAAGTTGGATGCATTTTTGGTAAGGGTCCTAATCCTAAACTACCTATAGGAATTCATTGATATTCTTAGTCTAAGCTAAGGTTAACATTATTTGAAAAGGGACCTAAATGTAAGTGAGGACTTAGACCTAACATTAGACTAAACCATTATGAATAAAACCCTGTGGGTTTAAGAAAGGTAATCTAGGTTCCAACCCACTTTGTACCAAAAATTTAATTGTTGTCATTAAGGAATTATCACAACCTTTGGAGGAAGCCAAGATAGACTTTGCGGGCACCAAACTCCAGTTAGCTAGTTATAATATTGTGCATGGTTTTTAACTTTTAGTTATTGCTAGAGTTACTTAGCGGTTGGAGGATCTATTGGAGGACTGTCAAACCTTGCTTTCATTTATTGATCTTGATCAAAGAGTGGAAACCACCTTGGGAAGCACCAAGATGGAATGGTGGAAAGGAAATAGGGTTGGTTTTACTTTGCATTTGGATTTTTCAAGCTCAATGGCTCTGCATGTTGATTTCATGTTTTTCAAACTGTTAGTTTGATTTTGTTGCATATTCAATCTTGTCATTGCATGGAAAAAATAAAGGAAGAAAATTATTGTTGAATCTATAAATGAAAATGGGAAGAAAGAGTATGGGGGTTTCTGAGGATTCGGTTGTAAATTTTTGTGGATTTTGTTGCAAAATCTTGAAGGGAAACTTAGGGAGCTTGGAAGAGTTTCGCAAGAGCCCTACCAAGAATGATAGGCTCTAACCCATTATGATATTTTGTTATATTTATCAATCTCATGAAAATAACTCTTCTCATATTTTGAAATTGCATTTTGAGTTGGGTTTTGTGGTTGAAATATTGTTTTTATCTTATTGGTTATTCATCTTTTATACTCTTAATATTTTTTCCGGGTTGATCAAAACCACTCTTCTTCATATTAAAAAAATTGGTTATACTTGCAATACACGGGTTAAGTCGGTTAAAAATGAATCACTTGTAAAATATAGATTTGTGAATGGTTTTGCATATGATAATCTTGTGTTTATTCTTTTTACTACCTATGTACCAATGGATGCATGTAACTCTTTTGGTGTTAAGTTGGAAGATACAGAATATAGGGTTGAAACCCATTTGAAATGATGATCTCGGTGTATTGTTGCTTGTTAATTTTAATGTTACATAGAAGATTACTTGTTGTTTCTTGAGAAAACTTAGTGTCGGTTATTTTATCGGACTTATTGACCATTCTTTTTGTGAATCTTGGTTCAGAGCTTAAAGGAATTGAAAATCGATTAAAAATCCATTTTGGGTGTGCATTATTTTTTATTATTTTGAACCCTTCCTTAGGGAGGAGAAATTGGTTTAATGGAATGAGAAACTAGTCTTATTTTATGATTTGGGTTAACTTTTTTCTTTTCTTAAAAATACCCTTTCTGGGTTAATGTTTTGTTGGGTTCGTTCATTGCACCATTCGGTGATTTCTTCATATTTAGGTCATTAAAATGACCCATGCAAGTTGTAATTCATGATATAGTTAAGATCCTTTTGGTATTGAACTTAGAATATTTTACATTCTAGTTTTAGCTTATCATCTTGCTAAGCGATGAATGGATTTTTGATTTTTTTGAAATACATCGAATTGGTTTAGTGGAATTTTTTTGTGGATGTGTTTGTGAACTCAAAAATCCTGCGAGTCAAACCCTTGATCTTTTTGGATAGAATATGTGTTTCAATCTGTTGGATGAAAGTAGTTTGTTCATTTCCTATAGGAGTTGGTTGTATTAGATTGAATGTTGTTTCCTTAGTCGCATTACCTTCTTTGAGCTCGGCCTAGATGTGATATGATGGTTAACTTGGTCATTATTTTAATGAAGAATAGTTCAGGTGAAGATCTTTGTTATGATATTGGGTTTCAGTTTTTTTTTTTTTGGCCTTGGATAATTTCATTTAGTTGCCATTTAGTTAGCAGTCTCTTAATCCTTTTCATTTGATTACCTATACAATGTATTTGGATTATATTCACTCCCGGGTTTTAATAAAGGGTTATTAAGAAGTCTCTGAGATGAGAACTTAGCTATTAGATAAGAAAAGGAAAATACCTTTCTGTTTTATCTAGTTCAACTGATTTCTACTTGGATAGTTGGATAGAGATTAGTCTTGTTGTATATTTTCGTTGTAGTTATAATTATTACCTTAAGGATAGCAGATAACTTTGAATGCTAAGTAAATGACTTATTTTTCCATTTGATTAGCCTTCAATAATTTTATCATGATTTTTGAAGTAATTTGTTAGAAAAGGAAATAGTGATTGATGGTTTGAGTATTTGATTTGAATCATATAATCTATATGATTACATGATTGAAATCCCAATACACTTTTTTTTTTGACTTCTAGGGCCAATGGCCTTAACTTGAATGATTGTTAAAATGTTGTCAGTTTAGAGAAAATGTTCATAAATGGTACTTGAGACTTCATTTCCTAATTTGGAATTGTGGCATTTTAGCATGCTTTAGAAGTTGTTAGTGATTTGGAACTTTGAACAATTTCATTAAATAAAAGGTTCCTTCCATGAAATTACTAGATAGAAGCACATTTTTCTAATATTTTAGTTCTTATCATGCTCGAGTTCTCGTGAATTGAAACATGCTTACAATTTTGCAAATGGATTTCGTGAAAAGTGAAAGGAGAAAGAAGTATAGAAAGTTGTATTTATTTTATTAATGAAGATCAATTAATTAAGATACTTGAATGTATTAAAAGTTGTTGAAAATATTCTATAGAAGAACCATGAAGTCTTAGTACCTTAGTATTTTGTAATTCATGAGAAATATCGTCATTATTGATTGAAAAACTTTTGAAATGTTTATTATGTATGGAATAAAGGGAATTATGGTTTTGTTATAATAACTTATTATATGATTGGAAATTGATAATTAGTTTATCTATTTAGTATGAATATTTTAGATTTAATTGTTATTCCTAAGTTATAAACATTTAAGACCTATTATTTATCTAAGGGATTGAATGTTTCTTGGATAAAGAACTATATGTACAAGTCAATTAATCTATGAGATAATGGTAAAATATTGTGAGTTATGTCATAAAATGTCAAACCTTATTTGGAAGTGGTAAAGTGCAATAATAAGTTATAAAGATTGATGTTACATTCTTATCGTGGTTATATCATTTATCTTATTATGAGCTTTTGATTAAGATATTAGTATTTAATGAGGAAAAGGAAACTTTATTTTCATGATTTATAAGGACATATTTTATGATCCTTAACTTATGTTGATAAATTATATATATAATGTTCAATGGGGAAGTTTCCCATTCAAATAGGAACTAATACATGGTTATTTGAAAGATAATAAGGTTATACTTATGATGGGGTTAAATGATAAATAAATCATTAAATATAACTTATCGATTATACAAATATCATTTATACATGTTGATGGAAATAATTAAATGAAGACTACATGATGACCTTACTTATTTAAATCAAATTAATTATTAAGTCTTAATGAACTAATTGAAAATAAAAAGAGAATTCATGAGTTAAATGCAGATTTGATATGCATACCTTTAATTTAGAGGGAAGTTCATTATGATCTCCTTCTTAAGGGTTTAATAATTCAAACATATTTGATCCCTAGGTACGATGCATAATGTTAAATTAAATTAATTAACAATATAAGAATCAATTAATGAATGAACTTTGTAAGTATGATAAATTATTTTATAGGAACTAATTGGACTCCCATAACATTGGCATTGTTGTGTAGTACCCACTTAATGACCCTTTTCATTAGGTGGATATTGCGGAGTAGCCATTATTGCACAACATTTCACCTAACTCTTCTAAACACATCTACCATAAAGTGGAATTACGAGTCAGTGTTATACTCTAAACTATGATAGGAACATAGCCTAGTGTAGTTGTCAACTTATATTGACCTAGGGTGAGTAAACACACTCGAATCGACATAATTCTATTTGAGTATGCAATCTTATCCTTAGTTGCCATAAGTGCAATGTCTACACTATTTTATGTGAACTATCCCTATTTAGAGTGAAACATTGACCTAGAATTTGGTTGACAAAAGTCAAGGAAGTCTAATCTAGATGACAGTTCTAGTGGGGTGAAGGACATATTCCCTTTTACGAGTATGTGATCTAGGAATAAAGGAATGGTATGCATGACTTAAACTTTGGCATAATTATTGAAAACTATTGGTTGTGTTGTCTTATGTCACCTAGTCTAAGGTTGTGAGTATTTTTGGATTTAAAATTTATCTTCGTCTCAACTTATTTGTATTTCCCTATGGCCTTTTTCATTCTCACCTCGAGAAATTGTGGCCTTTGATGAGAAAAAAACATGTCTTACATTTTTCCACAGAAGTACATCTTCGATAAAAATGCACCCAAGACTTTAGTTGAGTTCATTTATTCTACGAACATGAGGATTTTGTAGAACACTAAAACTTCATCCTTGGTTACTCGCTCGACTTTGAGATTCTAAAACATTGTGTTCCTCAATTTTGTGCAACACCTTTGAGATGTAGTGTTTTATGTAGTTTTTAACCAATTTTTTTTCTTAGTCCAAAATCAAGTTTACAAGTTTTTAAAATAGTCGGGGAGTTATTTTGGACAACAATTCTAATGACCTCTATGGGACATATGCCTTCTATATGATGAATACCGGTGGCCTTTTAAGAATTCATTAGGTATGGATTCAAACCTAAAAATGTGAAATATTGATCTTAAACTTGAAATTATTACCACTAGATCCATAAGGACTTATAAGCGATCTAGGTTTATCCTTTCTCTTGAAATTTGATTTCATGGGATTTTTGATAAAACTTTCAACCGTCCCAAAAACAATGATATTTTGCTAAGGAAGGAACATGAAGAATTATTAATTGAAGCTTATCTTATGGGTTGAGGTAAAACACTTTGAAAATCCCCCAAAACACCTTATTTCCACCATAAAACCCACTCTAAACTGAACTACACATACCCATAAGAAAGGTCCCACAAAAACTATGTACAAAAGGAAAATCATACATGCTTTAAGTGGAAACATGCAAAGTGTACACAAGCACTTGTTTGCAAGAAGAAACCACTATATACAAGGTGACACCTTACCTCAATAATAGATCTTGAGGTACATCCCATTGACTAGGATAGGAAGTTCATCTCCATTCATCTTTGATAATTGGAAAACATTATTTGATTTGCAACTAGAGATTATATAAGGGCCATTCCAAATGGTGTTAAATTTGGTGTGCCTACCTAGTTGAGCTCTATATTTATCCCATTTTAGGACAAGGTCTTCTTCCTTGAAGGTTTTTTTTTTCCTTCTTGTCAAATCATTTTTTCCTTGGTCTTGTTTCCTTTCCATTATATTCAAAACTTTGTCTCTTATCTCTTCTAGCTCCATCATCTCTATATACCTGACCTCCATTTCCTCTTCCTCAAACTTCTCAAATCTAGCGTATGATTTCCAAGGCTGGAAGCTCAAGTGATATTGGAAATCTTACTTATTTTCCACAAATTAGTTTGAATGGTGAACTTCTAGTTGACCTCTTAGGAGTGATCCTATCATCCCACAAGGATGATTTTATTTTGGTATGTCATGTTATTTGATTATCCTCCAAGGTTCTTCTAATAATCCTTATAAGATTCTTGTTTGTTGATTCGATGTCGCGCATTACCTTGGGGGTAATAGTTTAAGGATTTTCTTAGATGAATTCCATTTCTCACATCCCATCCAATTATTTCAATTCCCAAAATGTCAAGGAATCACCTGATATGATGGTTATAGGGACTCCAAATCTGGTTATAATTTCCTGCTATAAGTCTTAGATACTAATTGTATTTTCTTCCTACAAAGCAACAACTTCAGTCCATTTGGTAAAATATTCAGTTGCAGTCAATATCCATTTATGCCCCAAGCTTGAATGTGGGTTAATCACTCCTATAAAATCCAACCCCATTACATAAATGGTTTCTCAACTAAAATGGGGTGGAGGGGAAGGGCTGCAAGTTTTTATTTTCCTATAAATAAAGCACACTTATTGAATATTTTGACCCATGTATGATAATACCTAAATATATTAGGCCAATAGTAACCACCCTTCATGATCTTGAGTGTTATGGATCTTGGGGATAATTTTCCTCCTATGGGTCCATCATGGAATTCCTTACAAACAGCTTTCTATCTAATTGGTATTAAAACACCTCAAAGGAAAATATTGATGTCCTTCTTAAACAAGATGTCATCAACAAACACATAGGGAATATATTTCAATCGTAAGTATCTTATTTTTTCCTTGTTCAAACCTTGAGGATAGCCACATGTTTATAAGAAGGTTATAGTATCTTAGTACCAACTATCAATAACATGGGGCGAAGGTGGTTGGTCATCTTGTAAGATGTAGACACCCTTATCAATTCCTAAATCTAATGCAAATTGTTCACACAAACCTTTACCCCTCATAATCTTGGTTACTTTGATATGAACATAATACTCCATGACCCTAATGATCCACTTATATCTCTTCTCATTCACATCCTTATTTAAGAGGAATTTTTTCATGTTTAGATGAGACACCGTTAACTAAATATTATTATTTGAAAGCATGTGTTTGAAATTTTTAAGTCCATGAATGAACCCAAAGAATTTTTCTCAAAAACATTGTATCTAACCTAATAATATTTGAATGTTTGACTAAAGAAAGCTATAGGTTGCTCCAAGAAGTCATTTTTTTTCTAAATCAAGATAAAATAAATGATATACTTCCCCTTAAATGCATAAATAATAAAATCTATATCATAATCAAGGTTTATAAGAGTGGGGGCCTAAGAAATGGCTTTCTTGATATTTTTAAAACTGTTCTTTCCTTCATTTGACTAGATAAAGACAACATTCTTCTTGAGCATAGAGGTAAGAGGTTTAGCTAAAGTAGAAAAGTTAGGAATAAACCTTCTTACAAAATTTATTGTTCCTAGGAATCTTTGCAAACCTTTCTTGTACCTAGGGAGAGAGGGATAAAATTGCATCCACTCTATCTAGATCAATGGTAGCCATCCTTTGACACCAAATGTGCTAGTAACTTTCCTTCATGAATAGAAAACACACACTTCTTAGGATTCAAGGAAACACCAAACTCTCGGCATCTATCAAATACCTTCCTCAAATGATCCAAGTGTTTACTTTTTTTCTTTAAATAGATAGTTATGTTATCCAAATATACCAATATTATGTCACCAATAAGTCCTTTAAAGGAAATATCCATTTATATTTTGACGGTTTCACTAGTATTTTTAATCCAAAAGGCATCTTCTTGTAAGAATAAGTACCCCACTTAGTGGTGAAGGTTATCTTGAATTGATCTGATTCTTACACAAGGACTTGGTTGTACCTTGAATAATCATCTAAGAGAGATAATATCTCTAGCCATTATTTAAAGAATATGTTCCATGGATGGAAGAGGATAATGGTCCTTTATATATTATCTATTCAAGTCCCTAAAGTCTACACACAATTTGATCTCCCCATTCTTTTTCCTGACTAGAACCAAGTTTTCCACCCAAAGAATGTTTGACTGGGAAAATGATATTTTATTCCATGAGATTAGTCAATTCTTTTCTTATCAAGGGCTACACCTTTGGATTGATAGGTTTCTATTTTTGTATGATAGGTTTTGTTGGGATCCAATTAAATGGTATGTTTTTCAAGGATTGGATAAAAATAGTTAAGGTCCTCATAACTCCAATAAAACACGTCATCATACTCCTTAAAATGTCAACAAGATATTTATTTTCAGAATTACTACATACCTTTCCAATCTTTAAAGACTTATCCCTTGAAATGGAAACCTCCTCATAGAATTCCTCTTTTACAATTATGTTCATTTTCTCTTCTTTGAACTAATCACCGGGGTTGAAGATGATTTATGAAGTGATTAATCCATTAAATAATTTTTGGTCTTGAGTTGGATCATCTCGATCCTCGTATTGCTCTTACAGTCCTAATCGATTTCCGAGAGAACTCTACCTCATCTTGTAAAAATTTTATAATTATTTCATCACTGTCAAAAACTTTCCAACAAGTTGTATTATCTGGTATGGTGGTTCTAACTATGAGCTTAACATGTTGTTCCAAACCTTTCTTGATATATTTGGAAATGTCATATTGGGATTCAATTTTTTAAATTATATCAACATATTTGTTTTGTACTCTTGGTTTAACTTGAATGTTGAAAGCATTGAAACTTTCAATAATGTCCCAAGATCTATGTTTATAGACTTTTAGTAGGTTGTTTTCATATATGCATTGAGCTTTGGCCTGATGTATGACCAATTTAGTATGTATAAATACCCATAATGAATTAATTCCACACTTTTCTGCCAATTGGAGACCTTATATCAATGCCTTAGACTCTACCACATTATTTGTACATTTGAACTTAATTTTGAATGTAAAGAAATATTTCTTCTCATGGAGATATCAGCATAACCTAAACGCCGGTGTTATTCTTACTTATCGATCCATAAAAATACAACTATCACATGTCATCTTGATATTCCTAAAACTTCCTAATTTTAGGTATAGGGTAATTATCAGCATGTATACAATAAGTTCCTAACCATATTTCTTCCATGCAATCATAAGAATCAAAATTGAAGTGTTCCTTTACCCAATTGTTAAGTATAATGTCAAGAGACTCCTCTACGAGATATGGAAACCTTGTGAATATCATCACTCTCCTCTTGATAATTTATAGCATAATTCATTTTAATAAGCCCAAGTGTATAAGGCTTAATTTAGTTAGCGTAAATAGGCTCATCTTTGATAGTAACTCTAGTTCCATATCTCATCTTGAGAAGCATATGTGAGAAATTGACAGACAAGTATCCCCTACCTTCACAAGAGAAAATCTCTAGAAAGGAATATGGAAAAGAAGGGATGAAGATTAATGAATTATATGTCTTACAATATTTAAAGACTTAGACATGCATGTAGAGTAAGATTAAAATATTTTATGATACCAACCATGTTAGAAAAATTTCCATCCAATTGGACAATCCCTTTGGTAACTAGTGTATATTTTATTCCTAATAAATTAGTAATCTTATCGGGCATAATAGAAATACCGGTTCCATAATATGTCAATAAATCATCCTTATCTTGTATGGCACGAGATTTTAGAGGCACCTAATGTACCTTTTTGTTGGTTCACTAGTGTCATGGAAATGCTTCAAAGCTTCTTACAACAAATATATTTATGCTGGAATGGAGAGGGATTCCCACATGCTCATATTTATGCTATTTTTATTCATTTTATCTATTATACTTAAGAGGGACATGGATAACATATTCATGGACCTTTGTTGAAGTAAAATATTTTCTCAATTGTTGAATGGTTTAAGTTTGATTTCTAGGCTGATTATCCCTTTTACAATGTAATTTTATTGTAACTCATAAGGTTTAGTAGTTGTACCTTCTCTTGTTTCTTGGGAGGTAGATGTTTGACCACCTATGGAATATTTTTATCCTTCTATATCCATATTCATAGACCTTGTGTTGAGTGCAACTGGATTATTACCCATGTTTGCAACTTCCTTATTTACTTCATGAAACTCACCCTCTTGTCAATTGATGAGGTTAGGATCATTTGATATGTCCTTGAACTTCTACTCACCTCAAAGCTGACTCTTCATGTTGCTCTTGGAGTTTAGATGTACCTTGGACCATCATAGCTTGGCTAATAAATCCATTATCATGCAAGAGTTTTGATTATGAGGTTGATTACATGGGAAACACCACTCATAATCATGTGCTAAGTAGTTCTAAATTAGGAAAATAGCCTTAGAAGATCTTGCAACAGTAGGGTATTATATGTTTAAGGGTCTATGGTAACCTATTTGACATTTTCCTTTGGTATTACCCCGATAGGGCTGTTTATTGGGTTGATATGTTTAATTGATGTGTTAGTAAGGTCTTCCTTGTTGGTTCGCTTTACCTATGGTCACCATTTCATTTCAAATACTATACAACATAGTTATAACTCTATGTAACTCATTAGGGGAATTAGGAGGAATTAGATGACTAATTTATCTAGGAATGGGTGCCAAATTCCTAGAGATATTGGGAGGGGTTTTGGTAATAGAGATATTGACAACATAGGGATATCTTCCTAGCTTGGACTAAACAATTTTTATCCCTAATTGTTATGTCATATGAATACATAGTAATATATTTCCTACCATGGATTGAATCATAACATCCACATAGCTAATAAAGGTTATCAAGAAATATAGAAATGCAATTATTTGAGAGGTTTTAAATAGAGGAGGAAATATATCTTGGGTCTTTTGAAATCTGATATTAAAATCCACCATAACTTCATGAGGGGATATCTTGATGGTAGTAAGTTGCTCAATGAGGGATAGGCGGTCATGTTTTTCCTCAAAATTCTTACAAATTTTCTCCAAGTTCATCCCATGGATGAATATAAGATGGATGTATACTTCTATATCATTATAATTCTCTCCCTTAAAGGATGACGCTAATAACCTAAGTGTTACATCAACTTTATTAATAAGGTGGATAGAGCATACATTTACAACATCTAAACTATTTTCAATAAGAGTGGTTGAGTTCTCTCCTATGAATAATAGGATACTCATAAAGGGTAATAATTAGAATATCATGATATGCATTTAGAACCAAGGGTTACCACTACTTCGAAGGTAATAAAATTTTGGTTCCTTTTAAGGGCCATAGGAGAGGTAGGTTTTAGATTTTTATGAGTAGGAGAGGAAGACTAGAAGAAGGATAAGTTGAAGACTCTAAGTGATGGGAATAGGGACCTTTCAATTGGTCTTACTCTTTTCATTGGTGAAATTTTTAGGTATTCAAAAGACTCATATTTTTCTGTGTTTTTCCTTTTTACACTCTTCTCATGAAAGTGAGACACTTCATTGCTAAAACTAGTAGATATGTTGTTAGGAGTCTCTATATGTGTTGTTGTAAATCCTTCCTAGGATGGATATCACCAAGAAACACATAAATCTCAATGAAATGATGTAAATATAATCATTTTTGTCCCACTAGACATGCCAAAACTATTGTGGCTCATAATTACACCCTAGGATTTGATCATGGTAGATCAAAAATTGGACAATATTGGATGATCTCAACAATGTGGGAATATAAATTGAGATCAACCTCTAGAGAAGGTTGGTTCTTAAACCTATCTCTAATTCTAACTGTTATCCATTTTTACACCCTTGCAAAATGGAAAACTTAATAGGTCATAAGCACCGGAAGTTGATCAAGAAAAATAAATAATTTACAATCTTTAGGGTAGCTCAAGTTTTGACTCGACCATCTCACCGAGGTGAATGGTCTAGTTGGTGGTCAGGCTCATCGTAGAATTGGCTAAGTTCAAGGTAGAGTTTTTGGAGGTTGTATGGCCAAAATTTGCATGGTCATCCAACCCCATAGATTATATGGCATATAGTTAGATGACCGTCCCAACCCAACAAGTTGGATGGCCTCTCCGTTGGCGAGTTGGTGACGGGTCAAGGGGATAGCTCATGGTTGATATTGGTTGGACAAAGTTCATCCGACTGTCTAACTCAATCTAGTTCGATGGATAGGGATAGATGGTTTTCTAACCCCATAGGTTGGATGACACATGATAGATGGCCAACTTTCTAGGTTATGCGAAGAAGAGATAGATAGTCATCCAACCCAGGTTTGATAAGTCATATGGACATAGGATGAATGGTCTTCCAACCTAACAGTTGATCAGTTTCTTTAAGGATATATGGCTACAAGGTTGGATGGCTCACAGTTCACAGAAAAGTTCATCCCAGCATGGTGTTGTATGGAGGTTAGACATTCATCCAAACCAACTTGGTTAGACAGTCGTAAGTTAGACTCGCTCACTAGTCGGTTGGTTGTTTTCTTAGTAGAGGTTATACGACCCAATGTAGTTAGATGGTCATCCAACCTAGCGAGTTGGATGGATCATGAATCATATGTCAAGTGATGGTAGGCATTAAAAGTCAACTCAAGAACCCACATTAATGATGGTAGTTAAGATAGTTCAACTATGTGTCGGATATTTAATGCTACCTATCATGAATTTAAGTGGAAAAGACATCTCAACAACCTTAACCACAGGGAAGAGCATTAATGGTGATAGTTGAGGTGGTTCAACTACCTGTCAGGAATTTAATGCAGGATAGGTAGGGAAAATATCTATATAATGTACTCTACCCCTCATTTTTCAGGGATATTTTCTGAGAATTTCAAAGGAACTCTACCAAAATTGTTCTAGAATTTGTTTTGTGAGTTTTAGGCATCAAATCTAGGCATTTTGTGAAGGATTCTTGCCTCCTGCTTGCATTGTAATTGATTGTACATCATTTTAAGAAATAAAATTGGTGTTTTGTGGCTTTTCTTGCCCCTATTCAAGTTATATTGCATTTCTTGCTTCCTATTATGTATGTAGGTATATTTTGCATGTCTTCACCTTTTATAGGCCACATATTTGTTGTGTTCCACAAAAATGGAGATCTAAATGTAATTTTGGATTGTATGATGCTTTTATTTTCCCTCTCTTGATTCATTTTGTTGACGTTTTCACTCACTAGGAATCTCTCCACCCCTTTTTTTGGTGTTATCACCCTCCTTAGCTTAGGATTTACATTTTATGCATTTCTCTCTCTCTCCCTAGTCCCTTGAAGTCTAGGTTAGCTTTAGAATAGTCATATTTTCCCTTTCTAGGAGTAGTGTTAGCATTAGGAATAGGTAGAGGAACCAACCTTCTCTGGAGGCTTGTATCAACTACGAGGTCCCACACCTTGAGACAAGCCCATGTTAGTCAAAAGTAGGGTTTTGTAATTCAATAATCCTAGGGTGCTAATTTTTAGAACTAACAATTTTGGTACTCCCGTTGGGACCATAGGTCATTTTATAAGTGTTCTTACACAACATCCGATCTTTATATTTTCATTGCGGTAAGAGACTGGTTTGATTTTGTTGTGATTTACAACCTTTTGAGGTTTTTCAAGCACACGAAGATTCCCAAGAAGAAGAAGTTGGTGGTGTAGCAGCCCAAGTCCCTCAAGCATATGAGATGGATCCAGAATTAGTCAAGGACAATAGAAGAAGGCACCTTTGAGTATTTACATCTATCTCCAGGAAGAAAAATAAGGGGAAGGCAAGTCTAGAGGTCTCCATATCCACCAAACATGACCTTATCTACACCTCTACCTAGTAGGCCATTTCTCTAATCAACTAGGGTCCTCAGGTCAATCAGGATGGCACATCAACAACAACCACCATAAAACCCATTTTTTCATTTCACGGGAAGTATCCCACTCACCCTAAATGCACAAAATCATATTATGGTGGAAGCATTGAAGAGTATTCCTTACTTTACTGGGGAGAATCATACAACCCCTATTGACCATATTTAAGAATTTACAAATGTTTTTGCCATTCATGAGATCAATGAGATGGATGTTTCAGTAAGGATCCTTACTTATTCTCTCAAAGGTAAGGCACTTTGCAGGTGGTTTAGGATCTTAATAGCATGGTAGATTGCAAATTGGGATCAATTGTGTATAGCTCTCTATAACCATTTTGGAGAAGAGCAGACAACTTTTCACTTTTGGAGCAACCGACTACATGTCAAGAGGGCTCCCACCAAGCAAATGGTTGATTTAAAATTTATATTTCAAAGGACATAGGATAGGATCCCAATGAAAATGATACTAGCGGTAGAAGGTACATTCCTCTACTACTTGAAATCTTTAAATTCATATATATATATATATATATATATATATATATATGTGTGTGTGTGTGTGTGTGATTATTTAGTCTATGGGAGGAGTGATGTTATCGAGAGCTTATGCCATAGCAATAAGAGCGGAGAACTGTTTGATCTAGGCCAAAATCTTGCACCAAGGCCTCTTATGCCTCTCTATCTGGATATAGGGTTTCCTACTACTAGTCAAACACGTGAGTTGAATCCCATTCTAGCTCCTAGAAATCAGAGTAATGGTGAAACATCCACTTCTTCTAGCACTTCTAAGGAACTTTAGGATGTGATGAAGCAATTGCAAAATTTAGGGAATGAGTTAGCGACTATCAAGAGGTAGTAAGCTCAAAATTTCAGACCATACCAGCCTCAATATCACCCAATAGGCCTCTGTATTAGTCAAACATGCCTCCATTTGAAGCTGCAAGTAAAATTCAAAATCCATGACAACACCAAGTTGTCAAAGCCATTTCAACCATACAATCCTAATACAATTTCAAATTCCATGGATTTGGTTCCAAGATAAAACAACTTGACCAATGAGTACAACCGGTGTTTCTCTTGAAATCAACCTCATAACCAAGCAACATGCTTCAATGGTGATTTGAATCAAGCCTTGACGGTGTACACAAGTGGGTGTGTCTCAAGAAATGAGTGAAGAGAGAAATTAGTAGTAAGCAAGTCCACAAGATGATCCCTAAACTAACATTGTCTTTGATAAAATAGTAGGCATAAGCCTTTTGTGGGGTTAATTAGTATCATTTATAGGGTGTAGTATCCATACATGGTTAAAGAAGAAGAATATTGAGGAGGGGAAGTCATCAAATCCATTCATTACTTAACCTACTTTCACACAAAAGGAAGTCAGTGTCTACAAGAGCATCCCGAGTGTACAAAGTCAGCCCAATGCACCACCGGTTGTAGTAGCCCACATGTAATTTCAAGTGTGATAGAAAATTATGCCAAACAAGGGGTAGCTGATAGATATTCCACCTCCATTCAACATCATTGAGCAAATGAAGAAGACAAACGTGAACACTTCCATGTGGGATTCACTAGCTATTATGAGAGAACGAGACCTATTGCAAGCAACCATGGAGAATTGGTTTGCCTCAAATGAGTCATCTAAAAATTAGGAGAAGGTTCTCACCAATACAATGCATCAAGAGAGAGGTCAGCCAAGCAAAAATTTGAATCCTCCACCATTTTATGTGTCCTTGATTTTCAGAGATAGCTTGGTGCACAACTGCATGATCGATTCAAGGGAAAGTAGTTTAGTAATGCCAAAGTAGATAGTAGATCAATTGGGTTTAAATTATGAACCGGTATTGAAACGAGTGGTGCAATTAGATGGGACAACAATACGAATAGTTGGAGTCACCACATATTTGAGTCTCACACTGCATGTTTGTCCCAATGTCATAGTCTTGTAAGGCGTATCAATAATTAACCTACCACCACTTTTTGTTTTGTGTTTGTCAAAGGATTTCATGCTTAAGATTAGAGTTTACTGTCACAACAGACTAGTCACACGTGCTTTTAGAATGAGATATGGAGCCAAAAAGCAACAATCAAATCGAACCAATTTTCAACTTCCACATCGAGCCTCATGTGTCAAATCCAATCAACATCAACTACTCAACGTTTGACCAAGAAGATTATCTAAGCATTCTAGAAGTGGATACTAAATTGGTAATATTCCACATATGGCATTAGATGAATGGGCTCACAAGAGGCATGCTTTTGATCCATACAGGGAAATGGAGGAGGTTGAGTTAGGAATTTATTTCTTCCATGAAGAAAATCTAATTCTCCCTTGCATCACCAATCTAGAAAACAAGGATGACAACAAGGTTTGGTAGCTATTTTTTATGGTTTGAGGAGTATACAAGGTGTCGAGGGGGTGTAGTGCTTATGTCACTATAGGATGTCAAATACTACTCATCTTTACACTTCCAATTTAGTTGTTCAAACAACATGGCCGAGTATGAAGCATTGGTCCATTATATGCATTGGGCGAAGGAGGGGGCATTGGGAATTTGTAGGTTTTGGAGATAGTGAAATGATTGATAATCAAGTCGAGAGGACAAAATTATGTAAAGAATGATCTTCTCAGAGTTATAAAAATAGGGTATGGGATCTAATTGAAGATTTCAAAGAATTCAACATAATTTCTATACCAAGGAATAAGAAAAAGTTGTGGACATACTTGCAAGGATTGCCGTAACATTTGATGTGGTTGATAGTCCTAAGAGGGATAAAACACATCCCCATTTCAAGGTATTTGTAAGGCTAACAGTTCCAGATAATAAAAAAATCTAGCAAGTGCTAAAAAATGATCAACAGATCATCAATTTTCTACATGAAGAAGTTGAATTCTCCACAAAGAATCAGTAAAAAATAAAGCAGCAGTATGGTGATCAAGTGTTTCATCTAAGAAAAACAAGCTCCCAAAAGGCTTAGTGACATTGGATTCAATATTCAATCCCAATGATCAATTCCGGAAGGAGAAGGAAAATATCCAGGTCAAAGGGGAGTATTTGGAGCCTATTTTGGTTGGGGATGGTAAAGTACTCTAGATTGGAAAGGTGAGTACTTGATAAAGAAAAAAATGATTTCATACTATTTTTCCAATAATTCCAAGATTTCTTTGCTTAGAGCTATAAGGACTTAAGGGGATTCAACCCAAAGTTAGCACAACACACTATTGAGCTAGATCCAGAAGCCAAACCTGTCGAGACAAAAATAGAGGTCAATGAATCCTCATTTCAAGCCTCTCATGAAGGAGTTGAACAAGCTCATTGAGACAAGTATCATCTTTCTGATCAAGCACTTAAGTTGGGTTAAAAATCTGGTGCTAATTAGGAAAATAAAAGAGATCGGGCTATGCATAGACTTCTGAGACTTGAACAAGGTTTCTCTCAAAGACCACTATTTGCTTCCTTCTATGGATCGATCTTTAATGTAGTAGCTAGATCAGAAAGGTTCTCTCTCCTAGATGGCTACTCAAGCTAAAAGAAAATTATGGTAAAAGAAGATCAATTAAAAACATCCTTCATCGTGAAATGGGGCATATATGCCTATAGGAAAATGTCATTCAGGTTGTCAAACTCTAAAGTACCATTCTAGAGGGCTATAGCCATGGAGTTTAAGGGGATGATAAATAAGATAGTTCTTGTGTATTTAGATGACATCACTATATTCTCTAAGAACATAGCAAGTAACCTATTTCACCTGAAGAAATTGCTCCAAATATGTAGGATATTTGAAGTGTCTCTAAATCCGAAGAAGTTTATATTCCTAGCTCATGAAGGCATGCACTTAGGCCACATTGTGTCTAAAGAGGGATTGAAAATTGATCCAGAGAGAGTTGATGTCATCTCGTGCTCTGTCATTTCCAAGTCATAAGAATGATCTCCAAAGCTTCTTAGGGAGGATCAATTTCATCTAAAGGTTTATGTTGGATGTTGCCACTCTCTCGAATCTACTAACCATGATGTTGAAGAAAAGTATGGAATTTAAATGAGGGAAATAAGAGTTTTGAAGCTATAAAGTGCACCATATCTCAAGGTCCAACTCTTATCAACCCGACGTCTCCAAATACTTCTTTCTCTATGCCTTCGATGGTTCATACACAATCTCTGCAATCTTTATACAATAGAAAAGGAGGGATCTAAGAATCCCATAAATTTCTTCAGCCGAGCTTATAAGATTATGAGGTAAGGTACTCTTTTCGTTGAAAAGCATGTCCTTACTATTATAAGAATTCTGAATAAGTTTAGGCACTTGGGTTTCAAACAATAAAATTCAGCTACTAGTGTCTCATGATGGGGTGAAGGACTTCCTCTTAAATAAGGACTTGAAAAAAAAGGTAGGTTGGATTACCTAAGTGATGGAATATGGTGTAGACGTCAAAGTGACCAAGCTAGTCTGTGGTAATGGATTGTGTGAATAACTAGATTTCATCTAACATGATGAGTAAAATCATGGATAAGAGGTTGCTTTGGTGTTGTAGAAAAGTCAAGAGAAGGTTGTAGAAATTATCCCAACCCCTTTTTGGACTTGGCATATGATGTAATTTCTTCAAACATATCTATGTCCTCTAGAGTTGAGTAGTGAAAAGATAAGGTATTTTAGACTCCAGTGCCATCTTGTATGTCCTCATTAATGGTGTTTTGTTTAAAAGGGACACAAACGGAGTTCTCTTAAGATGTGTTGGAACAGACTATATTGAAAAGGTACTATACAAATTCCATGATGGAGAAGTTGGAGGTCATTTCACCCCAAAAGTAACAGTTCTCAAGATCATGAAATATGGTTACTATTGGCCCACAATATTTGGTGATTGTTATGCATGGATCAAGAAGTGTGCATTATTCACTAGCAAGGAAAAGCTATCAGCACTACCACTCCATATGATCTCATTTAATCATTCATTCATGCAATGGGGATTAGATTTTATTGGGGTCATCAATCCAAATTCAATTTAAGGCCATAAGTGGATTCTAACAGTAATGGATTATTTCACCAAGTGGACCAAAGAAGTAGCACTCAAGGAGGTAAATGAGTCTAGCATACTAGACTTTTATGAGGGGATAGGTACCAAATTTGATGTCCTCACTACTATCATATCAGATAATGCCTTATATTTTCTTAGGGAAAGATATCTGAGTGGGTAGTGAAAAATGGATTCTATTTGAGTACCTCCTAAAATTATTATCCCTGTGGTAATGGGAAAATAGAGTCCACAAATAAAAATCTTCTGAATATTATAAAGAGGACTCTAGATGAGAACCAGATAACATAGCACACCAATTTGAAATCATCCTTATGGTATGATAGGATTACTCCAAAGAAGTCAATAGGGAACTCTCCTTATAGGTTAGTCTATGGAAGGGAATCAAGGTTATCCATATCCCTTGAATTACTAGCATTGGAACTCATTAAGCGAGTTGGAACTGTCTAAGTTTGGGGAAATGAAAGATATATATGTAGAGCTCATGGAGTTGGAAGAGCTGAGGGATCAAGTGGTACAAATCATGGAGAAGGAATAATCTTTGATCAAGATGAGCTTTGTGAAAGCTCAAAAACAAAAATTTTTAAGAAGGAAACCTGGTTCTGAAATGGGATGCGAGATTGGGCTAAACCAGAATAAATTTGAAGTTCGATGCTATATGGAGTGGACCCTACATGGTCATAGGATGTAAAAGTAATAATTCTTTCCAACTATCTAAGTTGGATGGTGAAGAAATGCATATTCCAATCAATGGAATCTACCTCAAGCATTGTTACAGAAAGGAAAGAATTCTCACCCTTATATATATTAGTCTAGGTTTCTAATTCCTCAAATTTTTGTGGAACATTTCTCTATTGTATTTTAGGGTTTCTTTTACAATAAGTGCTTGTGCACTCTTTGTATGTTCCATTTGGGATGTGTATGAATTTATTGTTTGTATATAGTTATGCCTTTTTTCTCGTACACTTTCCCTTTTTAGGAAGGGATGATGGGACATATAGTCTACAACCTAAGGTTTTTCAGAAATGACATGCCCTAGAAATGTTTCAGAAGTTTAAGGGATGAATTCTCAAGTGTTAGACTAGTTTCAGTAATCACTATGACTCCATGCCCAATGGATCCTCTAGGGTCACTGGTCTTTCAGATCTAGCAGAAGATCATCCCGTGAGTTGCCAATTGTTATCCATTTTTACACCCCTGCAAAATAGAAAACTTAACATATCGAAGCGCTGAAGTTGATGGAGAAAAATTAATGCTTTTAATCCTTATATTATCTCATGTTTGGTCAAGTTGTTGGTTGGGATCATAGTATAATTTATTGAGTTTGAGTAAGATTTCGTGGAGGTTATACGAGATAAAGGTTGGATGGCATATAGTTGGATAGATGTCTACCCAAAGAGGTTGGATGGCCTACGGTTGGCAAGTTGGTGACAAGATCATGAAGGGGAAAGCTCACATTTGACATGGGTTGGATAGAGGTCATTCGGCCATCCAACCCCATTGGTTGGATGGCATAGGATGGACGACCCATTGTCTAGTTGTGCAGAGAAGACATAAGACCATCCAACCCAAGTTGGATAGGTTATACACACATAGGATGGATAGCCATCCAACCCAACATGTTAGTTGAATGCTTCAAGTATATACAGCTACGAGGTTAGATAGCTCACGCGCATAGAAAAGGTCATCTTGGCATGGTGTTGTATGGAGGTTAGATGACCATCCAACCCAACTAGTTGGATGGGTCGTAAGTCAAACAGATCATGGGTCAATCGGTTGTTTTCTCGGTGGAGGTTGTACGACACAATGCAGGTTTGATAGCTCATGGATTATAGGTCGTGAGGGTTGATGGGTGTCATTATTCCCTTCATTTAATTAACTTCTTGTTGATGTCTTATTCAAACCAGGGGTGTGTCTAAATCTATATGCAACAAGAATGATTCTATCGATCTAGTAGTTGATCGTAGTTATTTTGTATTTTTGGGGGATCTTTTCAATGTCTTAAGGACTTCTTGGTAAAAACCTTATTTAAATCATACTATGAAAACTTTCTTTGAAAGGAAACACACTTTGCATAATGGAAATAAACACACTTTCTTTTGGAAATAAACACACTTGCTTTTGAAAATAAACACACAACTTAGAGTGCTTAAAAATGGTTGCAAGAAGAATAAGAATCTATCTAGAAACCTACAGGAATGAGTATACAATAGAGTTTAACTAGAATAATTAAAAGTGATACAGAATTAATAGATCTAAACTATTTTCTTAGGAAATATAAATACCAAATAGATGAATATCCTGGTCCTTGGGGAGTGGGCCCTTTCTCCTCCTTGAATTAGGATTTAACAACTTAGAATTCTCTCAAACAAGAATGGCTATTTATTAATAAAACATTTGGTATTACAAAACGTATTGGATCTGTGTACTTTGGTCTGTGTTACTTATTCTATATGTATATCTATCTTCTCCCTCTTTATCTCCTGTAGGTTTATTTATATATACATTTACAATCATAGCTATCTCTACGATTCTGATGAAATTAAATCGTGCCCATAATAGATGCTGGCTTGGATTGTGGCTGATCAGACAACTGTAAGATAACTATCCCTGGATTTGCGATCGTAAATATTCTCATCACTTCCTGATTAAAATGGTCGTTGATAACTAAATCAACGGATGTGGTTAGAATAGATAAACTTCCATCATTTTGGAACTTCAGAGAATTTCCAGAACCATATGAAATCGTTAAAGATCAAAATCATGAGAGTTTTGGAGCTATACTCAGGAGTTCCGAAACTAAGTCTGAAAATTCTAGAACTAAATACTGGAGTTCCGGAACTAAGTCCGAAAGTTCTAGAACTAGGTGATGAAGCCTGTGAATGTGTAATGGAGTTCGAAACTAGCTTGGAAGTTCCGAAACTAAGCCATATTGGAACAGATGCTACCAAAAACATGTTGAACACTACATACTTCATTTCTTCGACCGATTGGACCTGCTTTATTACAAAACTAAATTTCCAACACACTTCGTCAGGAATTTCAGAGCTTTTAAATGTTAGAATCACAATCAATCAAAAGATAGACAATTACATCCTAACTCATATCAGATCAAATAAAATTCGCAAAATGCAATCAAACTTAATAAAAAGGAGAGTAAGATGAGATCATTTATTGTACATTTAACAAGCATATTCTGGCCTCATCATTTCCCCTATACTTACTTGTTTACGCAAGTCCCTTTACAAACTTTTTATTCTTCAAAATTTTGGTTATGTATTCTGCATTCCATTTGATTGCTCGATCAAATGGCTGAAACTGGATATCCCAATGCTTAAACTTAGAGATACTATACCCGATCCTGCTTCTATTTTCCTCTTCCACCCTTCAAATTGAGTAGGATCTTGAGGTTCTCTATTTTTCCAAGGAGACATGGGGTGAGAAGTATAAGGGGCCTTTTTCGCATTACCATCCATATGTTCCCATTGGTCTCATTGATCCGAGGAATTATTGTGCATAAAATTTTTTCTCTTTCTAAACTCCAGATCATATTTGTAGGGGATATTACTTCCCTTCTTCTCAAGGAAAATGTAATAAGTTCCCACATTTTCAAGCATCCCTCATAAATATCTTCAAACTTCTCCTCCTCATAGGAGGTAAAGGTATCAATACATTTTTATAAGCTGGAAAAATAATGTATCTTGAATTGTTCATCAAAGGCATGAGTTCTAAAATGTATGAAGAAGGCAAAAGGTTTACCATAGTGAGCCCTCATGTAGAGACCAGTTGAGCTAGCTTTCAATAAAAACTTAGAATCCCTTTCCTTCCATGCAATCTGATTTTGTAGAATAGAGAAAATGCATTGAGATGACTTTCACCCACATCCAAATTGATCATAAATATTTTGTTCATTTCTAGAATTAGATTACAAAGATAGAATTCACACAGAAGATTTTTATGCTCAGGACTGGCTAAAGAATAAGCTGTCATGAATTCAGATTCATCTTTTAGTTCATGTGGAAGTCCACATGTAATCCTTGATAAATACCAACGAATGAAGTGTTATTCCAAAAACACACTATATGCAGGAGATGGTCTCCTACAGTGCAAGCAATTTTTCACTCATAATACGAGACCATCTCAGATTTTTACAAGACATTTATATTTGTCTCCTTCTTCCTTATAAAACTTTTCTTCCCACTCTTTTCTTGCCTTCTTTTATTCTTCCATAATGGTCTTCAAATATGCATTGGATATTTTAGCTTCTCTCGAGTTCCTTGTAAGTGTCATTCCATAGTTGTTTAAGTGGAAGATAAGTTAACTCGGTCTCTGCAGAGACTTTGGACACAACATTCTATTTTCTAGAAGTTTGACATTCTTCCTCTTTCTCTATTAGCCATTTTTTAATTACTAATAATTCCTCAATCTTAACTGCAAGTTGATTTTTTATCTCTCCAATGAGCATTTCCCTCTGTTCTAATTTGAGTTTTAGTAAATCCAATTCCTCATCCTTTTCCCGATAATGAGCTCTTCTCTGACAAGAACAAAGCCTTTTTAACCCGATGTTTTTCTTCTTCCTCTAAAATTTCTTGGGAGTTGAGCATTCTTCTTCTATTAAAGGAAAATTACCTTTTTCATCTCCGTGGATGCCAACTCTTATTCTTCATGTGATAATGTTGATGGTTCAGCCAATTCTTGAAAATCCTGCTCCTCAAGTCTCTCATCTCCTTTTTCCATCTCAGCTTGGCTTGGTTTAGGAGGAGTCATGGCCATGCTGCCCAAAATATCAATAGCTTCTTTTTCCATCTTTTCCTGTTCACTCATTCCCTCTGGGATTTCCCTTGACCTCTTATGAATTTTCCTTCTTTGGGGAATTTCAACATGCCCAATGGTGGATTTCCTCCTAGAGCTTCTTCTTACTTTTGTTTCTTGCTCTTGCACGGGTGAACTATCACCATTAGAGACAGATATTAGCTCCCATGTAGCTGTTGTAGAAGAAGGAATTTCCTTCAAAGGCACAGAAGGTTTTGATGTTTTGATCTTTCTCACAGATCTTCTTCTTTTTGGTATATTCTCTCTTCCCACTTCCTTTTGTTCTTCTCGCAAGAGCATCAATTTCTAAATTAGTTGAAGGAGAAAATGGAGTTGGTATTATTCTCATGATAATTTCAGGGTTTTTCTTAAACTTGCCATGATGCCTGATTGTCCCAACACCCCAGGAATACCTCTGGGCCATGGTCTGGATAGAATAAAAAAGAAACCTTGGAAGTTTTACCATGTATTCTAGTTTGTGGCTCCATATCTCGGATATATGAGCATATTTAGAACTTCTTTTCCTATGGACCCAAATTGACCATTACAAGTTAAATAATTTACAATCCAAAATGCTACCCTATCAAAGGGTTTGGGAAAATTGACCCTTCTGACCCCTTTTGTGATTTTCTTTGTGTTGTAAATGTATTGGGGTTTAGTTTTCCCTTCTTGTAGTAGGGTTTCAACCAGTTATTTCAAGGTCCCTTTGGCAGGATGTGGGACATGCACAATTGGCACCCCAGACACATTACTTATTGTATTCACAGAAAAAGGAATAAAAATATTTCTAACCTTTGTCCTAGATTGCTCTAGGTTTATGATGAATTCTCTTACTAATTCATCATTATACTTTGAAAAAAATTACGGAACTCTAGCCATCCTACCTGCTCAAAGATAAATGCCACTTCTTCATCTATGAGTAGCTAGGAATCATCCTCTGAGTTCTGATTTCTTTTTAATCCCCATATCGACTCAAATTTGATTTCCTTTGATTCTATGCAAATTGGCTGCATGGCTTCTTGCTTAGCTACGGAAATGACCATTTTAGTTGCGGAACCTTTGTTCTTAGCTGCAGAACCTCTGTTCTTAGCTATAGAACACAAGCCTAATTCACTTCTTCTCCCCCAAACTTTCTATGCAACTATTTCATTTTTTTGATTTTGCACTAATGATTACTCATGAAAATTAAGCTGCCACTTATACCATCCAAATCATCTTCATGATTACTCACTTTTAATCATAATGTACAAATAGATGACTCATCGTACCAACTTTTAAATCAACTCTAATCACACATGCAAACTTTTAATCTAACCTTAAATGAGTTAAAAGATATAATTACCATCCTTGATGTTGTAATCCTTTCGTTATGATGACTCATCATTCCTACAAGTGGAACAAAAATGATTAGAAAAGACAGCTAGAATTCCAAAGAATTCCCTTTTATTTGAATTAGCCATTTGAGGAGATCAACCACCATTGTTGGTTTTCAATTGACCTCTGAGAAAAAATTTATTTTATTTTATTTTATTTTATTTATTTTTGGGGAAGAGAACGCCATTTACTGGTTTTCATTTTCTTCCCTTTTATTCTGGATCTATCATCTGGTTATTTGATCATTTTGGAAGAACTAGGTTCTTCCATATGATCAAATTCTTTATCTGCTTCAATCTTCCTCAAGAATTCATCCTTAGTAGGAGGCTTCCTATAGATTTTTAGCCTATGTCCATTGACCAAGAGTGTTCTTCTACTGCCATCAATGGGAAGTAATTGAATAGAACCATTGTCAAATATTTTCTCAATCTAATAAGGTCCCAACCATTTGGTTCTCAATTTTCCCTTGAATTGTTGGTACTTAGAATCAAACAGCAATGCCCATTCTCCTACTTTGAATTGTATTTTCTTGATATGTGTATCATGCCATTGCTTCCTTTGATCTTGGATTATCTCTATCTACTGAAGTGCTTCCATCCTCAATTCATCCAATTCATTGAGTTGAAGGATTCTTTCCTTTTGAGTTGCATCCAACTCAATACCCACCTTAACTGTTGTCCTCAATGTTTGTAGTTCAAACTCAATGGGCAACAAGGTATTTTTCCCATAGACTAACTCATATGGTGAAAACCATGTTGTAGTTTTCCAAGTTATATTATAAGCCAAGACAACTTTAGGTAGTCTCTTTACCCAATCTTTTCTCCCAACTTCAAATGTTTTGGTAAGGATGTTTTCCAATTCTTTGTTTGTTACTTCATCTTGTCCATTTGATTGTGGGTGATAAAGAGATGACTTCCTATGATTGACTTGGTAATATATTGTGAAATATTGGATCATATTAGATATAAATTGTGGTCCCTTATATGAAACTATGCTCCTAAGTGCTACAAACTTTACCATAATTTTGTGCCAAAGGAAATCAGCAACTGCTTCTTCAGTGGCATTTGTCAATTCCTGCACTTCTACCCATTTTGTCACATAGTCAATACACACAAGAATATATTCCTTTCCTTGTGAAGGAGGATTAAAGGGACCAACAAAATACAATCCCCATCTCTCAAATGGTTCAATCACTACTTGAGGTTGAAGAGGCATTTCATTGGTGAAAGTTGGTTATCCCATCCTTTGACAAGGATCACACCACTTGATATATCTCTTCACATCCTTGTATAGAGATGGCCAATAATAACCAGTGCCAAGTATCTTATGAGTTGTTCTTTTGACTGAATAGTGTCCTCCACTTGGTTCATCACAACATGCTCGAGAGGATGTCAAAGATTTCATCTTCTCTTACACACCTGCGTAAAACCAAATCAGGACCACATTTAAATAGCATTCCATTTAACCATTTCAATTGTGCACTGGTTTTGATTAACTTCTTTATTTGTTTCTTAGTGAAAGGAGGAAACTTCCGAGTTGTAAGATAATTTTCCATATCATCAAACCATGGTGTAACTACTGAAATAACAAACAATTGTTCATAATGAAAGTTTTCCTTGATTAAATCTCACTCCCCTGTAGTGGTTAGTCTTGACAAAAAATAAGCTACCACATTAGATTTACCTAGATTGTCCACAATAGTAATATCAAATTCTTGTAAAAGTAATAACCATCTAATTATTCTTCCTCTAACCACTTTGGTTTGTTCATTAAATATTTAATTGTTGAATGATCTGTGTGTATAAATATTTTGTACCACTGTAATGTAATGTCTGTATTTATTGATTACATAAATCACAACAAGAAATTATTTTTCATGGTGGTGTAATAATTTTCAAAGGGAGTAAGATTTTCTTGAGATAATAAATAGCATACATTTTTCCTCTTTCATCTTTCTCGTCCCAAAAATATACCAATGGAATTATTTGAGCATCCATTTTGATATGAAATGGCTTTTCCCAATAAGGTCCTCTCAATATTGGGGCGGTGATTAATATTTCTTTAATTTCTTTAAAACTAGGCTGACACCTTTTATCCCAAAGAAATTCACACAGTCCTTGGTTAAGAAAATAAAACACGGGGCAGTAATTTTACTAAAATCTTTGATAAAGCACCTATAGTACCCAGCATGTCCTAAAACCGACTTGATATCTTTAGGGTCTCGAGGAATAGGTAAGTATGAAATGATCCTAATTTTATTTTGATCAACCTGAATTCCGCTTTTTGAAATATGGTGTCCTAATACAATCCCCTCATCAACCATCATTAAACAGTTTTCATGACTAAGAGACAGATTGTGTTGTTCACATATTGTTAACACTCTATCTAGATTTCTTAAAGCATCATCAAATGTATCTCCGTGTATAGTGAAGTCATCCCTATACACCTCTACACAATCATTTGTTAGATTAGAAAATATTGCAAGTATAACTCTCTGGAAAGTTGCAGGAGCATTGCATAAGCCAAATGGTAACACCCTATAGGCAAAGGTACCCCATGGACATGTAAATGTAGTTTTGTCCTAATCTTCAACAGCAAATCTGATTTGATTGTATCCACTAAAGCCATCCAAGAAGGAAAAGTATTGTTTACCTGAAAGGTTGTCTAGGACTTGATCTATGAATGGTAAGGGAAAATAATCTCTCAATGTGGCTTTGTTTAATTCCCTATAGTCAACACATATTCTCCATTTTCCGTTCTTTTTAGGAACAATTACAAGAGGAGATACCCACTAACTATCTGAGATAGGGTAGATAAAACCTACTTGTAATAGTTTTTCAATTTCTTGTTTGACTATATCCCTTAAGGTTGGGTTAATCCTTCTCTGAGGCTACCTAATTGGTTTAACATTTTTAGTATAGATGTGATGAGTGTAGATACTTGGGTGAATTCCCTTCATGTCTTTGTAATCCCAAGAAAAATATTTAGTATGATTTTTTAGAACATCAAACAATTTAGCTTCTTCATCATCCTTCAACTAGTTGTTAATGTTCAAAATTTTACCGGTTGAATCTCAACATGCTTGGTTCCGATGTGTGATGAACTGATTTGTTGAAAGGGTTCCATTAAATTATTTAGTGGACATGCATGTGGTAATAACATATGATATGTAGCAACATCTCCAAAAGTTCCTTGAGACAGAATACTGGAAAAGGGCGAAGGAGAATTATGATACTTATCTCTTTGTATGTCAAACTCTTCATCACTACTACTTTCTATAAATTCTTCACCATTCCCTGATGTATTTGAAACTAAAGCTACTGATTCTTCCTCTCCCCATGAGAAATATCATTCCTTTGGAGTGAAATTATTTTGAATCACAGAGAACCGCTATTGCCATGGTTCCTCAACTAAATGTGGTGGTTCTGGAATAAAGTTCGCAGGTTCGAACTATTTTTGATTTCTTCGAGGACAACTAGTGCTCCTTCAATGGTGGATTAATTATATATTCTACTTCTCTTACATGATCCTATATAATGTGATTATAGCCAAAGAAGAAATTTTTTTCTTATTGGTATCGGAGAATTGACCCACAATTTTTCTTGATTGTCAATAAAAGGTCGTGTAGAAGGATATAAGGAAATTTTCTTAGAGTTCTTACCATTCGAGATAGTCATATCACCTGACCTATAATCAATTAAGGTAGCAACTATAGCTAACCATGGTCTACCCAAAATAATGGGATAACCCAATGTTTTACCTTTTGGCTGTAGTATAAGGAAGTCAACTAGATATTCCCATGACTCCACCATAACCACCACATCTTTAATAATCCCTTCTGGTTTTACTACAGACTGGTCTGCCATCTGCAATATGGTATTAGTAGGTTGTATACCCGTTAATGGTAATGTTTTCAAAGTGTCCACTGTCATTACATTTATAGCCACTCCCAAATCTACCAAAACATTATGTATATCCTTATTCCCTATAGAGATAGAAATAACAAGACTTCCAGGATCTCTGTATTTGGGAAGTAAAAGTTTTCCTGCTAATAAATTAGTAAGTTTCCCATCTACTTTGATAGTCTTGGGGTACTGTTTCTTCATTACAGGATTTTTCAAACATAACATTTTGATTAATTTTTTTAATTCTGGAATGTCCTTAATTGCTTGTAAATTAAGTCTCGGTAGTGTCGCTATCTGCTCCTTTTCTTTTCTTTTCTTTTTATATCCTCTTTTGGAACAATAGTACTAGGGGTTTCATTTTCTTCTATCATTTAAGTGATTATAACAATGTGGTGCTAATTTTTTCCAGGATCTAGTTTGAATATCCTTACAATCCATGGCATTTAGATCAACCGATTTTGCTGGTTTTGTCTATAAACAAGAGTTGTTTGTTTATTTCTTGGGTTTCTACTACTAGGCATTTGTGCTAGTATTTACGTTTGGACTATATTCTCGGTTTGTGAATTTTGTGCGGGGGATCACATAATGTCTGTTGATTCTGATTTGGATATGTTTTCCTTAAGCATAATTACTAGGGTTCCATCTAGGTTGTGACCAAGCATAAGGACTTCCTTGACCAGCCCATGGTTGTTGATGTCCCCTGAGCATACCAAGCTTAACTTTCCCAAACCTAAGGGTTTCATGTTGGTTGAGGTACCCAAGGTGGTTGTCCCCAATTTTTTGAGTCTTGTTTGAGCAGCCCATGGCATCATCCAGGATTAGGAACTGATCTTAGCATAAAATTCCCTTAGTGAGGTTGTCTCGAACAAAATTCAATTCTTCATTGTGGATGATGTATTGGTTTGTTTAATAGGATTCTTTATGACTGGGAGTAGAGAAGAATCATTAGTATCATGGTCTTTAGATTCATAGATAAGACATACTTCTATTTTATCCAAAGGACATTATCTTATTGCATGCTTCTTCCTGCATCTAGGACAATACATAGCCAATGGTTCAGTTTTGGCATTTTCTTTAACTTGGAATCCATCCATAGTAGAGGTTAATTGAACTAAAATTTCTATTTTAAAGTTTGCTAACTCATCCATTAGTTTGTTCATATCTCGGATTTAGACTTTTCACTTTGATTTTCCTTTTCTAGGTCCATCACTTATTCTAGAATAGCTTCTACGAGATGTCCTTAATGCCATTCATCCTTAATTAATGAATGTTTCCACCTCCTATCAAGTTAAGGGCTTCCCTAGATTCATCATCCAAACCCTTAAGAAAAATGGTTTTACTTAACTCCTCTTGAAGTACAAATCCACATCTTTTGATTACAAAGAGGAATCTATCTAAATAATCTTCTATATTTTCATCCTTCTCCTGCTTTATTTTGAAGAATTCTTCCTTCCTATTTCTCCCTCTACAATAATCTTAGTATTTGTCTAGGAAGGAATTTTCCATTTGTTCTTAAGTGGTAAGAGAGTTTGATTCTAGTCCCATGAACCACCTCGTTCTTTGCATCCTTTAGAGTGGATGGAAACAACTTGAGTTTTTACTATCCATTTTATAGTCATAGGTCCGACATAGTACCTTAAACTCAAACAGAAATTTGTCAAGGTCTTTAGATGACATCCCTCTAAATGTGGGAAAATGTGCGGGTGAGATATTTTTCATTGGTGTATCATCATCATCTAATTGGATTGTGTTGGTGTCCATTTTGATCCTCTATTATTTTTCCCTAATTTTATTTTCACTCTACATTTCCTGAAACATTTTCTACAGTTTTAATGGGTAAAATGAAGTTGCTTCCTCTGTTCCCATGCCTTAATCCATTTGAAAATCATTTGACATGCCCCATTTTGCAAGAATACTCAAGTTTTCCCTAATTTTTTCCCTAAATTCTTCAAATCTGTGGGCTATGTCATTTTTTCCATTTTCCCAATCATGAAAGCTTAAAAAGGATCATTTTATACCTATATGCCTTTGAAAATCTATCCCTGTGGTCGAGAAATGCTTGGAATCATGTTTCATCTGATTCTATTTCAAAAAAATTCCATCCTTGGTGAAAAAATTGAATTCTGGGCACAATTGGAAAAATTGTGTTTTTGATGGTCAGATGGGTGCATTTTAGCCATCAAATTATTACTGAGAATTCAGAGGGTATGTGGTAGCATATAATTAGCCGAGGAGAAGTGGGGAAATGTTCTAACTTATCATTTTTTGCCTTTTTGTCAAATGGGGCATTTTCGGGCCCAAGTCTCTATTTTCTCCAAATTTGCCTACGTGGCGTGTTTTGATTGGCTGAGGATGGTGGGTGGTCGGATTCCCTTAGAATTTTTAGACTTTATTTTGTAAAATTTTAAAAATTCAAAAATTGGCCCGAAACCCCATGCAGCCAATTGGGAGTGGACACGTGTCCTAAAGATCAAAAAGGGAGGAGCGGGCCAATGGGGGACTTAGAGTTTTTTAGCTCTATTTTTCTAAAGTTTCAAAATCAGTTTTAGCCCCACTCCAATCAGAGGAGGACACGTGGCATCAATTTTGGGCAAAGGGGATGCGGATGGTGGAGGTTCTTGAAGTTTTTGCCTTTGGAGGTAGAAAATATTAAGGTAAAATTTTGGAGCGCAGCCCCAGTGGCCAATCACAGGTGGACATGTGGCAGCAGCGGTAGCGAGCAGGAAGTGCGGGCCACGGAGGAAAAGGGGAATTTTTTTCCCTATTTAAGAAAAATGAGATAAAGCAAAAAATTAAACCGCGGGCCCGCGAATGAGCCATAAGGAGACACGTGGTGAAGGCAGAGTGTGTTGGTGGGGCGGCGGAGATAAAGGGAAATTTTTCCCTTTTGCAAAAAGACTTGGAATGAAAAATTCAAGGTGTGGCCCCATGACGAATCATCGAGCGACATGTGGCAAGGGAGAAATTAGGTGTGTGGGCCCACGGGAAAAAGGTGAAAATTTTCCAATTTTCCAAAAAGGTCAAAATGCACAAAATTGAAGCGCGATCCCAATGGGACCCACCATGTGCCACGTGTCATCACCAAAATTCAAGGGTCGAAGGGGCAGAGAAAAAATTCAATTTTTTCCATTTTTCCAAAAATGTCAAAAAGTCAAAAGGTGAGCCCGAATTGATTCCCAATCATATTTTGACATGTGGAGGGCCTAGATTGGAGAAAAAAGGGAAAAAAAAGGGAAACTATACATTTTCATTTTTGGCCGCCATTTTTGCTCCAAGAAGCTTGGAGATGTAAATTTTACATCATTTTTAATCAAATTTTTGATGAATTCATGTCCTTTGTGCTGCTAAAGATCAATGCAAGTGGTTTTAGGGATTAATTTGCAAATTTGAGGTGTTTTTGAAACAAAGTTTTTCCCTAATCTGTCCAAACATGTGAAATGTCAAAATTGAAAGTTGCAGAGGTAGTTTTAAAAGGTGAAAAGGTGAAATGATGAGAGGAAAGGCATCTGCATGCCTTGATGATGAAAAATGTGCCTCCAGGAAGGATAATGATCTAAATATTTGTAATGATTCAGTCTTTTTAAAACACCTAACAACTCTCGTTGTAAATTTGTTAAATGTCATTTTTAGTGAATCATGAGAAATTGTTGTAACAAACTTGATCCCTTGGCATATGATTTTCTTGGGAAATAAGGCTCCAATGTGGCAAGAGATATATAATGCATTTTTGAGAAATGCAAATAGTCAGGAAGTTGAAAATCATGAGAAAATTCTAAGAGAAAGCTCATTTTCTAGAGAAACCCACCAAAGAACCAGGTTAATTTCTTCTGTGTTGGATCTTCATGTATGTGAGTTGGTTATAAGTGTATATCCATCACATAGCTCTGAGATTGTTCATGAAACTCTCCCTGCCGATGAATCTAACAAGCTTTTGAGTTAATCTATTTTTTTTGGGGCAATATTATGTCATTATCATTTTAAATACCTATAAATAGTTTTCATTGTTCTTGTTGCAATCTTGCATTGAAAGTCTTTAGAAATCACATAAAATCTCAACCTTATTGATAGTTTAGTGGCACTTTAAGTTTTGTTTGTCAAAAGAGCTTCCATCTGGCATTGAAAATAAGCAATTTAAAATCACTCCACCTTCATTTGTTGATTGGGATTGCTTGTAAGCCTTTGGGGATACCTTAGGAGTGGTTTGATCAAGGAATTTTGTGTTTAATTGAGTTATTTACTTCAATATTTTGTGGTGAGTTCTCAAATATTGTGTCAAGAGTGAAACCTAGGCTTCTATTTATGCATCTTCTGGTTGAAAGAACATCCTGATTATTTGAAGCATTTTATCTGATACTTGTTCAAGTATTATAGAGGTTGTCAAAGATTTGATATATCCAAGTTTGTCTTGTCAATACCCCACCAAAACATCATCTGAATAACTAATCCTACCCATACTACCCTTGCATTGCATTATGTGTCAACAAAAGAATCTAACTCATCTACAAAAATGCACAAAGCAAATCAAGATCATACCATGTCTCTAGCAGCCTTGCGGCTTGCTTTCAAATCATTTCCATCATTTAGTAGTGTCATCTCTGTTGAGTTTGAATAATGGAAAATTGATCATGTTTTCCCAAGGCCATCTCCATACAATATGCATAGTATAAGGATATCTCCACCTCCTTCACAAAATAGAGGCTGCAATATAAGTTCTCTTACCTTGGTTGAAAGGAAAAACCTAAAATAGTGAGGATTATATAAAAATCCTTTCAAGGTGCTACCCACTTCTTCAAAGCTTGAGTGCTAACAAGTCAGATAAATTGCTTCTATGGCTACAAAATGACATATAAATCATTTATCTACCTCTGAGTGTCTTGTAAAATCCATTATGCTACTTGCTCAAGTTGTAAAGGAGATTAAATCTGGGTACCAACACCCAAATGGTGCCACTACCGGGGACTTGTTTTGAATTCTTAGGAAATAATTTGCCTAACCGCTAAGATTGATTTGCTGATTAATTTTTCAGTCCAGATCTATTTATCCATCAACAACACCAAAGAGCATCATTTTTGGGGACATTATTCAATATTTCAGATCCCTCGTAATACTTCTTATGTGATTTATGTGAAATTACAAATCGGTATCATCTTCTGATTAGATTTATAAGATTGGAGTGAAGAGTAGAGTTCTGAGTTTGATATTCTCTTAGTTCAATATGATCCATGTGAATACATATTTGAGATATTTGAATGCATATCAAACCCTGGTAAAGTCCCTTGCAAATTCTACATGCAAATACATTTTTGTAGCATCATTTTATAATCAGATTTGTAATGATTGAGTGAAGATATAGGTTCTGCCTGCAATTTTGTTAATTCCTCGCAGTTGCACTTCATTTGCATTTGTGGTTGATAATTTTGAAGAAAGAAAGGTATGATCTATAAAGTTCGGCAAGATTTTCAGTGCTGATAGTTATTTGACAGAGTATTTTAGTGCATTTGCACAACTAGGGTGAAAATTCCTTAGTGGCGACTCCATGTTGTTCTAATCTTGATAAATACCAGTGTCTTAACCTTTCTGTCATTTACTTTGGTGTTGCTAATCTCTATAAAACTGGAAGGAAGAATATCTCTCTTTGTTAGAGACTCTGCTAAGAAGTTTTTACAGATTCAAGATACTCAGAGTTCGAAGGGAGAAGAGTTTGGAAGGTTGTTAAAGGTCAGACATTAGGCAAAGATATATCCATTGGTGAGAGAGATCAGCCTTTGGTAGAGGATTATCACTCTTCTTCAAGTGATTCTGATTCAAGAAATCCTCTCATAAACTTGTTTTCTCTCGACTAGTGAAGGATCCTTCTATTGTACCTAGTAAGTTCCTTCTTCAATCTGCACATGTGTGTTTCAATCCTAGTAAAACTTTCTAAGAAAATCAGCACTTAGAGAATACCAGTCTTGTGAATCACATTCTTGAGCCCCAAATACCTTACACTCCTCATCAGCTTGTGTCACCCCCAAGATCACCTCCACCAAACAATATGGCTTAGCCTAGACCTCCATTTGTTGTTAACACCTTTGGTCCTATAGACTTTAGAGGAATGGATGGTTACCCAAATGCTATCCCACAAGATGTCAGAAATAGATTGCCAAAATTCCAAGGTAACAATGCAATAACTGGTGATCAGCATCTCAAACTTTTTGTTAACATGATGGAAGATTTTGAGATAGATTTTGAAGATGTGTATATTAAATTGTTCATTCATACACTAGAAGAGGATGCTAGGGATTGGTACAAGGCTCTGCCTGATAATTCAATTGATTCTTGGACTGAGATGAAGAATGCATTTAGGTTGCAATATGGTGACAAGACTGATCCTAGATTTCTCTTGTCTAAGTTTGAGAATATCAAGAAGAACCCCAATGAATCAGTCCATGACTTCAACACAAGGTTTAACAAAACTTTGAGAAGGTTGCTAGTTAATCTGAGGCCTTGTGATGAATCTTGTTTAATCAAATATGCAGCCTATTACCTAAGAGACAAGAACCCTACCAATCTAAGACAAGCTTTCACCATGGCACTTCAAATTGAAAACAATATCAAAGCAATTGGGAAACCTCTCAAGAGAGATGGTGTAAATTTGATAAACCCTAAAAAACCTCAAGCTAGCAAGGGTTCTGATTTAGAGGAGGTTGTGAAAACTTTGGTAGGGTCTATCAAAGAAATCTCATACAAGTTGGCAAGAGCTGAGAAAGGAATTGGGAAATCTTCACAATGTCACCAAGAGCACAAAACCATGAAATATTTACAAATCATCCTAGAGGTGATCAAAGGGTAGATGATAGGGAAAAGGACCCATGGGGTCTGCAAATGACATCCTCAAGCACGTGAAGGAAGAGTGTTACCTGATCCCTAACTACTAGGGTTGTTTTTGTTGAAGAAGCTACTGATATTGATTGGTGTGATAGGTTTTTCCCCATCCTCCATGTGAAGTGGACCAACAAGAAGGTGAAGCTAATAATGATGATGGTATTAATGATGATATTTTCATGATGGGATATTCTTCAAGTCCGTAAGGAGGAGAAACATCTACTTAAAGTGATAAGTGTAAGGATAGCTGAAACTTTTGGGATTACATCAAACAGGTACAAGTTTTTCTTACCCCTCATACTCTTGAAGTTGATGTAATGCAATATTTTGAAATTCCTAAAAATGACTTTGAATACTTAAGAGATTTGATGATTAAGAAGTATGATGGTGGTATCCCTTCGGAGGAAGATAGACAATTTTGGGGAATGTTGTAGTAGCTTAAGAGAAAGAATATAACACTAGAAGCAAAGTTGTTAAAGGAGTTGGGCCTCAAGCCAAACCTAAAACACCATTGCTCACAAGCATTCCAAAAGAAGCTCCTAGGAGAGAAACACTTGCCAAAATTTTTGCTATCCCAAGAAAAATTACATTCCTCCTCATGCCCAAGTTGCCAAGAATCCCTTGTTGTCAAATGAATCTTCGTGTCTCCCTTCCAATGCTACTTTGCCAAAGAGTGTTCCCTATCACATAGCCCAAGTATTGAGCCAAATCAAAGTGAGTGTTCCAATCATTGAGTTTCTTAGGATCCCTGCGCATAAGAAGAGAGCATTTGAGTACATGGGTTGAAAGAAGAGAAGACTACTTCAGGTAGAAATGTAAATGTTGTTGAAACTCCTCCTCGAATCATTGCTGACCTTGAAACACCACCAATAATAGAATATCTTGGAGATACACCTGAGGTATATTTGGGGATATCCTTGGTTGATTCCCAATTTAATGTTGATCCATTCTTCACCACTTTGATCATAAAGGAGAGGCTACTTCACAATTATATGTTTGATTCTGGTGGATCATGTAATGTCATGCCCCTTGAAGTCATGAATGAGTTGGATATCAAAGTGACAGAAACCTATGGAAAATTTACTACCATGGACTCAAGAGAAGTGCCATTTTTGGTTGTGTGAAAGGTTTGGTAGTGTAGCTTGCATCTTATCCCAGGAGGAATTTAAAATTGATGTTGTGATTGTTGATTGCCCTACCAAATGGGGTATGTTATTGTCAAGAAAGTGGGTTACAAGTGTTGGAGGGAGTGTCCAAATGGATATGTCTTTTGCCACCATTCCCATTGAAGGCAGCCTTGTCAAGCTCTATGGAGAAAAGAAAATGTTGCATCTAATTGAGGACCCAAACAATGCTTCTTATGAAGTATTATTTGCTGATATTGATGCTAATAATTTTATTGGTTTTGTTGATGGTAAAGAACACAAGATGGATCAGTCAAAGTGCCTTGAATAGGTATGTTCTCCTTGGACCTTGCTATTTGATGGAGCTTGCTCCAAATTTGGAAATGGTGCTGGTGTAATTCTGATTTCTCCTAGCTTGGAAGAATTTGTTTTTCCTTCAAGCTTAATTTTGAATGTACTAACAACATTGTTGAGTATGAAGCCTTGTTGTTGGGTCTGAGAATTGCATGGAAGTATGGTGTTAAGGACATCATTGCAAAGGGAGATTCAGAGCTAGTTGTCAAACAAATAAGAAAATTGTATGCTACAAAAAATTAGTGGATGAAGTAGTATAAGCATGTAGTTTGGGATCTAATTGAGATGTTTGATTCCTTCAATATTGTGCACCATGATAGAAGTTTGAATGTTGCTACTGACAAGTTGGCAGTGTTGGGGTCAAGATTTGGATTTTTCACCATTTCACCTTATTGTGAGTACAATGTTGAAGTTTTAACTCAACCAATGTTCTGACAACATCAAACATTGGCAAGTGTTTGATGATGATGCTCAAGTGAAAGGTTCTTACAAAATCAAGGTGATTTTGTAGATCAACATATTGATTGGGAACCAATGGTGTGTGTGACTGAAGGAAGAGAGAATTTTTTGGAAAAGATATTATCCAATTGAAAACTAACACCATTCCTAGAGGTCTTGTTGCTCTTGAGACAAATTTCAACAATGCTGATTGCATCATCAATAGAAACATGTCTACCTCAAGGGATGTGGAAGAGAATGACTTGGGAACAAAGGAAAAACCAAGAAAAGTTTGGTTGGGTAGTATTTTAAACAAGGAAGAAAAATAGTCCTATCTTCAATTGTTGAAACAATATCAAGACTGCCTTGCCTGGTCATATTCAGAGCTGAAAGCATATAGAGAGGACTTGTTTCAGCATGAGATCCCTCTTGAGAAAAATGCCAAACCATTCAGACAGAAGCAAAGGCCAATTAATCCACTCCTCTCCATGAAAATGCAAGATGAATTGAAGAAACTAAAGGAGGGAGGGATCATTCAGCCCATGAGGTATTCATCTTGGGTTGCAAACCTTGTGCCAATTAGAAAGAAGAATGGAGAAGATCCAACACGGAAGAACTTAACCATGTGGTTCTTTAGTGGGTTTACCGGAAAATGAGCTTTCTCTCAGAATTTGCTTGTGATTTTCAGCTTCCTGACTATTTGCATTTCTTAAAAATGCATTATATATCTCTTTCCACATTGGAGCCTTCTTTCCCAAGAAAAGCATATGCCAAGGGATCAAGTTTGTCACCACAATTTCTCATGATTCACTGAAAATGACATTTACCAAATTTGCAACGAGAGTTGCTAGGTGTTTCAAAAAGACTGAATCATTACAAATATTTGGATCATTATCCTTCCTAGAGGCACATTTTTCATCATCAAGGCATGTAGATGCCTTTCCTCTCATCATTTCACCTTTTCACCTTTTAAAACTACCTCTTCAACTTTCAATTTTGACATTTCATGTGTTTGGACAGATTAGGGAAAAACTTTGTTTCAAAAACACCTCAAATCTATAAATTAATCCCTAAAACCACTTGCATCAATCTTTACAGGCACAAAGGACATGAATTCATCAAAAATTCGATTAAAAATGATGCAAAATTTACATCTCCAAGCTTCCTGGAGCAAAAATGGTGGCCAAAAATGAAAATGTATAGTTTCCCTTGATTTGCTCTTTTAATCCCCAATCTAGGCCCTCCATGTGTCAAAATATGATTAGGAATCAATTCGGGCTCACCTTTTGAATTTTTGACATTTTTGAAAAAATGGAAAAAATTGAATTTTTTCTCTACCCTTGAATTTTGATGATGACACATGGCACATGGTGGGTCCCATTGGGATCGCACTTCAATTATGCACATTTTGACCTTTTTTGGAAAATTGGAAAATTTTCACCTTTTTGCCCCCAGGGCCCGCACACCCAATTTCTCCCTTGCCATGTGTCGCTCAATGATTCGTTGCGGGGCCATGCCTCAAATTTTTCATTCCAAGTCTTTTTGCAAAAGGGAAAAATTTCCCTTTTCCTCTGCCGCCACTGACCTGACTCTCTCCTTTGCCACGTGTCTCCCTATGGCTCATTTGCGGGCCCGCGGCTTAATTTTTTGCTTTAGCTCCTTTTGCTAAAAAGGGAAAAAATTCCCCTTTTCCTCTGCAGCCCACACTTCCCCACTCAGCCATAATGCTGCCACGTGTCCACCTATGATTGGCCACGTGAGCGCTCTAAAATTTTACCTTAATATTTTCTACCTCCAAAGGCAAAAAACTTCAAGAACCTCCACCATCTGCATCCCCTCTACCCAAAATTGATGCCACGTGTCCTCCTCTAATTGGAGTAGGGCTGAAATTGATTTTGAAACTTTAGAAAAATAGAGCTAAAAAACTCTAAGTCCCCCATCGGCCCGCTCCTCCCTTTTTATCTTTAGGACACATGTCCACTCTCGATTGGTTGTGGGGTTTCGAGGCCAATTTTTGAATTTTTAAAATTTTATAAAATAAAGTCTAAAAATTCTAAGGGAATCTAACCACCCGCCATCCCTCAGCCAATCAAAACATGCCACGTAGGCAAATTTGGAAAAATGGAGCCTTGGGCCCGAAAATGCCCCATTTGCCAAAAAGGAAAAAAATGATAAGTTATAACACTTCCCCACTTCTCCTCAGCTAATTAGATGCTGCCACGTACCCTTTGACTTCTTAGTAATAATTTGACAGCTAAAATATGCCCGTCTAACCATCAAAACACACGAAATTTTTTCCAAAAGTGCCCGAATATGATATTTTCACCTAGGATGGAATTTTTTGAAATAGAATCAGATGAAACATGATTCCAAGCATTTCTCAACCACGATGATAGATTTTCAAATGTATAAGGTATAAAACAATCCTTTTTAATTTTTCACGATTGGGAAAATGGAAAAAATGACATAGCCCACAGATTTGAAGAATTTAGGGCAAAAATTAGGGCAAACTTGAGTATTTTTACAAAATGGGGCATGTCAAATGATTTTCAAATGGATTAAGGCATGGGAACAGAGGTAGAAACTTCATTTTACCCATTAAAACTGTAGAAAACATTTTAGGAAATGCAGAGTGAAAAGAAAATTAGGGCAAAATAATAGAGGATCAAAATGGACACCAACATCGGCTCCTTTGGGGATGGGCAATCCCAAATGAGTGCGGCAAAGAACAATAAGTATACCAAGTGCCAAACAATCCATTTGGAAAAGGAGTCATGTGCCAAAATCACCAAAAACTAGTTGATACCACGACAAAAATAGTTGTCACACACCAAGGCAAACCACAAAACGATAAAACACTAGAAAACAGAGCAAAAGCCAAACACTATACACTGTGTCAAATGGGGCATACCTCAAATTTGAGGATTAATCCAAGAAATGATTCAGATGCCTGCCATTAACAAGAAGTTCAAGAAATTCCCTATCTAAATCTTTGAGAAAAAGGTATTCTCACCAATTCTAATATCAATGGAAAAGAGCAGATCAAGGGCAACTATACATTTTCATTTTTGGCCGCCATTTTTCTCCGAAACCTTGGAATCACGATTTTTGCATCATTTTTAATCAAATTTTTGATGAATTCATGTCCTTTGTTCTGAAAAGATTGATGCAAGTGGTTTTAGGATTAATTTTTAGATTTGAGGTGTTTTTGAAACAAAGTTTTTCCTATTCCGTCCAAACATGTGAAATGTCAAAATTGAAAGTTACAGAGGTAGTTTTAAAAGGTGAAATGATGAGAGGAAAGGAATTTTCATGCCTTGATGATAAAAAATATGCCTCCATGAAGGATAATGATTCGAATATTTGTAATGATTCACCTTTTTGAAATACATAACAAATCTTGTTGCAAAATTTGTTAAATGTCATTTTCAAAAATCATGAGAAATTGTGATTAACAAACTTGATCCCTTGGCATATTCTTTTCTTGGGAAAGAAGGCTCCAATGTGGCAAGAGATATATAATGCATTTTTGAGAAATGCAAATAGTCGGGAAGTTGAAAATCACGAGAAAATTTTGAGAGAAAGCTCATTTTCTGAGAAACCCACCAAAGAACCAGGTTAATTTCTTCTGTGTTGGATCTTCATGTATGTGAGTTGGTTACAAGTGTATAGCCATCACACAGCTCTAAGATTGTTCATGAAACTCTCCCCTGTTGATGAATCTAACAAGATTTTGAGTTAATCTATGTTTTCTAGTCAATATGATGTCTGTTATCATTTTATATGCCTACAAATAGTTTTCATTGTTCTTGTTGCAATCTTGCATTGAAAGTCTTTAGAAATCACACAGAATATCATCCTTATTGATAGTTTAGTGGCACTTGCAGTTTTTTTTTTGTCATAAGAGATTTCATCTGGCATTGAAAATAAGTATTTTAAAATCACTCCACCTTCATTTGTTGATTGGGATTTCTTGTAAGCCTTTGGGGGTACCTTAGGCATGGTTTGATCAAGGATTTTTGTGTTTAATTGAGTTCTTTACTTCAAGATTTTGTGGTGAGTTCTCAAATATTGTGTGAAGAGTGCAACCTGGGCTTCCATTTATGCATCTTCTGGTTGAAAGAACATCCTAATTATTTGAAGCATTTTATCTTATAGTTGTTCAAGTATTGTAGAGGTTGTCAAAGATTTGATATATCCAAGTTTTTCTTGTCAATACCCCACCAAAAATCATCTGAATAACTAATCCTACCCATACTACCCCTACATTACATTGTGTGTCAACAAAAGAATCTAACCCATCTACAAAAATGCACAAAGCAAATCAGGATCATACCATGTCTCTAGTAGCCTCAGCCTTGTTTTGAAAGCATTTCCATCATTTAGTAGTGACAACTCTGTTGAGTTTGAATAATGGAAAATTGATCATGTTTTCCCAAGGCCATCTCCATATAATATGCACAGTATAAGGATATCTCCACCTCCTTCACAAAATAGAGGCTGCTATGTGGGTTCTCTTACCTTCATTGAAAGGCACAACCTAATATAGTGAGGATTAGATCAAAATCCTTTCAAGGTGCTACCCACTTCTTCAAATCTTGAGTGCTAACAAGTCAAATAAATTGCTTCCCCAGCTACAAAATGACATATAAATCATTTATCTTCCTCTGAGTGTCTTGTAAAATCCATGATGCTGCTCAAGTTGTGAAGGAGATTAAATTTGGGTACCAATAGATTAGATAAGTAAAGGTCCTATTAGGTTCTCTTTCAGCTTCTCATGCCATTTTAAAAATATTTTCTGAATTTTTCTCCCAATCAATGTGGTATGTGGTATGCCTTGGGGAAGGTGAAAAATCAGGAGTAGGAGGTTGACTACTCAATTGAGAATCAAAACTCTCCCTAAATGGATCTTGAGAAATAATCCTTCTCCTAAAAGTTCTACTTGCTTCTAGTGATTGATCTAAGAATTCCAAAGGTGGCAACTCTGTTTCTTGTATAACAGGGGATGATGGTGCCTCCAATTCTTGATCAACTTCCTTATTTGGACTAGAGGATGTTATGAATTCTTGTGAAGATGTTTTTGGGAGGAATCTACCCTTTGAGTCTCTTGGTCTACTCATAAATTTTATGATATAGTAGGGAAGATCCTTCAACTACTAGATGTATGATTGTTGCTCTTGTTAACACCTAATTAGAAAATTCCAACTAGTGTGTCCCCAAAACGGTGCCAAAAATGATGGGTGTCGTTATTCCCTTCATTTAATCAACTTCCTGTTGATGTCATATTCAAACTAGGGGTGTGTCTAAATCTATATGCAACAAGAATAATCCTATCGATCTAGTAGTTGACTGTAGTTATTTTTATATTTTCTAGGGGATATTTTCAATGTCTTAAGGAATTCTTGGTAAAAACCTTATTTAAATCATACTATGAAAAATTTGTTAAAAAGGAAACACATTGAAAGCTTTGCTGAAAGGAAACACACTTTACAGAATGGAAATAAACACACTTTCTTTTGGAAATAAACACACAACTTAGAGTTCTTAAAAATGGTTGCAAGAAGAATAAGAATCTATCCAGGACACTGCGAGAATGAGTATACAAAAGATTTTAACTAGAAGAATTAAAAGTGATACGAGAATTAACAGATCTAAACTATTTTCTTAGGAAATATAAATACCAAATAGATGAATATCCTGGTCCTTGGGGGAGTGGGCCCTTGCTCCTCCTTGAATCAGGATTTAACAACTTAGAATTCTCTCAAACAAGAATGACTATTTATTAATTAAACATTCGGTATTACAAAACATATTGGATCTATGTAATTTGGTCTATGTTACTTATTCTATAAGTATATCTATCTCTGCTCCTCTTTATCTCCTGTAATTATGTTTATATATACATTTACAATCATATTTGTCTCTACGATTTCGATGAAATTGAATCATGCCCAGAATAGATGTTGGCTCAGTTGTGGCTAATCGAGCAGTTGTAAGATAACTATCCCTAGATATACGATTAAAAATCTTCTCATTCTTTCCTAATTGAAAGGGTCGTTAATGCTAAATCACCGGATGTGGTTAGAATAGATAAAAATTCATTGGTTCCAAAACTTCAGAGAAGTTCCAAAACTATAGGAAATCATTAAAGATCAAAACTGTGAGATTTTCGAAGCTATACTTAGGAGTTTTGGAACTAAATACTTTGGAGTTCTAGAACTAAGTCCAAAATTTCCAGAACTAGGTGATGAAGCCTATGAATGTGTAATGGAGTTCCGAAACTATCTTAGAAGTTCCAAAACTAAGCCGTATTGGAATAGATGCTACCGAAAACATGTTGAATGCTACATACTTTATTTCTTTGACCGATTGGACCTTCTTTATTACAAACTTCAACTTCCAACACACTACGTCATGAATTTTAGAGTTTTTAAATGTTATAATCATAATCAATCAAAATATGGACAATTACATCCTAACTCATATCAGATCAAGTAAAAATCATAAAATGCAATCAAACTTAATAAAAAGGAGAGTACGATGAGATCATTTAATGGTAGTAGTCGAGGTGGCCCATTGAAATTATTAACCCTGGTCATATGGTATGGTCATATGAGGGCTTAAAGCTTGTGATTCCTACTAGTAGGTGCTTAACTCCAACCCCCTTTCATTTTATTTGTGTGGTGAAGGCAAGAGCATTTTATTTTGTTTAGTAATTAAAATAAATAGCGAGCATAATATTGAAAAACTTGTAACTTTTGATCAACTTATTGAGTAGTTTTTGCAAAATTTCTTGTTCCATTAGAAATATTTATTTTGAGAATCACACTATAATTATAAAGTGCCATATTGTAACATGCACTCATTATAAAGTGCCAAAATTTGGGGGATCTTGTTGCAGGGGATCTTGTTGCATTGCTTTTCTTGCATTTTTGATTTTTTGAGGATGGCATCTACTTTTTCATTAGATCATGTTGAGCCATTAACAACACATAATTATCACACATGGAAACCAAGAATGGAAACAATAATTAAGCGGAAAGGATTATGAGCTTTAACTTCTAAAGAACAACCAATTTTCACTAGAGAATATGAGACATTTTAGTACCAGTGCAAATTTTATGAGTGTATGGGTTTGATAGGAACTTATGTAAGTGACAGTATTTTATTTCATTTGGAAAAGTGTGACTCTCCTTTCAAAATATGGGATAAATTGGAGGATTTATTTGGTAAGGTGGATCATATGAGAGCCATGCAACTTGAAATTGAGATCACCTCTCTTAATCCTGAATATTTTCCAACAATTATAGACTATTTTACCAAGTTCAAGAATTTGTTGACATAGTTGAAGGGGAGTGGAAGAGATAAGAAAGATGAAGAGTGTGTTTACTTGATTCTATCCAAGTTGAGAGGACCATTCCAAATTTTTGCTTCTACATTTTTCTCTAGCATGGATGCCTTAGGTGACACCTTCAAAATGCCTAACTTAGAAACATTTTGTGAAAGACTTACTAGGGAATAATCCAAATTATCTCACCTTGAGTCTTCCACCTCTCAAAAGGCATTAGTTGCATCTAATCCTAAGGCAAGGGAAAACCAAATAGTAAAACCAAATCCACACCTTCTCCATCTCAAAATGCTCCTAAACCCAAAGAAAACAACTCAAAACCCAAGGAGTCTTCTAAATCCAAGAATAAGTCTAGTCATTCATGCTCTTTTTGTGGGGGTAGTAATCATGAAGAAAATAGGTGTTATAAGTGAATGCAAGCCTTAGAGGATGCAGTCAAGAAACACAAAATTTCTATCTCCACTCCACCTCCTTCTAATCAGCATGGAAAAGCACTTAATGTTGTTGGAATATCTCAATCACCACTTACAGACAATTGGGTTATAGATTCTGGTGCTTCTCATCACATGACTTCTTCCAAGGAGTCTTTTGTTTCTCTAGGTTTGAGTTCTACTTCCAAAATTGAGGTTGGAGATTATTCCTTTCTTTCTGTTGAGGGAAAAGGTGATATACAACTTGATGGTGGAAATATCTAAGATGCACTATATGTTCCTAACATCACTACAAATTTGCTTTTTGTATATCAAATTTGTCATTTTGGTCAAGGAAAATAGTGACTTTTACACCACATGGGGCAGAAGTAAGAACTTTTTGGAGCCTTATTCACTTGTTGCTCAAGGTATTGTTGATCATAGTTCTATACTATATCACTTTTGAGGGTTTTGATGACACTTCTTCTATAGGGACAGGATTGGTTTCTCATTCGATTCAGAGAGTAAGCTTTGGCATGAAAGATTTGGACATCTCAATTACAAATATTTGAAGGAGTTGAGAACTCATGGTATGGTAGATGGTCTTCCTAGAGTTTCTTGTCTTGAGGGAGTTTGTCATGGTTGTGCATTAGGGAAACAACACCAAGATCCTTTTCCTAAGAATTTTTCTAAGAGAGCTTCTTCACCACTTGAGCTTGTGCATAGTGACTTGATGGTTTTTCCTACCCCATCTTTCAATGGAGCTAAGTATGCACTTACATTTATTGATAATTTCTTGAGGCGTACTTGGGTTTATTTTCTCAAGTACAAAAGTGATGTTTTTTCACACTTCAAATTCTTCAAGGCTTTGGTCAAGAAACAATCTTCTAGTAGCATAAAGAACCTTCACACTGATAATGGGGGAGTACTTCAACAATGATTTTCTAAATTTTTGGCAACTCAAGGCATTATTCACCAGCATTTTGTTCCTCATACTCCACAACAGAATGGATTAGCAAAAAGGAAGAATAGAAATTTGAAGGAAATGGCTAACTGTATGATGCATTCTAGAGATATACCTCATATCTATTGGGTAGAAGCAATTAATTGTGCTAACTATATTCAAAATCACACACCACACAAAGCACTTGAGCATTTGACTCTAGAGGAAGCTTGGTCCAACACTAAGCCAATGTCTCATTTTTTTGAGTCTTTGGGAGCCATGCTTGGGCCTTTGTGCCAAAGAAGAAAAGGAAATATTTGGATAAGAAGAGTAAACCCTTGATCTTTGTATGGTATTGTGAGGACATGAGAGCTTATCATCTTTTAGATCCTGATACACATGATGTTCTTTTTCGAACACATGTTCAATTTGATGAGCGTTTCACTCCTCATGATTCTTCATCTTCTTCCATTCCTTCTTCTTCTTCATCTCATCTTGAGGATATTTTCTTTGAGGAGATTGATGAGGAGGTTATAGATGTCGTTGAGGATCCTATTCCCACTGATGTTGTCACTATGCCTAAGTGGGCTCATACTACAGTTTCTGAGGCAACACCTTTCATAGAGGATCTTCCACCCACTAGGCATCATCACACACATTCTACAGGTTCTAGACTTTTGTGTCAGGTAGTTTTTGAGGATCCACAGTCTTTTTCAAAGGCTCATGGGATACAGGAGTGGGATGATGTGATGACAACTGAGTATTCTTCTTTGATGAAGAATCATACTTGGGATTTGGTATCTCTTCCTAAAGGAAGAAATATGGTTAGGTGTAAGTGGGTATACCAAACCAAATACACGTAGCTGATGGGTCCATTGACAAGTATAAGGCTCGTCTTGTTGTAAAGGGTTTTTCACAAGTCGAAGGTATTGATTACTCTGAGACTTTTGCACCCGTTGCCAAGATGGATTCTATACGCCTTATACTTTCTATTGCTGCATCATAGGTGTGCCCCGTATACCAAATGGATGTGAAGAGATCCTTCTTACATAGATATCTACAAGAGGAACTATATATGGAGCAGCCGACTAGATTTGTTCAGGATTCTTCTCTTGTTTGTCGGCTCTAAAGGTCTCTCTATGGTCTCAAACAAGCCCCTCGGGCTTGGTATGAGAAGATGGATTCTTTTCTTCTATCTATTGGTTTTTTTCATTGCCACTCCGATCATATAGTGTATCTCCAACATGTCGATGAGGATATTGTGATACTTGTCTTGTATGTTGATGATCTGTTACTTACTAGCAGCTCTTCTTCCCACATTCAGAGTATTCAGAGGGCTATTTCTACATAGTTTGACATGATAGATCTTGGGCTATTGCATTATTTCCTTGGTTTATAGATTTCTTAGATAGATTCAGGGATTCATTTGAGTCAGCAAAAGTACACCCATGATGTTCTTAGGCACTTTGATATGGATGATTTCAAGCCAAGTCCATCTCCTTCTCAGTCTGGAGTTACTCTTACATCCACATGTACCACACCACTTTGTGATCCTATATTGTATAGACAGTTGGTTGGGAGTCTCATGTACTTGACCCATACTCACCCTGATATTTCATTTGCAGTAGGGCTTGTATCTCGGTTTGCACATTCTCCTCATAGTAGTCACTAACAGGCTGCTAAAATGATTTTGCGCTATTTACATGGCACTTCCCACTTTGGCCTACACTACACTAGGGGCTCTACTTAATTGGTTGGGTATATAGATTTAGATTGGGAAGGTTCTATTGATGACAGGTGTTCCACTATTGGATATATTTTCTTTCTTGGTTCTTCTCCAGTTGCTTGGGCATGCAAAAAAAAACAGGCTATTGCACTTTCATCTTCATAGGTAGAGTACAGGGCAATAGTTATAGCGAGTCAGCAGATTCTTTGGCTTTGCATTAATTATTGTGAGTTCATATTCCCACAGGATTCACCAACTTTACTTTGGTGTGACAACCAAAGTGTAATTCACATTTCTCGTAACCCAATTGAGCACCGGTGGACCAAGCATATTGAGATACACATCCACTTCATTTGGAAACACATTTAGGATGGAGTTCTTTTCTTGGAGTACCTTCCACTCAAAGAACAGTTGCAGACATCTTTACAAAGCCTTTTGCATCACCTCGCTACCTTGAGTTGCGTGGAATGCTTGGGGTTTCAGAAGTTGTTCTTAGGGGGTGTTCGTGAGAACATCTTCCTTCTTCTTCTTCTTCTTTCTCTTTCCTTATATCAGGATTATTTCCTTCTTTTGGTTTGATATTTCTTCATGGATATATTGTACATGAGTACCTCATTAGGCCTAGTTTCGGGACTCATACTGTGGACATGCCACTTCTATTTTGGCCCTAGCTTCACTTGAGGGGGGTGTTAGAGTAGGTATTTACCTTAGCTCATGTTCACCTAGGTACATTATTTACCTTTATTGTATTTATCCTCACCCACTTATGTGTGTGGATATTTCTTTTATTTATTTAGATATTATCTAGTTGTTAGGTATAGTTCTTTCCTTGATCTATGGTATTGACTAGTTCTTTCCTAGATCTATGGTATTGACTAGATCCTTGATGTCTAGTTCTCTCATAAATCTATGGACTTGACTAGTTCTTTGATGACTAGTTATTTCCATGATTTATGGCTTGATCTACGACCTTGACTGGTTCTTAGATTGTTATTCATTGTCTATATAAGCAAGGCCCATTCTCATTGTATTTCATTGAGTTCCATAATAATATATGATATTGCTGCTCATTTGTTTGCAAAGGTTTTGTGTAAAGTTATTCTGGCAAATTGATTTCATCTTATTGATCATGGTGTTTGATTAGCATCTGTGTTCTTGGCTTGGTACGATTTGGTTATCGTTCCTTTTAATTTCATCCCTATTTTCACTCACTAGGAATCTCTCCACCCCCATTTTTGGTGTTATCTCTTTTCTTATCTTAGGATTTACATTTTATGCATATGTATTTCTCTTCCTTGGTCCTATGAAAGTCTAGGTTAGCTTTAGAATAGTGTCATTTTCCTTTCTAGGAGTAGTGTTAGCATTAGGAATAGGTAGAGGAACCAACCTTCTCTGGAGGCTTGTCTCAACTACGAGGGTCCCACACCTTGAGACAAGCCCATGTTAGTCAAAAGTAGGGTTTTGTAATGCACAAATCCTAGGGTGCTACTTTTTCAATAACACTAACACTATAACTATATCTAAGTTAAGCCCACTCTAACACATCTAAGTAACAAGGAGAGAGAGGGAAAGTAAAACACAAACAAACTAAGGTAAACTTAGAGGTGATTACAATGAGAAGGGGTTGATCACTCTCTCTCTCTCTCTTGAAGTCTCTGGGAAGTAAGGAGGATAAATGCAAGGATGAAGGGGCGGATGCTTTCCACAACCAAACTTTTCAACTAAATCAACTCGCACCCTATTTAATTTGACACAAATGACATGAAACTCTAAAAAACATAATGAATACACAATCATAATGAAATATTATAAGGTAAAAAGACAATAATGCAAATAAATGGGTGGATAAAACCACATTTGACATTATATTATTGTTGTAAGTATGCATAGACTACTATAACCATTCAGAGGGTAAATTTTATCACAAAACACACATCATGGGTCTCTGAACTCCTTAGATTTGTCAAAATGTTGGCATAATGACATTACTAGGATAGAGAGGATCCTTTCAATAAAGAAACAGGTTACATTTATATAAGGGAGGAGAGGAGAGGGGATAATAATATTTTATATATATGATCAACTGCTTAAACCCCTGCTAAAACCTTCTAAACTTCTCCAAAAGTATGAACCATCATGAGGCATGGAGGTTACCTATTGGAGGCAATTTAGAAGGTTTTAGCAAGGTTTAGTAGGTCAATCATCTCTCTGGTATATTTTTCTCCCTATACTCTATTCCCTTCTATAAATGTAACATGTTTCTTCATTTAAAGGATCCTCTTTGGCCTAGTAATGTCATTATGCCAAATTTTTGATAGAGCTAAGGAATTGTAGACCCGTGGCGCGTGTTTTTGATACACTTTACCCTCTCGAATGGTTTTAGTATTCGGTGCATACTTACAACAATAATATAATTTCAAATGTGGTTTGATCTACCCCTTTGTTTGCATTATTTTATTCTTTCCTTCTACTCTTTCATTTGTGATTGTGTGTTCATTATGTTTTGTGGTGTTTCATGCCATTTGTGTCAAATAAAAAAAGGTTGTGAGTTTTTTTAGTCATAGAGTTGGGTTGTGGAAAACATCTACCCCTTCAAACTTTTATTTAACCTCCATGATTCCCTTATAATTCAAGAGAGAGTGATCAAACCCTTATCATTGTTATCACCTCTATTTGTATCTTTGTTTTTTTGTGTTTTCCCTTTCCCCCTCCCCCTCAATGATTACTTGGATGTGTTATAGTAGGCTTAGCTTAGAGATAGGTATAGTGTTGGCATTATAGGTAGGTTTAGGAACCAGCCTTCTCTGGAGGTTGATCTCAATTTGTGAGTCCTAAATTTTTTAGATCATCTAATGTTGTCCATAATTCTTGATCTTCCATGATCAAATCCTAGGGTGCAATTCTGAACCACAATAGGTTGTTACATCTTCTAAGGAGTGTGACCTATTATAATAACTTAATAATACTCCTACTAAGATATCTCTCTTGGAGATCCTCCAAAAACTACTGGTATATAAGGATATTCTTAAATCTAATTTGTGATCATTTATATTACATATTAATACTCAACCAACCACTTTTTCTTCTCTCATGAATAATTTTAATCCCCGAGCATACTATCACTTTCACAACAAGTAATATCCTTACACTCTCTACTACCAATACTTTCCCACCTCTTTTCATCATCTCAAATGCTCAAAAAAATTATCAAGTGGTTCTTGATTAATAATTTCTCAAGTATCAATGTATTTCCTAAGTCTCTTTTATTGTAAATAGGCCTTTCTTCTACTGCAATCAATACTTTTATTACTACAACTTGTAGCTTTAATAATATTACCCACTCCACACTCAAAAATATTACTTTGGATTTTCATGTGGGCCCTAAGACATTTCAAACCATTTGTCATATCATGGATAATTTCCTTCATTACCACTTACTCTTAGGTCATGCTTGGATACACAATATGCAATATACTCATTCTACTTTCCATCGTTGTGTGAATTTCCTCGATAATGGTTTTGAGTAGACCATATACATTGATCCTAAACCCTTTCAGTATTTTAAACTTGAAATGTCCCATCCACATATCCCTTTAATCACCCCTTCATTATAACCTATTCCTAATGATTGGCTTAATATGTATGTTATTAGTGAAACCAATCACCGTTCTAATCCCATTCTATCCACACCCTCAAAATGCTAAAATCCCTAACATTTCCATACCTCCCTCACCTTCTTTCACCCTCTCACAACCCATAGTTACTATACTCCTATTACATGGTGTTATTATGTGGCACAATGTAATTTTTATTCTAATGATAGTGATGATGATGTCATTAACACCACTTATAACAGTTTGCATAACCTCAAAATCAGTCCAATTGATAAAGATGAATCTATGTTTCATTCCCTCTATGTCTCTACTCAACCTCAAGGCATTAACAGATTAAAATGATGTATTTGATATTTTACTACTAATCCCCTACAAAATATGCTCAAATATTTGGATTCTCTAGCACATATACATCATATTCACATCCATCCTCATCTTTATACCCCACACATTTTTTACCTATCTTGATTGATTGTGGCTCCATCATTTTTCCTTCTAAATGGCATCGTTCTCATCTTATAATCTCCTGCCAACCTAAGTTCCCATTTTCTACTATTATAACATTTCTAGACATGACATCGATCATTTATAAACCTTGATCTACTTAATCATTGAGCTTAAATCACACGTACATATTTTTTACAACCTATAACTATACCCTCCCTCATACAATCATATGTTGCCAATTTGCATATCTTCATTGAGTTTCCACACTTTGATACCTTCATTAGTAATTTTTACATTCATGATCAATATTGGGCACATATTTCACTAAATTTCCATACAAAGAATAACGTATGTACCTATGAGGCCTTAACTTCTTTATGAATTACACCCTCTTATATTACACCTCTTCTTGTAACCATAATGACTTATCAAGGATATATTTTTCTCATGGTTTACTTTAACCTCCACCTTATCACCATCAAATTTTGGGTCTCTCTCAACCCCTGGACCATACCATTGGCTATTTGTGCATGATCTTGGTTGTAACATATCTCTTGCATGCTCCACTTGGATAAATATAGAATTACTTTCCCCTTGTTCACTTTGGCATGACTATTATTTACAAAGATCACTCCCCTAATTATCAATCCAACTAAACACATTAGCTTCATAATATGAAATCCCTAGTTACTCCTTACATTGATGAAGAATACATCACAACATTGTACTACTTTTAGTAGACTGGATTGTTCCTTGTCCCTCATTACATTATACTTCATAACATGGAAGACAGTTCCCTTATTGAGTTTGACACCGATATGTATGATCTCTTGGATGAATCTTGGTAGCTTTATTTTTGCCCATATATTTTTACATAGATATGAATTTTGATATACAAAAATATTCAAATATTTATAAAGATATAAATTTAGGACCTATACATTTTCACTTGAGTTGTTAACACTTTACATTACACATGTTTTTCACTTGATTTGATATATAACATGTTTTATTGCTTTACACACGTGCATTCACTCAAGATATTGAGATGGATGTAGAACATAGATTGGTACACACTTATATGCACACACATATCTCCTTACATTCACATCATTTAGGGAAATCATGTCCACATCCTACGGTGTTATTGTTCTATTATAGTTCACTTGCACTTCCTCATTTATAGTCAATTATCTATATGGTGTACTTTCTACTCTTCATACTAATAAGACTAACACATATGTCTTGTGTAATGTTGACATATTTTATTTCATATATTTCACATATCTTGATTACTACATCATATTATCATCTCTTGACATATTGGTAATATGTATACATGTTTGTGTGTATGATATTGCTTGATTTTTTCCTTGCTTGTAACCTATGTGCCTTGATTTTCTTGTGACATCATGGGCGTCCCATATTTGGGGCATCATTTATATATTGTTTACAATTTCTTGATTTTTTTGCAAGCCTATAGGCCATGACCATCAATTTCCTATGTTTCTAGGACTAAAAATCCTTTTTGTGCTCTTGTATAACATTATTTACAATTTACTACATGGGTGTTGTTTTTGTTCTTATGTATTCATTTTTATACAATTTATTTTGTTACTACTATCGGTATTTGTTGTTATCGTAAATATTTTTCACATCATGGTTTCCACCATGTGCAAACACCTTTCCTTTTACAGTGCAATTTATCCTAGGTGGCCACATATTCAGCTCTTTACACATTTTTATAGACATCAAAAGTATACACATTTATTTTGAGCCATATGGTTTTTCACATGCCTCATAAGAGGGGCATATTTCAGGTTTATTCTACACTTTAATTATACACGAGACAAAATTATGGGAAGATACATGTATAAATAGAGTACATGAACCTCGAAATGTAATTACATAGTTTTTGGAAAAATAATCACATGTTTTAAATTATACATTTTGGTCATAACCATATCATATGTTCCTAACCCATATATGTTTTTATCGGGAAATTTCAGCATGTTCATACTTTTACTTGTATAAATATATTTTTTGTAATTTTTCATAGTTTAGATTAGTACATGGGCATGAAATCATTTATTCATTCTTCACACTAACATTTAGCTTCAATTTCAATTTGAGGAATCTTGGGGAATAGGTCTCCTTCCTAGTTTAGTTTTATTGGCACATTTTCAACATTTGATGAGATTAAATCCCTTAATTTTAAATAATTTCATCACCTACTGACTCCACTGGTATAAAGACCCTATTTTTCAAGTTTTACATGCCCCTTCGTTCTTTTTGTGTTATTGTCATGAAAAGAAACTCCTTGTCTACCCATAGAACCTCATCATTTCCCTCATGAAATTTTTTAATCTCTCTTTATTTGTAACAACATCATGACATCCCACCCATTACTTTCAAGGAATTCCCTACCTTTATTAGTGATGTTAATGTAATTCCTTTAGACCATATAAAATATGTGGCTAACTATTTTACTCTCCATCACATTCCTAATATATATGTATACCTTATATTATTAGAAATGTATCTCAAAGGAAAATCTCTTGATTAGTATAGAACCCTACGATCTCAAACCATCTAAATTTGGGATCAAATCAAGAAGAATCTCTATAACTAGTTTAAGAAAGATGACAACATTTTTTCACTATTGGTGTAGTTGAGCACCATGATTCTATGGAGTGGATCTCTAATTTTAATTTTATATTTCACAAGTCTTGGTAGAGAATTCATATAAAGTTAATACTTACCCTAGGTATGGATTTTATTTATCAAAGCATATCATAATATAAGAGCATCCTCCACCATGGTGTAAATAGAGTTATTTTTTTAATAAGAATCTCACCATGGCTTAAAATTGCTTGTAATAACTCAATAAGGAGTGGTTATGAATTTTTCTCTAAAAATGAGTTTTAATTTTAATAAGGAATATTTGATGTCATTAAAGTATTTCAAGGTTAAAATCACCTCTTATATGTATATGTTCACTTGAAATACCATTGTAACATTGGGAGAGTCCAATTGTGATCTAGAGAGCACAATGTTATGTAAAGGAGTTATAACGTTATGTTAGTAGGTTTTGGTTGTGTGTAAAGGGCACTTAATATCCTAACATATTTTTATAAATGTATTTACATCCTAAAGTCACCTAAGACACATATAAACCAAATAATAATTGTAGGAAACCAAAATAGTATGTTCTTACTTGGTCATAAGAGATTAAGCAAATTGTGGAAAAGAGTGTCAAAAATAGGTTGTTTGTTGTAGTAGATAGGCATAACCTCTAGGTGATTTTTGGCGACAAAATTTTTTTGGACAAATTTATGGGTTCCTTGCCTACGCTATGGGAATCTAAGTCCCTCTACTTAACCGGTGCAACTTCCATAAATGCATGCTCAAGAAAATGTGGAGTTTTGTGGTGGCCTTTCGACCGGGGATCCAACAGAGGCACTCCACTGACCCTGTAGAAAAACTAGTAATTTCTTACTAGGGAGGAATTTGTCTGTAAAGTGGGAAAGGGGAGTGAGAAATGAGATAGGGGAACTAATGTTATAGGTAGGAAATCAGATTCCTGCACACACTAGTTAGAAACTTCAACACATGCATTTATGAGAAGAAACAACCCTGCAAATGGCAACAAGATGAGATAATATTGTGAACTCAAAGTTTCTAAAATATCCTCATAAAAAAGGATAGAAACTCCTTATATTGATGCTTAAACAGAAGTTGTACATAGTGTGGGAATGGAAGAAATTTGAGAGTGGAGGAAAGTAGAAGAAAATGGCTATCTCCTTTTCTTTCTCTAAGTACAATGCACTCTTGAGTTTACAAGATCAATTTTCAACCCTTTGAAATGGGAATGGCTTTACAATTTATAGAATGAGAGGTGACTCATCATCTACCCCCAATGCCTTTTCATATGTCCTCGCACAACTTAAAACTTTTCAACTTCCTAGGAAACTTTTAAGTCCCTTTTTATAACATAAAGGTGACTTATTACATTAGGAACATTAAGACATGAAAAGTGTAACCCCAACGTAAAATTAGAACATTGAGAAGAGAGATAAATTTGGGGGTATGAAGAGAAGAGAGAGAGAGAGAGAGAGAGAGAAGAAGAAGAGAAGATGTTTCCCCTGATGAATTTTGATGATCCTCGTTGATGGAAATCTCCAATGCGATGAAAATATAATTCTTCAAACTCGTGGGAAACTCCTTCAAATTAGCTCATAGATGTTTTGGAATGAGTGTTTAAAAACATTATTGAATGGTTTTTCCAATGACCAAAACTTCCACCCCACACAAGATACTCCTGTAACTTGAGCCATGAAATAAGTGTAGAGAGACACTGTTGAATTCTCTGATATTAGTCTCAAATTCCCTGTGAGAAATGCCCATGGATGATCTCAAATGATGGCGTTGACCTGAATGATCATCCCTCTATGTCTTGTTGTGCCAAAACTACCCTTTGAGTATGATTTATTATTAATAGCAAGTGTCTAGATGGGAGACTTACTATTTTTAGTAAGAGGTGATTTTTACCTCTTCTTAACCATCCTGATGCGATGAAAACCATCATTGACCATTACGCACATTGCCTTCACCTTGACCACTTCTTGGGGTGACTTACTATTTTTAGTAAGCACCCATATAAGGGCTTATTATTTTTAGTAAGTGGTCATTTTCACTATTTTTTTCTTCAGAAAATCATTCAGCTTCATGGTGATCTTTAATGCACACCCTTTCTCCCCAACTACTTTTGATGATGACTTTCCAAACATAACAAGTTTGTATAGGAAAACTTACTATTTTTAGAAAGCAGATTTCCATTGCTCATTTTGTGACAGAACATATTTTTTGGAATTGGCTTGTCATCACGATCATGTCCTCCAAATTTCACATAAGTTTTCCCTCTAGAATGCCTAGAAATAAAATTTAAAATTTTCACCTGGCAGTGCAAAGCTTCAAGCATGGAACTGCTATGGTGGCCATTAATGGAGCTTGAAATTTATAGGTTTGGTTTTTGTCTCTGATCATGATGAAATCAACTCCATTGTGATAGGTTTTTCATTTTGAGTCTTTGGACAAGTTTTTATCTTGTTTCCATTGTTGGATTGATGGGAAATCTGACAAATGTGAGTCGGTGCATGAAATGGGGATTTTATTGGAACAAATGTTTCAGGGCACCATTTGACCTCCCGTTTGTTGCATCTTGATCGTCTTGAAAAATGATAAAATATGTAAAATATAGAATCTCAATCTAACTTGTATTTTTCAATATATGAATATTTTTCGATCCGGTGACTTTGTGGTTATCTGGCAAAAGATCTTCGTTTTCCTTCCTTTCTTTGTCGTTTCTCATTTTTGACCCATTTTTCTCTAATACCTATACATTTTCATGGATTGGATGGTTTTTTTGCCATGATGGAGTTGGTTTGGAGAAAAAATGGTGGATTGAGTGTCTAAACAAGCATTAACGAGTTATGACAAGGTGTGAAGCTATGAAGGAGAAATGGGGGAATGGCTAAGTGCCAGATTTAAATTATTCAAAAAATACATGGAAATGGTAGGGCACATTTTTATTGTTTTATGTACCTGACCTCAAAGGGATGTGAGGGACATCAAATTCCACGGTGATCAAGGTGATGACACATGGTGGAGATCTGACGGTTGAGAATGGAGGCCTGACAAGCACATAGGGGCTGGAAATTTGCTCTTGAAGAGGTCACATGAGTGACCAGGAGTCTCCTTAGGGGATGGGTACATTTTTCAATGTTTTATGTCCCTCACCTTAAAGGGACATGAGGGACATCAAATTCCATGGCACTCCAGGTGATGACATGTGGCAGTAATCCAACGGTGAAGGCTTTGAGCTCCAGTAAACACCAGGGGCTGAACTGGTGATCCTAGAGGTCATATGTGGGTCTAGAGGGATTCATGGGGGCTGGTAACATTTTCCCAACCTTGAGGGACGTGAGGGACACAAAATCCCACTAGGCTCCTGGAGCTGAAACTTTGATTAACTCCCGAACCTTGAGGACAACTTGCAACGAAAATATCTTGAGCTCTTGATGGACGTTTTTAATGAAATTTTATATGATATTGACTATAAATTTCCTTATGAATCCAATGGTTTGGGTTTCAGGTCTTTATTAATCAATTTTATCCCTAGAAAAGTGGATTTTTGATCTGGTACTCCACCTATATAGGAGAAACACTACTTGCAAAACCATTTTGCCAAATTTTTGTGAAAAAGATAATTTCATCACCATTTTTTATCTTGGATTTCCCTTTCCTAAAATGTTTTTTATTATAACTCTATTTGGAGATCCCAGAATCTCCTTTGGAATCTCAACAACTATTTTGTCTTGTGCACTACTTAGGCCTATGAACCCTGATTTTGATCAAACTGCTCCAAACTCCTCAAATATTCCCTAAACCTTCCAAAATACTTCCATGATGTTTCTAGGTCTTAAATTCACCTCCATATATTATTTGTCTCCTCCGTTCCATTTCATGGGGTTTCTCTAGTCATGGGAAGGCCAGTGATAGCCCTTCCCAACACTACCTAGAGATAGCATTTTTTTAAGAACTCCTAAAATCACCTAGGGGTTTATTTGAATTTCCTAAATCACCTAGGGGAATGAATTAACACAAATTGGGAGGTTATTAGACTGAATGGGTAGACCCGGGTGCCTTGGGATGATAAAACATGAATTTTTTTGCTACGGGGTTATCGTTATCATTCTTAGAAATTTTCAAGTTCCATGTTGCACATTTACACGACAATAGTGAGGAAGCGAGAAGTAAATATTTGAAAATATAAAGCATGTAAGTATAATGTAATATTTCAATATAATCTATCAAGGAAAATAACGAAGGATCATCCTAGTTCTTGTAAGAAACCATATTTGTGATCCATTTCAAGTTGTAATATGGATTGGAATTGATGTTTTCTTGAGTTCATGGAGGTTCAAGATATAAATAATGTGTATTTTATGTTTTTAATAGTTCTCTAATATCAATGTATGGTTTTGAATGGGTTTTAATTGATAAACTGGCAATGGATGACTCATAAGAAAGAGGATTCTCAAGACATGTAACATGTTAGAATGAATGAAGGAAAGGAATTATTGGATTTTATTTTTGGGATAGATTTCTAGTATGATCTTTTATTATGTGTTTTGAATCATATTTTCATAACTTAAGATGCTAATTTGCATACTACAACCTGATCTTAGCCCAAAACAAAGTTCTAAACACTAGAAAATAAGAAAAGATTATTGTTGGGAATAAATGATGCATTATCACATGGTGAAGCCAAAAGGATAAAGGTATATAATGTTCTTACATGGTTTTAGGACGTGGAATTAGATCTTGAAATGAATTTTTTCTCAAGATATGAAAATTTATCCTTCTCGGTCTAGTAAATCCTCGCTCTATGGTTTGGAAGGAAATTTTCTTATATTTCACGTTTTATCCAATGAAAATTATTGAAATTTAATAGATGAGGACTGACTAAGATGATCTAACATATTTTCTTAGTTTCATGATGTTTATAGGTGTAATTTCAAATGAATTGATGACATGTTTGTTGAGGCCTAGTTTGAGACCTAATTAGAAAACCATCAAAGTGAAATTGTGAATTTTTCTTAAGAGATACCTCGATAGTATTTACCATCAATTGAAGAATCCAAATGTGTATTAATAAAGTGTTATATTTTATGATGAAACATTTTTATTTGTTTTTATCAAGGAAAATCAATGGATTACATGGCTAGTAGATAGAAGGGTATGTCAAGTGTAAAAACAGAGTTTTCTTTTAACTTCTTTATTTTTCCAAGAAATAAGGAGATATGAGAGTATGGATGCATTTCATTTTGAATTATATTGGTGTTTAAAATCCTTTGAATAGGTCATATTAGTCAAAGATCAGTTTTGGATGAACTAGACCTATAATGGTAAACCATTCTTGAGATGAATGGAAGAATTTTTGTGTATTTACAAGGTTGAGGGTGAATATCACATTAATTGATAATATACTCTTACTTAATATAATTATATGTTATTAATCCCTTAGTATATTGAATTTGACATTGGTGAACTTCTAAGGAAGGTATAGTTCAAAACAAGGTAGAGTATAGAATGATCATTATGTTTTTCATGATTGATTAGTGTTTGTACATGACAGAGACCGAGAGGAAGTGCATAGTGGATGGTGCATTAATAAAAAATATGAGGAGTGAGTGGTTATAGTATAATAAATATTATATTGGAGAAATCATTCAAGACCTCAAGAAGAGCATCCAAGAATCTTATAGGTGGAAGTGGAGATTGATGAAAATAAGAATTTTGTAATTCTTGTTCTTAAATGTTTTTTTTTCCATTAGGTGGAAGGAGGATTTTGATAGAGAATGACACAAAATAATGTGTCATCAGTTGGAAACATAAACTAGAGATATCATGATCTTCAAACTTGATTGTGTTTTCTTTATTTCTTCATATTTTGTAACCAAAGTTGATAAGATATAATACCATTATTTTATGATAAGAGTCATATGATTTTGTCTATCATAGAAGTTTATTCATTACATGTTGATCCTAATTCATCATATCAACTCTTATTTATCCCTTATGATTCAAATTTTAAGGTAAAACACCCTACCACGAGCCTTTGATATTGCTCTTTTAGCTTAAACGTGTCATGTCCAAGCTAAGAAACTCACTTTTATGGCCATAAATCATTTATACCTTGATCTATATGAGTCATAACCTATCTCAAAGATCTTTTAATATAGTTGTAATCCCATCCCACCCCCTCCAAATTAAAATTCCAAGATGCAATCCACTAGTTGAGCTTAAATGCCTCACCTTATAGGTTGGTAATGAAGTTTCAAATTCTAAAGAGCATATTATTACCCAAAGATCCCAACAACATATGGCCTTTCAAATCATGAAAATATATTTCATATTATATAACTATCGGATTAACCCAAACCCACAACTCAACCTCCTTTTTCATACTCATTTCCACCCTCATGCTCTTCATAGAATTTAGTTTCCCCAAATATAAAGAAAAAGTAGATGATGGTTGAAAACCCTACTTATTTTATGAGAAATGAAAATTTTAATAATGGGGTCCTTATTAAATATGAATAGAAAGAGACTCATTTGGTGAAGATAGCAGAATGGTGTGACAATAAATCCAATGAGGAAGATGTTAGAGAATAAGGGCCTAAAGAAAAGGTTTTTATAATTTGGTTTCCTATCTATATTCAAAAGAGAGAATCATGGAGGGAGTTTTGAGAAAAAGGATATACATGAACCCATGAATATAATTCATAGTGCTAAGGACATAAATGAAGAAATATTTTATGAATTATTAGATAAATTGGGGGAAGGTTGTCAAGATGAGGGTCTCACTCCTTGAAGAGATTAAATGGCTACACATCATTTCTAACAATTACAATCCCTTGAATTACCTTGACTTTCATGGGTGATAGTTATGATTTTTATACCACTTTGGGATCTAAAATAGCATGGGACAAAAATATCTCAAATTAAAAATTTAAGATAAAGAAACAAGCTCATTTGTAGACCCCATTTGCTACAATAAAGAGGTGTCTACATTTATTGAAGACTATAAATATATTTCCATAAATGTGGGCTACCCAACGAGATATGTATCATACTTTCCATCCAATTTAAAGATCCCACATGTTTATTTAAAATCTTGAGGAATGCCTTAAACCAAAATAATTTCATCTCATGTCTTCACCTCAAAAATTTTAAATGCTTAGCATCACTTAGTGGACACAAGGATTTTATTTTAAAATAGGAAGTGAACTCAAAAGGTTCAACTTCCTATTTTTATCCTCCTTTTTCATTCCTCATAAGCTTCCAAGTTGATTTCATGGTAGAGTATTGTAAGGTGAGGTAGTTATTTTTCATGGGCATTTGAGTAATGGTTTTGTGTAGTTGGATTTTATGTTTTTTAATCCTAGGTGTAGGGTAGGTTTTATTTTTACAAGAAGATATTTTCACACTCTACATATTTCCTTTAAAATATGTATTATTTTTCATTTTGTACATAAGTTTTGGTACTCCTTCAGGAGGAGATTTAGGATATTATTTCTTGCAAAATTTTGAAATGATGTTCAAAGGGAAACGTTTAAGGGATTACCAAACTTCTTTTTTGATATTTGATATGTTTATGTAGAGTCCATGCCCAATGAATGTAAAGTTTGTTATTCTTTTCATTTATTTCAAAAATTACCCCTATGAGTTTCCAAATACATTGCTAAAATGATCCTCCTACATTATTTTGTAAAACTAAAATGCATTGTCCCTATTTTATCTCCTTTTTCAATATATTTCATGTATCCATATGAATATTTTTATCTACAAAGGATATTAATAATAGGTACAATATATTAGAGAGGTTTTGGACTCATGGAGCATGGTTATCTTCCTCTATTTTTTATGCATTTTTTTAATGAAGTCTTATCCTCTCGAGTACAAGGAAATTTTTGTTAAGGCATCGCTCTAATGTAACATGGTAAAAACTTGGTCTATTTGATGATAATTGGTTTCAAGTCATAGAATACACCTGAAATTGCATAATATTGTGACATGTGGTGAAATACCATATAGTTGGGTGTCAAAAAGAGTTAATAAAAATGAGGATTAGGTGGAGTCCACCAAAAGCATTGTGACATGATTGAGTTCCTCGTGACACAAATTTGGGCCTCTGAAACTTATCAAAACTAGCATAGTATGTATCCCATAACCAATTGTAGCTTGAAATATGGCCCCAAGTTAAAAAATAATGATTAAGATTAGAAAGCCAATATTACATTATGTGACACAATCTTAGGTAGTCGTGTGCCAAGAAGTTTGAGAAAATACAACTAAGGAATAAGTGAACCCAAACTCCATAGCTAATAAAATCTCAAAACTTGGTGCACTTTTGGAAGCTTGGGTGTTGGGATGAGGGAAAATAAAGAAGAATTGAGACATGACCTAGAAGTGACCCAGAGCTTGTAGTCATCATGGCCTACCATATGAAACCAATATAGGTAATTCATAACCAATAATTACCTACCATATTTTTAAATTATTGTATTCATGTGTCGAGATAGAATAGAGACCACACTTAGAGAAAATGTGGAGAAAAAATGGAGAAGAATTTCTTATCACGAACCAATTACAATATGTCACATGGTGCCAATTTGGTGGGGATTACATAATAAAATCTTAAGACATAAGTGAATGGTATTATTTTGAGCAAATGAAACCAAACAAAAAACTAACTGGTGCTTAGTATATGGCACAATGAGGAAAAGGGGGATAATTCTATAGTTTTAAAATCAAAATGCTTAGTTGTATAGATTTACTTTTTTGGCCATATATTTTGATTGAGCCACCAAATTAAGAAAAAGTACATATTATTTATACCTTATTCCACCTTATTTTAAAATTATTTTACATTCAAAGTTATGGATGTCCATTTTCTCCTTTATTGTAGAGTCAAAATATGTTTTAAAGTTTGACGGAGGACATTTCTTGGGCCCAAAACCTTGTTTCAACACATATGCCTATTATCCATCAATACATAACCCATTTTTAGAGGAATTTAAACCTAACATTATGTTGTAGATGATTTTATGGTTGGGATTTATATTTGGGTGATTTATTGTCTATAATCACATTTTTAGGAAATCTTTTCCTCCAAGTTTAAAATTTTCCTCTCTTTTATCCTTCTTATCACTTGTTTCCTCTATAAAAAAATATTTTTCATGAAAAGGGGTTATTTGTTATCTTACATAAAAATTCACTCTCCCCTTCTAAGTAGATGAAATTTCATTATGTCTCTAACCTATTTATTGAACTTATATAATGCACCATGTTCCTTTCTCTAATTTTGTAGCAAATTGTGTGTACTTGAGCATGAATATGATGTTTATTGTGACTTGTATTTTCCTTCATAGTTATTTTCCTAACCTCTTTCCTTATAATATTAGTGTGGTATTTTTTTTGTGTTAGAGTTTCAAGATCTCAATTCATAGTGTTATTTTAAACATGGAGAGAACTTCTTCCTTCTTCTCTAGTGAAATCATTGCCCCTTTATTTTCATGTTTTCCCCTCTTCCTTTTCCCCTATAATTATCATAAGAGAGTAGAATATTGGTAGGCATCATAGTAGTAATTTATAGATTAGTTTTTCTCTGGAGGAATTTCTTAAAGAAGCCAAGGCCCCATGCATTAGGAGGTACTCCCAAAACTTTTGGTCCATTTCCATTGTAAAAAACATATCACATGCCAACGAACATATTAATTTCCAATAATTTTTTAAACAATAAATAAATACTAACTAAAATTTAAAGCATGAAATGTCTACAATCAATTTCCTTGGTGTTGTCATAAGGGATGTGAATATCATATATGATAATTTTGGCATTTGAAACAATCATGAGAAATTCTAAAAAATGAGCTTACTATAGATCCTTTGTATCACTTGACATTACCATGGAGTTGATGTAGCACTTGATCCTACTATGGATCCTATGTAGCACTTGATCTTGTTATGGATCCAAAAGTAACACTTAAGTCTTTTATAGGACCAATTTTTGTACAATCTCATTGTATATATTATATTGTACTATGTATTAAATCTTGGAATTTATTAGGAATAAATTATGTGAATGTCATCACATTGTATCAAATGAATCCTTATAGCTATAAGTTACACATAATTATTAGAAAAACCCACAATATGCCCCCTTTTGAGATGATGGATGTTGTAAAATATCACTTATCTCAAAATGGAAAGTGTTAGTCATATAATGCACATAAGAATAACATAAAGGATATGAACCATATTTAGAATTGATGCAAATATATATTCAACAAAGCATTAGTTAGATTCTTCATCATGCCACATCACCATAACCAATGAACTAGGATTTTTCAAGAAACCCAAGTTGCTTACAAACATAAAAATGTCTTAATAAATATAATTGAAGGAAAAAATATCCTTCAACATGCTTAATTACATCTAAGAAACATTATTAGGCTCTTCAAAAAGTTGCAAACCTTCATCTTATATAAATCTCCTTTTAGACCTCTCAAACTTACTTGAGCCCCGTAAAAATATTTTTTTTTTATGGAAATAACAAATTTCAAGGACTTAATCTTGAATTTCAATATTCCTTATTAAGTTGATTCTAAAGTTTCAAGGCATATCTCCAATCCCACTCAATTTTATTCTTAGCTTACCGTTCTCTATTATCCCTTGTTTCCATCCCTTTTAGCACCTGTATTGTAGTTTGGAACAATCCATAAACTTTCATGAAAATATGTTTGCATTTCTAGATACCATTTATTGAGATATAGCTTCAGGGTAGTTTTCATCTCCTAAATTCTTTTACAATTTTCCCAACACCAACATCCTCCTTTCTAGGCTTTTCATAATGAGGTCTCTTAGGGTTTAAGAGATCTTTTTAGGGTTTTTCACTATCTACTTTTTCTCAACCTTTGATACACCTTATATCCCCTATATACACCTTGTTCAAGCTATTTTAAATGTTCTCACACTCTTCATTCACCAAACAAGTTACTTTTCTAGTTTTGGCTTATTGTTTTAATTTAATTTATATTAAATCTAAATATTTTAGAGTCACTACTTAACCAAATGATATATAAATACTGAAATATAGAAATGATGTGAGAAAACTAAGATTTAATTTCTAAAACCCTAAGAAAATAAGAAGGAGATAGGACTTAGCTGATTTTTGTGTTCTCTAGGATTGCTCGAACTAGGAAAAGTGATGAACTGAATGGGCAGAGTGTCACAAATACTATTTGTAAATTATGAATTGCAGGAATAAGGTTGGACATGGGCACCCATGGTAGGACAGGGGTTCCTTGGGCCGAAGACCTCTTACGGGTTCCTTTGACTATGAAAAATGATTAGAACCTGATCTTTATAGTGTTGCACAAGTGTCACAAATATTCCTTGTTGATCACATGTGTGTCGCTCTTTGATCGCCGAGGGTAACTGTAACCTACAAAATAAATATCACCTACAAAATCCCACAAACCACATCAAATCCAAAAATAAATATGTAGAATGTGGAGTCAAACTCGACTCCTGATGGTCACACCAAGAGTGAACTTATGATCGAGGGCTACACTACATCTCAGACTCCATGTAGTTTTTGTGAGTATGTGTAGAAATTGTGCCCTAGGATGCCCTTGTGCAAGTTGCACTTGATAGCAGGTTGTAGATAAATGTAGAAATGTAATAGAATGTGTGGATGGAAAAATGAACTTCCCCTTCCTATGTTGTGTATGCAAAGTTGATGTAGCCCTTGTCCCTTGAATAAATGCTAGATGGATTTTTTAGAGTGCTTTAGGTTCCTTTTGATGCAATCTTAGGTGATGATAGTAATTCTTAGTCATTTGTCCTTTATTTTGAACACATAATTATGTATTTATTTGATTCCCTTGGTTGAATTTCGTAATTGACAACTGAAAGGATGACCCATAAGTGAAAAAGATGCCCAAAAATTAAAGAGACCCAAAAGAAGCGAGTAATGTGAAAAAGGGTCAGGAGCACCCAGAGGGTATTGGGCGCCTAGTACTCCTATCCTACATAGGCACTTCGGTGTCTAAAGCCATAAAATATAAATAAGTAAAATACCAACTAGGTTGTAGGGTGTGTAATACCAAATAGAAAACAAGAAACAAAGCAAAGAGGCCAAGGACAGTCATCAATTACTAATTTTCTTGCTTATGAATCATATGAATGCTAATATGTGTTTAGGACCTAGAAATTTACCCAAGTGCATGAGTTTGTGTCTACATTTTCCCCAAATTTATGTTTTTGAGTGAATACTTGATAAAATAAATTAGATAAGATATGCATACCTAAAAACCATATAGATTATGTGGTGAAATGCATGTCAAGTGGACAAGTGAAGTGTGGAATGATGAAAAAATGAAGTGTGGAAACTAGGAAAGGAAAGTGACCCTAGGGGGTGAAATGTATCCATTGCATTATACCTATTTATGTAGCTTGTCATTCTTTCTTCTTGTAACTTTGCGCACCTACAAAAAGAAGAGGAAGAATGTAGTTAAATGTTTGTATATGATAAATCAGAGAAAATTATGTACAAGTATGTAAAAGTGTGTAAAAGGAAAGTGTGCACCTATTGTAGAAGAGTGTAAAAGGATAGAAAAATGTCTTAAACTACTATGAAGAGTGATTTTTTGGGATATCTCACTCTAAGAGTGAGTTTTTTGGGTGATCTCACACCAAGAGAAATTTTTTTGGGTGTGAGTTTTTTTGTGATCTTAATGCAATTTTTTGGGATACCTCATGCTAAATGTGAGTTTTGTGGGAGATCTCATGCCAAAGAGCAAGTGTTAGGGAGAGAAGTCTAGTGTTAATATCCTTCCATAAATCTGCCTAATAAACATCATTGCAGATGGTGTGTCCTTGTTTTGTTCCTACTATCCCGAATTAGTTCTGAATGTAATGTTTGTTCTAATTAAAATGGAGATAGAATGTATTCAATTGTTGGATAATTGTGCCTTATATTGTAAAACTACTATGAATGCTTTTATAGACTCTAATGATATGAGAAACTAATTGTCTTCCTGGAAATTAGTGCATTGGGAGAACACATACACCTAGGTGCCACTATCTCGAGTCTGGGATTTGGTGTATATGCTTATCTTTGAGGACCCAAGGCATATTTTGGGTCATTCTGCAGTGATCTGTGTTTATGTGTCGCTTTTGTACTATGCAGATCTATACTATAGATATGATATGTTAAAGGGGTGATTTTTTTCACGCAATGTATGCCCCCTCATTTAGGGTGAATGTGAAATTCGTAGGATAATGTGTCCCAAAAGAGAGGAAACAATGATTTGTTGTATTTTTCCCTACAGGGATAGGAGATGTATATCATAGAAACCAAGGCACATATAAATAAGATGGCTAGAAATATGTGTTAGTAATAAAGGTAGAAAACATGACAGAAAATAATGTAAAAATAAAATGTACATACAAGGTAGACTGCAAAAATTTGGTTTCAATCATGCGACATCACTCACAATGTGACAAGAAAACTAGGGCCGAAGTGGCCATAACCATGCAAACAATGATTAATCAAGACATAGGGTATAGCCCACAAACAATATCATATTAGTAGAAAGCAATGATAAGTAAAAATATATTAGACAACCATGGTGGCATATATTCCTGCAAGGAAAATATTACACATGAAGCACTCATTAGCATGTTAGAAATGTTAGGAAACCAGGGATAAAATATGAAGAATAATCCCTCACAGAATCGCAACAGTAGAAACTAATATGCAGAAATTATTACAGATCTCAAATAAAAGTGTAGAATAAAATAACACAACACAAAGAGACAAAGATTTAACGTGGTTCACCCAATTTGGGCTATGTCCACCAAGAATATATTATCTATATTTCACCCCCTACCAAATATTGGATCAGCCACGATCCCGCATAAGAGGAAACAGATTCAAAAGGTGGACAAAAAAGGATTCAAAATTGGCTAAGTATAAAGGTGTAAGTGGAGAATGCCAAGTGTCAATATGACGCTGATTCAAAGGGTGAATAGAAAAAGGTTTCTTAACGAGTACCGATCTTTGTGTGTCCCATAGGAGAGTGAGGTGTCGGGGAAAAATTGATTTTTTTCCCCTTGCTATCTCAAAAGAATAAAAGTTGTAAAATGGCCCGTAACTCACAAGCAAGGAAAAATTCAACATTTGAGCCTCGAGTCAAAGCCAAGCGGGGAATCAGAGGAAAGGGAAAAAGATAAATTGCAGACCCACATGCTCGATTTTGTTCCAATGGCCGCCACGTGTCCCATATCAAAAGGGGACCCTTTTTTCAATTTGTTTTCCCCCTTAAAGTACTGGACCCGATACAAACTTTGAAGGGGCATATCTTTCGACTCAGGGCTCGAAATATTGCAAATATGATGTCGTTGGAAATATCTCGGCCTCACCCATGATATGGATGTCTGAAACTTTAATTTTGAGGAGGTTTGGTGAAGAAAAATGGAGGAAACGTCTTCGATATTTCAATGCATGATCTTCTTGCCTCAACAACCAGATCAGATTTGATCTGTTTCACCCTTTCCTCTTTCTTCAAGGCACCAAACCAAGGATTGATGTAGTAAAGATGAATTTGGGGAGATATTTCATCAAAGGCATTAACAATGGTGGTTGAACTTCAACCTAATTTTCCCACTTCTCTCTCTCTTCTTCTTTCAAGTTGAATCTATAAATGTAGGGGCATGATTCATTGTAAAGGGTTGGACATTCCTTGTTTTACAAGCTCCCTTTTTCTTTTAGCAAAGGAAATTGGGGAATTTTAGGCCTTCCATCAAAGTCATAATATATTTCTTGCCTCCTGGATATTTTGTAATGTATTGTATCAATTTGTAAAGCAATAAAACATGTTTGTGATCAATTCTAGATCCTTCCTATCTCTTTTTCTTACATCTGGTCTTTCATTATAAATCTGGTTATTTGTGTTTGATTATTGTATGCATTTTGTTGTTTTGTGTCTATTAGAAAAATAAGTGTTCATCATTCCTTTGGTGCATCACCTCGTAGTTTAGCTTTGTTTTACTTTATGTATTCCTTTTATCCATGTCTCCTTGCTAAAGTTTATATCGGGATTAAGAATGGATCCTCTGCAAGTTTCTATGTATGCACCTAAACAGAGGAATAATGAACTAGCCTTCAACTGGAGAGCTTTCCCATTTTGCAAGGTCCCACACCTTGGGGAAATTTCAATGTTACGTAATTGCACCAAATGACTCTACCTTAGAAAAGACCAGTAGAAATCATTTGGTGGTCTTTGTGATTTCACATTAACAATTTTGGCATGTCAATTGGGACTAAGAAGTCTCCATCTTATTACAGTAGGGATTGATTTACACTTGCTATGATTTTGGATTTTAAGAAGCCTTAAAATTGTACATCAGTGACTCAAAAAGAAATAAATCTACTAATTTCAGCAGCCCAAGCTTGGGAGATTCATGAGAAAAAACCATTCTAGAGAAAGGAAAGAAGTTATATTTGAATACTTGTGTCTATCTCCAGCCAAAGAAAGGAGAGGAAGAAGAGTTCAAAGGTCTCCATCTCCACCTAGTAGAACCTTGTCAAAACCTCCACCTGTAAGGCCTTTCTTTCAGTCTACCAGGGGTTTTTAGGCCAACGAAATGGCACAACCAAATACATATGTCAACTTCATTGGTAGTAGTCCACTCGCCTAGAATGCACAAAACCCAGTTCCAATTATAGCATTAAAGAGCATCCCATATTTCACTTGGGAAAATCAAACTTCTCCTGGTGACCATGTCTAAGATATTACAAATTTATGTACAATCCACGAGATCCATGAGATGGACATTGAAGTCAATATGCTCACCTCTTCATTTAAAGGGAAAGCTTCACAATGGTTTAGGAGTCTTGAAGCAGGCTCTATCCAAAACTAGAACCAGCTATGCATGGCTCTTCACAATCAGTTTGGGGAAAAAGGTGATATCTTTTCTTTGTTGGAGAAACTAACAAGAATCAATAGAGCCCCGAATGAGCAAAATGATGACAGACTTCAACCTCAAATTCTAGCTGACCTGGGATAGGATTCCAACAACAGTAAATCCCACTATCAAGGTGCCTTCTTATACTTTCTTAGGGATTTAACTTCCGATATTTCTCGATGATTCATCAATGGGGGCACTACATTACCTACATCCTATAGATCTCCATAAGGGCTGAGAACCATTTGATTCAAGCTATAGAAATCACTCCTAGGCCATCCATGCCTCTATACTCTGAGTTAGGAAGCCCAGATACTAGCCAAACACCTACATTAGCTCCTAAACCCACCCTCGAGAGTCAAAGCTTAGATGAAGCTTCCACTTCATCATCCAATAACTCTAAAGAGCTCCAGGAAGTGATGAAGTAACTTCAGAACTTTGGGAATGAGCTAGTGACCATCAAAAGACAATAAGCTCAGAGTTCTAGGCCATACCAGCCCCAGGCTCAATATCAAGCTAGACCCCAGTACTAGAAAAATAGGCCACCACCTCGGTGATCAGTAAACTAGAGCCAAAACCAAGGACAACTCCAAGCTGCTAGACCTTTTAGGTTGTATGATCCTAACACAGCTTCAACATCAAGAGCATTGGTCCTAGCATAGAACAATATGGCACAGAATATGATTGGTGATTTCCATGTGATCATCCACATAACCAATCACCGTGCTTTAATGGAGCTCTAAATCAAGCCTTGATGGAGAAAACCAGTATGGTGCCACAAGAACCTGGCCAAGAGGAAGTTCAACAACAAGGATCTCAACAAGGTAGACCCCCAAACAAGACTATTCTTGTTAATTGGAAGGTTGAAGACTTCTGTGGGATGAATCAGTCCCCTCCTCAAGGTGTGGCTGCCAACACATGATCCAAAAGGAGAAATATTGGAGAGGGCCAACCACTGAATTTAGGTAACCCTCAACCTTCCATCACTCCACAAGGTCCTGGTGTTCCAAGTGCAACTCCAAACATACAGAACCAACCCAAGCCACCTTCCAAACCCAGGCAGGCACCGGTTGTAACAACCCATGTGCAAGAAAGGAATGTGTCTAGGAAGGGACAACAAAAAGATAGCTCATTCAATATTATTGAGCAAATGAAAAGGAAAAGTGTGAAAATTTCACTATGGGAGTCCCTGGCCATTCCAAGACAGAGGGATCTATTACAGACTGCCATGCAGAATTGGTCAAATTCAAATCACCCCCTAACCAGCAAGAGAGAGTGCTTGCCAATACAGTTCAACTAGGGAGAAACCATGAAGAACAATAAGGTAAGAACCTGAGACCTCCTCCCTTCTATGTCTCATTGATTGTTGGAGACAAATTGGTTCACAATTGTATGATTGATTCTGGGGCTAGTAGTTCTATGATTCCCAAACAAATAGTTGATCAATTGGGTCTCTAATATGAAATCATCTCTAGAGGAGTAGTCTAATTATATGGGACATCAACGACTACTATGGGAATCATCAAAGATCTGAGTCTCACCCTACACACTTGCCCTAATGTGACTATTTTGCAAAACGTGTCAATCATAGACTTGCCACCACATTTTGCTTTGTGTCTATCCAGGAATTCACTGCCAAAATTGGAGGCTACCTATCTATTGATTGGTCACATATGCTCTTTAGGACAAGGTATGGAGAAAAGGCCACAATCAGATCTAAACCTATTGCTGATTATCATATTGAATCCTATGTTCCTAGCCCAATCAATTCCAACTACTCAACTTTTGATCAAGAGGACCTCCTAAGCACTTCTAAAGAAAATACTAAGGTGGGATGTATCCCAAACTTGACTCTTGATGATTGGGCCAACAAAATTCATGCTTTTGATCCCTATAGGGAGATGGAATAATCTAAGCTAGGTGTCTACTGCCTACATGAAGAGAACCACCCTCTTCCTAACCTGATTAAACCATAATGCAAGGATGATAATGAGGTATGGAAATTTTTCTTTAATGGGTAAAGGAGTAGAAAGGGAGCTGGAGGAGGAGCCATGATAGTGTCCCCTAGAGGTATGAGATATTATTCATCCTTCAGATTCCAGCTTTCTTTCTCAAATAACACTTTTGAATATGAGGCTTTAGTCCAAGGTCTTCATTGGGAAAGGAAGATGGGAATCAAGAAATTGTAAGTATTCAATGATAGTGAGCTGGTTGCCAATCAAGTCGAGGAATAAATACTATCAAAAATGACTCGCTTTCAGAACTACAAGAGTAGGGTATGGGATATCATGGAGGATTTCAAGGCCTTCAGTATTGTGTCCATACTTAGGAAGGAGAATGAAGCTGCTAATGAGACTTACGAGTTAGGAAACATTTGATGTGGTTGACAGCATCAAAAGAGATAGAGAATAACCACATATCCATGTGGTTGTGAGGCCAATAGTGCCAGATAATAATACATGCTAGCAGGTGTTTGAGAATGATCAACAGATCATTAAATTTCTACAAGAAGAAGTTGAATTCTTAGCTATAAACCATAAAGAGACTAGAGCAGCAGTATGGGAATCAGATAGTATAGCTGCATATAAACAAGCTTCCCAAAGGCTTAGTGACACTGGAATCTATTTTCAATCCTAATGATCAGTTTAGAAAAGAGAAGGCTAACATGTAGATCAAAGGAGAAGATTCAAATTCAATCCCAGTTGGAGAAGATAAAACACTTCAAATTGGCAAGGTGGCCACCAAGCAAGAAAGGTATGAATTCATACAACTTTTCCAAGAATTTCCTAATGTGTTTTCTTGGAGTTATGAAGACCTCAGAGGGTTCAATCTAAAGCTAGTACAACACACAATCGAACTAGATCCAACTGCTTATCCCATCAGTCAGAAGAAGAGACTAGTCAACCCACATATAGAACCTCTGATGAAGAAGGCGTTGAACAAGCTAATAGAGGCAAGCATCATATTTCTAATCAAACACTCAAGTTGGGTTACAAATCTAGTCCCAATTAGGAATAAAAATGGAGAAATTAGGTTGTGTGTTGACTTCAGGGATTTGAACAAAGCCTCCCTTAAAGACCACTACCCACTCCCTTCAATGGAGTAGATCTTGCAAGTAGTGTCTGGGTTAGAAAGGTTCTCCCTCCTAGATGGCTACTCAGGGTACAACTAGATCATGGTGAAAGAAGATGATCAATTCAAAATAGCTTTCACTACCAAATGGGGCACCTATGCATACAAGAAAATTCCATTTGGATTATCCAACGCCGGAGCCACTTTTCAAAGGGCAATGGATATGGCATTCAAGGGGCTAATCAACAAAATAGTGTTGATCTATCTAGATGACATTATAGTGTTTTCCAAAAATGTAGCAGACCACCTTTCCCATCTAAGGTAGGTGTTCCAATGATGCAGGAGTTTTGGGGTGTCACTGAACCCCAAAAAATGCATATTCTTGGCCCATGAAGGAAAGATTCTAGGCCATATCGTATCAAAGGAAGGATTGGAAATTGACCTAGAAAGAGTTCAAGAAATAAGAGCATTTTCATTGCCAAGTCACAAGAAGGATCTTCAAAGCTTCTTGGGAAAAATCAATTTTGTCCACAAGTTTGTTCCAAACTTTGCTACCCTTGTTAAGCCAATAACATTGATGTTGAAGAAGATCTTAACATTCAGGTGGACAGCTGAAGGAAAAGCAAGTTTTGAGGCTATCAAAGAAGCCATATCACAAGCCCCAACTCTTATGAACCCATATTTTTCCAAAGCCTTCATATTGTATGACTTTGGCAACAAAGTGACACAATTTCTATAATCTTGGTGCAATAGAAAAAATAAAGTACATAAGAACCAATTGCTTTCTTTAGTCATATTCTGGAAGATTATTAGGTAAGGTACTCCTTCATTGAGAAGCAGTCCTGTGGTAATTAGAGGATCAAGAAGTTTAAGAATTTTGTTTTAAACAACAAAATCCAACTATTGGTCTCCCATGCGGGAGTTAAATAATTCCTTCTTAGCAAGGACCGAATGAAAAGTGTGCAGGATGGATCACCCATGTCATGGAATATGACATTAAGATCAAGGTCACCAATCTGGTCCGTGGGAAGGGGTTTTGTGAACAACTAGCCTCAGGTCAACAATATGAAATAGACAGTGAAAAGGAGGTTGTTCTTGTTCTATAAGAAGATCAAGAAGAAGGGAGAGATGATGTACTTACTCCTTGTTGGACCCAAGATATGGTGCACTTCCTTCAAACAGGCATGTGTCCTCATGGGATGAGTAAAGAAAAAAGAAGGCATTTCATGCTACAAGCCATCCCATATGTTCTTATTGATGGTGTCTTGTTCAAGACAGACATCAATGGCATTCTCTATTTGAGATACATTAGGATAGATCAAGTGGAGAGAGTGCTACAAGAATTCCATGTTGAAGCAACTAGAGGCCATTTTTATCCAAGAGTGACAGCACTCAAAATCATGAAAGTAGGATATTATTGGCCTAGAATGTTTAGTGACTACTACACATGGATTAAAAGGTGCAAGAATTGTGCATTCTTCAAGGGCAAGGAAAATCTAGTAGCACTTCCATTGCACACAATCTCAATTCGACCAACATTTCATATAATGGGGATTAGAATTCATTAGAGTCATCAATCCAAACTCAAGCCAACATCACAAATGGATCCCGATAGTGACATATTATTTCACCAAATGGACCGAGCAGTGGCACTCAAGGAAGTAAATGAGTCTAGTATCCTAGATTTCTATGAAGGGATGGTGACCAGATTTAGAGTGCCACCACCATCATATCATAAAATACATTAGCATTTATAGGTTCCAAGATCACAGATGGGTCATTCAAAATTGGACTTATTTGAGTACTTCATCAAACTATTACCCTCAAGGTAATGGCCCTACCGAGTCCACAAACAAGAACTTGCTAAAGATCATTAGAAGAAATATTGATGAGAATCGAGAGGACCTCGACACAAAAATCTCAAAATGGCCTTATGGGCTGATAGAATAACTCCCAAGAGATCTACGGGTAGCTCCCCATTCAATCTCGCATGGGAAAGAGGCAAGGTGTTGCCTATATCACTTGAGTTTCCAACATTGGAGCTCATGAAGCAACTAGAGATGTCTAAATTTGGACCAATGGAGGCCGTATGCAAAGCTGATAGAATTAGAAGAAACTAGAGAGAATGATCTCCAAGCAATAGAGAAGAATCATGATTCAATCAAGAAATGATTTGACAAGAATACAAAAGCAAGGACATTCCAGAAGGAGACTGGTTTTGAGATGGGATGCAGATCAAGCAAAACCAGGAAGGCATTCCAAATTTGACACCATCTGGAGTGGCCCCTATATGATCACAAGATGTAAATGTAGCAATGTTTTCCAATTGTCTACATTGGAGGGTGAAGATTTACAAATTCTAGTAAATGGGATCTATCTTAAACACTGCTACTAAAAGGGGAGTTCTCACCCTGTACATATTAGTTTATTTTTCTCTTTCCTCTAAG